>CM072511.1:68945938-69577493 GCA_036898135.1 Oncomelania hupensis | reverse complement strand
TGACACTGAGCGAATCCATGAGGGTTGCTGAGGACAGAGAAGGATGGCGTACACTGGTTAAACGATCAGCTGTTGTGCCCCAACAACTTTCAAGTTACGGGATAGGATAGGAGGAGGTCATAGCAATAATATTTAGTTGAAACATATTGTATGTGTTTGGCAAATCTGTCAATTGTGCATTGTGTGTTATTTATTCATGATCTGTGATAATGATGAGCAATACATGTTCATAACAGTGGTCTGTTCTGTTTTGTATATTCAGATAGTTTTCTTCACTGATTTCCTTCTGCTTATGGGTATGTTACAGATGAGCTGATGCGCAATACATTCAAGGCATTTGGAACCATCCAGGAGGTGCGAGTATTCAAGGACAAGGGTTATGCCTTCATCAGGTAATAAATACTTCTATATACGATCACTGTTTGAAATGGTCAGGAATCAAAACGAGCCAACTGTCAGTCGGTCTGTCGTGCGCCATAGCTCCGCACCAGCTCAATGCCTATGTGAGGAGCACTCTTAGGTTCTCCCACATTTTGCTGGCTGCGGGCTATTTATAGCTTGCCTACACCCTCCCTTTCAGTGAAAGGAAAGGAAAGAAGAGCACCGACGAGGCTATTTATAGCTAGCCTGGCTGAACTAGCTTCCAAACCTAAAAGCTTTGGTTGAGCCGGTGTGGCTCAAATATTTATTTATTTATTTATTTGTTCTTATATAGTGCTTTTCCAGCTCAAGAGCTGAATAAGGTGCTGGCTGATACAGGACCTAACTGGAGCCGCTGGTACTACCCACTTGCAGCCTTTGGTTGCATCACCTGATGCCCAGACATCTGAGCATAATCCTGGGTGACTGGGTATGGGAGAGAATGGGGCCTGGAACTTGCTGAGTGGATGTGTGTTGCCAGCATTCAAGCGTCTAGGACATGAGCATCAGGATCTGTTAAGTCCGTGCCATTGAATACATGCATGCACAGACTGGACCTTAGTTGTTGATGCTCTCTGGAGTAGGGGCGCAATGTCTCGGGGTCCTAGTTTTGTTTGATGTATTGTTGTTTTTGGTACTGAAGGCAGTCAACTAGCTTGGAACCACTGACTGTACGGGCTGCCATGTTATCACTTGACACTCAATGCTTCAGTTGTTCTTTTAGTACACCACTGACTGTACGGGCTGCCATGTTATCACTTGACACTCAATGCTTCAGTTGTTCTTTTAGTACACCACTGAGCCAACTGTGTGTCGGGGTCACAATAGTTTTTGTGTTTCGTGCTCCTGGCCGTCAATCGGCTTCATACCACACTGCAATTTTATTGCTTAACATTCAAGGCTTCATTTGTTCTGCCTTTGCATATTATACAACTATTAGCCAACTGTGCTCCCAAGAACCTCAACCACCACTCTGATTTTGTCCAACTTCATAGGAACATTTATTTTGCTTCTTTAAGATAAAGCTATCACAACTTTACCAAGAATATTTACACTTTGATAATATTGGTTGTTGACTGTGTGAGTGTCTGGAAATGCACTTATGAATGGTTGCCATCTTGTTTTTTTGACGATTTAATGCCAAGCATATTTTAATGAATTTTGGAGCAGTTTGCTTGGTCATTTTCTTGCAACATCAAAATATAATTTAAAAAATTGAAAGATTCAACTGGCTGATGGATTACAGTTTAACTGATGTTCAATACAATGCTGTGTCATACAGATTCCAGACCAAGGATGCAGCCACCAATGCCATTTGCCAGATGCACGGGGCTACCATCAACGACCAGACAGTCAAGTGCTCCTGGGGCAAGGAATCCAACGATCCCAACCAGGGTCCACCTTCAAGCGTTGTAAGTACAAATACAGGGTTTGAGTGATGCTCAGAACCTTTCAACCCCATCTAATATTTCTTTTGTAAAAGCATTAACCCTTTGTAATAAAAAGGCAGAGGATTTTGACAAAAGAACCGAGAAAGTAGCATAGTGGTGCCTAAGTGAAGAATTTTGTTGTCTCGATGACTGTAATGTTAAATTATATATGATATGTGCACTTTGTGTGAGCAGATGACATGCTTTTTGGGTCGTTTGTCACATGTAACAAATCATTGAATTACCTTTAATGTGTTAACTTTCTTGATTTCTGAATGAACTTTCATTACTTTAACTTTCTTAATTTCTGAATGGACTGCCTTTTTTTTTCTACTTACGTAATAGATTATTGACTATTGTGTTGAAGCAATTTTTGCTAGGTCATAATTTCTTCAACATGTTAACGATGTTCTTGTTTCCATGGATCATTTATTCCTTTTTACATCATAGTACTAGGAACTTAACAGACAGTATTAGATAAGCACATTCTAGGATATTGTAAAATTAACATGCAAATTATAAAAAGATATTTGGTTAAATAAGAAAATTGTAACAATTCTTTTGGGATGATGAAGTGCTTGATAAATTACTGCAGTTTTTACAAGAATATGTGCATTGCAAATCTTTGTGTTTATATTTGCCTTTGTTTTGTATTTATTATTTAAAATGTTTGCAAAGTGGACTACATGAGCTGTTGCTGATTCCAGGCTGGCTCTGTCCAACAGGGAGGACAGGGGCCCTATGGCCAGGGATACTACAACATGCCCACCAGTTACTGGAACGGCGGCTTTCCAAATGCTTATGGCGCAGCAGTGGGCACAGCCGCTGCTCAGCACCAGTACATGCAGGGTGGTATGGGGCAGTGGCAGGCCGCTAGTTACCCAGCCAATTACCAACCTGCCTACGGGTAGGTGAACCATTCCAGCAGTTTTCTATATTGCACAAAGTCCATTAGTAGACTTTTGAGAGGCCTGCTGATGGATCATTCTGATAGAGTAAATCTTGGCAGCCAGTTAGGTATGTTTAGCTTTTGTGACTGCAGATGTTTAACTCGAGGATAAAATTCAGTGGCAGATAAAATTTGAAGCATGTTTGACAAGCAATAGATCCTGTGACTCTCATAGTTAGAAAATAGTTTGGTTAAAATTATTGTTTCAGTGGGAGGTAAGTGACTCGTAGCATTAGACTAATCATCATATTGCCTTTTTGTATTCTGGTTTCTCGGTGTCAGAATTTTTTATTTACACACGGATGAAACTAAGAATTGTGACCCCACTTGGTTGTAAATATATTGTTTTGGATTATCCTCTCTTGGTAATTCCATATTGATTCAGATTATTATCTTTATCCTGCTATGTTTTGCCTAGAAATTTGCCTTTCCAATAGCCTCAGTCTCCCCTCGACTGTGTACGTTAGATGTTTCTGCAGAAGCTGATATCTGACGTTCAGTTTTATTCTGGTCAGGTCAATGCCGGCAGCCAACATGCAGTGGGGACAGCCCGTGGCACAGCTGGGACAGCAGCAGTTCAACCAGCAGCAGGGCATCGTCGCCTACCCTATGCAGCAGGGTGAGAGAAACAGTTTTGCCCATACCTCTCTAGATCAGTGAGTGCTGGAGCAAATCTACCCCTGCAATTGGGCCCATTGAATCACCATCTCTGGTTTAGAACACAATCTTCCTCCCCTGTGAACCCCATTTTACCTTCCCCTGTCTCTGGGCCCTCCAAATGCCTTTTGTCTGAGCTTGGTGGAAAAGCTCTCATTCCGTCCTTCCACCCCATCTTATGGCCCACCAAAGCACCCTTCAGTCTGGCCTTGGTCACATTTTTGCAGCATGGACAACATTTTCTACCAGATTTGTCCTTCGCCAGACTGATCCTTCCAGACCCATTAGATTGCCCGTGACTACTTTTTCTTGCACTCATAATGTTGGCCCTCTCTCTCATTTCCAAAATGTTTTAGTGAGATGGGTCAAGATTGGTCACCATTTTCTTCTTTCTTTTTTTTTTCTCTCCAAACTTTCGACTTTGGGCTGAAAATGTTTGAAGATAGAGGAATTAGGTTTGATTGTGCAAATCTTTTTTTATCCCATTTCTTTCTTTATGATGATCTCCCTATGTAAATCCTCCTTACAAAGGATCAAACAACCTGCCACTTCTGTTTCAACAATAGAATTCCCAGAAGCATTGTTTCCTAATGAACGTATTTCGATGATGCACAGAATGCATTTTTTCCAATCTTTCCTTTCTTCTATGGAGAGATGTCCTCTATAAAATTAGTACATATTCATGACAGATGTAAAACCATTTTTATGGAAATTCCACTATACAAACAAACAGAACACAAAAAATGGGAGGTATAGACCTGAGGGGTGGGGATCTTCATGCACTTGAATGAATGACAAGAAAACAAAAACCTTTTTTCAATCCAAGTAAACGAGAAATGAGACCCTCGATGCAATACCCCGCAAATAAAAAAACAAGAGTAAGAGGAATGCCAAAGAAGAAATACATAAAATAACAGGATTCTATTTAGACGGGTGATGCAGATATCAAGGTCCCAGAAGCTCTTTCCAATTCTTTGTACTGTCACCTATCGTTCTGGCAGTCTGCAAATCAGCTTTTCCTGTCGCTCTCCAAAGCCGTAATTTTCTTTCTTTTTTTAAATTTTGCCTTATTGTATTTTATTCAATTTCATTCTATTTTTCTGGTTCGTAGCTTTCACTTAATTTTTGTGTCTTGTTCATTTTGTCTATCTAATGAGATTTCTGATTGATGCAGATTTTCCATGACTTAATCCTCGTGAGTTAATTACATTGAAATTTTTTTAAATGTTTGTTTGCCTTTTAAGCACTTTTAAATGGAATAAATTTTTTCATACTTACATGAACTTTGAACACAATAGGTGATAATGAATTCTCACCCATCAAGAAATTTCCCATCTCATCTAGACTTTTTTGGACTGTTGACTTTAGTTCTCAAAAATACCATATTCCATCATTATCTGCCTCTAGCTTTGTTAGGGCTAGTTTAAAAACTGTTACTAATTTTTTTTCTCTCCTCTACCCCATCCCCCAGCCAAAAAAAAAAAGCACCATACATGCCTTGGCACTAGTTCAGCGATGGGGTAGATTCAAGGGAGGTAATATGTTGAGACAGCATATTTGTAGTGTATGGAGACCAATTTATAAAGAATGAGTGGTTAGAGAAGTTTGAGTGGTTAGAGAAGTTGAAATGGTCCACTCTTTACACTGACTGTAAACTTCTTTCCGAGAGGGGTAAAAATGAAAATACAAATGTTTCTTGCCCCAAAAATTACTGTTAGTACATCAAGTCCCAGACTTACCAGCATTATGTGACAAATTTAAGACATTTTCTAACAATCTTTTTCATTGATCTAGAAGTTGTATTTGAGTACAGCATGTTTATTTTTCTCTCTGTTAGTAGTGTGGATTTTGATTTTTGGTTTAAACTTTATCAAAATTTTCTGTAGTTCATGATTTCAATCTCCTTCACACTACAGATTTTTTTTCTGTCACTAATTTTTATATTGTATTTTTAATTTTTTATTTATATATTTTTTCAGTTGTCTTATTGGCTGCATATTTTTTTTAGGGTGCACATATAAGTTCTTGAGTACTTAATTTTTCTCTTGTAAAAATATGTAGCCAGATGATGTCATTATTTTATTGTATAGCCTCTGTAAATAGTTGGTACACTTTTTTTGTCAGAAACAGGAAACTTAACAATACATGTACTCTGCTTTTACATTTGACTAAAGAGACACATATCACTGTGGCTTGCACAATTTTTATTCTGCTTTCAAGACTTCTTTTTCCCCAGGATTTTAGCTGTTTGGTTTTCATGTTTAGTTTTGAATTTGTTTCTGCTCACTTGTTTATTTGATTTGATGTGTTTTTGTCTTATAGATGGATCAAATGATTATTAGCATATTGAAATGGGGTTGGCGACAGAAAAGTCTGCAGCAAATGTGTATGTATGATGAATGCACGCACAACGCATACTGTTTACTGACACTGCGTGTATTCCTGCTGCTGTTCTGTTGTGTACTACTCAGCCAGTCTTGAGTTGATACTGTACTGTATCATTTAGTGTGTTTTGTGTGGTTTGGTATTGGTGTGTCTGACAGTACCAATGTATCACACTCATTTTCTTCCTTGGCCTCCGTCCTGTTCCATTTCTCGTGGTCATTGCTTCATCTGTACCTACATTGTAGTTGAGTGAGTGAGAATCCTCTCTTCCTTGTTTAGTCATGTTTCTGACGTGCCAGTACGGTCTAATGTCTGCTGTTTTTATGTTCTTGGAAAAAGTCATCTGGTTCTATCCTCCTTTTCACTGGTGTAACTATCTGCATCTTTGTCTCTAATGTAGCTCTCATCACATCTAACGTAAACATTCTTTTGGGTGTTAAAATGCTGTCAGTATTGTATGGCTGTCTCCAATGTTAAACGGTCTAATGTTTTTACTGTTGATCTTAGCCTGTCCTCTGTTCACACTAGTGTTTAGTGTTCCAGAATCATCAGAAATGCTTCACTGTCTTGAGTAATGTTTTCAGTTTTGTCTTGAGTATTGTTTTCAGACTTCTCTTGAATAATGTTTTCAACCTTCAAAACTTTCACTGTTCTTAAACCCACAAGTAGAATTCTTAACAATGTTTCACTGTTCCAAAACTATTCAGAGCTGTTTCACTGTTACAAAACCATGAAGCTGTTTGCTGTTGTGTGCTCTCGACATTGCTAACAGCTTTCTGTGAAGTTTGAAGTCTCCTAATCATTGTTCTTGTTGCACATTGCTAGCGGAATGTTTGTTGAATTATAACAGTCTGATAAAAATGTGTATGCCAAGTTTAATTTTCCTTGGGGTGTGCTGAATAAATTAAAATCTTTATTAAAATTATAAATCATCTTCTGTATATTCAGAAGTGCACAAAAATTATTAAGGGTTGTTTCAAATGATTCATTGTATAATTTAGAATCTGGTTAAACAAGTCTTAACACGTTGGAATTTTGCAGTTTGAGGGTTTGTACTATTTCATGATGAGACCTAAGTTTGAAAAGGAATTTACTTTTTACATAAACATACAGAACAATTTCTTTAGACATCAAAGACTCGTTGGTTTTACATTTGGAGTACAGGCACTGCTGTGTCTTTATTTTCCTTGCTCAGATTGTTTGGGTTAATTTTGTAGCTTCCTTACAGCACAGCTCTGTTGTGTATAAGGTGTAGTTCTTCTGTTTTGCAGGATTGGAAGTGATGTTATAGTTCTACAAACAGTTCACTTTTTTCTGAGGCTCCACAGAAAAAATAATGTGGACTAGTATATTTTGATTGATTTGGGGCCTCCTTTGTCACTTGCTATTTAGATAGTGGAGTGATAGTTTATTTTCACGTATTTGTGTAGTGCAATATTAGTATTATCCTATAGGCAACTGTGTCCTGTTTGAGTGTTGGACTGTATGACAGTGTTGTATCCAAAACTCGTGCTGACCCATTTATTGTTGTTCGTTATCCATAATTGTGGCTAGATCAAGTTGTGAATGCATTTCATTATTGGCTGTAGTTTAGGTTCATGAGTATGATTATATGCTTTTATATATTCAGAATACATACATGGTAGGCAATTAGTAGGGCCATGGTTAATTAATGTTACATCACGTAAATCCTCATGGGACTTGGATGTATGCCAACATAATCTATATCAAGATGGCAGATTAGTTAAATGCATGACATTTTGTACCCTAGTCCCATAGTCGAATAAGCCTAGCCTGGGAATTGGTATTACAAGGTTGCTTCATCATGGTATTCATTTACTACACATGCATCTGAGCTAAAATCACACTGTAAGTGTATATTACTTTTCGTTGACTTTCGTGTGACTTTGTGTATCTCTATTAACCAGCCCTCCCTTATAATAACCCGCCCTTCAACTCCCTAATGACATTGTGTACCAAACAGCACTTCACTGGTCTAGATTGGTATAGGGCGTTTTTTAGCTAGCAGTCATTATCATATGATTATAACCTTTCATGTCATTATTCTCTACAAAGTGCAAGGTCTCCCGCATGAGCCTGTGTAACTGGGCTGCAACCATGATCAACGTGTTTGGTTTGTTGGATAAACATCCTAATTATTTCTGTATGTTAACATTACATGCTGGTACAGTCACTTTCATCATTATCACTGATGATCAAGTAAGATCTTTCAGTATTATATTATGGCCACATTTTTCTCTTCCAATGTATCATTCTAATTTATGTTCAATTTTTATATATTGATCTTCAATATTTATTTGTACTTCTACAATTCTTCACCGCAAAAAACAGTCTCTGCGTCAGAATTGTGGTTATGTCCCTGGATTAGCACTGTTGTGATTACTTCCCTTTTCTAAGACTATGTTTTGAAAGTGACTGTATCATATGTTCATAGTTTTGCTGGCGAATGAAGCTGAGAGAATGGTTGGCTCCTAAAGTAGATTTTATTAACGAAAATAATGGTATCGTTGTAATATTGATATAGAAGACCCTTCGATCTTAAATTTTAATTGACCATTTCAAATAAACGAAAAGTTGAGCGCAAGTGAAAAGTTAAGTACTATTGCGCATTCCTGAAGTTGTTGACACACATTTATGGATTAAAAAACCGTTGGAACTGATTAAATCCTGTTCTAAAGAGAACATTATTCAAAATATTGTTTCAAAAGAATTTGTGGCAGTTTCATGATCTTTATAAGGAAACAAACATTCAAATTAATTTTCTAGAGGGAGCCTTGTCTGTCGGTGTGTGTTGTGATGAGTGTGCTGTTTGAAAGGTAGAAGCTAGTTGTGTGGTTCAGTGGAAGTAAACACTAACAAACACTGTTGTTGGCATGTATGATAGAAGAAAACGAAAGATCCATGAGGAGGAGGAGAGGTAGACTTGACTAAGGTGAGGTGGGGTAAGATTTTTAAGTCTTCATGTTGTTTTTTTATTAGCATCAAAGTTGATGCAGGATTTAATTTGAATTTATTTATTTATTTATAATTCATGTACATTTTTTCATGATTGATTAAACTGAAAAGAGTATTGTGTTGATCCATTGGTTTATGGTTCAAGAGTTTCATGTTTTCATTTTTTAATTTCCATTACTTGCAGAATTTTGTTAATATTTTATTTTCAGAAGTTCACTTCTGGGTTTCAAAGAATTGGCTTTTGCTCCTAAGAAATATTTTTTCATGATTTCTACAAACCTATTCACTTTTTATTCTTATTACAAATTTGGTTTTATTTACATGTTGGATCTAGTTGACAATTTATTTTTCTTTCATTCATACTACTACCTGATCTATCAAAATCCTATTACATTTGCACATTTTTCAGAAGTAAGATTGTCCCAATTAAACTGTTGCATGGATTTGCTTGACTAGAATAAAACAATTTCAGACACTCTACAACTAGGTTTTACTAGTTTATTTCAGTTTGTTCTGTTCCTTTACAAAGTGCAGATTTTAATATTACAAAATATTGTGTAACCAAAGTAAGAGATATGGAGGTTTGTTGAAGACAAATTGCTGTTGACCTGATTTGAATTTACACCAGAGATCTGTGGACTAACATAAGACTTCTATTGTATTGGATTTTAATGAATGCTTCATGGTTAATCTGATCAAGAATGTTATTGGATTGATCTTTGATAACATTCTGATCTCAGGTGAATGAAATGAAATAAAATTTGCTAGGAAAATGTTACCTGCACACAAAAAAAAGATAGCTGTGAATAAAGTTTAGGGACAAATGTAATCAATAGATGTTTTTAGTGTGAACTTGTGTGTGTGTGTGTGTGTGTGTGTGTGTGTGTGTGTGTGTGTGTGTATGAATTTGAGAGTGTTGTAAACTAAGAATTTTGTAACTGGTGTGTTACAGGGTTCCTGGGACAGTAACATTCTTGTAAACACCACCAACCTTCCGTTGACTCTCCCTTCCTGCCATACAGACACAACTAACTCTGGATCAACATAACTGCAAGCTTCGATCTTCGCCACTGTTTGGACTCATGGGTTTTCTTCATCTGAATGTGGAATTTATCTATGCCTTGAAGGATACAATTATTTGCCTTTTTAAAAAAAATACATTTGCTTATATGATTAAGGAATAGCTACTAAATTTGAACATTTGCTGATATGAATACGTGATAGTTGAGAAATTTTGATATTTTTAGGATATGGTTAAGTCGTATTTGAGATCTTAAAATTTCCTATCAGCAAATATATTTAGCACATTTTTTGGGTATGTAAATTTTACTTGGAACTTTTTTTTTCTTCTTGTTTGGTCAAAAAGGAATTTGTACACTGTCTCCAAGGCAAGGAAAACACGATAGTTGAAATTTGCCGTTTTGATGTTTGTAAGTTGGTCTTATAACATCATCGTTTTCTTGGTTAGGTAGTCTTATAACATCATCATTTTTCTTAGTTAGAGTTGGCGAAGATTGGAAATTGGTGGTTGGCAATGTGTACATAATTGGTTTGGTTTGTAAAGCAGCTTTGTTGATTGAAGAATAGATGTCTGAAAAACTGTACATAAGTTTTTTTGACAAGAAAGTGGAAGGGGCAAAATGGGAGAAGCCATGGTGGGGTATAAAATGGAAAAAAATAATGGACAAAAAATGCAGAAATAAAATGTGGGGGAGGGTGATAACTTTCACATCCAAAGGTGTTGGGGAGGGCTCACTTTCCCTACCAGTTATGCAAAAGCTGTTTGTGTGACTGGGCAGGTGACGTAGGCAAGAAACATCTTTTGATACTGTACCATGTATGACATGCCTATGATTGATGGATGGATTTTGTTGTAATATTGACAATTGCTGGTGATTATTATAATAATGTATTGATATAATATGGAAGATTGCTGACTTTTTTTTTTTTCTCTCTCACGTATGGTAGGTTTGACTGAAAGGTAATGCGCATTGTGTTTGTAATAATGATGCTGATGATGTTGATAATACAATGATGTACAGAATATTGACTATGTGGTAGGTAGGTCTGTAACTCATGTTTTGTGCGCTTGCTTGGTTATTTGAAGGAAACAAAACAACACAGAACTGAAGATAAACTGAACATTATTGTAAGTATGCTGCAATAATGATGGTAACACTTGTGTGTGTGTGCCTCATTTGTTGTTTTGTTGTGTTTGACATGTGTAGGATTGTAGTCAGATTTTGCAACACTTGGTGTGCAAGTCAACTTTGTTTTCTATGAGCATGCTAGAGGTATGTGACTGTGCGTGTGCTAATATAAGCTGGTGTCAAGGCAGAAATGGAGGCTTGTATATAGTAGTGCCCATGCTTGGTGGTAGATGGCAAAACTAAAACTTAACCTAATTCTCTGGGGACACATTTTTTTATAGTTAGTCATAAATCATTGGATTTCATAGAAAAGTAACCTTGCGTTTTAGGGTTTTATAAGATTTTAGTACTTTATGTGTGCATGTCCAGAAATTTGGCATAATTTAGTTTCAGATGCACTACAATTTTGAAGTAATTTTTGCAACTGGACGACTACTACTGCTTGCTTAACTTAAATCTATGAACTGTTTGAGTTTATCTCACAGTGTTGCAGTGTTTGTCATCGCCACGAAAGAATTTAGGAAAGATCTGCAAAGTATAAACCAGTCAGCATGTTTGATTGTTGCATGTTGGCAACCACTCATTCACAACGCTGTATCTGGTACTTGGGCAGTCGTTTGCACGATAACTGATGGTTTTTTTATAACGTTAAGGTTGGTTAACTGTACGAACGTTATTTTTGACGTTTTCCTGTATATAGGCTATGTCCAGCACCCAGTGTAATCCATCATCTTCTCCGTAAAACATTTCACTGCATCCAACGTACTGTTGTCATAAATATTGTCGTGTTGAGCAGGCCAATATTTTTGTGTATGCTGATTTCCATATATTACTATGTCTGTATCGTTGTCTTTGTGTGAGTGAAGCCATGCCTGCGTGGTGATTTGTTGTCATTTGCCGGTCGCCCTTGCCTCTGTTGCTGTGACGCTGTGGAGCGACCTGTGTGGGAGTGAGAGAGACTTCGCTGGCACATACGCCCAGTTGGACATGACGTCGTTAGTTGTTTTTGTACTAACTTGTGTTGTTGATTGACACTGGTAAATGTTGTTAGACCATGTGCCGCCGCCAGCCGCGACTTGGAGCTGCAACGTATTTACCACAAGCACGGCTGCTTGGTGTTAGTGTTGTAATACTATCATCATAAATTCCCAGCTTTGTTTGTTTGTTTGTTTGTTGTTGTTGAAGATAGAGTGTGAAGGCTTCTAGGAGTTTTCTATCGGTGCCTAGACATTCGACTGCGTCTAACATCATAATATTATTACACTGGTTTAGGGAAATTTACATGCTGAGTGAAACGCATCAACAATTATCTTGGCTATGGCTATACGTTTTATAACAGTAAGTGTGCATGGTTGAATGAAATACGATGATAAAAGTTTCACCTTGACGTCAAATGCACAATGGCCGTGGGAAGCAAAGTGTGCTGTGCTTCATTACCATGGTGATCATCCACACACACCCCATCCTGTTGTCACTCCTTTAGTATAGTGCGTAGTTTAGCATCACCTGTGTGCTGCCTCACGGCTTACTGTTGCTAGCTGATGTTGGAAGCAAGGCTATGCAAATTGACTGGATGTGGACAATGGAACAATCAAGAGTTTCTGCTGTCTGGCGCTAGCAATGGCAGCATCGTGAGCCGCGGCACACAGAGATGAGCGTGCCTCTCTGTGTATATAGCTGTACATGACCTCAACAATTGTGTGTGGAGCGTTGTCGTCATTTTCATCCACTCACTGCTCATTAGTTGTTGTTGGCCTCATTCGTCCAGTGACAGTGTTACATAGCTGTTGTGAGAGTTCGTGATTCATCATAATCCAAAATCTGCACTCTCTCGTTCCCATCCCTCACTATTTGATTGACTGACTTGACTAGGGTTTTTTTTTTTTTTTTTTAACCACAGACACCCTCTGCTCTTATTTTAGACAGTGACTGTGTTTTTTGTTTCATCAGTTTCCCTATCCCAATGCTATCCTTTCATCCCTTGTCTTCATTAAAAACATTTGTTTGTCAGAACCCCATGATTTTGAATTTTTGTTGGGAAAAAAACAACAACACTGCTGAGCTGTTTAACCCTTCCTTCCATTCCATCTGGCTGACATTCACCTCTTTCACAATTTTGTCATAAATTATTTTGTATTAAAATTATTATAAAATGAGAGCATGATTTCATCTGTCTGCTCTCCTCGTATTTAGTTTTAAGTTAGTAGATTCTTTGCACTGGTCATGCTGGTAAAGAGCTCGGGATCATCGAACAGTCAGTTCTCTGATGCTATTACACAACTGCATGTTTGTACTGTACATTAAGATTTCAGTTGTCGGTACAGCAATAGTATTTTTGGCCTGATCCTTGCTCAGTCATTGGTCATTTTTGTATTCGTTGTTTGTTTATCATCCGTAGGTTTTTATTTGTAGATAAGCATTTTAAGGTCAAATTATATTCTGTCTCGCAAAACTTGCCAGACCCCATGCTGAAATTTGATTCATCCATTTATCCATCCACTTGCTAAAAGTATTCTGTTCGTTGATTTGGTATCATTCATGTATTGTCATCATTTCATGTAAGTCTAGCCTTTGATTGGGCACTACATTGCCTGTATGGCAGATCATTTCGGATATCAGCATTCTTTTGGTTGCTTCAATTTTACTACTACTTTTTGAATGTAAAAAGGCAAAAAGTAGCTGTTTATCATCATGTATTATATCTTGATTTTTTATTTTAAGCAATCGTGAGAGACAAAAAATGTTGTTGAAAACAATTTATTTATGATATAGCAGGCGAAGAAGAAGTCATTTGCATTTTCTCCTGCAGTGTGTGCTGTATTTTGTCAGTGCCCAGTTTAGCCTAGAAGGAACTACAACAAAAAAGGCAAACTTGTTTATGTGACCCATTCCATTCATATGTCCATTTGTGTAGCTGTAGCATGTGCAAGGGTATCATTGAACGTTTGATGCAAAACACCATCGTCATCGTTGTCTTCTCACTTGGCGCATTAAATTCATCCCTCATCAAAACGCGTAATGCGCCATCATCTTCATCCACTGTTGTGTCTTCTTCACGTTTATTCTTTTCAGTTTTTCATGAAACCATTCATGGGATATCGGCCAAGGCTTTCCATTCTATCAACCAAGGGTTCTGTTTGGTCAAAAAATACCATTCACTTAAACTTTATGTGAATCATCAGTGAGTTTAGATGAACCAGTTTTTAGTAGGCGCGTTTTAGCTGCATTATTTCTCCCATATTAGTTTTTTCAGGTGTTAACAGAATTATTTTACCTTGTCTGTTATTTTTAGTGCTTCTGTTTTGGACAAGTTAAAGAAAACGAATTATACACGATACACATGCCGGTTTATTATTTTTTGGATAATTGGAAAAAAGTAAATCGTATAATTCATATATAGATTTTATAGGCTTTTACCATTGTTTCTGAAGTTAGAGGAGTTCTTATCAGAAGTCATTGTTACTGAAACGGCAATAATATCATCGTGACTTTTTCTGCTTGCAAGAGCGTGTTACAATTTTAATTTTCCATTTATTGCCACATTTACCAGACATACGAGTTTTAGTTTGTTTTTAAGGTAGCTGAAAGTAAATTCTTTCTTTGACAACAAAAGCAGTAACGTTACTGGGTTTTCTTCATCAAATTCAAGACAGCTGTTTTTATCCTGCATTTGTTACCCAAAACATACGTGGACTGAACTGTTAGCTTGATCTACACGTTGTTCTTGTTTGCTATATGATTATGAATCCATGGTTGCCGTCATTGGTGTATCCCAGGCCGTTTTCAGTTGTAATTGTCAGTGCCAAGAATGTTTGTAAATATTAGTTGACACAATGAACATGAAAACTGAGAGAATAAAACAAATTTCTATCATCAGAATTAAAGTTTTGGCCTGCCTCTCTCTCTCTCTCTCTCTCTCTCTCTCTCTCTCTCTCTCTCTCTCTCTCTCTTTCTTTCTCTCTCACTTTCAAGTATGTGAATTTTTAACATTATTGATGTCAGTTTGAGATCAATAAAGTTGTATTGTATTGTATTGTTAATGTTCATACAGTTTTTTGGACAGATTATAAGATTTAGCTATGCTTAAAATCGTTATTCGATTAATACTTCAACTTACAGATTTTTATGCAAGGGTGACAAAATATAACCAAAACACTTATACCCTATCTAAGGCAATACTGGGGGGAGAGGGGGGAATAAATCGCCCAAACAAAATTAAACTTAAAAGAGATTCCTTGTCTGGAAAGCCTATGTGTATGACTGACTGCAAATGGGTACCTTTCCCCTAAACCTGGTTATAAGCATGTACCCATTCTCAAGGTTTCGATTATAATACTGAAGACGATTGATTGCTGAAAAAGTAATTGGTGATCTCGGGTCATGAAGGTCGCAATCATTTCAGCCACCGATGTCTATTTAAATTGTAAATCTATGAAGAAGACAGCGACTATAACACATGATCTAGTAGTCCTAACATTCCACATTGACAGTCCTAAAAGTTCCATTGACAAGGTCAGAAAAGGCCCCCAAAGTAAAGAACACCACACACACACACACGCAACAGTTTGAAAGGGTTAGTTGTAATAATTGATGCTGTGTGGAACATGCAAATTTTTGTTTAATCTGTGTTCTCAACTGGTAGATATTTTAGGACAGTTCTAAATATATACCCAAAAGAAATTATAGTGATGATCATTCTGTAATATCAGTATTAATATTAGTTATCACTGTTGAATTAAATATAATTTTTGAAGAATGAAATGACTTGAATAACGAAAAGCCTTACCCATCACTAGTATTCTTAGTGTGTACAATTTAGAGATCTCCGGTTTTAACCTCATAAGATTCATCACTTCTTGTAATCACGCAGTACGTTTTAGTCTCTAATCACACGTATTTTTAAAACAGTCTTTGTCAATAACCATTTACATTCCCATATCTGTCACTTCATGGTTGCATGTGATTCATGTTTTTTGTTTGATTTTGTCTGGATATCAGAATACCAGACTACAAATTAGAAATAGGATCTTCGTCAGCCTCATCCGAAAGGCGACAAGTCCGTGCGATGGATAAATTAACCCTAAATTTCGTAAAAATCTTTTTTAAACAAAATAATGAAAGAATTACCATCACTCAATAAGTTTTACATGTAAATATCTACAATTTCTTTTTGCATTTCAAAAGTAGCTGTGCAAGAAAACAAAGACTTTAGATTATTGTTGGAGGTCTGATGTATTTTTTAATTTACAATCTGTTATTCGTAAAATTGTACGCTTAAAACGCGCATTTAAAGCAATAGTTTTAATAAATGCAAGGGAGGTAATTCACGTGATTTTAGTTCTTAATTGTTGACATGATCTCTGCAGCGAGCAGGCAGAGAAATGTTTCTTATGTTAATCATATCTGCGAACTTTGCCTTATAGCTTATATTTTGCGACACACATACTTGTCGAAAATCCAGGTTAAAAACACGAAGTTTTAACTAAATGGCTTATAAATAAGACCAGCCTTCTGGCGTCGAAGTATAAATTACTTCCCCTGTTTATTTAGACCTCTTAAGTTGCCTTAAATGCACGTTAAGAAGGATACAGTGTTGTCTTGAACCGCCTATAAATTAAAAATACACAAAAGCTCCAATATGTTTCAAAATGATATAGATTTTTGTTTTGTTTTGTTTTGTTTAAAGATTCCTACAGTTTACAAATCAATAGTGACATCCGAAATGGCATGCGCACAGCAAAGGAGAACTGGATAGAAGATCAATGCCAGTAAATAGAGAACACACACACCGTCTCCCACTGAAAATCCTTATCGGGGAAGAGAGGGGACTATAAACTGATTTTAAAAAAAAATAGAGAACAGTCTGATCAAGAACAGCAGCAAGAAAAGGCCTACCAGATTGTGAAGCGGCTGACAAATGTTAAGCAGCCCAAGGTCTCCATGTTCCAAAGCAAAACTGGCATTATGCCTTACAGAAGAACAAGAAGTCTTGGATAGATGCACAGAGTACTGCTCTGGCCTTTAAAACCACACACCAAACGGAGAACCATCAGTTCTAATATGTCCCACCTCATCTCAATGCTTTGTATTCTTCGTTGTAGATCTGCTGTTAAGGTCCATGTTTCGCAAGCGTATAGGAAGATAAGATAAGATAAGATAAGATAAGATAAGACAACTTTATTATCTTTTACAAGAAATTACATTGTGGTGTACAATTACAATCAACAAGGAATAAACATTACAATAATAATAACAACAATCATAAAGACAATGAGGATAAAAATGCACAGTCACAGTTACACTTATGCATGCTAACATTAAACGACAGCAAATGTTAAATGAAATTATTTTGAACAAACATTACATTACATTACATGATTATTGCTTTAGGTCCAGCGGACTCTTCCGAGCCAAATCATGACCGGACAACCCCCGATCCGCATAAAAGATCTGCTGAAACAACCCTAGTGGTAAAACTGAAAGCTCTCCACCAGCCAGTCGCTTTACAATAAAGACATCCCACGCAGGGGACGCTGAGGCTGTACTCTAATTTATCGAACCCCCGTTTACAAAAACAAAATAGAATACAAACATCATTATAAATTATCGACAAAACACATACATATAAAATGCCTACATTGCTAAATAATAACATCATAGGAAGCCCTAGTGACCACCTGGAAGAAAGCGTCCAATATTCCCAAGCTGATCCAACAGACCTCATACACAAATGAAGAGTCTTGTCCCGGAAGAGTTTTCAAGAAAAAAGGTAGGTGACTGGTCTAGCGAAGAAGAAGATAGTACAGCAGATTGATAGAACAGAGCAGGAATGAGAAAGAGCAAATAAGAAAGACAGCGACAGTGGGAATTTTAAGCACTAAATTTCCAGAAAGTGGGGATACTATTTATACTGAAACCCCCGGCACCACGGGGGTTTTGAGCAAACAAACACACTCACACACACACACACACACACGCGTGTCATTTATTAAGTAATGAGACAGCCTTTGGAATAAAACTGTTTTACGTTCTGAGAGTTCTGATCCTTGGTGTTTGGTAGCGCCTTCCAGAAGGCAGGAGCTGGAAGTGGTGCGCAAGCACATGAGTGCTATCCAGCACAAAGCTTTCCGCACAACAAGTCTTTCATACAACACCTGCAGACTCTCTTGTTTCACTCCACAACCCTCCCACAGACTTTCACCACTCGATCCAGCACACCTTTGTTTTTTACACTCAAACTTCCATACCAGCAGATAAAAGAATAGTTAAGAACGGACTCGATAAAAGAAGAGTAAAAGGTCTCAAGGATGCGGCTACTGACTTGGAGATTTCGAAGTTTTTGATAGCAGTAAATTCTAGACTGATATTTTTTGTGGATGGCCTGGGTGTTTGCAGTGAAGTTCAGTTTCTCGTCAATGATGGTTCCCAGGTATTTGTATTGAGTGACTCTCTCGACTGTAACACCATCAATGACAAGGTCTGGAATGAGAGCGTTGTTTTTACGAAAGTCAATGACCAGTTCCTTAGATGGAGATGGAGATGACAAGGGAGCGCAGCAGCCTTACCTTGGAACGTAGACTGATGGTCCTGTCTTTCCAAATGGGCTTCAACCTTGTCAGGGCAGCCATTGTTTGTGCTATCCTGAGGAAGACTTCCTGAAGACTTGTTTGATACAATGCCTCCTAAATATTTCAAGCTATGCACTGTGTTAAGGGATTGGTCTTGGACTTTGATGTCCATGTTGATGCTATTGTTGGTCATCATTTTGGTCTTCTGTGCACTTATTTCCATTCCAGCACAGGCGGCGGAAGCAGGGGGGGCAGGTCTAGAAAAATGTTGGAGGGGGCAGCCTTATATATTGCCCCCTCCAATAATGAGTAGTGTTGTTTTTTTGTTTTTTTTTGCCTGGGCATTAAAGGATTTTTTTTCTTCAAATGGAATCAAGCAATACAAGTTTTTATCATCATAATCATCATCATCACCCTCTGATCAGAAAGAGAAGTTCGTCCCTTCGTCATCATTTCCTGTCGACGCGTCATAATCGTTAGCCTTAGCGTAGATCAAAGTGACCGACAGTTTTCGACATCGTGCACATCACAGTCGCGTTTTGAAAACTTTATTTTGCTGTCAGTTTTTACAGTCTACCGTTTTCAATATCAACAATTTTCTCGACTACAAGTGAAGAAGTCAGCAAAATGGCAAATGCTTTGACAACTGGTGTTATTGTTCCTCGTACCCCTTGGGGTCATGAGCAATCTTGCCACTGTAGATTGTTCTAACCTATAAAGGGAAAAGTGAAAGCCCCAGTTGAAAACCTGTCTTTTTTTTATAGGCATGACCGATTCACTGCGGCAACAGTACCCCCGTTGGAGTGCCGGGGGTTTCAGTATAAATAGTATCCCCACTTTCTGGAAATTTAGTGGATATGATGATGATGGTCATTGTTGTCAGGGTGGCGACGTGGTGATCGTCCTTAACGCTCATTCAATAGGACGTTAAGCATCGTTTTCCGTCCGAAATTTAGTGCTTTAAATTCCCACTGTCGCTGTCTTCCTCATATGCTCTTTCCCATTCCTGTTCTGTCCTATCACTCTGCTATACTATCTTCTTCTTCGCTAGATCAATGACCTACCTTTTTCTTGAAAACTCTTCCTGGACAAGACTCCTTGTTTGTGTATGAGGTCTGTTGGATCAGCTTGGGAGTGTTGGACGCTTTCTGCCGGGTGGTCACTAGGGCTTCCTATGATGTTATTATTTAGCAATATAGGCATTTTATATGTATGTGTTTTTGTTGATAATTTATAATGATGTTTGTATTCTATTTTGTTTTTGTAACCGGGGGTTAGATTAGTTAGGGTAAAGCCTCAGCCGCCCCCTGCGTGGGATGTCTTTATTGTAAAGTGACTGGCCGGTGGAGGGCATTCAGTTTTCCCACTAGGGTTGTTTCAGCAGATCTTTTATGCGGATCGGGGGTTGTCCGGTCCTGATTTGGCTCGGAAGAGTCCGCTGGACCTAAAGCAACAATCAATCAATCAATCAATCATAGTGTTCCTCGTCAAGCATCCCGACAGACTCTCCGTGACAACCAACCTGCGGCCACTCCAGAAGAATATTTCAAGATTAGCATTGCCATTCCTTTCTTGGAACACTTGTCAACCGAATTGGACTCGAGGTTCAAAAATGCTGGTCTAGCAGTTGATGGTCCATGTCTGGTGCCAAGCACTTTAATAGACAACCAGGATGGTTTCATGCAGGTTCCAGAAGGGGTGATGCTGGCAATGTTGTGGGAGTCTGACCTACCAGACAACGCTACCCTTGATGCAGAATACCAACGGTGGGTTTGCAAATAGCGAAGTGCTGCTGAGAATGCGACAGCTATCATCCCATCCACGGCATCAGAAGCACTGAAACATTGTGACAGGGATTTTTTTTATCCCAACCTGTTCATCATGCTTTAGAACCTTTGGACCCTACCTGTCACTACTGCCGAGTGTGAGCGTTCAAACAGTAAGTTGCGCAACCTGAAAAACTACCTGCGCTCTACAATGGGGCAACAGAGACTAAATGGACTTGCTTTACTGAAAGTGCACAGGGATGTTGATATTGACTTCAAAGAGGCAGGGAACTGTTTTGCCAGAAGATACAATTCACAAAGGTACTAATGAAGAGGAACCTAGTGCAGCAAGACTGAATTAAATGAAAGCAGGGCGGTGATGTTCATAAACTACAAGGTAAAGCTTTATACCGTTAACGATCAACAAAAAGTAGTGAATAATAATAGTATACAAAACATCTCTGCTGATAAATAAATGTGTGTGTGGTTGTTTTTTTAAGGGAGGGGCAGAGGATAATTTTTGTACCCCAGAGTTTGTCAGTTCAATTGTTCAAAAAGCTCAAAGTCCCAGACCATCACAGATGGCTTTTTCAAGGTTCAGATTGCACCAGATTGCACCATTTTGCATCCTTGAAAAAAAAATCGGGGGGGGGGGGGGGCATGCCCCCGGACCCCCCTAGAAGGCTCGGCGCTTCGCGCCTTCGCTGAATCTGTAACCCCCACCCCCACCCTCGACTTTTCCCAGGTATGGCCCTGATGTCAGTGAATAGTGTGTGTGCCCCCCCCCCCCCCCCCAATCCTGAGCAGCTTCCGCCGCCTGTGTTCCATAGGCTCTGGAGGTGGTGTCAAGCCTCTGTACCAGCTGTTCAAGCTCTTATTCCCCTCCAGCCAATCCATCAATGTCATCCACAAAACGGAGGCTGGAGATTGCTCTACTCCCTATGCTGATTGTGCCTTTGTGAATGATGATGTTTATTCACCAGCTGTCTAAGGGAATGTTCGCAGTTATTAAATTAACATCCTTGAGACGTTCACCATATCATGTAGAACTCACTATAAAGAATGTAACAGCCCACTTGGACATCTGACCAGTGTCACTGGACCACTAAGTAGCCACGCGAATCGTATCACTCTTAAATCTACCATGCATTTCTACCTTGACACTCGAAGTTGAGACGTAACAGATAGTGTCCCAGAGGCAGGATAAGAGAACAAAGACATCCGAGAAAATATTCACGTATTCGCGAGAACGAGATGATTGGTCGGAGATGACGAAGATCCCGATATATCCTCCGTATACCCCGAAATAAACGTGCAGTCACACACGAAGCGTAGGACCACGAGGGTCAAGGAGCAGACTAAAGTGAAAAAACTTCAGCCATCACCAACAGAGTGATAGACTAGAGAGAGTTTCACGGTTCCCAGAGACTAGAAGTAAGTTAACACTAGTAGATTTCTAGTACTTACATGTTTATATATTATATTGATTGCCATGTATTATTATGTTCATGTTATATGTATTTACAGAAACCGATTATTGTTTCTGACATGTTGTGCATATTACTCAACATAGCTTAGCCTTGAGATTCAAATATCATAGTGTGGTTATGGGAAACTCGGTAGGTGTCTGATGCTATAGACTCCTTGCAGAGGGCACAACATACCAATATATCTGAATAAACTATTGCAGCCAGAGTTCTGGATTTTTCAGCTTAGCTCTGGGACGGTTTGTGGATTCAACGCCCGAACGCTTGCTCCCGTGGAAAGAAGGACATCACTTAAAATCTACCTCGCCACGTCCGGCCCCGTAGCTACCAGACTCGTCTGATCATCCTGAGAATGACCAGACTCCCTCAGAGTGACCACCAGACTCAAGCACTCACAGAAACCGAGAGCTCACCGAAAGTCTCCTCCCAGCTGCAACTGATGTAAAAACTACTCGGAACACTATTAGACCATCAAACACATAGAACTTTGTAGCACATGATGAAGAAGTCTTGCTAAAGAACTTTCCCAACACATTGAACAGTTTATAATTATTAATTACATTTAAATAAAGTTATGTTAGAATTTGTGTTGAAGATATAAAAGTTGAAATCACATATATACGACTGGTGTCATTCTATTAATTTTGTATTGTTGTGTGTCCACTAGCACTTCTTCTCTTAATACCAATTAAACTAGTCACTTGACTAGCAAAAATCATTTCTTAAAGTGAGACATTGATACTTTGAAACCCGAGAACAAATGTAAAATTTTATGTGATCTAATTCTAAGCACCGTGATTTAGTCTCTCACATCGCTTAGGCAAGGCAAGGCAAGGCAAGGCAAGTTTATTCCAGAAAAAAACATTACGGGCGCATGGACATGGTTAAAATGATATACACAAACATGCAAAATAATTAATTATATAACATTATAAATTTTTTAATTAAAACTATTTATGTACACGGATTGATTGCGGGGGATGGGGGGAAGGGGGAGCGATTGAGAGGGGAAAAGAAGAAACAAGAAATTGATTGGGGGTAGCCACTACATTACATTACTTGATTATTGCTTTAGGTCCAGCGGACTCTTCCGAGCCACATCAGGACCGGACAACCCCTGATCCGCATCAAAGATCTGCTGAAACAACCCTAGTGGTAAAACTGAAAGCTCTCCACCAGCCAGTCACTTTACAATAAAGACATCCCACGCAGGGGACGCTGAGGCTGTACTCTAATTTATCGAACCCCCGTTTACAAAAATAAAATAGAATACAAACATCATTATAAATTATCAACAAAACACATACATATAAAATGCCTACATTGCTAAATAATAACATCATAGGAAGCCCTAGTGAACACCTGGAAAAAAGCGTCCAATATTCCCAAGCTGATTTAACAGACCTCACCGACAAAATAAGGAGTCTTGTCCCGGAAGAGTTTTCAAGAAAAAAGGTAGGTGACTGGTCTAGCGAAGAAGAAGATAGTATAGCAGATTGATAGAACAGAGCAGGAATGAGAAAGAGCAAATGAGAAAGACAGCGACAGTGGGAATTTAAAGCACTCAATTTCCAGAAAGTGGGTATACTATTTATACTGAAACCCCCGGCACCCCAACGGGGGAAGGGGTAGCCACTATGAATCATAACTACCAATACAATTCAATCTAAACACATCAATGACAAACTACTGAAATTGTTTTTGTTACACACAACTTGTAAATATTAGAAGTAGAATAATTTTTGACATGGGATAACAACGTTACAATTGTTTAATTATTAATTTCATTAGCCTTACAAGCTTTATTAATACTGACTTTTTATTAGATGACAATAATTCTTGAAATTTGATGGCATTGGAATATTTATGATAATATGATTTGAATAATTCTCTTCTCGAGTTACAAAACTGTGAACACAAAAATAAATTATGAAGCTCGTCACCAAGATCACTATTACATTTTTGACATACACATTCGTGTCTAGGAATATTAAAATATCTGCCTCTCTGCACTGGCATTCTGTGGTGAAGTGTCCTAAACATATATTGCCCCAATTTGTTGGTAGAACATGCAAATATTTTTCAAATTCAAACTGTAGCTAAAAACATTCGATAATTATAGTAAAATCTTGGTAAAGAACGACTGATAGAGATAGCTAATAGCTAAACGCCTCATCTATCTACATATCTTAATCCCCTTGTAAGATTATCGTATCTTCTCCAGGATATCATCACAGGGCATAGGCCTGGATGATTGTGATGTTGAAAGGGGCTGCTCTCAGACGGATGGTAATGAGTCTATTGGAGACTGGGCGGCAACCCATGACAGTGGCTAGAATGTCTTTATGGACTGTTACGTTTGAGACGCACACGATAGATTGATTGATTGATTGATTGATTGTTGCTTTAGGTCCAGCGGACTCTTCCGAGCCAAATCAGGACCAGACAACCCCCGATCCGCATAAAAGATCGGCTGAAACAACCCTAGTGGGAAAATTGAATGCCCTCCACCGGCCAGTCACTTTACAATAAAGACATCCCACGCAGACGGCTGAGGCTTTGCCTCAACTACTCGAACCCCCGGTTACAAAAACAAAATAGAATACAAACATCATTATAAATTATAAATTATCAACAAAACATATACATATAAAATGCCTATATTGCTAAATAATAACATCATAGGAAGCCCTAGTGACCACCCGGCAGAAAGCGTCCAACACTCCCAAGCTGATCCAACAGACCCCATACACAAACAAGGAGTCTTGTCCAGGAAGAGTTTTCAAGGAAAAGGGTTGGTCATTGATCTAGCGAAGAAGAAGATAGTATAGCAGAGTGATAGGACAGAGCAGGAATGGGAAAGAGTAAATGAGGAAGACAGCGACAGTGGGAATTTAGAGCACTAAATTTCCAGAAAGTGGGGATACTATTTATACTGAAACCCCCGGCACCCCAACGGGGGTACTTTTGCCGCAGTGAATTGGTCATGCCTACAAAGTCAAGACAGGTTTTCAACTGGGGCTTTCACTTTTCCCTTTATAGGTTAGAACAATCTACAGTGGCAAGATTGCTCATGACCCCAAGGGGTACACGATAGATCCGATCGTTTTGTTTTGCAAAGCATGCAATAACAGAGTGCATTATTTTACCTTTGATTTGATTTTGCGTTGTTGTTAGAAGAAGCTTTGTATAATGTTAATAATTTTCGTTGGTCGATATTATTGGAGAATTTTCTAGAATTATTTGTTTACTATCGATCGAAGCATGTAGATGAATCTATCGGTAGCTAAGAGATTCTTCAAACCTAAATAAAGTTATATGACCTAAGACAGTGCATAGTTTCGGTGACGAGTTTAGTTTGATTGGTTGTTATTGCGTCATGCTGGAATGTTCGGACTTTCTAAGGATTATAGAGAGACTATCGCTGTGTCTGCGAGAAGAGTGAGAGTGAAAAAAGCGATTAAGCGATCTTGTATGCAGTTGTTGGTGTATGCTGAATAAAGTTGGAAAACTTCATACGACGACTCCTGCCTTGTTGCTGAGTGAACAGGTTGCGTGGATAAACGAATCTGAGTTACACTTATCAAGATTCAAGCATCGGGGCTGAATCAACAATTGATTTAAAAAAACAACAACAAACAACAACAAAAAACCAGTGTAACATGGACCAAGAATCCAACGCCGTGTTCGTGCCTGTCATCTCTCCCGCTGAAATAAAGCTTGTGGCCTTTGTCGGTCGTTGTTTCACCTAGACCTTTCCAGCGCAGTTCGCTGATGCCTAAAATGTTCCCTCGATAGTGGTCCAGCTCGTGGGCCAGTTCTTCTAATTTTCCATCCGTAGTTAGGGTCCAAATAATGATTACGATTTTTTAAACATTCAAATACTACAGTCATAATACATCCACAATTACACAATGCTGGAGGATTTATAAAACGAGCGTGCCATGCATTTATCCTTAGCCTGTTAAAGAAACTATTAATATAAAAAGAAGAATTGGAAAGGCATACAATATGATTAGATGCCAAGGAACTATCCACATCATTTTTTCTATCATTTCTTGCTTATAAAGTTTATTTTATTGATTGATTCCAAGCGCATGTTTTCAGTTGATTATTAAGTTCTTTAGTTGTTAATTTGGATTTGTTATTTATAGAGTCATTATTATATGCATCATTTTTCGCTAAATGATCAACAATAACATTATCTCGAATATTTGAATGGCTCGGTATCCAAATTAATGAAATATTAGACCATTTTTCAACAATTTTATGACATATTTCCATTTGTAGTTCCGGTCTTTCTCTGCTCGTCAATGATGACAAAGCCAAGAGTGCCGATTTTGAGTAAGAACATTTTTGTATTTGCATAGGAATATTAGGTACGTTAGTAAAGAAAGCAAGACTCCTTAAAATTGCAATTAATTCTGGTATATAGTACTGCCCTTTTGTAAAGAATATTTACGGGAAATCTTAATATCCGGACTATAAAATGAAAGATCCGTTGGATCTCATTTTTGATATGATGATGGTGGTCATTGTTGTCGGGGTGGCGACGTGGTGATCGTCCTTAACGCTCATGCAATAGGACGTTAAGCATCGTTTTCCGTTCCGTTCTATCTTTTAATACTGATCCATTAGTGTATATATTTAATGAATTTTGAGAATAGCATCAAATGCATTCTTTTGCTTTTGCTTCCAATAATAGAGGGTCTTTTTTTTTAAATAAAGAATTTCCATAATCTAAAAAAATGTCGAGCCAAAAGAAGCCAAGGCAGAAAAGGACAACAAGGTACAACAAGGTGACGTTGTATCAACTGGTGTGGATTCCATTAAAAAAGATATGTATTCTTTAATTGAAGTGAAGAAATGTTAGTTTTCTCATCCCTTACAAACTTCAATAATTTCAATAATTTCATCTAATTCGTATGTTCTAGAATTTAAAACCGAAAGAACGAGTAACTCATTGTGCA
Organism: Oncomelania hupensis; assembly: GCA_036898135.1. Taxonomy (NCBI): domain Eukaryota; kingdom Metazoa; phylum Mollusca; class Gastropoda; order Littorinimorpha; family Pomatiopsidae; genus Oncomelania; species Oncomelania hupensis. The sequence continues at coordinate 69,550,735 of CM072511.1, read as the reverse complement.
GTTTGTAGTCTGTTTTGGTCAAGGAAAGGTAAAAACTCCAGCTTCTTTGTATGTTTTAGTAGTTGGTGACCATTGAGGTATCCCAAGAACTATGTTTAACGACATTGCATCTAAACTTACCAATGTATTTAAAGCTTATTTTGAGGCTGTAAAATAAACTTCTTTGCCATAACTTAAAATCGATAGAATAGTGGCAATAGTTATATACACTAAATTTGAAGAATTCTTAACCCAAGGTTGTTTTGTTAATATTTTTCCATTGCTTTATCAATTACATGTTTAATATGCTAGTTCCATAAGAGTCTATAATTAAAAACTATTCCAAGAAATTTAAAAGTTTTACTTGGAAAACTAATTTGTGTTCCTATCCTATCTTATCCCGTAACTCGCTCAGTGTCAAGCCAGTCCATTCTCAAATGTTGTCCTCCCCCCTCTTTTTCTGTCTCCCTCTTCTTCTGCCTCCTTGCACCGTGCCTTGAAGGATGGTTTTGCAAGGCTTGATACTTTGGGGACGTGGCCATACCATTGGAGTTTCCGTTTCTTCCCACTGTTAGCATGTCATCCAATGGCTTGTGTGATGGTCTGTCGAACTTCGTTGTTGGTGATGTGCTGGGTATAGGAAATGCCCAGAAGTCTTCTGTAGCACCTGTGACGTTTTTTTTTTAATTGTTGCTGGGCTCTGCACAATGGAATGCTGTAACCCTCACGTCTATTCTATGGGAACCGCTAGTGAGTCACCCTGTGAATTACTTTAATACATTTATTTGTTTAGCTCGGTCTGTGTTAAGGCTGGGGTACAGAGATAGATAGAAAAATGGTAAAAGATCACTGTCACACTAGCTTTCACACGGCTATGAATCATATGTAGTCCAGCCACTTGATAACAGTCAAAATCACACATTTATTTCTTCTACTCTATACACGATCTTCAAAGTACGAATCTAACTTAAAAGTTCAATTGTCAATGTGAATGGTTCGCTCGCTGATAATCTAGACAGCTACTTATTCTTCATCGGGCACTGGCTACTACCGTTCATGAAGAGTGGACTACTGTGGTCCTTTTGCTACAGTTTTAGTGCACTGTTTCCTGGGCACTTAACTTGTTGGTTTCGAGGTTGAAGCACTGCGTTGAGGTAGCTTCTACGACACTCTGTGTTGTTGTTGCTTGTGTTCGACGGGTGGGCTATCTGCGCTCGATGCGGTAGATGCCTCAGCAGCCAACTCGAATTGTAGATTAGGTTCTGCTCTTCTGTTGAGTTGGGCTCACGATATCCTGCCTGCTCGTCTGTAACATAAGAGACGAAATTCTGCACAACCCTGAATAATAGGTCTGTGCAGAGCGTCTCACTGAAAGCCAAAGTAGCCCTAAGTGATAGCTCCACATCTCTATACATAAGCGACGAATATTCTGCTAAGTCGGTGGTCCATTGGAATCTCCACTCTAATTTCCTATACATACATAAATATAAATCGTGGCTAACTATACACATAAAGAATTAATAATATTATAAACATTCACTGGTATAGCCACTGGTCTGCAAGCATACATATAGGTTAAACAACAATGGTTCCGTCAGGTATACAACACGGCGTCAAAACTGGTCGTGCTTGACACGTGTTCGGCTTCTCCACGTGGTAAGGCAAAGTCGGACTAACAATTCAAATCTATGCATGGCAAATTCCACAAACATAATTTCAACAATAATATAAATACATCACGATGAAACAGAAGTATGTTCATTTACCTGTTCGACAATGTCAGGCCCGTGGCTACTTGATTGAATTCAAATATTCAACAAGCACTGCTTACCTGTTCTATCAGTGGAGATATTTCTCTGCTCGAGTGTAGCTGTGTACTGCTCAGAGCTTTCCACACAACTGACCCTATACTTGGCTTTGACTGAATCAGCCAGAACTGGTCCTAACCACTCTACCTGTGTCCTGATTGGATGAAAAAATATAAGTCGCTTTAAAGTTCGAAACTCGATCGTAGGCCGCGATGACGTCACTAACCGGCTCGCGTCAGCTCGCGGTGTGTGTGTACACATCAGTTATACCTTAATCGTCTGCTATAGACTACAGTAACCTTCTAAGTTTTACTACTGCTAAACAAGCAAAAGCTCAAATAGTGCGGGGTAAAAGGGTCTGCTTGTGACAGCACCTCATCTCCATGCTTTGTATTCTTCATTGTAGATCTGTTATGTGAGTCCATGTTTCACAAGCTTATAGGAAGATGAAGAGATGACAAGGGAGCGCAGCAGCCTTACCTTGGAACGTATACTGATGGTCCTGTCTTTCCAAATGGGCTTTAACCTTGTCAGGGCAGCAGTTGTTTGGACGATCCTCGAGAGGACTTCCTGTGGTGACCCATTGTTTGATACAATGGCTCCTAAATATTTGAAGCTATGCACTGTGTTGACGGATTGGCCTTGTACTTTGAATACTGTTTTTTTTTCTCCTGAAAGACAGAATCCATTCTCGGACATATACTGTACAATGACATCTACCATGCCTTGATACTGTTGTGTTCTTCTGTTCTGTTTATGAAATTTACATGATACTGTTTTCCAGCAAAAAGGAATACCATGAAGTCTTTGGAATCAAAATTTTTCATGTCACTAAGTGTAATAACTGAGCCAGGACACAGAGCAACTGTTTTGCTTCTTTATTACGTTCTCGCCAAGTGCGCCTCCTCTCACAAGAGTTACAAGGGAGGTAATTCTATTGTCTTAACACTCCTCCTTTTAAGTTTTAACGTAAGTTAACAGTGAACAATAAAACTAATAAGCAGTAATTCAAATGCTTGCAATGTAAACTAAAACTACTGTCTCTGAGATCCCTGGGTAAAATAATAAAAATCAACAACGTCCATCAGGAAATATTTCAACTACAAAAGAATACGAAAAGAAAACGTCCAGTCTTCTGGTAAAAATGATTAGATCGTGAATTTGAACACATATCAAACGATTTACAAGTTCAGTCTGTCCGGAGGTTTACGTGTTCTTTTTTGGGCGGTCAGCTAAAGCAGAAGCAGGTCGGTTGAACTCAGCCAGCTGTGGGGCGGATTCTCCAAGGCTCAGGCGCGAACTGGAACTTCCTTCTGGAACATCATTAGGCGAGCTCGTTCGTAGTGGGAGACTTCTGCTTTGTAGACCACTGGTAGAGCGTGGAGATCTGGAACACGCAGCTGTGGCTGGACACGCGCCACCCGAGACCTCAGGTACAGCCGGCTCTGGGGCAGGATCAACATCGGACTTGTCTGGTGCAGGATTAGCAAGAGCCAAGGTTTGGGGCGTAACTTCTGAGGGATCCTCAAATGGAAGAGACAAATCAGAAGTCGTGGCAAAAGGAGGGGTTTGTTCTTGCTTTTCTGCTACCCAGCATTTGCGAATCTGGTCAAGATGGCGACGCACAACTCGGCAATCTTGGAGCTTGACTCTGTAGGACAAAGGACCAGTGACTTCTACAACCTTCCCCTGGAGCCAAGTCTGACCAGATCCAAAGTTGTGGACATACACTCTGTCCCCAATTTCAAAGTGTCTGTCTTTTGTACCACGGTCATGATAAAGCTTCTGTTTAGCTTGTGCTTCAGCTACCTTGCTGGTCAGATTGGGTCGTACCAAATCAAGACGTGTCTTGAGACAACGCTTCATCAACAGTTCCGCAGGTGGAACACCTGTAGTTGTATGAGGCGTAGTATGTTGATTCAGGTGAAACAATGCCAGTTTCTGATGAATAGGCAGCCTAGGTGACATTTTCTTCATTGACTCTTTAAATGTCTGTACGGATCTTTCAGCAAGTCCGTTCGATGCTGGGTGATATGGAGAAACCAGCACGTGACGAATGCCGTTCTCCTGCATGAACCTTTTAAAGTCACCACAAGTGAAGGTGGGACCATTGTCTGATACAATGGTGTCTGGCAAGCCATGTGTTGCGAAGAGCTCTCTAAGACAGCAAGAAGTTTTCTCAGCGGTGATGTTTGTCATCAATCGGACTTCAGTCCCTTTTGAGTGTGAGTCCACCACCACAAGAAACATGTGACCCATGAATGGTCCAGCAAAGTCAATATGGAGTCGAGACCAAGGCTTGTCTGGCCATTCCCAAGGGTGCAGTGGAGCTTTGTCTGGCATATGACGTACTTGCTGGCAGGCTTCACATTCATGTACTGTTACTTCTATATCATGATCAATACCGGGCCACCAAACGTAGGAACGTGCCAGGCATTTCATTTTGTTTACACCTGGATGAGAGGAATGAAGATCTTCCAACATAGCCTTCTTGCAGGCTTGGGGTATAACAACCCTGGTTCTGAACAGAACACACCCATTCTCCACACTAAACTCCAACTGGTGAGCCTTATACAATTTCAGCTCCGTTTGATATGCCTTGGGAAATTCTGAAGGCCATCCTGATAGGGTGTACTTCTTAACACGAGATAACACTGGATCAATATCAGTCTCTCTTTTAATGTCAGCTGCAGTGACGGGAATAGTGTTCAAATGATCCATCAAGAAGACCAGTTCCTCTGGGGTTTCTGTTTCTGAACTGGTGGCTGGCATTGGCAGCCTGCTCAAGGCATCTGCATGTGTCATGCATGAACTTGGCTTGTAGCTTATTGTGTAGGTGTATCCAGACAGCTGCATCGCCATCTTTGAATTCTTGGAGACACGTCTGTAGGAACAGGCTTGTGTTCATTGAACAATGTCATAAGGGGCTTATGGTCAGAGTAAAGCCAAAAGTGACGCCCAAAGATGTAGTCACGGAACTTCTTTACCCCGAACGTTACAGCAAGAGCTTCTCTTTCAATGTTGGAATAGTTCCGTTCTGCTTTGTTCAAAGATCTGGAGGCATATGCAATGGGGCGCTCTGTCCCGTCAGGTAGTCTGTGGGCTAGAACAGCTCCTAGACCCACTGATGAAGCATCACAGGACAAGGTGACTTCCATGTCTGGATTGAAGTGAGCCAACAAGTCAGCTGATGACAACATTTCTTTCACCTTTTTGAAAGCTTGACTCTGTTGATCCCCCCATCTGAAGACAACTCCTTTACGAAGGAGGCTATTCAATGGAGACAAGACAGTTGAAAGGTGTGGAAGAAACTTCCCGTAGAAGTTGACTAGTCCAAGGAAGGACTTCAGCTCAGAAGCATTTTTAGGAATAGGGGCATCTTGGACTGCTTTCACTTTATCTGTTGTAGGTTGAATTCCATCTGCTGTGATTCTGTGCCCGAGGTATGTAACCTCTGGAAGCATAAACTCACATTTTCCTTTCTTCAATTGGAATCCTTCTGCATCAAGTCTGCGAAGAACTTCCCTGAGGTGAATGACATGACTCTCATCTGTGCTTCCAGTTATGAGAATGTCATCTTGAAACACAGCTACTTGTGGGATATCTTGTAGCAAGCAGTCCATCGTTCTTTGGAAGATGGCAGGAGCTGCTGAGACACCGAAAGGTAAGAGATTGTACCTGAACAGTCCCTTCGGCATGTTAATTGTGGTGAGATCTTTAGAAGCCTCTGTGAGCGGCAGTTGTTGGTAGGCATGGGTCAAGTCAAGCTTGGTGAATGTTTTACCACCAGCAACCTTATTGAAGAGGTCTTCAATGCGAGGCAGTGGATAAATATCAGCTTTAGCCACTGTGTTCACTGTGACTTTGTAATCACCACAAAGTCTAACGGTTCCATCAGACTTTAGAACAGGGACTATTGGTGCCGCCCAGTTAGAATGTTTCACTGATTCAATAATGCCCTCATCTTCCAATCGCTGAAGTTCAGCATCAACCTTGTTGCGTAGTGCGTAAGGTACAGTTCTAGCTTTGTAGAACTTGGGTGTACAGCCCTCTTCCACATGAAGAGTGACAGGGAACGACTTGACGTGTCCTAGCTCTTCTTTGAACAAGTTGGGAAATCTATTGATTTCCGCTTGGCATGATGGTTTCTCAGTCACATGATGCACCAGGACAGCTGTTTCCATCTCTAATCCCCGGATCCAGTTTCTGCCCAGTAGATTAGGCCCCTTTCCACCAACCACTATGATGGGCAGAATGGCAGACTTCTCGTTGTGTGAAGCAAGAACTGTAGCCTGTCCAAGAACTGGTATCTGTGACCCTGTGTATGTTCTGAGTGCTGTGTTGCATGGCTCTAGAGGCAAATTCTTCTTACCAAAGGTTTTGTGGAATTGTTGCTCACTCATCAGAGATACTGATGCACCAGTATCTATTTCAAAAGCTACTTGTTTGCCTTCGACGGTGAGACGAATCATGTATGGTTCACTGACACTCTTTTATGGTGAACTATGGTTCACTTGCTCATTTTGATCCATGTCACTGAACACAAATTTATTTCTTGACAAAATATCATTTCCTCTAGTCTAGAACGGCAGACGGCAGAGAGGTGTCCCAATTTCTTGCAGTGATTGCATCTGTAAAGCTTGTAGGGACAATCAATAGATGAATGTTGCCTGCCGCATCGATAACACCTTTGAGTTTCATTAGGTTTAGCACTAACCGATGATGAAACCCGTGCTGCAGCACTTTTGTGGACAATTTTTACATCTGATGAATCTAAACGATCCACACCCTGACTATGGAGGATAGCTGAATGAGTAGCAGCTGCTTCCATTGCTTGAGCAATCTCTATTGCTTTCGTAAAGGTAAGCTCTTTCTCAGACAACAGTTTTTTCTGGATGGCGGCATTAGACAGACCACAGACGAACCTGTCTCTCAGTGCATCTTGAAGAAACTGGGCAAAATCACACGTAGAAGCCAAACGTCTCAGTTCTGCTGCAAAATCATTCACCTTCTCGGTTTCAGATTTACACTTATTGTGAAACTTGAACCTTTCACCAATGACTAGTGGTTTGGGTGACACATGCGCCTTCAGAATTGTAACTAATTCATCATAAGTCTTTGAAGCAGGAGCATCAGGTGAACAAAGAGAGCGCAGCAAACTGTAATACTTGGCACCAATAACAGAAAGAAACACGCTCTTCTTTTTATCATCAGCAATGTCATTAGCTTCAAAGTACATTCCAAGTCTCTCAGTGTAGCAATCAAAGTCTTCAACTGAGGGGTTGAATTCATTGAAAGTGTCTTTCTGCGCCATATTATTCATGTAGAAGACATTTTTTTTTAATTTCCGGGTGAACGCAAACGTCACAGCACAAACGTCACAGCACAAACGTCACAGTGCGTCACTGCTTATAGATCGAACACTGAAACACAAAAAACGCCTCTAATTTCCAGGAACAACTAACCTGTGAATTTATAGAGATTACCTACTGCTACTCTGTCACTTTATGCTCAAGCACTGCAGGTCTAGAGTGGGTTATAAATCATATGCTCGTCGCCAATTTGTAATAACTGAGCCAGGACACAGAGCAACTGTTTTGCTTCTTTATTACGTTCTCGCCAAGTGCGCCTCCTCTCACAAGAGTTACAAGGGAATTAATTCTATTGTCTTAACACTAAGCATAATGGAAAACAAAACAAGAGCAATCACACAAATGTTCATGATACTATTTTCCATAATGCTATATCATAAGCAAAAAGGGTAATTGTAAAGTCTTTTGAATCAATATTTTTTCATTTCACTAATTATAATGGAAAACAAAATAGGTGCAATCACACTTCCTTGAGGAACACCCATAGTAATTTTTCTTGAAGTTGATGTAGACATTTTAACTCGTACTTGAAACTTTTTGTTTGATAAGAAGCTCTTAGTCTTAATGAAATTAACATATGATATGATATGATATTCATATGAAAAGATGAAGCACAAGAGCAGTCAGGAAACAAGTTATTCACGGCTTGTTCTGTCAGAACTGTCTAAATTATTAAAGATGTGCATTCTGTGTTTCATCATGTTTGAGGAAGGTGATTTCCTCTTCCCACCTCTCCCCATCTCCACACCACCACCATTATCATCATCATCATCATCATCATCATCATCATCATCATCATCATCATCATCATCATCGTCATCATCATCCACCCATTGCACATAGCTACGATCGAAAGAAAGTATACTCCAGGCACACGCTGCGCAGCAGGCCAAAGTATGTCCCTTGCCCCTTGAAGGGATACTTTGGCGAGGTTAGCAACCTGCTCAGTTACAGTGTCGCTGAAAGACTAGAAACGGAAAAGTAAGTTTCGTCTCCTCTAGGCGACGAATTAGGTCACGCTGTATTTGTTTCTAGGTCAACTATCTTTTACGAACCGTTCGAGAATCTTTTCGAACCGTTTATTGACGCCGGATAGTGTCCTCACTTGGTTTCAAACAATTTAAGAATTTAAGAAGGCAAATGGGTTTTGGGACGGAAAAAGAGCATTGTTGTAGAGAAAAGGGTTAGGGCAAGGGCTAGGGATAGATCTACACCTAACCCTTGCCCGAACCCTTGTAGCAACATTCCGCTCTTTCCGTCACTTTTAAACAGTACTGCGGTTCGCATCCGCGGCTAGCAGCGAGCCCAAAGTATACTTTGAAAGGATGGAGGGAATACTTTCACCTGCTGCTAGCGGGAGTTTTGGCGATACTTTCTACCGGTCGCAGCAATGTGTATTACCTCCATCATCATCATCATCATCATCATCATCATCATCATCATCATCATCATCATCATCATCATCATCATCATCATCATCACCACCATCATCATCATCATCATCATCATCATCACCACCATCAGCATCATCATTCATTCATTCATTCACTCATTCAGAAACCACACAATATGTGTTTTCTTTCCAGTCACAGTTCATTTATTTTTACATCTGGTCCAGGTTGTTTTAAGAGATATGAATTCATCCACGGCTAAATGTTGTTTAAATAACAATCTTTTTTTAATTATGCCCCTTCCCTAAAAGAAGAATTAAAACCACGGGAATACCTGTGATTTAAAAGCAATAGAACTTCAGTAAACCCTTTTAAGAGTTAAAACTTAACAGTCCTTAAAAGTCCTTTTTTTAATTGCCAAAATAAATGTAAAAAAAGCAGATCTATGCACAACAAAACGATAAAGTAAGAATGAAAGAAAATGTTACAAAATGGTTAGAAATTGTATCATTATTTTTGGGCTAAACTTAACATTTGCCCATCATTCCTATTAGCATTTGCTGTTTAATTATCATTTCATATTTTTAACAATAGAATATAGGAACTACTTTGACCTAAAAGGCTTAAAAAGAATCCAATACGATAAGAGTATCAATATGGTTACTTTTATTTGAATGTACCCATTAATTCGCAGTTCAGATTTATTACAATACAAATCTAAGAACTAAATTAACCTAAAAGACTTAGAAAATATGCCCAGTAATTATTATAATTAGAATTTCCAGTGTAATTGAATTTGTACAGATTATTTGTTCATTGCGCTAATGATAATGCTAGCAATTACTATCTTTAGACCTTTTAACCATTTAACAATATTGCAGACATAATAAAATTTTGTTTTAAACTGAATACAGCTTGAAATTAAGTGAGAAAACTTTTTTTTTCAATCAGAACAAGAGTTTATTAAGAAATGCAACCAATTAAGTTACACAGTAATCAGTACTGGAGAATGTTATGTGTACATAAATTCAGAGTCATTTGATTAAAAAGCGATGATTATTGAAATGTCCTGATTTTAGTCAGCTCTTTGATTTGTCTTTTTGTAGATGATTTTTTCTCCTCCTCTCTTACTCCATTTCAATCCTCCTCCTCCTCTTCCTCCTGCTCCAAGCCTGGTACACACTTGGCGCCAGAGCCTCTTAAAGACTTGCATCATGCACACGCACTCATCCTCTCTCGCTCAGCTACGACAGTTTTAGAGTATCTCTTCTGGCTATCGTCAGATTTCTCTCGTTGCCATGGAGGCGAGAGCGCCTCGTCTTGGCGATCACGAGGGTGCACGTGCGCTCGTGCGAAGCGGCGCCGTGATTGGTCAGTCGTATTGACGGTTGGCAAGAAGGCGGCGAATGAGAGAGAGCAGCTCCATTCGTGTCGGGTCTGCCGTCTGCAGTTCTTTTGATGTTTCCTTACACACTGAGTTGTAAGAACAGGCATCTGAAATCAAACAAACAAGAAATCAATCAAACATTCAATCAATCCGAGTCCTTTCTGTTAGTCAACCATCTCATCACACACAAGCACTTCAAGTAGGCCTACACAATAATCAACCCTCTCATTACACACAAACACACTTCAAGCACACACTTTTGACTTGCGACTATCCGAAGGAACCTTGCCGGCTTGTTTGTTAAGTAAGGCACCTAGGCATATAGAGGACGTTATAATTGGCTGTTATTTATAGCCTCGCGTCCTTTGCAAATCGAATCTAGGCTGGCGATTAGCCCTACATTAGTGAATCTTCGCCGATAGATTTTGTGTTTGATCAAAGAAAGTTTAGTTTCACAGATCGGTAATGAAAAATAAAGACTGCTGATAAATAAAACACTATTTTCTTCTCTATATAATCTGAAAAATAAAACATAAAATTACTTTATGCAAGTAGTTAGTCTACTGGAACTTGATTGTTGATGCAAGTAGCTGCATTTGTTAAATTTAAGCCCTATTAATATTTAATTAATTTATTGTACCGCATATCCTTCTTTTGCGTTTTTGTTTTTACTTTATTTTTGAAAACCCATTTTATTCCTCTTTTTAAAGTGGCTCGTGATATTTGCGTGTTAGCGCTAGGAAAATACCGTAATTATTTGTGAGCTATGAAAAGAGCGAACATGATGAATTAAAAGGGCAGCAAAAAATAACAAAAAGGTGAACAGCAAAAACAAGCGAAAAGGATATAAAATATGCATGCAGGAGGTAAAAGAAGCTCAATGCTTTTGATTACTTATCAGTTATCACTGAAAAATAGCAAAGACGAAAAAAAAAGAATAGAAACGAACGAAACGGAGCCGAAATAAGCAAAAAAGATTTAAAATAAGTTCAACACATATCAAAAGACTTGTTTAATGGGTAAACTGGATTGCAAATATCACTGAAACATCAGCTTGATGCCTTTACAGAAAAATGATGTCAAGGGATAATTATTCTGAGACAGAAAATACGGACCCGAATCGGTCGAGCAAATTTTACATTGATAAATAATGTAATCCACCCTTTTAATATGGATTGAGCGCGCAATTTTGAAATACTTTTAACTTATTTTGGCTCTTGTCGTTCCCCTTTTCGCTCTTTTCGTATTTTCTCTAGACACCTATGCGCAGCCAATGCCGCTATGGTTGTGTAACAGACGACTGGCAAAGGAGGCAAATGGGGTTATAAATAGCAGCCAATCAGAGCCAATATTGTTCCTTCGGGTAGACGCTAGCCACTTTTGCCCTCATGTTACTTTGAAATAATATGTGTTGTCTGAAGGTGTTTTCTCTACTCTTCAGGAACACTTCTATCCCCTACATTTACATTTAGTTGTAATGGTCAGTTTGACCGGATCTTTGCGAAACATCGTTTGTTTGTTTACAATACAATACAACACAATACAATATAATACAATACAATACAATACAATACAATACAATACAATACAATACAATACAATACAATACGGCTTTATTTGTCTCAAACGGATTCATTACAACGGCGGCATCACATAAGTCCTAACCCTTTCCCGTAACTCGAAGGTCGTTGGGGCACCACAGATGATCGTTTAATCAGCGTACTCCATCTTTCCCTGTCCTCAGCAACCCTCATGGCTTTGCTCAGTGTCAAGCCAGTCCATTCTCGAATGTTGTCCTCCCACCTCTTTTTCTGTCTCCCGCTTCTTCTGCCTCATTGGACCGTGCCTTGAAGGATGGTCTTTGCAAGGCCTGATGATCTGGTGACGTGGCCATACCGTTTCTTCACCACTGTGAGCACGTTACCGTGTTGTCCAATGGCTTGCGTGATGTTCTGTCAGACTTCGTCGTTGGTGATGTGCTGGGAGGTATAGGAAATGCCCAGAAGTCTTCTGTAGCACCTCATGTCCATGCTGTGTAGTCTTCGTTTTCACAAAAGTATTTACAAATTTAACATACACACGAAAAAAATGCATTTCACAACACACAAAACGAACAGTAACAATAAATTTAGTTGTAAAGATAGAAGTAAAACACTAACTCTAAACCACTCTTGGTGGCTCAATCACACTCAACACCTCTGCATCCTACCACATAGAGCATTTGCACAGAGATTACTATTGAAAAGGATACACAAAACTAAATTTAAAAAAAAATATTATCTTCTCTCCCACCATCTACAACCACATCTAATCCACAACCCCAATCCTCACATGGACACTCAAACACACATGTCCGCATGCATAACAGTGGCCATCTCAGGAGTAGCCACAAGGTTCCACAAAAGAGCTTAATGATAGAAAGAGGGGGAACTTGGTACAGAACCGCGAGACGAAAGGTACGAGTTATGCTCCCTTGTCGACATTTTTGTATATGACATAATGGAAGTTCCCCCTCTTTCCGTAATAAGCTCTTTGGTTCCACTAAAAGTAAGGGGTTACTCACATGAATCTGAGCCATTCTAAAACTAATAAACACTAAACACTATGTAAAAACACTTTTGGTTGTTTGGTCGTTTGTTTGTCTTTTAGAATGAGATTTGCTACCATAATTTACAAGGCTCAGCATACTAAATATCGCTATAACAAATGAATCTCCGTGATATTCCGTAATCAGTGTGTATTGTTCTGTGCCCGATTTTGCAAAGTTCATTATTATTTATTACAGCAAATCAAATTTGTTGTTCAGGTCGCCCTCATGCTGAGTTAAGATTATCAGTGGGCATTGCATGACATTCGGTAGAAATAAGAAATTCCAATAAGGCCAAAAATAATATGTCTGTTTACGGTAACATAGGGGGAAAAAATAGAGTCGGTAGGTCGACTTAAAAAAAATTTCCACATTGGGTGCGATTTGTTTTTTTTTGGGCTTCTTTTTATCAGACGATCCCACAAAAAGTGTAGGGTCGGAACACAAAATTAGGGTCGGTCCGGATACCGTAAACATCCTTTCTTGGGCCTAACTTATTGTCGTTGGTTAGCACTGAAGTAGATTGGTGATTGCGTCATTGGGCCTAACTTATTGTCGTTGGTTAGCACTGAAGTAGATTGGTGATTGCGTCATTGGAAGGTTCGTGGAGGTTCAACAACTTTTTTTTCGAGCTTCTCAGATCCCGAACCTAGGGTCCTGAACCTTTTCTTTCTTTCTTTCTTTCTTTCGAACCTAGGGAACTGAACCTTTTCTTTCTTTCTTTCTTTCTTTCTCTCTTTCTTTCTTTTTTCTTTCTTTCTTTCTTTCTTTCTTTCTTTCTTTCTTTCTTTCTTTCTTTCTTTCTTTCCTTCTTTCTTTCTTTCTTTCTTTCATTCTTTCTTTCTTTCTTTCTTTCTTTCATTCATTAATTCTTTCATTCTTTCATTCATTAATTCTTTCTTTCTTTCCTTCTTTCTTTCTTTCATTCATTCTTTCTTTCCTTCTTTCTTTCTTTCTTTCTTTCTTTCTTTCTTTCTTTCTTTCTTTCCTTCTTTCTTTCTTTCTTTCTTTCTTTCTTTGTTTTTGTTGTTGCTTGTTTTGTTTTTGTTAGTTTGTCCAAAAGGTTCAGCAACTTAGGTTTGGGATCTGAGAACCTCAAAAAAAGGAAGTTTTTGAACCTCCAAGAACCTTCTAATTAAGACAGGTCTTCACGTCGCTTCAGTGTGGGGAGAGGAAAGGCTTCGTATATTCTCAGCCGCACTTAGAATCGAAAGCTTTGTGGGGATTTAATCTGCCGATTTTCTGGAATATTCTACTTGAAATGTCTTCTAGATGACAATCTAATATGACAAACACTGAAAATCTCAGCTAGCTTGGGGACTATACGTAATCGTACTCTGCATTATCAGTAGCCAATATCATTAGTACATCCGTGGTCCAACGAGAGTTGTGATGAGTAGACAAGATGAATCTGAGAAATAATTGATTGCACAGATAACTGACCATAAATTGTTGAGGTGAGTGAGTGACGTACTCTGAAGAATCACGACAGTCCCCACTGTCTTGTAATTCACAATTCTTGTCCAGTACAGGTCCGAGACCAGCTCATGTTTCTACATTTGTTTGTACACAAGAACGCGCCGTCCAGCACATCAAAACCCTGAGACTAGTTCTGGGCTCAACAGATTAGATTAGCAGGCTTACGATTCGGACTAACGATAAACGTGGAAGAACTAGAATGGTAAGGGTTATGAAATAACAAGAGTTCTTCGTTAGGGGAACTTACACATTCTGAAACACCTTCATGGTAATGCCCATATTTATTGTATCACAACATGGATATCGTGTTAATTGTACTTCTGATTCATTCACTGACCAACCAACTAACCAGCCAGCCAACAAACTATATAGTTCAATAGCTTGGCTAACAGATTAACAAATAAAACAATCAAAGGACTGCACGATTAGTGACTATATTTACCTTCCACACAACAGATGCCGACTGCTACACAGTTGCCCATATTCTCCACCCCGCACTGGCGGCCTCTGACGGTACAAGGGACGGCGCTTTCGTTCTCTTTTTGACACACTTCTGCTTCTGGCGTTCCCATCAGACAACCGAAACTAGCTCCGCAGCAAATGGAGGACCCCACGCACTGCCCTTCTTTCTGTGGACCACAAGCCATGCACTGCAACAAAACAGTGAAATATAAATTAATATTTTAGTCGGTTCAAATGTCAATTTTGATCTAATAAATAAAAAGAACTAAATACAAAATAAAACAAAAAAGATTCTGCAATATATCCATATTTGCTTATTATTTGTCATCAAACAATAACCTTAAAACTGATGAATCGCTTTACTTGAGCATAGGTTTTGCTTCTGAAAACGATTCCACAGATTCAACAGATTTGTATAATTTCAACTATCGTCTGTGCAATAACCGCGGTAGAACTAGAATTGTAGACGTTCTGACACAACAAGAGTTCCATGTTGGGGAGAATCTACTACATCTCCTGAAGTACCTCTATGCTATTGCGTGCCCATATTTATTCATATTTATTGTATCACAACATAGACATACTTCTCATTTATTCATTGACCGAAACTAATTAGGAATTTAGCCTTCACAAATGCAACACAAGACGAGAGATAACTTTCCTGCTGCCTGTGGCGCAACATCAACTTACATAATATTACTTCCGGCAGATTATATTTACTGGTTCTTTTGAGTGGATAAACAGTACCAAAGACTATATTATATACAGTATAGTACATACTATTTCAGCCTATAGTCAAACTCTGCCTACACCTCAGTCAGTGTCCACAACAGAACGTGCCTGTGCACAACAGATCGTCCATATCTACCAGCAAAAGTTGTGCCTATATTCATAAGGTAAACATAGACTTATGGCACTCATCAATAATGGCTCCTGTCGGCGTTCTTGGAATTTTCAGTCAAACGGTCAAAGAGGGAAATGATAGTGATAGCCGAAGATCAACCCTAAGCGGGGGTTCTGGGGGATGAGTTAAAAAGGTCCAAATGAAATGATTGAAATGATGTTGTATATAGCCTAAACTTCGGCCGTCTCCGATGCTCAGTTCAAGGTGAAAGGTGATTTGGTATGTACAGGTAAAATCACTACTGGGGTGGAACCAGTTGACTACAGACATAGCCGGCATACATAGCTATAGTGTCATTCAGTCAATGACTTGCGCAATATGGTACGTTTATAATGTTCATCTATACACAATAAACCACTGAGTTGGAATCCAACTTTTACTAATTCATAGCATAGCATCGGAATTGTGTAGCACATGTGTTCTAGCCCAGCAATACACGCTGGAAATACAACGGGCAGCATTGGTTGCTACGGCAACTGCGGCGCGAGGGTGCTACATAAAACGCATGCTATATAGGCGATATAATAAGTATTGCATGCTTCGAAAATGGAAGTAAACGAACCGCTCAAAATCGACATTTCACAAGCATAGAACCTGTCAACATGCCCCACTTTTGCAGTCTAGTCCCCAAGTTGGTCCAAAAGGTCAAAGTTGAGTACAAGAGAGTGGCTTGACCTGGAAATATATTTTACAACAATGATCATAGTTCCGGTGATGAGTTTTATTTTGATTGGGTGTTTTTGCGTCATACTGGAATCTTCGAACCTTTTCTGGATTGCAGAGAGGTTATAAAAATAATGCACTCTCTGCTTGTAGGGATGATCTTTGCAATGATTTTCGGAAAGCGATCTTGTATGCAGATGTTGATGTTTGCTGAATAAAGTTGGGAAACCTTATACGACGACTCCTGCCTTGCTGCTGACTGAACAGGCTGCATGGATAAACGTAATCGAGTTACACATATCAAGATTCAAGCTTCGGAGCTGAATCCGCTACTGATAAACGCCGTGTAACACAGAGAGAGAGAGAGAGAGAGAGAGAGAGAGAGAGAGAGAGAGAGAGAGAGAGAGAGAGAGAGAGAGAGAGAAGACAGAGACAGAGAGACAGAGACAGAGAGACAGAGAGAGACCGAGACAGAGAGAGAGACAGAGAGAGAGAGAGATTCAGACTTAGACTTAGACTTAGACTCAGTCTCGGACATTTTATTCACAACAAAGATACAGATTTTAGACGGGAACCTAATCTTACAATCGTTCATCGTATCATTCACACTCAGTTTCTGAGAGAGAGAGAGAGAGAGATAAGATAAGATAAGATAAGATAACAATTTTATTTTGCAAGGGTAAAAGAATAAGCGCTGGATGCGCTTTTTTACATCTTGCCCTTGGGGCTTTAACAATAACTATTAAATACAACTCAAGGTTATAACATTCACATCATGGAACAATAACAAATAAACAAAGTCATCATTAGATAAAATCCTTTTCAAACAATTGAAATCAAATTAATGTTGTTAATCTCAATCAACAACATTAACAATTAATGTGTATTTAATTTTTAATGTGTTTTAGGAGACGTGTTCTAAATGATGTAAATTTAGATGCTGGAGTGCGGAGATCTTCAGGAAAGTTATTCCACAAAATGGAACCGGAATAAGCTAGACTAGTTTTGTAGAGATCAATTCTTGGAATTGGAACATTTAATTTTGTGGACGATCTGGCAGTTTTTTTTGAAAAAAGAGAAGAAAGATAGGAAGGTGCATTGCCAGAAAGGACCTTGTGCATGAAAACGCCTTTATTAAATTTTAGTCTGTCGGTAAGGGGTAGAATATTGATCCGTTTATAGTCATCTGGAGAGATTTTTTGTTTCAGCAAAATTTGTTTAATTGCACGTTTGTGAATCCTAATTAAAGGTTTCATTGCATTGCCACTGGCAGAATCCCAAATAGTAGAAGAATAATCAATAAATGATTGAATATGACCGGAGTAAAATAGTTTACGAGAATGTAAATTTAATAAATGCTTTATCCTTGACAATTGGTAAGTCTTTTTAGAAATAGTTTTACTAATATTTGAAATATGTTTTACCCAGGACAAATTATTGTCTATAGTTACTCCAAGAAGTTTATGACACTGTACTTCAGCAATTATTATATTGCCAATTTTTAATGGAAGAAGTTTTATTGATACATTTTGTCTTTTGCTTGTTGTAATTAGCATGGATTTTGTTTTGTCTGGATTGAGGGCCATGTGGTTGTATTCAGTCCATTCCTGTAGTTCACTAGCCCCTTTTTGTAATGAGGAGGAGAGTTTATTCAAGTCTCTATTTTGAGAATGTAATGTAGTGTCATCAGCAAAGAGTTCACAAGAAGTAGAAATATAAAGGGGGAGATCATTTATGTAGATAGAAAATAACAACGGTCCTAAAACAGATCCTTGCGGTACTCCAGCTGTAACAATTTCAAATTGTGACTTTTGGTTATTTACATAAACACACTGTTCTCTGTCCGAAATAAACGATTTAAGAAACTCAAGAGATTGGGAATGAATGCCATATAGGTTTAGTTTACGTAGAAGAAGGTCATGGTCTATTACATCAAAAGCTTTTGCGAAGTCAACAAATAATGTTCCAGAAAATTGTCCCTTATTAATATTATTTAGCCATTGTTCTATCATTGATGTAAGAGCTGTGTGACAAGAGTGTTTAGCTCTGAAACCCGACTGATTTTCATGGAAGAGGCTGTTTTCAGTGAAATGATCAAGAATATTATTATTTATGTGCTTTTCAAGAGGTTTAGAGAGAGTAGAAAGAGAGAGAGAGAGAGAGGGAGGGGAGGGGGGGGGCAGGATGGTTTAGTGGGCATTAACTCCTCTTGTCTCGCAGGGAGGCTCTACGGCTACGTGCAATTGCTGGTAAGGCAATTCGAATTTCACCCGCTTAGTTGACAAATATGTTCCCAAATCCAAAATGCAGAATCCAACAGCGTCCGGTACATTGTGTACTATATAGCCTGAAGGTGGCCTGGTAATCCAGTTGAAAGTGAGCTGGTTTCCTATGCGAAGGTCGCGGGTTCGAGCCCAACATGGGACGAACTTATGTGATTCAGACTTTCAGCTCACCTAGGGTTTTCTCCGGGGACTCCGGTTTTCTTCCTCCCTTCAATAGCAGTTTCCCAGTGTATCTAAAATTTTTAAAAAATTAATTTGATATCTTTTTCGTCTTGTAATGGCGACTTGAGTTTACACCATATGTTTGAATGGTGAATGTGTGTTTGTCGTGTATGTAGGTGTATCGGTAACAAGTGAGCGTGTATGTTTGTTACAGATTGCCGCGCTTTGAGTCTGATTTATGAATAAGACGCGTATAGCATTCATTATTATTATTATTATTATTATTATTATTATTATTATTATTATTATTATTATTATTATTATAACCTCACACACGTGATTTGCATACACGCAGTCACGTGAGAGGATGGACAAATCAGCGAGCTAACACGACAGCAGTATCACAATGTCAACATTCAGATAGAATTACCACGGCCGTTCTTTCTGCTGGCCTTCAGACATACTGCCGTGTGATGACAAAATAAAGCAAGTTCAACCACACTAGTTTGGAGCAAATCGACATCGTGTACTTTTCCTCTTTGTGTTTAGATTTTTTTTTTTTGGTCTGAATATCGCAACCTGAGACAGGTCTTTGCGCTGGTAGGCCTAATATCTCCGACTTTCACAATTCAGACTGAAGATGCGTCTTAGCGTGTTGTCTATGATGGTGGAAACATTTCATCTTGCATCTTGCACTGTTTTGAAATTATGCCACAGCAGCAGGGTGAGTAGTGAGCTAAAACTGGACATAAATTCAGACACAATTCAGTCTTAGCATGTTATTTATGAGGGTGGAAACAGTTCATCTTGCATCTTGCACTGTTTTGAAATTATGCCACAGCAGGGTGAGTAGTCAGCTCAAACTGGACATAAATTCAGACATAATTCAGTCTTTGCGTGTTGTCTATGAGGATGGAAACATTTCATGTTGCATCTTGCATTGTTTTGAAATTATGCCACAGCAGATGGTTAGTCAGCTCAAACTGGACATGGGTACCTAATGGCCTGTCTTAATTGGAAGGTTGAAAACGTCAACAACAACAACAACAACAACAACAACAACAACAACAACAACAACAAATTTCATGAACCTCCACGAATCTTCCAATTAAGATAGTCCGTTAGGGGTCGCAGAATAGGCTCAGTAGTTAGAGGTGCTTGCCTGGCTGGGTTCTATTCTCGTCGGTGACAAGACGTTTTGTCAACATGAGTCAGATAGCTTGCCGTAATAACTGTTTGTACGGTGTTCCATGCATTCCGCACCCCTCCATTTCACTCCCTCATTTGATGCACGCTAAAAAAAAATCGGTCATTCTAGCAGAAGGGCAGGTGACACAAAACAGGCTATAATAAACAAGAATTTAAAAAAGAGACAGGTCTGCACTGAAATCTCACCCCCGACCGACGTTGTAATAATGTGCGTGCGCTTTAATAATATTGTCGTTGAGGCATCGCGCTAATTAGAAGCCAAGTATAACCTGTACTCTTGTGGCCCAAATGTCCTTGTCGTATCAATTTTATTTATCAGAGTTATCAGATTATCTTACGTCTATGTTTTAAGTTGGGATTGAACATGTGATCTCCTAAACACGTTTTTGACGCTCTATTATACAATAATAATAATAATAATAATAATAATAATAATAATAATAATAATAATAATAATAATAATAATAATAATAATAATAATAATAATAATAATAATAATAATAATAATAATAATAATTTGTTTAAAAAATCATTACAAAAATAATGAAAAAAAGAATCTTGAATGATGTAATGGCGCTTGTTTGCCCATATCACCATCAAGCGCAATGTACGGCGATTTGCACCAATGTACATACTTACACGTTACACACACTCCAATTATCACTCAAACATGTGGTGTAAAGGCAGGGATATCGCTATTAGAAGACGCAAAAGAAATCGAATTTTATTTTGAAACTTTGGATTGCCTGTATCCAATACCAGATTGCTCTATCACATCTGTTCTGGAGTTTACCCTCGTTGGGGTGCCGGGGGTTTCAGTATAAATAGTATCCCCACTTTCTGGAAATTTAGTGCTTTAAATTCCCACTGTCGCTGTCTTTCTCATTTGCTCTTTCTCATTCCTGCTCTGTTCTATCAATCTGCTATAAGCCTACTATCTTCTTCTTCGCTAGACCAGTCACCTACCTTTTTTCTTGAAAACTCTTCCTGGACAAGACTCCTTATTTGTGTATGAGGTCTGTTGGATCAGCTTGGGAATATTGGACGCTTTCTGCCAGGTGGTCAATAGGGCTTCCTATGATGTTATTATTTAGCAATGTAGGCATTTTATATGTATGTGTTTTGTTGATATTTTATAATGATGTTTGTATTCTATTTTGTTTTTGTAAACGGGGGTTCGATAAATTAGAGTACAGCCTCAGCGTCCTCTGCGTGGGATGTCTTTATTGTAAAGTGACTGGCTGGTGGAGAGCCTTCAGTTTTACCACTAGGGTTGTTTCAGCAGATCTTTGATGCGGATCAGGGGTTGTCCGGTCCTGATTTGGCTCGGAAGAGTCTGCTGGACCTAAAGCAATAATCATGTAATGTAATGTAATTTAGTAGTTTAGCATACCACTGAGGTTTTTGTAAAAGATGAGTGAACGAACAAAACTACGTCAGACAACTCACACGACAATACGTACAGGTGTATTTGCATCACCGTCGCGGTGAAAGCATTCGTGTACGAGTTAATTCTATTACATTGCTTCGAACACAAACTGATTTTTCCAATTCCACTGATCAAAAGGCTACAACCTATATTCACTTCGTTGTGTCCTAGGACATAAAGCACGACTTCACTACTACCCTCGCTTTCGATCTCGTATCTTACCCCTTCAAAGCAAAACTTAACTCGGTAAACTCTGGCCCAGACTCTGCATCGTCTTGGGGACAATGTTCAAAGCGTACCTGGAATCGGTGGCTATGAGACGAGACTTGCTCCATTTCACATCCGATACTGATAATTCTATATGGATTACGAACATGTATGAAGTACAAATGGGTTCCATTATTGAATGTTATTCGAAAGCTACTGTTATTTTATCAATTGCATGGAGTTGTTGCTTTTCCCTAAAAGGTACTTTTAGGGAAAAGCAACAAGTCCATGCAATTGATAAAATAACAGTAGCTTTCGAATAACATTCTTGATATGCTCTTAGAAGATGAATTGACGAACAGGTTTAGCATCAAAGATGTACAAGATACTCTGAATGAGAATATAATACAGAACCACTAAGATCTTGTAGCTTATCTCGTCTTCCTAATAAATTTAGTAGTACTTGACGAAAGGAGAAATGAACGAATCAATAAAAGATAAGGAATCCGGAGAAAACAAAAGTCAATCACGTTTAATGCAGGGGGATATGAATTCTGAACAGAACACATTTGTAACTAAGAAATTAATGAATACACGTAGATGCGGTGGCATTCTTAAAGTCAAAGTATTCTCTGAAGAAAGTTCAACGTAAACTCTAAATTTTCTACTGAATCAAACCATCGTTTTTATTGGGGAATATTTTGTTAGTTTTATATTACGCTGCCCCTGAGACAAACGATCCGATAAATCACTTATCCAAGAACTATAGCAAAAACGTGCATGCTGCTCTAGCTAGGTCGGCGTACGTGACACTATACTGGCTATGGGCTACTCAAGAACTTCGTTCCTGCATCCAGTGACTTCATCAAGTTTCCATATCCTCACAAATTCAACGCCTTCCCTGGGTTAGTATTATATAAGCATGCCCCATCAGGACCAGCGACAGATCTGTACCACTCAGCCGCGTCAACAAACAGTGGGCGAGGGCTGTCGTTGCTGTGGCACTAATGGGAAAACGGATGCTGGAAAGATGAAGATGCGCCCACACAGTCTGACGACAGCAAACAATTGCGTGGAGCAGATAACTCCGTCCCAGCACTAAATAGTAAATTGTGTCCCCTTTCGCTAGAGTGTTGTCCACAGAGACTACTAGAAATATTGTCCCTTGAGCTCAACGATTCCTTCTTTTCTTTATGTCAGACTTATCTGAAAATACTCTAAAATAGTCGGGAATTAGAACGAGACAAAATGAGGGTCTGTCAGTCGGTCGATCGGTCTGTCGATCCCTTGAAAGCCATATTTAAAGAACCACTAAACAGATTTTGACCAACTTCATAGAAACATTTTCTAGATTAGTGACCTGTCTCCTGGGCCAGCATATTTGATCTACCGCAAAGGTCAATGTCACTGGAGTCATTTTGTTGCTAGACAATTTTTCATCAATATTTCAAAAACGGCCAAAGCGATCTTAATGAGTTTTAGTCTTGAGGTACTTCTAATCACGGGTCATGCTTTAGTAACAACCCTGTTTTCGCTCAGTCGGTCGCTCCCAATTTCACTTTTTTGTTGTGGAAATAAAATGAAAACCATGTTTAGAAAATGGTGAAGCACAAAAACCTTAACCTTTGAGGCAGTACAAATACAAATGATCTCACATTCTCAGCAATAGTTAAAGTAAAGTATCCTCTAAGTAAAAATTATGAATTTCGGTTCAGTTATTATTCACATAAAGCCAAATTTAAAAAGCACATTTTGCTTTATCTCAATAATAACTGAACAGAAATTCATATTTTTTTTCTTAGAGGATACTTTAACTATTGCTGAGCATGTGAGATCGTTTGTATTTGTACTGCCTCAAAGGTTAAGGTTTTTGTGCTTCACCATTTTCTAAACATGTTTTTCATTTTATTTTCTTCAGAAAATTGGCTTACCGTTTTGTGTGTGTGTGTGTGTGTGTGTGTGTGTGTGTGTGTGTGTGTCAAGATTTGATCCGTTAGTTATGTACGTATATAAATTTAAAAAAAAAATATATATATATATATATATATATATATATATATATATATATATATATATATATATATATATATATATATATATATATATATATATATATATAATTATTTATAATTTTACTTTATTTTATTTTGGCTTGCAAATAGTTCAGTTAGTGGCCTGCCATCCCATGATTCCTTTTTGCATTGTTATATGATACAGCCGAGACACAACACCGCAAAGAAAATTAATACTTTGGAAAATGCTTTTTCCTCAACAAATTGCAACAGCGTAAGTTCAGTTTCGTCAGCAGCTGCTTTGCGGGTTCGTGTCGCTGGTGTCTCGCACTTTTACCGCGTCCTATAAACTAAGGGAGGTAATTTGATTATTGATCACACAGATTAGGTAGGGGTGGATTCAGACCCAGTTCTATATTAACTGATTTGCGTAACAGCACGAAGAAAGGACTGCTCTATTATTGTGCGATAGTTGATATTGGTGAAGCATAGCTCTATTATTTGCATTGTTATTTATATTGTTATTTATTCATTTAGTTAGTTAGTTATTATCAAATGGGTTGTTGTTCTTTCGCACTCTCGACGATTTAACAAAAATTGGCTTTTTCAGACATGATTTAGCCTCGCAATAGAATAAATTTGATGTATTAAATACATACAAATAAATTGCAGGATGTAGATTATTGCTTCATACTCGCAAACACACGCACACACACACACACACACACACATACACCCCCCCCCACACACACACACACCGGCACACACGTACACACAAACACGTACGCAAACATACGCCACAACATAATCCCACATACCTGATCTTCGAGCTTGCACACAACCCGGTTTCCTCTCCCCGCTTTACAATTTAGATCTATATGCACACGAGGTGAAATAAGCTAGTCGTCGTTTTAAAATTAACCGTAATCGGAAGAGACAATTTCCAGATTTCTGTGACAGCGCGGACAGGAGATGAAGATGGAGGTATGCAGTAAACGTTATTTGACTATCATGACCTTGCAAATAGGCTGTAATCTCCTAAGCTCTTGACACAAGTTCATTGCTATGTTGCCCCACACAACAGGAATGCGAAGTTTGCATCTACAACCTGGACATCCTTCTGTTCTTTCGTTCTTTATGCCTTTCTCTTTTCTTTAAAAGTCTGTCTGTCTGCTTTTGTGTAGTTCTTTCTTTCTTTCTTTCTTTCTGTCTTTCTTCTTTTTTTCTTTTTCTTCTTTTGTTTTGTTTTCTTTCTTTCGTTCGAAAAACAACAAGAAGAAAGTTGAGGAGGAGGAGGAAGAGAAGGGGGCGAGGATGCTATAATCAAGAAAAAGCAGACTCGATATAAGCAGACTCGATATAACACAGTTTGTGTGATGTTCTTAGTAAAAACGATTGCTGATGTTTTTAAAAGTATTTTTATTTGATCGCTCCCTGGATGTAAATTCTCATTTAACTATCGTTAATGATGTTACATTTTATAAAGGGAACGACAACAGTTTACAGAAAAAGGCAATAGTACATTATAACTGATACATTAGTTACTTATTGTTTTAAGGTCCAGCAGAAATGCTGCATTAGTGACCAGTTAATAGGTTAATTGAGAGGCACGGTGGTCTAATGGTAATGCTTTGGCTTGCGGATCTGAACGTCCCGGGTGTAACAGAAATATAGTCGACAAAAATGTCGTACTTCAGTTTAGAGATAAACCGATAGTAGCGAATGAACTTGATGTTAATTCACCAGTTATCTAAAGAGAAGTCCACATGTGGCAAATTAGCTCCCTTCAGACAGTCCTTCCGCCAGTCACTCCAGATACTATCTAACAGACGTAGCGAACCGAGAATGTAGTTAGCTTACTCCACAAAAATGACCAGAGTCGCTTGCTCGTTAACTAGCCATACGACGCTTATCTCTATTGGATCTATCCTACACCCGGCTCTGACATTCCAAGTTAAGACATAACTGCACGTGTCCCATGAATAGGACAGGTGAGGGAAATATTCAAATAAAAACGAAGTATTTCGTATATGCGAGATTAACTAAAACGAGAGTTAAACGATTGGTTGAAGAGCGTAGAACCCCTGCATACCCTTGGAACCCCAACGTTAGCTCGTCAGTCGAATACTAACTACGAAGCCGCGAGGGTCAAACAAAGGAACAAACTGCAGTGTCCGCTTATCTCCACCTCATCGAGAGAGTGATAGAGACTAGTGACGGTTCACGATTCCCGGAGACTAGAAGTAAGTTAACACTAGTAGTTTGATAGTGTATTTTTATATATATTATATTGATTGCCATGTATTAATATGTTCAGATATATATATATATATATATATATATATATATATATATATATATATATATATATATATATATATATATATACAAAAAACCACTTATTGTTTCTGACACATTGTACAGGTTGATTGATGTATCTTAGCCTTAAGATTCGGATCGAAGTGTGCACATGGGAAACTCTGCAGGTGTCTGATGCTATGGACTCTTTGCAGAGGGGAACGCATACTCATATCTGAAGAGAATATTGTAGACAGAGTTCTGACTTTTACAGGTCAGCTCTGGGACGGTTTGTGGAGACAAACGCATGACGCGTGCTCCCGTGGTACCGAAGGAGAACAACCTAGATTCCACCTCGCAATGTCCGACCCCGCCGCTACCCTACTCACCAGATCAACCTGAGAGGCAAGACACCTCAGACGGACTCCAGCGTACGCCGAAGCATTACAGCTAAGTCTCCTACAAATGCAAACTGAGATATAACCCTCCGGACTCATAATCAACCACCAAGACAATTATTAGACTACGAACATCAGAATAGTAGAATTGCTTAGCAAGTGATGAAGAAGACCTGCTGAAAGACATACCCAGCATATTGAACTATATTAATTATTAATTTACATGTTAAGGAAGAAATGTTTAAGTTTGTGTTGCCTATATAAAAGCTGAAATCACATACATATGACTGGTGTCATTCTATTTGTATTGTTGTGTATCTACTAGTTTTCTTCTCTTGAGACATAGTAACCTAGTCTTTTGATTAGTAATAAGCATTTCTGAAATTGAGCCAAATGATACTTTAAAGCCCGAGAACAAATATAAATTTTATGTGACCAAGCACCGTGATCAGTCTCTCACATCGCTTTGGAATTCTGGTAAAAGAACGATCGATAGTGGTAGCCTAACGCCCAACAATCAATAAGTCTTACCCCTTAGTAAGATAAACATATCTTCCCCAGAATATCATCACACCGGGTTCGAGCCCTGTCCGGGCCATTGTGTTGTGTCCCTGGGAAAGACACTTTACTCCCGTTTCCTACTCCTTCGGATGAGAGTATAAACCGAGGTCTAGTCTGTGTGTCGCATACATTCCATCATAACGGACTTTAAAGATCCTGACGCTCAAGTCCTAGACGGGTGAGTGCCGGTAATAAGAACACACCCATCATGCACTTGGTCCTTCTCCCCATCCCTGGCTGGCCAGGATAGTGCTCAGTTGTGCGGGGCGTTATTATGGTGCGCCCAAAGGCTGCAAGTTGGCGCCTCGGGCGTCTTGAGTTAGATCCTGTATCGGCCAGCGCCTTGAGCAGCTCTTGAGCTGAAAAAGCGCTATATAAGAACGATTAAATAATAATAATAAATAATAATAATACGCCAGTTTCCACTAAACAGGAAGACGCTAGCGATAAATAACGTTTTAGAACAAGTTTCCAACAGTATTAACTTTGAATGGTTCGTGCATTTTCAGGGCTGTGTTAACGCGTGCATGTGTGCTGGGATACATGTATTTGTATGGGAACTCGTATTTAAGCGTGTGTTCATTTATTTTTTACCTGTGTTTAGTATGCACACTTGTGTGTGTGTGTGTGTGTGTGGGTGTGTGTGTGTGGGTGTGTATGCGTGCGTGTTTTGCGTTTCATTATAATATTGGGCAGAGAGAGAGAGAGAGGGAGACAGAGAGACAGAGAGAGACAGAGACATAGAGACAGTGAGAGACGGAGAGAGAGAGAGGGGGGGACCGAGAGAGATCATTTGCCATTGACGTGTTATTTCATGTATGTGTGCATAATTTGCTTCTGTCCAATCATGATGGTGCTTGCTTGTCATCCATGTAATTCTCTAAGTGCATATGTTCATGCGATGTTATGGAGAATAAATTCTTGAAATTTGAATGTGTGTGTGTCTGTCTGTCTGTCTGTATGTATGTATGTCTGTATATCTGTCTATCTTTCTGTATTCGTGCTTGTGTGTGTTGATTGTTGTTTTCGTTTTACCCATTTCTTAAGATAATATTTCTATTGTTCTCAGAACATTCTTCAATGCATCAATTCTCCACAAAGTACAAAACCATGTTTTCTTTATTTTACTTTCTACGCACTGAAGAACTTCCATTGTTTCAGTCCAAGTTCTCAAAATGGCGTACATGCAGTTTTTCTTCGGATGAATTTTCACGATCCATCTTTTTTCCCACCCTTCTTTTCTCATTTTTCTGTTACTGCTAAACTCACAACTGAGGGCTCAACTTCCAAGTCTCTGGGTTTTGGTCTTTTGCATTTGCAATGAGCTATAGCATCATATATTGCATTGGCCTTTCATAACTGTTTGCAAATGCCTACGTTACAGTCATGGTCACACTGGAGGACGAAGAGCAGAGGGAAACATCAAAACAAGCTGAAGATGAACTTAGTAATGGAAACATCGCTTGCGGCTATATTATTTTTGTATTTTAAGATTCAAGATTCAAGATTTAATCCCATTACTCGCCCCATTTGGTGTGTGGAGGATACAAAAACATAAGCATAACAATCATAATGCGGTTGTACAAAAAAAATAACAGCAACATTACTAACATTCCAACTTTAACATTCACAACAATAACATTCTGCCAACATTGTTAATATTATTAGTGTACGCCCTTTCCTAATTGTATAAATGTACTCAATTTTAGTAACACCCGTTTTCTTTCCCGAAACAAATAACAAAAGTTAAACAATCACTTGCGCGATAAATATTTTCTAGAAATAAACATTTGTCGAAGATTCTTGTGTGTTGGACACTCAAATATAAAGTGAAATTCATCCTTAATAGAACCTAAATTACAGTCCCTAAAAATCTTTGTTTCCTTGTTACACCTTGCGCCTTCCTATTTCTATTTGTAACTTATGATCTGAACAACGAAATTTTAAATTGTATCAAAGTATGAACATAAATATCAGGTAACTGAGAGATATACTTTTCACGACCTTATCTGGAAATGCTTTGAAATAGTCGGGGAAAGGTTGGGGTTGGGGGGTTGGAGGGGGAATCAGTACGAGCCAAAGGTCGGTCTGTCTGTCGATACGTCTGTCTGTCGTGTCGATACGTCTGTCTGTCGATACGTCTGTCGATACGTCTGTCGATCCGTCTGTCGATACGTCTGTCGATACGTCTGTCAGTCTGTCGATACGTCTGTCGATCCGTCTGTCGATACGTCTGTCTGTCTGTCGATACGTCTGTCTGTCTGTCGATCCGTCTGTCGATCCGTCTGTCGATCCGTCTGTCGATACGTCTGTCAGTCTGTCGATACGTCCGTCGATAC
Source organism: Oncomelania hupensis (assembly GCA_036898135.1). Classification (NCBI taxonomy): domain Eukaryota; kingdom Metazoa; phylum Mollusca; class Gastropoda; order Littorinimorpha; family Pomatiopsidae; genus Oncomelania; species Oncomelania hupensis. The sequence goes on along the minus strand of CM072511.1, from coordinate 69,521,803 downwards.
GTCTGTCAGTCTGTCGATACGTCCGTCGATCCGTCTGTCAGTCTGTCGATACGTCCGTCGATACGTCTGTCAGTCTGTCGATACGTCTGTCTGTCTGTCGATACGTCCGTCGATACGTCTGTCTGTCTGTCGATACGTCCGTCGATCCGTAGGACGCCATATCTCAAGAACCACTGAATGGATTTTTACCAAACTTTATAGGAACATTACCTAGGTTGGTGACTTAATGCCATCATATTTGCTCTACCGCAAAGGTCAAGGTCACTGGAGTCATTTTGCTGCTAAACACGTTTTCCTCAACATCTCAAAACACCTGAAGCGCATTTGCTTAGTTTTGGTTTACGGGTACTTCAAACCATGGGCATCCATCAGGATCTGTACGCTTGTCAATCATTAGGTCAGTCGTTCAGCCAGTCGCTCCCAATTCACTTTCTTTGTTCAAAACACACTTTTTGCCTTACCTCAAGAATAACTCAACCGAAATTCGTCATTTTTATTTTGCATATACTTTAACTAACGTTAAGCATGCTAGATTATTCTTAGTTGTACTTTCTCAAAGGTCAATTTAATTGCGTTTCACAATTTTCTAAATACGTTTTGCTCTGTACCTAAAATTTTCTTGAACCGATTGTGATTTTTTGTTTATTTGCTTGCAGATAGTTCAGTGTGTGGCATATCATCATTCAATGCCTTTTAAAAATGTAAAGCCCTTTGCTTCGTTTAGATAAAACCGAGTAACGAAACCGTCAAGAAAATGAACACTTTTCCAAAAGCTTTCGACTATGTGTGTGAGTGTCTGGAAAAAACATTTGAATGACTTACCATCTTTCTTTTCTTTGTTCTTTTTTTTTTTAATTTTAATTATTTTTGTTTACTTGTGGTTTTCATATCTTTCTTTCGCTTTCTCCTCGCCTATCCGTAGGCCTACCTAACTATCTTCTTTCTAGAACTAAGGTCTGGGATCTATTGAGTGGAAAACACGCATACACACTCACACACGCACATACACGTACAACACACACACGCACACACACTCACACACACACACACACACGGAGGTGGCTTTTCTCCATCTTCGTTCTCTGTATTGTCTTTCATGCTGCTTCTGTGTGCTTGTCTGTTTGTCTAAAAGTCCATTGTAGCACTGGGTTGAGATGAAGTTATATTGAGTGTTGCGGACGATATTGAAAGAACTAGCCCCAACCCCCTGGGTAATCCCATCTTTCCCCTCGCCCCCTCCCTTCCCCTCCTCCTACGCCACACTTTCTCTATTCCGTCATCCTCTCCATCCCTCCACTCCCTTCCCTCTCCCGTTGTTTTGTCTTCCATTATAGAAAAGGTGAGGTTGGAAAGACAGGACCATCAGTCTACACTCTAAGGTAAGGCTGCTGCACTCCCTTGTCATCTCCATCTTCCTATACGCTTGCGAAACATGGACACCCACAGCAGATCTACAACGAAGAATACAAACATGAAGATTAGGTACTACAGCAGACTTCTGGGCATTTCCTATACCCAGCACATCACCAACGACGAAGTCCGACAGACCATCACACAAGCCATTGGACAACACGATGACTTTCTCACAGTAGTGGTGGTATGGCCACGTCACCAGAGCACCAGGCCTTGCAAAGACCATCGTGCAAGGCATGATGCAAAGAAAAGATAAGATAACATTTTATTTTCCCAGGGTAAAATAGTAAGCGCTGGCCGTACTTTTTTACATCCTGCCCTTGTAACACAACAATTAATTAGAAAAATAACGTTATAAAGACATACAAAGTGGCAGAAGAAGAGGTAGACAAAAAAAAGAGGTGGGAAGACAACATTCGAAAATGGACTGGCTTGGCACTGAGTGAAGCCATGAGGACTGCTGAGGACAGAGAAAGATGGAGTATGCTGGTTAAACGATCATCTGTGGTGCCTTCATGTTTTCAGAGTTACGGGATAGGAAAGGATAGTATAGAAAAGGGCTCCTGGATACAGTTATTACACTATCTTACAGGCTTGGTTTATTTACAACAACGCCTTGGAGTATGTTCGTCACACACCGCTGGGTTAATCTGTTGGTCGCCTGTACCTCTATTATAAGGGAGATGATTCCTTTGCTGCCATGGCAAACTACCTTGTGAACGGTCGGGCGCGAAATTTAGATTACACTTTCGCCAAAATTAGACATTAACAAAATGAATGAACATATAAGCAAATATAATCATGTCTTAGTCATGTTCACCTCATCTCCATGCCCTGTACTCTCCGTTGGAGATCCGCCGTGAGGGTCCATGCTTCGCAAGCACACAGGAAGATGGAGATGACAAGGGAGCGCAGCAGTCTTACTTTGGAATGTAGACTGATGGTCCTGTCTTTCCAAATGGGCTTCAACCTTGTCAGGGCAGCAGTTGTTTGTGCGATCCTGGAGAGGACTTCCTGGCGGGACCCATTGTCTGATACAATGGCTCCTAAACATTTGAAGGCATGGAGATGAGGTGCTACAGAAGACTTCTGGGCATTTCCTATACCCAACACATCACCAACGACGAAGTCCGACAGACCATCACACAAGCCATTGGACAACACGATGACCTGCTAACAGTGGTGAAGAAACGGAAACTCCGATGGTATGGCCACGTCACCATATCATCAGGCCTTGCAAAGACTATTCTGCAAGGCACAGTGCAAGGAGGTAGAAGAAGAGGGAGACCGAAAAAGAGGTGGGAGGACAACATTCGAGAATGGACTGGTTTGACACTGAGCGAAGCCATCAGGGCTGCTGACAGAGAAAGATGGAGTATGCTGGTTAAACGATCATCTGTGGTGCCCCTAAGACCTTCGGGTTACGGGACAGGATAGGATAGGATAGGATAGTCATGTTAGGTCACGTGAATTAGATTTTTTTTAAAATCCAAATTCTCGACTTCACACGCACTTTAAGTCTATTACATATTAGAATGCGCGAGAAAAAATGTTTCTTCACAAGCATTTTTGCCTGACATTATACAAATGCATGAGTGACGAGATAACAGCTGATTCATTGTCCCCGATTTTACGTAAGGAAATTTGACATGTGGGCAGGATAACATGTTGGTTTATTCTATTCAATTATAAGCCTACTGTGTTTGTTTGTTTGTATGTATGTGTGTATGTGCGTACCTGTGTGTATGCATGGTTGCATATGTGTTTGTTTCACTTAGTTTGTACATTAAACCATAACAGTTTTATAAATATCCCAAGAGAACAAAGCCATTCACACTCTTTGACTTTTCTCCCCCCCCCCCCCCTGCCAGCTATCGAACGCAGACACATGTACTGACGTGAAACAAAGCCTCTTTCCTTCCAACACCAAAGAACAATACTAGAGGGATTTTTCCACAGCCGATGAATCAAACTCAAACAGGATCAGCACGATACGGCGAGGATTCAGGAAACAATGGGATCAGGCGCGTGTTAATCATTTTGTACTAACACCGATTTCTGTTCCACGACGTATGAGAAGTTTGCATAGTGGCTGTGGCGTTATAGGCTACATGTTCTTGCCTTCAGTGTGCGCCTGCTTGGGTAGTATGAAAGATAGAAAATCTGACACTGGAAACTTGTACGTTCTCTTAATAAAGTGTAAAAACAAAGAGTGATGTATTGATCAATACTAAATGAGGGTTACAAGAAATAAGCCTTAAATAAACAGTATTGCAAAAGACATGATCAAATTATCATTTTATCCTATCCTATCCTATCCCGTAACTTGGAGGTCGTAGGGGCACCACAGATGATCGTTTAACCAGCGTACTCCATTTTTCTCTGTCCTCAGCAACCTTGATAGTTTCGCTCAGTGTCAAACCAGTCCATTGTCGAATGTTGTCCTCCCACCTCTTTTTCGGTCTCCCTCTTCTTCTACCTCCTTGCACTGTGCCTTGCAGGATGGTCTTTGCAAGACCTGATGATCTGGAGCTGTGGCCATACCATCGGAGTTTTCGTTTTTTACCACTGTGAGCAGTTCATCGTGTTGTCCAGTGGCTTTTGTGATGGTCTGTCGGACTTCGTCGTTGGTGATGTGTTGGGCATCGGTTAGGTTAGGTTAGGTAGGTAGATTTACGTCCCCGGACACATCAGCATATAGGGGACTTGGATGTAGAGTATCGTGTTGAAATAAGAAGTCATGATGGCATAGGGTAGATCAAAAATGAAGTGGAGCGCGAGACGCAGCTGCGACATCCAGAGTACAAGTAGGTTGAGGCGTAAGGGCATGAAGGATTGACCAGGAGGAAAGGGTGCCAGGGCAGAGCAAGGACCAGGAGGGGAAGGAAAGCTATGTCAAGGGAGCAGAAGGCCGAATAAACGGTTACAATAATTATGTTTATATGAGAACAGACCAGGTCTGTCTAGCAGTAAGTTAACGGAAACAGGTCTGTGGCTATAAAAACAGTAATATACAGTTAAAAGGTTAAAAAACGAATATAGTCGTAAGACTTTATTATAAAAGGAACTATATGTACATGATATTTAAAAATTTGATAAAAAATAAAAATAGGCTAAGATTTAAACATTAAGCAGCGACAAAAACCGGCGGACAAGAAAGGGTAGGCAACTAGTGCCTTTGGTTACCGGACTTACTACCCCTCGGCTCATTCACCGGAGGGACCCAATCGCAGACAAAAACCCCCATTTCTTTGAGGGAGCGGTCGCTTATAATCTCACCCAAGACTGAGATTCCCGGCCCCCACTTCTCTCGAACGGCCGAGTTCAACTCGGGACCCAAACGACGGGCATAATCTTCCATATGCTGTCTCATCCGCTTGACGAAGTCCGACGCAGGGAGACTACAACGTCTGGTGAATCCCGCAACCGCTACCCGCTCAACCGGGGGGTCCGCACTTGGAGGGGTCTGAGTCATCCCATCGCGCACAGGGTTGACAGGCGGAGTAAAATTCCCAGCCTCTGTCTGAATGCCCACCTCGACTTCAGAAGAAGAGGGGCCCGGAGACAACGGGGAACGAGAGGTCAGGCCGTGGACCAGGTCCACCAACCCGGCAACAGTCTGAGTAAGGCTGGATACCAGCGACTCGAGCCGAAGGACCGCAGCCCCTAAGTCACCACGGGAACTATCGGGCTGGGAAGGCGGCACCACAGGGCGCGACCCAGCAGCAACTGCCCAAGTGGCAGTGGGCGGCAAATCGGGAAACTCCCTACCAAGGGGAGGAAAGACGGCGGACTCATCGCTCGAGGCGAGAGGAACGGTCGGCAATACACCCCATGCGGATCGAGGCACATCCGTCGGCCGCGCGGGGCCCGCCGCAATCTGTTGACGTGCCAGGCCCAGGGCCTGAGCACGAGGCATGTAGGTAGCTGCCCTGAGACGGTTCGCACAAATGCGCTCCCTCAGGGCAGGACAGTTGTTGTTTGTAGCAGAATGATCACCCCGGCAGTTAGGGCAAGATCTCTTTTTTGCTTTACACTGGGCCCCAGAGTGGCCATAACAGCCACACGAGGGACATGTGAGTTGAGATTTACAGGACTTTTTAATATGTCCAAATTTATGGCAATGATTGCAGCGGACCACCGCAGCAGCAAACGGGCGAACAGCGTACTCACGCCTGTTTATCAAAAGTGTAGAAGGCAGCACAGGCTCTTCAACCGAAACCTTGATCGAGGTAGAAGGTCTACCGTCAGCGCGGACCAGTCGCGTGACCTTTTTGACAGCGCAAGGCTGCACGGTGCCATCCGTGGCGACCGAACCCTGACATCTGGCCAGTATGTCTTCATCAGTGACAGAGGTAGGGATATCGCGCACGACCCCTTCTACAAATGGAGTAGGCACCGAGCATGCCACCGCGACCTGGTCGATAACCCGAATCGCAAGCAATTTTAGCTGCTGGGAACGCGAAACGCACCCGACCAAAAAACCCCCACCTAAAGGTCTAACCCTGTCCACCGGGCCTAGCAGGGCCTGCAACAAATCGACCATCTTCCACTCAGCAATTTTTAAGTCAACTGAGCCCACATCGCCAACCGCACGGATGACAACCGGAAACTGGCATAAACCCCGATTCGGCAAGAGAGTGGGAGCTGCCAACTCTCTCCTTCTACTTTTAGCTCGATTTCGGGCCTTAACTGTGACCCAATCTTGTGTATGATCTTCCCCGAGACCGGAGGGTGGAAGATGTTGCGCGACACGCTCCGTCTCCACGGGGGAGCCAGTCGTGATGCCTGGATCCTCAACCGAGACCAGGCCCGGTGAGGAATCCACTTCATCTTCGGTTCTGTCGCTCATCTCGCCGGAGGAGGATGAGTCAGTGAGCGTCGCAAATGGTCTTTTCCGCCCGGGAGTGGCAGACTGACCGTCCGCGGGCGCGACCAAGTCGCACATCGCGGAGGCAGACCGAGGTTTCGAAAAAGCCTCGCTAACCGTTTCGATTCGACTCCGCACAAGCGGAGAATTCTGACGCTCAGAGCGCTTTTTACTCATGACAACTAATGTAAAAAAAAATGCCACAGACCTGGTTCACTAAAAATCCAATTCAGGACCTAAAACACATCATTAAAGGATCGGAGGGAAATAAATAAACAGGGCCTATAAAAAACGCCTCAAGGGCTTAAAAATTTAACAATAGCAAGTCCAGGACTTGCAAAGACACGGCCTTCAATAAATAAACAATATTTACCAAACTTGTAGGAGAGGATCGGGATCAGGAAAGGTGGTCGAGAAGCGATGATCGGGGCGGAAAACGCCTCTCTGTAATACAATCTGTGCCGGTAGGTTAGAAGCCCCCAAGCATTCTCTTGACAATAAAGGTTGCGCTGATAAAGTCGGGCCGCAACACAGCAAAGCGTAACTTGTATCCAGAAGGGGTGTCAATAGGCAGATACACCGACAGAGATGCGCCACCAGGGAAGGCCAGTGTCCCCACACTAGGAATCTCAGGATCCAGTCCTCTCTCAACAAACTTCACCTCCCGAATGATTGTTGGGCATCGTGTTGTCCAGTGGCTTTTGTAATGGTCTGTTGGACTTCGTCGTTGATGATGTTCTGTTTATAGGAAATGCCCAGAATTCTTCTGTAACACCTCATCTCCATGCTTTGTATTCTTCGTTGTAGATCTGCTGTGAGGATCCATGTTTCGCAAGCGTATAGGAAGATGGAGATGACAAGGGAGCGCAGCAGTCTTACCTTAGAATGTAGGCTGATGGTCCTTTTAACTTCACTTTTTTTTAACAATTGCGTAGATTATGTACTGGGGTTTATGATATGAGAATAACTAAATCTGTGTAGTTACTATAAACCGCACACCCAGTGTGGAAGAGTAATAGTTAGTCCTTTCACCCACCCATATGCCTCTCATCCCATAAAATAGGAAACTTTAGTATAAATGTAGCTGTTCTGGCTACACGCATTTCTGACGATACGTAGGCTTTACTGTCGCTGTTAGGTTTAAACTATCGGTATGCAATTATTTGAGATATAATTTTCAGATCCCTTAAAGCACATATCCATTAGACTTAGCATTACATTCTCTAACAAAAGACGCTAATATCAAACATTAGATTATAGGGACGTACAGACCTGAAGGGAAACATGGGGCGAAGTTGTGAGAAGATTTCAGACATGTTTATGATGTTTTATGTGTTCTCTAATTTAGTCCGTCCTAGTTAAAACAATAGTAACCATGTCACATTATATATCATTGGAAAGATGAGACGTTGTTCTTTCTTTGTCATTATTATTATCGTTTTATAATTTTATTAACTTAAAGAATTATTTTGAGTTTAGAGTCATGACACCCTTAAGAGTAGCTATCAACTCCCTCTTAAATCGCATATTATTTTTTATTTCATAGCAGATAGGTCCGATAATGTAATTGTTAGATTAGACCAAAGGTCGTATTTCCGCGTTTACGCTGATATATAACTTGTATATTATTCATTAGTCTTTCACGCATTATACTTAAGGTAAAGATTAGCAACTAAGACAAAATCAGTCAGAGAGGCAAAGTCCCGCGCGTGCAATAACATCGCTTTCAGTACGGCTGGCAGCCCGACATAAAAGCAGGATCGCGGTTAGTTTCGAAAAGCATTCCAACAATAATATCACTACTCGACAGCTGCTGTTGTTCTCTCCACGAACACTGCCTTTGCTCTCTTGCTTGCCTGAATATGATGTTCTTCGAATAAAGACAAACTTTCAACAGTCATCAACGGACTGGCATTTGGGAGAGAATGTGTGAATGAGACTTCTTCACTCTTTCAAACACCGACCCACCATACATCCACTACAAAATTGGCGCTGCGAGCATGATTTGAAAGATGACAAAACCAAAGAAGACATCGACTAAGAAGGCAGAGAAGCAGCTGAGAGCCCGGGCATTGGCAAACCAAGAACCAGAGATAGCAAGCGAGAGCGAAGAGACTGTCCTCATCCAAGAAGAAGGTACCGACTGAGGCGATACTACAACACATCGCCCATCCAGAAACAAGGGTACACCAGAGGCGGCGGAAGCAGACAACATGCCTGCCACCCCCCTGTCACAATAGGCTATTTAGACCCTGTACCAAGGCTTCTCGCCTTAAAATAATTCAGCCTGCTGTAGCCTTTGTAAATTAAAGTAGCTGCCTAGCAGACGACACAAGTCAGTAGTGTGCTAAGCATAGGTAGGCAGTGACCTCATCCTGCTGACGTAAAGCCACCCCCGCTAGAGTGCGCCACAGGTCTCACGAGATTTTCGCGGGCTTTAGCTGACTGCAAGGCTAGGTAGTCATTCTGTGCCTAACTCTCACACAAGAAAGAGCAAAGCTCTGAAAGATCTCTCTAACTGAAGACTAAGCAGATGACGGATGAAATGCATTCATCGCAGTATAGCAACAGCCTGACATTGTCAAAAAGGTAAATGATCAATCTTTTGGTTCACCGTGATTTATTGCTAATATTGTTGGATTATGTTTGTGAAGTCTTGCCATGTTTTATCATTGTGAATGTTTGTAAAACTTAGCGTGATCACGTGGCGGACACGCGACCTGTTTCGGCACCATGAGGTAGCCTCTACTGTCCAACTGTTGTATTATTGCAGACCAGTGGCTGTACTGGAGAATGTGTATATTGTTAATTACTTCTCCATGTGTTTAGTTTAGCCATGATATGTATATGTATAGGAATTATGTTGGAGATCCCAGTGGACCACGAACATAAAAGATTGTTCGTCCCTTGTTTGTATAAATGGATGCGATCTCAACTGAGGGCTATTTCTGACATCAGTGAGACGCTCTGCACAACCTTTGTATACAAGGCATTTCAGAAACTCGTCTTATATTTTGCAGATGAGCACGCTAGTTGGTCCGAGGCAGGGATAGACCACTAAGAGTCAACCCTGACATTCGGCCTGCAGTGGAGCATCGAGCACTGAGCTCAAATATCCCAATAGTCAACAACCAAGGAGGAGACACCAGCCCCACACCTCAACTACACAGCTAAGTGCACAAGAAGAATTGCACAAACACTGATCTAGAAGGACTGTGCGGTAGTCCACTCTCCTGAAAACCAACATTAGGCCAACCAGAACAAATAGCCCAATGATAGGCATTAGCAGATATCAAGAACAGTAGCAGTATAGACCCATCAAGGAACGAACTATTCGAAGTGAATTTGGACATTTAAGCGAATAGAGGGTTTAGAGAATTATGTATAGAGTAGAGGAAATAAATGTGTGATATTTACTGTTAACAAGTGGCTGGACTACCTATGTTTCATAGCCGTGTGAGAGCTAGTGTGCCAGTGAATCTTTTACCATTTTCTCTCTAGCTCTATAACCCTATCCGCACACAGACCGAGCTAAATATATAAATGTATTAAGATTAGTCAAAGGGTGGTTAAACTAGCCTATCCCCGCAGACAAAGACGAGTGGGTAATAGCAATCCATTGTGCAGTGCCCAGTAACAATAGACCCACCGTCACACACTCCCCCTCCCCTCCATCTTCCCACCCAAACTTCTGCCGACAATGGAGGCGTGCTTACCACCAAAAGCAAAAGACGAACTGTCAGGCTAGGAGAACATATGCCGTATCGCCTTGTCCTGCATAACCCAATGGCTACATTAAAGGATTCTGAACAGCAGAAGCCACCCAAGGCTAGACTAACCAACAAGTGAAGGTAGACAATCTTTCTCCCAAGCGTGAACCAGTCGCCTCCCATTTTGCCACACAAAAAACAACGTGTACAAGGAGAATTAAGCTGGCAGCACATAATGTGCACCAGACTTTATCACAAGTATTGGTGTTAAACATGGTTTATCAATCGCCCGATTCAGCCCCGGTGCTTGAATCTTAATAAGTGTAACTCGAATTCGTTTATCCACTCAGCCTGTTCACTCAGCAACAAGGCAGGAGTCGTTGTACAAAGTTTTACAACTTTATTCAGCAAACATCAACAACTGAATACAAGAATCGCTTTCCGAAAATCACTACAACAATCATCCTCACAAGCAGACAGTGCATTACATATGTAGCCTCTCTGCGATCGAGAAAAAGTTTGAACATTCCAGCATGACGCCATAACACCCAATCAAAATAAACTCGTCACCGGATCCGGAACTATGCACTGTCTTACGTCACATAATGTTTAGATTCGAACAGCTTTACCCGTAAATTCTAGAAGCTTCGATCGATAATAAACAAGTAATTCCAGATCATTCTCGACAATATCGACCGACGAAAATTATCAACATTATACAAAGCTTCTTCTAGCAACAACGCAAAATCAAATCAAAGATAAATAAATACACGCTATCATTGCATGCTTTGCAAAATAAAATGATCGGATCTATCGTGGGCGTCCCAATGGTAACAATTGGGATTTCCACAACAATACAAGGGAGTGGTGGAGAGAGAGAGAGAGAGAGAGAGAGAGAGAGAGAGAGAGAGAGAGAGAGAGAGAGAGAGAGAGAGAGAGAGAGAGAGAGAGAGAGCACATTGCCCATTGGATCATATAATAGGATAAAGGTTTTAGGCTCTAACGCCTGGTCTTAATGAGTTTGAAAGTAAGATAGAGAGATAGAGACTGACAGACAGACAGAGATAGAGAGATACTAAGAGACAGACAGACAGGAACAAACATTTGAAAGGAATGTGAGGAGAGAAGGTGTCAGTAAGAATAGACGCAATCAAGGAAACGAAGAGAGAGAGAGAGAGAGAGAGAGAGAGAGAGAGAGAGAGAGAGGGGGGGGGGGTGGACATACAGACTGACAGACTGACAGACAGACAGACAGAATGGTAGTCGTTGTAGGGGACAAATAAAGACAACAAGCTCAGACATCCCCTTTTAGCTCAACACCGGAAGTGCGGTCTTGGCGAACCGTTTTCCAAACGGGATACTTCAAAAGACGTTGTTGGCGCGTGATCGTCTTCGGCCAAACTGTCGCGCCAAGCTCGACTGCCTTTTAATGGCGCTAAGCGACACTGGTCACATGGCGTCTCTTATATCATAGAGGGGGAAAAAAAGCAGTAGGATGCGTACAGTGATCTTTCCTGATTTAGCGGGAATCTGGATGTTCCGATCCTCTATGGTACATAGTTTCCAGCTTGGTGGTGTAAAGGAATTATATCCTGTATCTTGTTACGCTATGAAAATCTTAAAGGAATATTATATTCCATACAGATGACACAAGTAAGACCAACGTCATTTTGTACTAAGTTGATCTTTTGGCTATTTCTCCGTTTCTCAGTGCAGGACATAACCCTCCCTCCCCCCCCCCCTTTTTTTTAACACAATCACTCACAACTTCCCATAACTTAGCAAATAAGAACAACTTCTTTTAAGAAAAAATAGTTACTGAAAATGGATGTGCGGATTACTTAAGAAAAAAGAATAGGGAGTCTGAATCGTCTGCTTTTAAGAGTATCAATCCCAAAATGGAGGGTGTAGGTTATTTTTAAAAAGAAATAAAAAATAAAGAGGCATTGCGAGTTTTACTGTCTTTTGTCTACAACTAGTGACAAGGCTGACTGCTTTTTGGGGGTGTTGTCGTCAGAGTTATGACGATTACTGACACTAATGTCGCCGAACAGCGCAAAACTTATGTCCAGTCTTGACCCTGGCCATGCTGATTTAGTACTGGCAGTCTCACCTTGAAACCTTATTTGTATAGCCTGTGTATGTGTATTCTTCAGCAATATGTGGGAAAGAAGTTATGAGTGATTTGGCGCCCTAATGAACCGTTGTGGGGCAGTAAGTATAAGTGGTGCATTATGCAACATAAAGCCCCTGTCTATTCCTTCTTTCCCATTTCCCCTTCTTCTTTTTCTTTTTACCATAGACAAATTTCTCCTCTTCTTTTCTATCTTTTTCTCCATTATAAGTTGTCTTCTTCTTCTTCTTCTTCTTCTTCTTCTTCTTCTTCTTCTTCTTCTTCTTCTTCTTCTTCTTCTTCTTCTTCTTCTTCTTCTTCTTCTTCTCATCGACAGTCTTATCCTTCTTTCTTTTTCAATTTTTTCCCCTCTTCCTTATTTTTTCATCATAGACAATCCTCTCCTCTTATTTTTAATTTTCCATTTATTTTTGTATTTCTGCATTAAAAGTCGTCGATTTTTTTCTTGTTCTTGGTCTTCTTGTTCTTGTATAAATGCATTATGTTTGCATGTGTGCTTGAAACAAGGACTAATTGTAAGAATAAGCTGTAAGCTTAAATTTATTTTCATTGAAACATGTATTAATTGTAATAAACGTTTAAAGTCTACAGTCTAAAAAGTCTTATCTTTCGTCGGCGGTCTCACCCTTTCTTCTCAACATTTATTATTTCTTCTCCCTCTCTGTAACCAAAATCATATTTCAAACCTTTTGACTGCGCAGTTTTATTTATCTGCATACGTTTGCCCTTTAAAAAAATGTTTCTTTTGAAACCCAAGGTTATTAACATTTTTTACGGCCACTTTACATCATCCTATTCTATCCTATCCCTATCCTATCCTATCCCATAACTCGGAGGTCGTAGGGGCACCACAGATGATCGTTTAACCAGCGTACTCCATCTTTCGCTGTTCTCAGCAACCCTGATTGTTTCGCTCAGTGTCAAACCAGTCCATTCTCGAATGTTGTCCTCCCACCTCTTTTTCGGTCTCCCTCTTCTTCTACCTCCTTGCACCGTGCCTTGCAGGATGGTCTTTGCAAGACCTGATGATCTGGTGACGTGGCCATACCATCGGAGTTTACGTTTTCATCGCAGTCATCGCAATCTCTTACAGTTTCCCGTTCGTCTTTTTGTGTACAAAGCTTGGACACACATAATATTTCTTCAAGTAACAGTGAGTGCTTCGATGGTACATATTTAATATGGCTGTACGCATTTTCATTAGCATGACAGTTCGAGCACTTGTATGATGCGTAAAGTTCGAGTATTAAGGCTTACCAAAAATTTTAGTTTACAACGTCACTGCTACGTCGCTTTTTTTTTTTTTTTTTAAACCGTGATTTCCCGTTTCCCTCGTCTTGCTCTCTGCGAGGTCTTCATCTCGGTTGCGTTGCTTCTTGTCTGGCCGGGTTTTCCTCACCTCTGAGACCGGGAGTGTTTGCGGTGTCCCCCACCCACCTACTCACCCGGCAACTATTTGTAGCCCAGAATTCAAAGGAAACAATGCATCACATTTTTAACTCGCCCAAGTAGAGTTCTTTTGTTCTTGAGTGTTTGTCTAAGCTTCTGGAACCAGGGAAGTTAAAGACTTCACCCCTTTGACGTTTACATTTCTTCTTCCGGGATCTGATCATTCATAAGTGTCATAGAAACAACCTGGTACACGTTCCTCTTTTATTTGCTACTTGTTCACAACTTTTACATGATCAAGTTTGATACATTTCATATACAAGTTTGCATTGATGCATCTGATATGTTTGGGGCAACTGGATTCCCATACCAAGTTCAACTCATAACAAAGTATACTGTATTATGAATATAGTCCAGTATTTTCTTTTCAATTTCTTTTTCTATTTTAATTCTTCTAATTCTCTCCATTCGTCGTCTTCTCTTTTTCTCCACGAGCGTTCTTAGGGCACGTCAAGTGTAAACCCTTCAATCCAGTAAAGTTTATCCTATTACAACTTCCATCTCCAACAAGAATTAAATTCAACTGTCGAACAAAAATTAAATTCTACTGTAGCCTATTTACAGAATATAGCTTATGGATTTATTGTTGTTTTAACATGTTAAGCAATACTTCTGATTTGTGTACATACATTTTACAGAAAGTAGCCTATACAGAACAAACTCTAGAGGTGAATTTAGCAGACAAATGTTGGTGTGGTCTACAAGCGCTCATATTGTGTACCCAAATAAACAAAGAAACCTGAAACACTGCATGTTGCAGATTAATTTTTAAGCCGGAAAAACGAATAGTTCCTGCATAATAATTGTTGGCGTACTTGATGACGTCATTGTTGACTGACAGGTCGGGCATGTGAAACGGACTCAGGACTTCAGGATAGAAGAGCTGAAAAAACATCTGACCACTTCAGTTACCAGCCTTGATCGTTAAACCCTGCATTACCTCCCTGTAATCTTAACGCCTTCACACACAAACGCACACACACGTATGGATTGACGGAATAACGCATGGGCGCGCGCGCACACAAACACACACACACACACACACACACACACACACACACAAACACACACATATATACAAACAAATATACACCTTCAAATAAAACAGATCAAAAGATTTATTCGATCCAAAGTCGAATCACAGCCAAGACAGGTGTCCCTCGATCTGTGATCCTTGTAGCTGGCTCTTTTTGTTCGTTCTTGGGCGACTATTTGATCCTGGCTTTAGCAAAACTCTTTAGTGAATGCTGGATCTCGCTGACCAGCGCCTTGAGCAAGCATGTCAGGTGGTACGTGCGCTATATAGAAATACTGTATCTTGTAAAAGCTTATCCTCAGTTACAATACCCTAGTTTTGTTGTTAGTACACGGTACAGCTAATGTCTTTTAGATAACGCTTTGTTCTTGCAATCGTTTCCCTCATCACCATTTCGCCCCTTTTTCCCCTCCTTCCCCATCTGGAAACTGATAAGGAAAGATTAGCCAATACAAAGCACAAATCCATGGAGTGGTCCGATTACCACTGATATCTAGCTGACTATTCCTGTACGACCGTGAATACACATTGAGGGTTGTGCGACTGATATTAGAAGAAGAAGAAGAAGAAGAAGAAGAAGAAGAAGAAGAAGAAGAAGAAGAAGAAGAAGAAGAAGAAGAAGAAGAAGAAGAACAACAACAACAACAACAACAAGTAACAAGAAGAAAAAAATAAACCACCACCTCTACCAAAACCAACAACAATTACAACTCCTACTCCTCCAACAACAACAACAACAACAATGTTAATAACACACTCCTACATGATTCACCAAAGCTTTGTAATCTGAGTGTGAGTGAGTTTTTCCTCTCATTATTATGGACACTCCTTTACAAAATAATTATGTTTGAACTTAAGGATCAAAGCTCCCCTTTGTTCCTGAAAGAGTTACTCAAGGGGCTAGCAGTGTCTGCGATGTACAAAATTAGTTTGCCGACTCTATAACAGACTTCAGATCTCTTTGTCAGGTATTGTGATCGCCGCAGGAATAGCGTACAGATGTACACGGGACCAGAAAGAGTGAAAATGGGGCAAGCCCAGAAACTTTAATAATTAAGCAGCAAAGTCGTCAGAGACTTACTAATGACTTTCTGATAGGCAAGCTCGGCCAACACTGACCTTAATTACACTACTAAAGGGGTTCTGATCCCATCAAAAATAAATGTAGTGGGTTCAAGTGTATACCCAAACTATAGTCTCAATGCGTACCCTTTTTCTTTAGAACCGCACTCGGGCCAGCGTATACCCCAAGCGAAGTTCGTGTCCGGGAGATTGCCAAGTGTGATTGAAAACGCAAGGGGGAATAAAAACGGAATTTCCACTCTTACGTCACAAACCATGAAAGTCAGTCGTTGTGTTGATAGAAATTGATCCCTTGCCTTTTGAAACAGCTGTCAGTGTGTGCTACATTACATTACATGACTATTGCTTTAAGGTCCAGCGGACTCTTCCGAGCCAAATCAGGACCGGACAACCCCTGATCCGAAAAAAAGATCTGCTGAAACAACCCTAGTGGTAAAACTGAAAGCTCTCCACCAGCCAGTCACTTTACAATAAAGACATCCCACGCAGGGGACGCTGAGGCTATACTCTAATTTATCGAACCCCCGTTTACAAAAACAAAATAGAATACAAACATCATTATAAATTATCAACAAAACACATACATATAAAATGCCTACATTGCTAAATAATAACATCATAGGAAGCCCTAGTGACCACCTGGCAGAAAGCGTCCAATATTCCCAAGCTGATCCAACAGACCTCAAACACAAATAAGAAGTCTTGTCCCGGATGAGTTTTCAAGAAAAAAGGTAGGTGACTGGTCTAGCGAAGAAGAAGATAGTATAGCAGATTGATAGAACAGAGCAGGAATGAGAAAGAACAAATGAGAAAGACAGCGACAGTGGGAATTTAAAGCACTAAATTTCCAGAAAGTGGGGATACTATTTATACTGAAACACCCGGCACCCCAACGGGAAAGTCAGTGCGTGCTGATACCGTATCTTGTGACTGGGTAACATTGCGCAGTTGGCTCATTGGTGTACACAATAGCAAAACAATTGAAGCATTGAATGTTAATAAACATTTACCATGACAATGGTTATACCAGCCGCCAGCCGCCTAGAGAAGACATTTTCCTATCTGGATCTAGAATCCGTTTTCTTTTCTTAAAATACTGGGACAGTTTGGCGCAACTTTTAAATTCAAGAAATGTTCGACCTTCTTGGAAACCCTTAGTGTGATAGTTTTTATTTGCCGGTTGTGTACATTATGTACTGTATCTTCTCGGGCCACATCCAAATATCTCTGACCCAGCACTGGGAGCTTATGGGAACCTTTTACTGCCGAGCCCATGCAATACCATCGAGCAAGTATTTACCGAGGGTAGGCCTATTTCGTTCGTGGAGAGTAATATTTCAGAAAAAACAAAAACCTAGCAATTATTTCAGGATCAACCCTACGTGTGTATCAGCGTTTTAGAACCTGTACATAATCTCACACACTAGGGATAAAAACAAAACAAATTACAAATCTCTACCGATGGTCAGGTGGCTCACGGACATTTTCATGTTACAAACCAAAGGGGATCTGATGCCACGACTCCTGGAAATACAAGCTCATCGCAAATCGATTCCACGATTAGGGGAGGAGGTAATAGTACGATTACTGTCATTTTTTAAAAGTGCGCTGAATGCGCAAACAAATATTAAATGTCTAATTGACGCCAAGAGGACTGGTGACTATTGGCCTATGTATTCGTATTTGTGTGTGTGTGTGTAATATTTTCGAACATTAAATCTAAACTTTCTGTCCGACTGTTCAAAAGGTCGTCTGCTATAGCAGTAAATGGCTTATCTCCCAATAGATTAACGCAGCGGTGATAAACGAACATGCTCCAAGGCGCTGCTGTGGTACTGATGAGTGACGCGCAATAACTGAATAAAGAGCCCTTTGCTAGACTCCTGCCGTGACTCTATCAAGGATGCCAATGTCTTTTTAAGCTACTTATACGCCCATTGGAGAGCTTTCCCATCAAAAATATGAATTAATAAACTCTTCTTTGATCATGGTATGATGTGAAAAAGTGTGAAAAAAAATTACCTGAGACTCATTGTAGGTTTCACAGTTTAGTCAAACAGAAACGCGTTACTTTCAAACAGAAGGAGGAGGAGAAGAAGAAGAAGAAGAAGAAGAAGAAGAAGAAGAAGAAGAAGAAGAACAACAACAACAACAACAATAATAATAATAAAAACAACAACAACAACAAAACAACAACAATAACAAGAAGAAGAAGAAGAAGAAGAAGAAGAAGAAGAAGAAGAAGATGATGATGATGATGATGATGATGATGATGATGATGATGATGATGATGATGATGATGATGATGATGATGATGATGATGATGATAAAACCCTCCGTCAATTATTTTGCCACACAATAGGTTTACGTTTAATATTTTATTTTTTTAAGTATTACATATAAATGTCACTGGGTGGATTTTGTTTAAAGGATGGTACCACCGTTCCACAAGCTGTCCTTTCTGTTCTCTTTGAATCACTAAGAGTTAATTTCGCTGAAACAATAAAGACCAGCATTTTTGGGTCCATCGCAGTCTGACCACTAGCTGTCCATTTCTTTGTCCACTCCTCGTCCTCTACGACGCCCACTCTGTTTTGTCTGGAAGCTTCTGTGAGTGTCCTGTGCTGATGGGAGTTTTCCGCTTCATTGAGCCGCTGTCCGTACAGGCGTAGACAACAATATGGCGTGCGCAATCTAGTTCTATTTCTAACATGTTGCTTCCTATATCTTGAAAAAGCGGACGACATATAAAGTTAGCGAAACAGGAAAATACTTCTAGCTTTTAGATGAACATAGGTAGCCCCGAACCATTTGGCTGGTCCTATTTCCTGGCCATCTGACTACAGCAATGAATGTTGGGGGCTATTTCAATGCAATGCATCTGTAACAAGGGACAGTTTCAATGTCCGAAGTGTTGAAAGGTCTTGCTTGCCCTTTTCTTTTTTTCTCCAGCTTGGCGCTGCACTTCGGTTGCCATGCTTTCAACATGAAAGCTGCTAAATTTCCCAGTAATCAAAACCAAACTTTAAAAAGAGCAACTATACACAAACACTCCCTCCCCTATCCCCCCCATACACACACACACTCACTCACTCTCTCTCTCTGAATTCAGGAATTGGCCACAAAAACATTATAAAAACCCAAACTTATTCCTCAATCTCAGCTTTATTTCTGTGTGTTTTCTCCACCTTCTCATTCTTTATTTCCATAACCTCTCTTCTTTCTTCTTCTATCCTCTTCCTTCTGCTTCCCCCCCCCACACTCTCTCTCTCTCTCTCTCTCTCTCTTTTTTTTTTCACCCAACCCTCAACCCCTCTCGTTAATTCTACCACCTCACATCCCTCACTATAATATATTTACACACCTCACCTCAATATGTTCTCCTGTTTGTTATGGTCTTTCATTCTGTCCTACATTTTGATCCACTTCCTTACCACAGTACCATTGGGCTCCTTTTTCTGTCTTGGGCCGCAGACTTACACATGAAAAAGCAGCACAGCAGAGTTAGAAAGACAGGTACATGGACGCAGATTTCCCAGGCGAATTTGAGTAATTCCCTGGAGACTGGGTGTAACCGGGCATGGTACTCGTATTATGGAACTAAATTCAACTCAACTAAGCTAAGCTCTATGTCCTAATCTTTCTCTTATTCTCATGCCCCAGTGCTGACAAGGAATGGTAACTGAAAGACTCTTGAAACTGCACCTTTAAAATGTCTTTGATCGGTAGTACAGAAATAAATCCAGCTTAATTAAGCTAAGCCCTAGGTTGGACTGGATTGTTATAGTTGGATTGGTTCATGGTGGACTTTATCCTATTTTCTGTATTATTAATGCTGCAATCTCTGCACGCTGACGGTGTTGATTGTAGTGTACAAATTGCAAACACACACCCACACACACCAGCGTGTAAAAACGCCGCTGTTATGAATTTCACAAAAACGTCGTATACGTTGTATTGACATTTTTTGAAATTTGTCCATTTCTTTAAGCTAACCCTAACCCTACCAGTACCCCTAACTCTAACCCTAATCCTAACCTAATCCTAACACAGCCCTCAACCTAACGGGACAGTGTTTTGACGTCAAAATAACGGGGCCGTCAAAAGATCGTAGGTAGAATATAAAGAGGGTAACAATAACGGCGTTTCGACATCGCCACACACACACACACACACACACACACACACACACACACACACACAAACACACCCACACACGAACACACACACACGAATACACAAACACACACACACACACACCCACACGAACACACACACACACGAATACACAAACACCCACACAAACACACAAACACCAATAGGATGTCCTAGAAAGATAAATTCTTCTGAGCATGTATTTTTGGTATGAAATTCTACCTATACAAGTGGACTGTGGATTGGATTGGATTGGATCCCTGTTGCATATTATAGTGTACACATTGCAAGAACACAAACAACGGTAGGTTGTTCTGGAAAGTTTACTTAGTTAGGTTGTTCTAGAAAGTTTATTGTCTTTTAAAGCCTGCTTTTCCTATGTGGCGTTGTGCACTAGCTTAAATTTGATGGGATTCCCTCCTCTTCTTTGCCGTGCTTTGTGCTACCATGGAATGCTGAATAGAGAATAAAGAATACGCAATATAGAATACAGAATAACGGTATTCATCTCATCAGGATAATACAAGTACAATGCAGTGAAAATTGCTTATAATAAACACAACAGCAGATTGTTCTGTACAAGTTTTGCTTGTCGGCGACTCTCCCTTTTGTTCCCTTGTCATACGATGTCCCTGGACAGAAATTTCTGAGTTATTATTTTTGGGGTTCGGCTCTCGATAATATTAATAGTATGTTTTAAAGAGCAGCGGTACTGGGAGAGAGAGAGAGAGAGAGAGAGAGAGAGAGAGAGAGAGAGAGAGAGAGAGAGAGAGAGAGAAAGAGAGAGAGAGAGAGAGAGAGAGAGAGAGAGAGAGAGAGAGAGAGAGAGAAAGAGAGTATAAATGGAAGAAAACAAGTTGAATTCAAACTTAAAGCAAGATGGCAAACCATTCAAATGTATTCTCATACACAAACATTTTATGTATGTATAACACAACTATGGGCCGCTCTCTGAACTATATGCAAGTAAAATGTTCAAAATCCTTTCTGCCAATTACGAGAAAAATGTTTTCCCCATTATAGGAAAATTGTTAAGATCGCTTCTATCCTTTTTAAAATAATGCCAGCACATTGATCGACCGACGAGCAGAAATGCCGGTACCGACCAACAAACTGCACTAGAAAGATGGGCCTGGAATGGAAGTACTTAAATATGGACAATCATCAAAATCGAATAAGTCGTTCTTGCTTTATAGAGCAACATGTGTTTAACAAAGGATTGATTCCTGCTACCTTTATCTCAGAGCAAATTCGAAGAGGCGGGAGACTGGCCACAAATCCTAGTAATGTTCCTATAAAGTTTCAACACAATCTGTTCAGTAGTAATGCTCGTGAAATATTATATTGCCCGACAAGCAGACCGATCGACATTTGGCTCAGTCTGAATCCCGACTGAATTGAAGTATTTTCAGATAAGTTTGAGAATATGAAAATGTCAGCGTCAAGCAGAGTTTCTTTAAGAAGTTTTGACATGTTGGCACCATGCGTCAGTATCTTAAAATGCTATAGCATCTAGACCGACCTCTGTTCTGCTATGGGTCGTGAAACGTAAGATGAAAGACGTAAGCTAACATTTTAAGTAATAAAACCAGAAAATTGCACTTTTTCAATTCTTACCTGGTGAGGTGAGATCTTTCTGAAACATCTCTATTGTAAATCTTATTTAAACAAACAAACAAACAAAATCACAAGAAACGAAAAAAAAAGAAAAGGATGTTCAGTTTTTGATAGATTGAAACTGTAGACCATTGTGAAATACTATATTCCACAGACTTTTGTGTTTCCAACATGGATGCACTTTGAATAAAGTTCATCGAATGACAGCGAAATACACTGGGTATGGAATATTTTTTTTTCATTATTAATAGCAAAACCTTATGCATATAGAGGCATATTCTGCCTCTGACAGAAGAAAGAAGGGAACCCGACCCAAAACAGTCAGACAATCCAAACCACACAAAAAAGTCTTTGATTCATAATCTATTACAATATATTAAGAAATATGCATTTTTAAAATTTCTTTCTTCGTGCACAAGACTAAAACATATCTTTGTCATACACAGTCACAGAATCGCTCTTTCCCATTCTTACAATCTATACTCCTTTGTTTTAATTGTCTCGCTCTTCTTCTTAAGACGTTTGCGTCCTTGTGTGTTCCTGTCTTGGTGCAAGCGAACTACAGCTGAAATTGGATGCGATCAAACTACGACACTAGCTTCACTTGGTTCTTGGTGTCTCAGCCAACTAAGGGTTAATATTGAAAGACTAGAAATACGAAAATATCTTAGCTGAGACGATGGAAATAAATGATTTACTGTCCCCTTGCCAGTTTTATTCTGCTGTGTGTTTGAAAGATGCATAAAGGATGGGCAGAGGAGAGAGCGGGAAGGGGCGGGGGAGAGAGGAGGTTGATGCGGAGGGTGGGGTGGGTGGGAAAGGAGAACAAGGGGAGGGAGGAGGCGGGGTGGTACAGCGTATGTATGTATGTATGTATGTATGTATGTATGTATGTATCACACACTTTTTTCATGCTTAAAACAACTATCGCAGACGCTTTTGTGGAGGGATAAAAATGGCGAGTAACATAACAACTAATGTAAAATATTGAGAGACATAACAACTAAATAATGTAAGTATTGAGAAAAAAAACTAATGTAAATATTGAGAAACATGACAACTCATGTAAATATTGAGAAATTTAACAACTAATGTAAATATTGAGATACATAATAACTAATGGCAAGACAGTATGTCAATATTGGCAAGGTTTTTTTTTAGTTTTTTTTAAATTTTCATCTTCTACAACGAGCGCATCGGAATTGTTTAGATGGGACAATTTCAGTTTACTCTTGAATAGTTGATCGTGATTGATAAAGATTAGACAGGTAGGCAGGAAGGCAAACACAAGCATACGCATACATGCGCTATAAACACGCGCTTGAGCGCATAGGTATGCACAACACTGATGCATCCAGGCACATACACATACACACACACTCACACACACACACCCGCACACACACACACACACCATACTTCCTGTCATCTACAAAGCGTGAATGTATCTGTAACGACATTTGCTCGCTATTGTCTAAGAGATAAACAGAGAGAATAAGAGTGAGAGGCAGGAAGACAAACATACGGGGGGAAAAAAAGGGAGAAAGAGAGACGCATATAAAGACAGACAGGCACAGAGACAGACATAAGGGTGAGATTGATAGAACAACCCCAAAAATAATGGAAATGACTCAATGACGGAAACTGTGACAGTTTACTGTACAAACTTAAAGAAGGCTGGAGGTTTGGGTATAATAGGTTCGATTCGCACTCACTCGTAGCCCCCTTCAACCATCCTCGCCACCTTTCCCAAACCCGTCCCTCTGTTCGCATACAGTGAGAGACAAGAAGAGGAAAGAAAAGAGAAAAGAGAAGTCGAAGTCTTTAAAAGGATAATAGCATTAGGTCCTTTGGACCTGTCTTACAGCTAGTCCTTAATAAACAATGCAGAAAAAAAAAATAATGAACATAAAATAATTTGAAACATACATATTTATTCCCTAAATACGGTAACAAGTCACTAAGCAAATTAATGCATTTTAATACACATACTCTCACCCTTCTTCCCCTCCTCCCTCCGCACACACAAGCGCACGCAGACACACACACACACACATGTAAATTCACACATTCTTAGTAACTTAAATTGTGGCGGGGTAGTGAAGAACAAAGAGGTATACAATCATCTTAAACATTAGGAGCAAAGGGAGCTTAAATATTTATGGAGCCATGTTTTAAAAGATGGTAATGTACTGATTTACTTTTCTTTACCTCTTCTGGTAAAGAATTCCACATGTTTGGGCCAGAATAGGACAGAGACGTTTTAAATATGTCTAAGCGTGGTCTTAGAAATGTCAAATTATGTCGGAAAGATGAATAACGAGATGATGACTTGTTTAAAAGACCTTTTAAATAAGTAGAAACTCTATCGTTGATTATTTTATACATTAAAACGGCTTTATTGTAAGTTAGATGTTTGTTAAGGGGGAACATGCCAGCTATTTTTAGTTTTGAATCAGTTGTGATGGAAGCGTTGGGGATAACTAATGTTGCAGTTCTGCGGTAAATAGAATCATTTTTTAAAAAGGCATCACTCCATATTGTTGATGCATAATCAATGTGAGGTTTGATATGAGCATTATAACAAAGTTTTTAGCATCTGCAGTTATGATCGATTGAAGCTAAGACAACATAAATAAATTGGTTGAAAGATTTTTACAAAGATTTTCAATTTGTGATTGCCACCTGAGTTTGTTATCTATGATTACGCCTACAAGTTTGACTTTCAACCTATTTAATATTTTTTCCATTCACTAATAAAAGAAAGCAGAGCCCGCTGATGCTTTTGTCTAGTTTTTATTAACATAGCTTTTGATTTAGCTGGGTTCAGTGAATATGGTTTAAACTGCACCAGTCAGCAACACTGCAAAGGGCACATTGTACAGATTGCTGAATTTCAGCCTTTATTTTGTAATGTTGTATCGTCAGCTAACATTTTGTTGTTGTTGTCGTATCAATTTTTATTCATCAGATTAACATAAGTTGTACTGATCATATAACACACACACACACACACACACACATATATATAATATATATATATATATATATATATATATATATATATATATATATATATATATATATATATATACACATAACATAAAACACTTTTAAAACGACAACATGTTATCCACTCAATTTGAATTGCCCAAATATATATATATACACATATACATACATACATATATCTATATATATATATATATATATATATATATATATATATATATATTATATATATATATATATATATATATACATATACATAAACATACATATATATATATATATATACACATATATATATATATATATATATATATATATATATATATAACATATGACGCTCAACAGAATTATCTTCGAGATGTAAAGGCAAGTCGTTAATATAAAAACAAAATAAAACAGGACCTAAAACAGATTCTTGAGGAACCCCATGCTTGATCTGTCCTACAGAGGAATTTAGGAATTTTTATTATGGACATGTACGAATTGCGTCCGTTGACTAAGATATTAATGAAAAAAAAATCCAAGGAAACAGAGCCATTGAGATACATTTCAAGCTTTTGGAGCAGTGTGGAGTGATTAACGAGATCAAACGCTTTGGAAAGATCTAGAAAAACAGCTCCTGACAACGTAGAGTTATTCATAGCAGAAAGCCATGCATTAGTTAAAAGAGCTAGAGCACTGGAGCAAGAATGGTGACTACGGAAACCAGATTGTAAGGAATGAAAAAGATCAAGATCCTCTATATATTTTGTTAGGTGAGTGTGAATGTGATGCTCTATTATCTTTGAAAGTGTAGACAGCAGAGATATTGGACGATAGTTATTAAGAGTTATTAAGATCAGACTTTTGATTTAGGAAGGGAAATAACCCTTAGCTTGTGTTCACGTGGTTGGAAATAATGTATTTTAATAATGTATAAGTTGAAGATGTAAGAAATGGAATTCACAATATAAGGCAAAGAGAGTTTCAAGACCTTATTACTACTTTCATCAAGACCTGCCGACTTTTTATTTGTAAGTTTTAATATATATTTTAGCCCTGTGGGTTCGGGCACTGATTAGAATAGACCCAACGATTCCCGACGTGTCGTAAGAGGCGACTAACAGGGGTGATGTCAGCACGGCATCACTGGGCGAAAGTCTTCTACACAGAAGTCACCGGCCAAGACGGAGGAACCTCATGATACTACAGGTTCAACGACCACGTGCTCGGGGCCATGGCGAGCCACACTGTATTCGTGGATATCGGCTGTGGCCAACAGCCTGGAGAGGATTGGGCCCTGCCAGGTCTTTCTTGCCCAAGACATACTGCATGATGAACAAAACCATTTACTCCATGCCGGATCGACAAGGACCGCGCCTTCCGTTGGCCACCAGGACGGAGGCAATAAGTGTGCTACTGATGGACAACTTAGCCAGATCTGCACCAGAAATAACATCGTAATAAGAACCTGGAATGTCAGGACCCTAAATGCGGAGGGAAAATTAGAAGAACTGGCCCATGAGATGGACCACTATCGATGGAACGTTTTAGGGATCAGCGAACTGCGCTGGAAAGGCCTAGGTGAAACAACGACCGACAAAGGCCACAAGCTTTATTTCAGCGGTAGAGAAGACAGGCACGAACACGGAGTTGGATTCTTGGTCCACAAGAACATTCATGGGTTGCCGCCCAGTCAGTCTCCAATAGACTCATTACCATCCGTCTGAGAGCAGCCCCTTTCAACATCACCATCATCCAGGCCTATGCCCTAACATCAGACTATGACGACAGCGAATTGGAGGATTTCTATGAAAATCTACAGACTGTCTTTGACCAAGTGCCGAAGAACGACATAGTCATAGTGGAAGGCGACTGGAATACCAAGGTTGGCCAAGATGCGCACCACAACTGGGGAGACACATGTGGACACCACTTCAACAACGAGACAATGAACTTTAAAAAATCCACTTTATATAGATTCATGAAATTGTCACTAATGAGCTAAAATCTACAAACTCAAATTCAGATCCGAGAGCATATTTCATAGCTTCTAATGCAACACATGCACCTGAAGGAGAGAGAGAGAGAGAGAGAGAGAGAGAGAGAGAGAGAGAGAGAGAGAGAGAGAGAGAGAGAGAGAGAGAGAGTGGGGTGGAATTGGGTGGTTTGGGGTGGAGGTGGAAACAGAAAAGACAGAAAAACGGAGAGAAGCAGAAACAAAGAGGCTCACAGAAAATATGAGAGACTGACAGTGAGATGAGCATTATTTTTATCTCAGAGAGACAAAGACATTGACAGGACGATTTGTGATCTATGATGTTCATCGTCCCTACAAGAAGCAACGCATCTTACGATATTGCATATTTTAAACAAAAAAAAAAATCGACTGTCTACCCCCAAGTATACACGTCTACTACAACGGACAATACTCCCACCCCTACCCTCTCCCTCCCACACACCCCAACCCCATACCCTGCTACTAACTACTGTCTGTGATAACAGACAAAAGAACCGCTCCTATATCATACTACAAATATCTCCCAGCACGAGGCTACTTTCTATGATAAAATAAAGAACTGCAAAGAATAATATAGCAAGCAAGGCGGTCTAAGTGACCTGGAATTGAAAAAATACTGACGTGGGCAATTTTTTTCTTTTTTCTTTTTGTCTCAACGAGAATATTACTTTATACTAAATACGAACATTAAGAAGGTGTTGGGGGTTTTCTTCGTGCAGGCGAGGTATTCACAGTATCCTGAAGAAGAAGAAGAAGCAGAAGAAGAAGAAGAAGAAGAAGAAGAAGAAGAAGAAGAAGAAGATCTTCGACTTAGTGAAATACATATAAGGTAATTGTTCAACTGAGCTCCCTCACAAAAGATATTTGTGAGTGACGTCGAATGAGGAAGGAAGGATTAACGAAGCTTAACGTCCTATTGCGTTAGGGTTAAGGACGAATCACCACTTCGCCACCTTGACAACAATGATCATTATCATATTAAAAACATGTCGAAGGAGAATGTAGGGCTAGAGATCTAATATTAGGCGAAGAATATTTTTCTAAAATTGACAGAATTTGGTTAGAGCTAGAGGTCCTGATTGGTGGACCCATCTTGACTCCCTCGTTGCATTGTCTTTCTTAGTTCTAATTAAGACAGATAACCAGTAGACCTCTTGCCGCTATCGGACTCAGTTGGAATGCTACAAGTAAAACATAAACATAGAGGCACTAAGCACAGCTGGCCCGACTCCAGTCTAAGTGTCAGAGGCTGTTGAGACATCAGCCGACACACAGCCTATACTTGATAGATCTCTGACACTCAGCTAGCCTCAATGTCGCCTGGTTAGTAGAAACTGGCGGGCTAGAGTGGTGTTTTGCATCATTTCCTTTTAATTGTACCCGTCGGACGGTGTCATCCAACTAAGAAACCGGGATGTTGGTTTCATAACTTCTAGGAACGTTCGTTCTGGTGCTCTCAAAATCACTACGCCCCCCCCCCTCCCCATACAACCCATTGAAGAAGTAGTGGTGCAACAATGTAAAATAAAAAGAAACTTGGTTGTGTCCCGTTTTATTCCACGCACTGTACACGCGTTCCCTTAAGGAAATACTTAACACGGCGATATTTGTTTGACCCACATTTGACGAAGTGCAGTAGATCGAGCAATAGAATACGTTAAACAGCAGTGAGCAACATAAATGAAGACGTCTAACCAAGGCTTACTGCATGCTGTTGTGGTCCTGAATATGCATGTAATAATAATAATAATAATAATAATAATAATAATAATAATAATAATAATAATAATAATAATAATAATAATAATAATTATAATTATAATTATAATAATAATAATAATAATAATAATAATAATAATAATAATAATAATAATAATAATAATAATAATTATAATAATAATAATAATAATAATAATAATAATAATACAGGATGCTATTTACGCGCCTTTCCCCAAGGCTCAAAGCGCGGCGATCTATACCAACATACACGCTCACCTGTCTCATTTACCTTCACACACACCAAATACACATACATCACTCAAACAGGTGGTGTAAAGGCAGGAAGATCGCTATTAGAAGACGGAAGAAAATCGAATTTTTATTTTTGAAATGTTTATATTGACTGCATCCTATTATTATTATTATTATTATTATTATTATTATTATTATTATTATTATTATTATTATGAATGCTATATTGGTGCTCTACTCCTAAATCAGACTCAAATCGCGGCGATCTGTAACCAATATAGACGCTCAGTGTAAACCACAATCTTACTCTTACTTAGGTTACAAACCACACATTCATCACTTGAACCTGTCCTAATTACAAACGCTACTATCCAATAAAGAAGAAACGCGGTAGGTAGGCACCCACCTGACCTGAGCATTGACAGGTGACATGAAGCTGTTGCATTTTTGTCTTCTTCCCACCCAATCATTTTGCTAACAAACTTTCATTTTTCCATGTTAAATTGAATACAGTTGTGCGCACTCCAAATAGACATGAGGATGGTACTGTTAGGGGACATGTGCGCCAGTGCGTGCATATATATATATATATATGTGTGTGTGTATGTGTACGTGTGTGTGTGTGGGTGTGTGTGTGTGAGAGAGAGTGTGTGTGTGTGTTTGAGCCGTCACCTAAATTTTCAATTCTAGAAAGGCGTGACCAGATTTAGCGATATAGAATTGGGAACATTGTTCCGGAAACCCGAATTCAGAACGGGTAGTTTTGAACAATGTCCTACAGTAACACGACTCCATACATAATCTTTAGTTAAAGAAGGTACGTCGATTGGCCAGCTAAACAAATATCGACTACCAATTACCGATAATCCCTAATCTGACTTTTACGAGGCATGTGAATGATATGAATAAGGACCGTCAACAATCGTGTATAAAGAGTCCTTTATCACAAGATCAAGATCTAGATCACGAACTTATCACAATATTATGATTATGGGGCCGCGCTGCTATGTTAATCCTACACCTTTTGACAGTCGCACCCGCAGACACGATCGTGATGATCACTTGAGCATTTTACACGTCTTTGACATAGTATTTGTTTAAACCCAAATATTGTATGTGTATTGTATGTATGTGTGTTTTGTGAGTGAGTGTGTGCGTACGCGTGCGCACGTGTGTGTGTGTGTGTGCGTGTGTAGGTGTTTGTGTACTTAACCCGCAGCCAATCTATGAGTTGTTTGCTTTTCAATAACGTTTTTTAAGTTACGACATGAAAATGGCACCGTAATGTGCCATACACAGTTCGCGACATGTTATTTTTAGTCACATATTGCAAACAGAATTTGATATATACAAAAACTATAATTTTGGGAGATTTTTTTTCCAAGTTTATAATTGTCAGTGGGGCGATATTATTATTATGTTTATAAAACTTCCTAAGACACAATGTGCTGTATAATTATGCTTTCGTGATGGTTAATAAAGATAGGTTGACTTGAAACACACTCACAATAGGAAACTTGATCAGAATGGATCTATACCTTAAAACTCGCTCTGGCTGTATGCATAGGGGATGAGGTCAAGATCGGATTAAACCCTTGAAAGTGGGACAGGGACGATCCTGCTCTCGTACCGGCTTCCTCGTGGGAAGTTGACCAAATCCGGCATTTTCTCTGGTTATAAATAACGACACTACTATTTGTACCGTTCGATACCATTGAGAAAAGAACTTTCCATGTTTGAAACAGCATGCAGCTTGACGCTCTCCAAACTGAGACATTCCATCATTCCACACACACGCACACTTCTCAAGTGGATTGGCTGGTATTGGTATTACGTGTGAGTTATTACCACACAGTGTAGCTGAGAGTCGCAGAGGCTTACGTTTTACGGCTCTGAACCCTTCTCGCAAGCAGCTTTTTGAACTGACCACAAGGACCAATAACCAAGAAGATTGGATCCGCGATAGCAAAACGAAAGTGGATCCTTGATAGAACAGAGTAGCAGTAGTAGCGTACAGCCCATGTAGCATAGATAGAAGGGATCAAACTGCGTCTTTGGCGAAAGGAATCGGCCGCTCATTTTCAAACCGCGTACCAACGAACCTATGATATATATCTTCATTTACTTCGACAAAAATACAGTCCTATTACTGGGAAGACATTGATATAGGAGCTTTGTTTGTAATTAGATAGTATAGATGCGTTGAGCCTTATTCAAAACTTACTTATATCGAGTGGCGTCATCGTGGTGACATTATATTTGTATTTTCATTTAGTTATTTATGTTGCGCAGTTTTCTCTGAAACTAATGGACGGATTTCTTTGAAATTAAAACTTGGTATTTAGTTAGTGTGTGTGTGTGTTTGTGTTCGTGTGCGTGTGTGCGTGCGTGCGTGAGAGAAAGACAGACAGACAGAGAGACAGCATGCGAGAGAACTCTGCACCCGTTGGCGTCCAGCACTTGTTCTTCCTATATCTATTGCGCTTTCCCGCCACATATTTCCTAATATTATTTGGAAACAATATAAAGAGATAACAACAACAAACACCTGTTTATAAGAGCTACGAATGTTCGATTTATTGACATATTTGTAAAGTAAAAGTAAAACCATGGACTGACCTTATTTTGAAACAACGATCAGTAGTTTTTTTCATTTGCAGTTGTTCTTCGGTGCTTTACCATTTGATCTAGACGGTTCTTCGTGCTTCTCAGTAGCTAAAAAGGTTATAATAATAATAATAATAATAATAATAATAATAATAATAATAATAATAATAATAATAATAATAATAATAATAATAACTAACTAAATATATATATATATATCTATATATATCTATATATCTATATATATCTATACATCTATACATATCTATATATCTATACCTCTATACATCTATACATCGAGAGAGAGAGGGGGAGAGAGGGAGAGAGAGAGAGAGAGAGAGAGAGAGAGAGAGAGAGAGAGAAAGAGAGAGAGAGAGAGAGAGAGAGAGAGAGAGAGAGAGACGTACATGACTAAAAGATCAAATCCTGAAAACAGCTGCTGAGATTGTTGGGAGGAGGACCTCTGTTGGCCTTTAAACAGGTATGACAAAGACGTGTAAACAGAACCGGGGTAAGCCTATCCCTCGCTTCACCTTCTTCACCTTTTTGTAGCAAAACTGTTGAGACCAGCAAACGCTATAGACTAAGGATGATAACAAACGGAAAGTTCGACGCGTTGTGCAACATGTTCCACTCCTAGACCCATCCCTCGTGCAGTGAGGTTTTTTTCTATTTCTGGTGGGGAATTCCCATCATAAACTAGTCCAGACACTTCCATAAGTTCAATACGTACCAAGGTGTTACCCCAGTTCAAAACGGTAGTAGATATAGCTTCCTTGGGTGTTTCAAAGCAATACATTTGTTTTATGGAAGGTTCTGCGAATCTCTGAAAGCCCTTTAAAAGGCTAACCCTTGCATGCAGCAGAGAAAAGGAGATGGACCTTTTTCTACTATTCATGAATTGTCTTATTCCCCGTGGACAGCATTGGCTAAGGTTTGTATCCACGATGTTATCAATAAACTCCAGTCCATTCTCCTTAGGGGAGACACCTTTGTCACGTGTGTTTTACACACACTGTTGCTCTCCCTTTGGAGAACCATCTTTATTGAAAGTGCATCTCGCTCCAAGTTTTCAAACACAGCTGTTTTCCAAAAAAAAAATCGTTTGTACTTGTTTATGCCCAATGTCTATTAAACAATTTTCATATTAATGTCTATTTTGACCCCACTATATGAAGAAAAGGACATCAAGGTGGGTAGTCAAGGAGACATCGACATTTGATTAAGTCCTGCGATAATAAATAGAGTCCGTATAATATATAGGCTTACATGTCCGCAGTTGGTAAATTTTTGCTGCAAATGTTATTATTTTATGGTGGTCGTTTAGCTTTTATGTTATTTTTTTTTTTAAATAATTTTTATTTTACTGTATGTTTGTATGCCCATGCTTGAGAATGTAGTGGTATAAAATTACATGTACGTGAAGAGACTTTCAAATAATTATAATACTGAATTGATTTTTCCAGTTGGTAAATAATAATAATAATAATAATAATAATAATAATAATAATAATAATAATAATAATAATAATAATAATAATAATAATAATAATAATAATAATAATAATATAGGCAAGCGCCTTTTATTTTCATAATGCTTTTAAAAACAATTTTTAAAGACGTTGATTGGTCAAGTATGACGTCAAATCAGAAAAAGACTACTTTTATGGCATTAAAACATAGGCCTATGCTATAATGACGACGCCACCTTCAAGGTGGTAATTATTCAAATGTGTTCCTGTCATCATTGAAATGGAATGTATAAAATGTACTGATTATTTAAAACGATCCATGGAGTTTAAACATAGATTTTAACAAAGGTTTTAGCAGAATAGCTTAAGTTCGAAAAAGTAAGTTTAAATATTTATATTTATAATTTCATTAGCTATCATACTAATATGACGCGCAGATGAGTTTGTAATTATTTTTAATTATTATTATTTTAAATATATTTTTCCGCGATGATTGGAACAAGCATATATTGTTGCCATCTTGCTTTCATCCTCATCATGTATCATAAATAAGCAGCAACTATAGGGTTTTGTTAGATAACTATACTGTTGTATAAGATTTGTTCATTTTAATTAATTTAATTTATTTTTATGTTAATTTGTTTATAATTTAATATGTTGTCTAATATCGTAGACGTGCACAGACGTTAAATGAAATAAGTAAATTGAACGGAACTTAAAAAAAATAACATAATCAAAAATCCTATAGTGTTTATTTGGTAATTTTGGAATTGCGCAGCAGCAAATGGCCCTATCGTTATCACTGGGACCTTTAGCAATAAATTTTAGTTTAGCCTGTCTTCGGCTGGTGTAATATACACAAAAGCACACCCTTCCCAGCTCCTTAAAAAAGGGGGAGGGAGGGGTAGAGGGGGGAGGAACGGGGGGAGGAAAGAGCAAAACTAAGGATTGTTACCTCTTGGCTATTTTCAGCAGAATGAAAAGTGGAAGGAGGTATATTTACACTAACGCAGGTTTTGCAAAAGCACTCCTTCACACTTAGGAAAACAATACGGCCATGTTATCCAAATGTGTCCTCTTTTGGTGGATATGTTGGCTATAGGTGCACAACATTTGTAGGTCTACATTGAGTGTGGGTGAGAAGAATACCGAGTACTGCATTGGGCTGGCTCTTAAATCCTACACTCTTTCACACAATGAAGAAATGTCCATTTAAATAAAATCTAGTCTAGAACAAAACTGACGTCGTTACGTTTTTAAATTTTGTTACCCGTGAAATTGAATGTCAATGTTGGTTTTTAAAAACAGTATGTTTCAGTCCTTACCTAGAACCTTAACCAACCTTTATATGAAGTTTTATAGTAATTTCAAGGCCTTTATCGCGGTCGTCTGCTTATCAAGGCCATCACTTGACCTCTATCAAGAAAGACGAATCACACCGAGGTGTTTGCTTTTTCGTTGCGTTTGCAGCTTAAAGTCGTCGAAACTTTGTTGGTGGCAGCAAAGATTTATCTCCCCTCGAAAGGAGAACCACCCACTTCCGGTGGCAAAAAGGCGATCATTCACACAAACACACATACATATACACACACACACGCGCGCGCACACACACACACACACACACCAACACCAAAATAAGAGGTGGGTGGGGTCGATCTACTTTTGTTTCCACAAAATTTATAACATTGTTTACATAACCTTTTTTATGCTCTTGATAAAACGGAAATCTTTAACTATTTTATTTCGTTATGAGGTCGTAAAAGGCTGTGTTCCATGGCAAACATTGTCTTTTTCATTTTCACACACTAAAATTCTAAAACAATAACCTTTCGACATTAGAGAAGGAGACCGGAGTTAGGGATTTTCATTTATCAGGGGCAGCTTTATTAGGGTAGAGTTTTCTCTCTCTCTCTCTCTCTCTCTCTCTCTCTCTCTCTCTCTCTCTCTCTCTCTCTCTCTGCTTTTCCTGCTCCGGTTTTGCGGTTAGTAACCAATGACAGCTGGTTGAATGGACTGGGGGTGATTGTTATGTGATGTTTCGCTTCTGCCCACAACTGACTACAAGTAAGTAGCTAGCCCGCAGTTGTTGCGAAACAGAATTCTAGAAGCGTGTTCCACCTCACTCCTCCCCTCCTTCCCCCTAAAAAAAACCTACAATGTGGCACCACTCTGCCATGAATGCAACAGTAACAACAATAAGGATTATTGATTATGTATTTTATCATTCTTATATGCTGAAGATGCTAATTCAAGCTGACAGAGGCGCCCACTTGTTACCTTGGGAGCACAGCCTGACGCTCAGACGACTGAGCACAATCATAGGCGACCGGGGATGAGGGAGAAGGGAAATTATACATTGAAACAACCATCAGACTAATTAGCCACAGTAAGATGGCCCAGTCTCACAGCCAATGTTCTATGTCCGGGCCACAAGGAATCGGACCCGAGCTTGTAATACGAGCTCGCCGCTCTACCAACTGAGCTGACACGTTGCTCATAGATTAAGAAAAAGATGATGATGATGATGATGACGATGATGATGATGATGATGATGATGATGATGATGATGACGACGATGATGATGACGATGATGATGATGATGGCGGCGGTGATGATGATGATGATGATGATGATGGCGGTGGTGATGATGAAGATGTTGATGATGCTGCTGCTACTGTTATGATGATGATGAGGAGGAGGAGGAGGAGGGTGATCACACAGAAAAGGAACACCAGCAAGAAGGAAGGTAGAGCTGTAACACAGTAACACACCACCCAAACTTTTAACCTCATCAGTATGTAATCCTTTTATTCAACAGATTCTCACGTTCTGTTGCCAACAGGACCGACAGCAAGCTGGATCGAGCAAACATTCATATAGGAGCCTGAATAAACGATACACGTTAGGGTATAGAAGAATACATGTGAGCTGTGATCCGGCAACGGATTTCTCACGTTATCCAGAAGAAGAACAACAACAAGGTGAAGGCACCCAACATTCTTATACAAGTACGTAAATTAAATTTTGTATTGTAGCACATAACAGCTGGGTGACTAAATGTAACTGTCCCTTGCCGGAACAGTGTAGCAAGACAGCTCGACTGAAAATAAACAACATTTTGTTAAACTAACTTACAGTTGGGGTGTCGGATAGCGCAGTGGTTGGAGCACTCGCTACTGTGTCGCAAGTTAAGCACCGTTCAGTGCGGTTAGCACTTGGATGGGTGACCGCAAAACGTGAAGCGACAAATAACAACGCCCCCAGTTGACTCAACTGTGACTGAGTACCTACTTTCTTAAGGGTGGGGAAGGTAAAGCAGCGAGGGAGAGAGATGGGCATCACCCTCATTACGCTGGCCCAAGATAAGTGTGATCTCCAACATAACGCTCCCCTACGGCCACAAGGCCATGGGACTACCTTTACCTTTTTCTTTTTTTTTTTTAAAAACTTACAGTGCGTTTAAGGTCAAAATCAAAATCGCTCAAAAGCTTATACAATATCTAATGCACGCTAACAAACGATCAACTGCTTAGTCATTAATACAAATTTTTTAAATCCAAGAATTTGATAAATTTGAATCTAAATGTCACACCGTTCATTTATAGCAAAGCAACTGATCCAGTAGGCTCGCAGAAATAATAGGCTTACTATCGGATCTTACTTATTACGATACGTACGGCAATATTCCAAAACGGCGAGGTTATCATTGTAGAAAGTCGGTTTCCTTTGCCCCGGCCCGGACAACTGAGCATGAACTCTACTTTTTAAAATCTTAATGTTTATCGAATGATATTATTTGTCTTTTGTGTGCGCCAGAAAACGCTGCGCACTTCCAAGGCTGCATTACATAGTCACTGATGATGATGGCTTTACGGCTAACCCCCCGTCGAACAACAGCAAGGTTGGAAGCCAGATCCAGACGCGCCGTTGACAACTGGGTCATTTTCACCCCCTAATGAGTTTTTCTCAGCGCTGTATACAATGTTTGTGATTGGATATTGTGCCTCAGTTGGCTTGTGAATCCTGGCTAAACGGTAAGCGAATATTTGTAATGAGAATCTGTTTAATCTGTTGTTTTTATTGTTTGTGTTTTGTTTGTTTGTTTGTTTTTTAATCTCCTTCAGACATTTTACTGGTTTTCCTACTTTTGTAGTTCTTACCTTACTGCTGTTAAAACTTAAAAGCACTAAGGCTGTCTAGCACCCTCAAAGTATCGAAATCTCCACTTCAGATGGCCACAAAAGAGGTGACGTTTCTCCAAAGGAAATTGCAGTTGGTTAATAATGCATCCAACAAAGTTTCCTGCTGTAGCCTAGAATTATTGGCGCTACACACAAGCAGTGTAAGCTACAAAAGTCTTCTTCTTTTCTTTTTTTTTTTGCTTCACCGCTCTGAGCATGTTATGAAATTTTAACAGAATAAAAAATCCTGCTAATTAGTGTAGCGTTGGGTGTTGCTTTTTAGATGGCAGGATTTAATTAATTAAGCTTATGGCTGAATCACGAAGGCACAGTCAGCATAGAGGGAAGAGCAATCTCCAACCTTCGTTTTGCGGAAGACATTGAAGGATTGGCTGGAGAGGAACAAGAACTTGACACCACCTCCAGAGCCTAAGGAATGGAAATAAGTGCAGAGAAGACCAAAATGAAGACCAACAACACCAATGGCATCAATACGAACAACAAAGTCCAAGGCCAATCCCTCAACACAGTGCATAGCTTCAAATATTTAGGAGCCATTGTATCAGACAATGGGTCCCGACAGGAAGTACTCTCCAGGATCGCACAAACAACTGCTGCCCTGGCGAGGTTGAAGCCAATTTGGAAAGACTACATTCAGTCTACATTCCAAGGTAAGGCTGCTGCGCTCCCTTGTCATCTCCATCTTCCTATATGCTTGCGAAACATGAATCCTCGCAGCAGATCTCCAACGAAGAATACAAAGCATGGAGATGAGGAGCTACAGAAGACTTCTGGGCATTTCCTATACCCAGCACATCACCAACGACGAAGTCCGACAGACCATCACACAAGCCATTGGACAACACGATGACCTGCTCACAGTGGTAAAAAAACGGAAACTCCGATGGTATGGTCACGTCACCAGATCACCAGGTTTTGCAAAGACCATCCTGCGAGGCACAGTGCAAGGATGTTGAAGAAGAGGGAGACCGAAAAAGAGGTGGGAGGACAACATTCGAGAATGGACTGGTTTGACACTGAGCGAAACAATCAGTGTTGCTGAGGACAGGGAAAGATGGAGTACGCTGGTTAAACGATCATCTGTGGTGCCCCTACGACTTCCGAGTTACGGGATAGGATAGGATAGGATAGGATGGCTGAAAAGTCATGTAGTACTCAAGGCACATAAGTTTGGCCCATGCGGGAGTTCGGACCCGCCACCTTCTGCATAGGAAACCAGCACCCTATCCACTGTGCTACCAGACTACCCCCAATGCTGTGACAAAGTGATCAAACCCGTAACATTTACAATGATGATGATGATGATGATGATGATGATGATGATGATGATGATGATGATGATGATGATGATGATGATGACAACGACGACGACTTGTAAAATACCCACTATAAATAGCTAAAAGATTACTATTGGAGTATGGATAATATACATCACACAGTAGTATCATAAGTGACCTTAAATAACACTATACCAGCTGAACAGCTGCTCAAGGCGTTGTTGGAAGCAAGATCTAAGTCAAACGGGCCAAGGCGCCAACTTGCTGCTTTACGCGCATCGTCTAACGCCCCAGATGATTGAGCTATCATTGACGACCGCGGGGGGATAAGACCTAGTGCTTGCTAGGTAGAAGAGGGAGCATCAGGCTGGGCTGAGATGCAATCCGCTGTTAACACACTTTCTCTATCTCTGTTCTCTTTTTTGTTTTCAAAATGGTCAGACTCCCTTAGGCTGGGAGATGATGCGAATCACTGTGGACACGTTTTGTCATCTTCCACCGCGTTGGCTTTGCTTTCAGTTGTTAAGCATTGGCATTCTCACTCGTCCATCATTATGCAAATTTGAGCTAGCTGCCTTCTCAGCACAAGCGCGGCAGTCGCAGATCAGCAGCGTCACGCAGGGCGAGGGGGAATAGTAATATGGTTCGGTGTATGGTAGGTTATTGGCACTAAGTAGTGTACGCTACAAAAGTCATTTTATGGTATGGTATGATAACAATTTACAAACAACTTATAGAAGAAATAGCCTATAGAACATGAAATTAGTGTAAAATTGAACGTAAGAAAGAATGTTTATTATGTTTTGGAACATTTCTCCTGTTTTGTATACTCGATTCAATGTTTAATCCCTTTATTTTCAAGTTCAATGTATGTTACATTTCTGCCAATGTTTGAAACATATTTTGTCATTATTACGTAACATTATGTAACCTTTGTCTGTATATAAAAAACGTGAAAACAAAATGTATTATATTGTATTGTATTGTATTTCCTCACCTGTCTGGCGGCCTCGAAGCTTCTCTTTCCTCCTCTGGGGCAGTTTCGGATGAAGCAGGCGGCGGAGGAGCCCAGCAACACCATCAGCGACATCAGCAACACCCACGACGACGACGACGACATGATTGCACTTGAGGACGACATGTTGAAGATGGAATTTGGAGATGACGATTTATGTTTTGAGTAAATTGCGTTGATGATAGCACTAATAGCAAAGTCTGACAGAGTAGTCTTCTTCCTCTGTTCAATATAATAGCTGCAGTCCACAAAGACTGATAACTTTGATGTTGATGCTTAATACACGTTGGCAGACGATCAAATGTTCACAGTCTGTGTTGTTCTTTCTTTGTCTCTCCCGTTATCTTTGAAAGCAAATACTAGGTCAAAAGTGGTAACTTTAAAATTTCTTCAAAGGTTTATTTTCAGCCTTTTCCCCCCTCAAACTACGTTGTATTTCAATAAAATATTATAAGTGGTAATGTCAGACTTTAGAATGGTGGGGAGCAGTTCGTTTATATTGTTGTTGTAAATTCAGTTATTTCTTTAAAATGTATTCTTCTTTAACAGTTAAAAAACCATTTCTAACGACACTTCAAATTATGAATGAATACAAGGTCGTCCAGGTTTTCTCCCAGTTGAGCAAACAAATTGATTATGTTTAGTTAGTCCAAATAACCGATACCGTTTCAGGACTTGATACTTTAAACTCCGCCTTTAAGTTAAAAAGAAAGTTTCGAAACGACTACTAAGAAATATTGAACCTTTAAAAGATTATAGAAAAGAACACACGAAAAAAGCCTTGGTATTTGTTCACTCGAAAAAGAACACCTCAAGCAAAGAGCGATAGAACAATGTTGCCACAAGCCACCTCGTGCCAAGTACGTTTCTACACACGTTCGCAATCCACTGTCAATAGTTTATCAAGCAAAAAGTTTACGTCTGCCTTCGACTTCCCTTCCCGTTGGGTCACGAATCACGTACGGTATGGGAAAGGCTCACCGTTGATACGAGTGCGTGGATCATGGGCGCCACTCGACAAGCTGAATGGGGTGCACAAAACACGGGTGTACAGTCGTTATCTGGAGGGTGGTAGGGAGGTTTTCGGCTTTCGGCTCTGTGTGTTTTTACTTAAGGCTCTCTTGTGTCAGTGTGCTTGTTTTTTTTATCTTTCTCTCTTCTCTCTTCTTTCATTGGCCACCTGCAGAAAAGAGCTGTTTTGTTTCCATTACAGATGTAAAAATGACATTTCGATTATTGTTTTAAAAGTCAGTTACACGAGAACAAGTGTAATGCTATGCATACACGTTGACAACAACAAGTGTGAGACTGAACCTGGGCTAAAACCCATCGCTTATAAAGTGTTGGAAACGGGAGAAAAATTTTATTGTGTTCAGGACCGCACTATGCATCAGATCCGTGGCGATTTTGTCGGCCGATGGATCCAGTACGTAGCACTGTGTTTTGAAACCAAATTAATGGTGTAACACTAATTATTGACTATACACTATGAATGCAAACTGTAGATTAAAGTAAATCTGGGGTCTTTAAAAACAAAAACAAACTTTTTCACTAGATCGTGTGATCATAGAAGAGTTTATTAATCCACCTTATTGAAGTGAAAGCTCTAAAATAAGCATGTAAGCAGCTTAAACATACATTCGGTTCCTCAATAACGTCACCTCGCGAGTCTAGCAAACGGCTCCTTGATACTGTCATTACACGTCACCCAATACCAAAGGCACACAATACTCCCGTTTGGTTAATTCACTACACAGCCTTGGAGTATGTTCGTAGCGCACTGCTGCGTTAATCTGTTTGGTACGCCTATGCTTCTAATATAAGGGAAATAAGCCAATTATAGATCCACTGCTATAACAGAAGACCTTTGGATTGGTCGGACACGAATTTTAAGATTAAATTTTCGCAAATATTAGTCTATCTCCCTCTCCCGAAAAGTATGAATATGCAAAGAAAACAACGATCTCTTGGCGTGAATTAAAAGATTTTATAAATTTGGTCTCGACCTCAAAAGCAAATTAAGGTACATATTTTTTTTAATAATCTACTGGAATATGCATTTAAAGCAGAACATTTATTTGTGGTTTAAAAATATAATCATAATAAATGAAAACTGATTAGCAATTTTCATTTGTTTTAACCTAAACGGTGGAAAAGTCTGCCTGATAATAATAAGATATTTTGTTTCTTTCAAAACTTGCGCGTTTTATGTTCTTTGAGTATCTTTAAACTAAATTCTAAAAGTAATAAAATTCAATGCACGATGGTAAAAAGGCAATACTTTAAATGAACTGTTTTTATATAGCGCACTTACTAGCTCAATGAACTTCTCCAGGCGCTGCTTAGTATTCTCAAAACATCAAAATACTCCACACAATATGAAATTGTCAAGAAAGGGTTAACACACTCTTATTAGTTGTAATGCCATTTTGATCAAAGATTTACACTCCGAATTGTCAACTTATTCTAGTTTTTTGATACTATCTTTAGCACTAACATAATGCATTGTATTCAAATTATAAATTTAAAAACAAATTTATTGGGAGAAGTAAAAAAGTAGAAAGAAAGTAGATCAAATTTAAAAGCATTAAATATTGAACGTGTTTATATCGTTTGCCGCAGAACGAAACAAAATTCTTCAGAGACTTGTTTACTAGTTAGATGTTTTACTGAAGTTTGCTACAAAACAAACAGGCATGTCATTTTGAAAAAATCAATAAATAACCTATGATCTTTGATTCTAAAACAGATGTTATTTTACCCCATACCAAAGACATGCTCGTGTGAACAGTTCATTTTCCCAAAGAAGATTTTATACAACAATGTACTTCGGTTGAAGTATAGAAATGTTGAGAAAACGTTAGAACAGAGGATATCCGTCCTCCTGACAATTAGCGAGACCTTTGGCGAAACCACCAAACTGTTCATCTCTCAGTTTCGGTTGTATTCATCCAAATCAGTTGAGGAGAAAAATGTTCCTTTTAAAAAATTTCATCTCAAATGATTTAGTTAGCTTCACAATCTTTGGTTGAGTTTGCATGATTTCTTTGTCATCTACGCCAAATTGTATCTGAGGCCGATGTCAAAACTGTGCACACACAAAAAGGGCCAAATATATAAGGGTCGCTAAAAGACCACTATTTTCTTATATTTTAGTTTATATATTTATTTTTTTTAAATCTAATATTCAATATATAAAAAATTAAATTCAATATAATCTTCGTGTCTTACCGTTCAAAAGATCGTCTGCTATTGCAGTAAATAGCTTATCTCCCTTAGAATAGATGCACAGACGCTCAACAGATTTACACTGTGGTGCGTGACGAACATGCTCCAAGGAGTTGCTATGAATTAACCAAGCGGAAGTGACGAAGAGCCGAACGTCGTTTTAAGCTGCTTGCACGCTTAATTTAGTGTTTTTACCTCGATAAGGTCAATTAATTGATAAACTCTTCTATGATTAAGTTTGAAAAAACAAAAGACCTCAGACTGACTTTACAACTATAGAACGATGGTCTAACATGAACTTATTCTAAAGAAGAAGAAGACTTAGCAACAATTTTGTCTTACAGAAATGTCTTCGTGGCCTATAATAATGGGACTATTTTTAAAAAAACTTTTAAAACATCAAAATGCCGTGAAACATGAGAAAAAAGAAAAAAGTTACCAACTTGACTGACTGTACTTGTTGCAGATGTTAAAACAAAGTATCCAGGTGGTTTTGACGCTGATATAGATGGTCTGACAACAACAACGACGACGACAGCGGCAATGGCTCAGCCTCTCAAGGTATCCTCCGTGTGGCAGTGATGACCAATAAATAAAGCGGCTTTCTGTAAGTCCGGCCCCTTTTTGTACCTGTCGTCTGCTACAGTGGG
This sequence comes from Oncomelania hupensis, assembly GCA_036898135.1. Classification (NCBI taxonomy): domain Eukaryota; kingdom Metazoa; phylum Mollusca; class Gastropoda; order Littorinimorpha; family Pomatiopsidae; genus Oncomelania; species Oncomelania hupensis. The sequence goes on along the minus strand of CM072511.1, from coordinate 69,478,903 downwards.
CGAGTCACATGACGCGATGACAGACGGCGAAGACCGTGCCGACTGAGTATTATAGTCTTTCCGATGTTGCGTTGCCTGCAGGGGAAGGAGAACTAAACACAGCTTTGGTCTGTTTAGTTTTATCTTTTTTAAATTATAAATAATGAATTCAGGTCCTTTCCCCTCGAATAATAATAATAGTTGACAAGCTTATTCTAGTACTACGTAGCAGTATCGATTGACGAAAATTAAACCATTAGCTCATAGGTGGTTGTTTGAAACTCAAACCAGCTGATCATTCAAAGCCAGCGTCGGCGCAGTGTTCCCGGTTCCTCAGTGTTGAAATGCAGTACGATACGATATAATATAATATAATATAATATAATATAATATAATATAATATAATATAATATAATATAATATAATATAATATAATATAATATAATATAATATAATATAATATAATATAGTGCCAGTTCAATAAGTGAACTATTTATTGACTTCATTTCGATTCCGATGTGTCAGTCTGGCGATAAGATGATGATTTATTTCAATATTTAGACTGCCCGAGCCTTACAAAATGTAGAATGGCTATGTAGGCAGTGAGAGGGCCAGTAAGCCTACATGTTAAAGTTTACATTAAAAAAAACCACAAGACACATGCCACACAATGGATCAAACGCAATGTAAAACACACCGTATAGCTTCTTAAAACATCATCGTTGAGTAATCAAAAAGGAAATAAATTTATTAAAAGACAATAGATTTTTTTAAAGGCATAAGAATATATACAATGAATATTACACAACAAAGAAGCAAAGAAACATACAACAAATAAATAATGTAAGAAATAGTAATATATAAATAATGCATTAATAGATTTACACATAAATAAACATACATATAAATAATGCAAAGACCATTCTGCAAGGCACGGTGCAAGGAGGTAGAAAAGAGGGATACAGAAAAAGAGGTGCGAGGACAACATTCCAGAATGGACTGGCTTGACACTGAGCGAAGCCATGAGGGGTGCTGAGGACATGGAAAGGTGGTGTACGCTGGTTAAACGACCGTCTGTGGTGCCCCAACGACCTTCGAGTTACGGGATAGGATAGGATAGGATAGGATAGAATAAATAAAGACAAAAACAATGCTGGACTGTACAGTACTAATAAATATTACTGGTTCACTATATGCAGGTTCGTACGTCTTAAGACAAATAAATGCAAAGGTTCTACCCCACCCCTCTCGTCTTCTCCCCTATAAAAAGAAGGGAAAAAAAGAAACAAATTACAAAAAAGACACTACGACACCACTGTACATGTGCCTAAGATTGTTATAGGACGCGCAGTGGATTAGTCGCCGGTTTCCCCGAAGGTCGCGGGTTCGATTCCTGCACACGGTGAACGTATGTGACTTAGGTATCAGACTATTGAGGTCACCGAGGGTTTTCTCCGGGCACTCCGGTTTCCTCCCTCCTTTTAATAATGGTATTGGACGCAGTCAATATAAAAATTTCAAAAGTAAAACTTAGATTTTCTTTCGGTTTTCCAATAGCGATCTCCCTGTCTTTACACCACCTGTTTGAGTGATGGATGTGTATTTGTTGTGAGAGAGGATGGATGAGACAGGTGAGCGTGTATGTTGGTACAGATCGCCGCGCTTTGAGCCTGATTGATTTGTGGAAAGGCGCGTATATAACATCCATTATTATTATTATTATTATTATTATTATTATTATTATTATTATTATTATTATTATTATTATTATTATTATTATTATTACTAATTTCTCTAGACAAACGCATTTTAGATTAAACAGCGTTTTATAATAACAATAACCATACCATACCATATCATACTATGCCACACAATACAATACAATACAATACAATACAATACAATACAATTCAATCGATCTCCAGACCCAACATTGTGCTCCGCTCAAAAGTGCTCTTTGTTTCATGTAGTACCGGACAGTGTATATTATCCTCCTGCTGCTGCTGTTGTTCTGACTTTCCTTAGCATCCTCCCCTGCTGTCCTTTGTATTCTACTGTCGTCTATTTTCAGTTCCACTTATAATTTTTTTGTTAGTCTGCATTCGTTTTATTTTTGTCTGATCTCTAATTTTCCTTCCCCCACCCCCCTCCTCGTCCTATTTTAGTGTACTGTCTCTCTCTCCCTTTTCAATTCTTCTTTATTTAGTCAGTCTCTTCTCCTTCTCTCCTCACCTCCTCCCCACAGGTTTTGCTACATCACTCATAGTTCATACAGGTGGAAAATGCTTCCCGTAACCTTTCGATCGTTGGGGAGGAACGTGTGTGTGACCTCCATTTTTTCTAGGCCAGCTTAATGAGGGAAGTGCCTATCTCCTCCCCTTCTCTGCTTTTTTACTTTCCCCGGTTGTAACCAGATCCAGGTACCCACAGTTGGGTGGACTGAAGTGCGACGTGCGCTTGTTCCAATCATTTTGTGACGTGGTTGCCTTCCAAAGCATGGTCAACCCATCTAAGTACTAACCCCACCCCATGTTGCTTAACATTGCACATTGCACATTGCACACTGCTAGCGTGTGCCCAAACCACTCTACAACTGCACCACCCGCCTTATTCATGCAATGTGCACAAACACAACCTGTCGTTTTTCCATGTAGACACTGTCACTCTTGGCCAAACCACTATTCCTATGTCATATTTTGTCCAAAGCTTTGGTGTCATCTTTGACCACACCCTCTCAATGTCAGAATTCATCCGCAAAACCTGTCAAACATGCAACTTTCAGCTCTGTACAATAGGCCTTGTCCGCAAGCATCTGACTACTGACGCCACAGCCAAACTTATTTCCTCTCTCGTTCTGTCACGCTTAAACTACTGTATCTCTCTTCTGGCAGGACTTCCTTCCTCTTCTGTTAATCTGTTCCAAAGTGTTCAGAACTCAGCTGCTCGTCTGGTTCTCAAAAAATAAAAATAAATCTGATCATATTACACCCGTCCTACATTCTCTCCACCGGCTTCCTGTTTCCAGAGGATTACCTACAAAATCTGTACTTTCTGTTACGTGCGTCCATGGATTAGCCCTTTCCTACCTCACCCAGAACATTAACTTCTGCAAGCCATCTAGAAATCTTCGTTCTTCCACCGATACCCTCATGGTGTAAATACCCCGCTACAAACTCTCCTCTGCAGGCTATCGATCCTTCTCAGAGCTTGATCCTTCAGCTTGGAATTCTCTTACTCTCACTTCGCAGCTCTCCGAACATAACCACTTTCAAGTCCAACCTGAAAACTCATCTCTTCCTTTAAAATATCTGATCTCGCCTCCCATCACCATTTTCTGTTCTGATTCAGACCACCGCCATCACACCGCACGCCTCCAGCCCCTCACTCCTTAGCTCTCCTCCCCCATCCTCTCTCTCCCTCCCTCTTCTTTTATATTTTACTTGTGCATATTCTTTTTCATGTTTGTATTATGTATTTGCATAATTTATTAGTGTCTTGTTTTTTTATTCACTTCTGTTCGTATGTTTTCGATGTTAACGTTAAGTATAAATGCTTGAGAACTGCGCTTCGAATTGATGTCTTTAGAAATATATAAATACCCTTCTTCTTCTTCTTCTTCTTCTTCTTCTTCTTCTTCTTCTTCTTCTTAGTAGTAGTAGTAGTAGTAGTAGTAGTAGTAGTAGTTGTAGTAGTAGTAGTAGTAGTAGTAGTAGTAGTAGTAGTAGTAGTAGTAGTAGTAGTAGTAGTAGTAGTAGTAGTGTATAGAGGCGGTATAATGAGTTTGGTGCAGGGACATAACATTATACCTTAAATCCCAGTCAAGATGGTGCTGTGTCATAATAGTGACCATGAAGCTAGCTCCACACTGTCATACAACACATCCATCTTTTTGATACTGTAGACTGCACGCACGCTTTCCTCACCCTCACCCAATCTTCACTCTCCCACCTTCCCGACCCCTCAACCTCTCCCAGGTACAATATAAATAAGAGTCGAGTTCTGTCAAGTCTGTTGATTTCTTGCGTGGGACACTTGCCATAGCCGTATGTTGCCCAATGAACTGATGCAATGCTTGTTTTTTATGTGTAAGAGGTCTGCCGATTTCTTCCGTGGGCAGCAGAACTGTGCCTGATTTCATCCTACATTGCGTTGCTTCCTACGGAACTACTTTAAGAGTGACTGTACACGTATTTCTTGAGGCCAGCACGCACTGCACTCATCTTTTTAATACACTGGACTGCAAGCCCAGATAAACTCTAAGCCTCCAGTACTGGAAAACTATGCATTGCATCCATTACCTCTCACCCCACCCACTGCTGGTCGTTCAGTTCAGGATCACTCAGTTTTCTGGGGCGTTTGACGACTGATCAAGCTGCAAGTTAGCGATTTGGGCAGCTTGAGTTAAATCTTGTTTTGCGCTAGCACCGTGAGCAGCTCTTAAGCTATAAAAACGCTCTATAAACCATTTTTTTTACTTCTAATACTGCGGACTAAACGCCCATGTAAACTAGGTATTATGATGTAATGAGCATCTGTGGTTTTGTAGAGATGAGATCATCAAAGGTCTGTCGACGTCTTCTGTGGGACTCCGATCCTGATTATCGTGAGCCTGAAAGGTATGGTATATTAAGTTTGGTCTCTGATACTCAATGTGGGGCTATAGACGGTCTTTCTTGACAGTGGCAAAGAAACTGACGGACACACTATTTGATTCGTTTTCAAATCGACAATGTGTTCTTCATAGTCAAGTCTAGTTTCTCTCTTTCTCTCTCTCTCTCTCTCTCTCTCTCTCTCTCTCTCTCTCTCTCTCTCTCTCTCTCTCTCTCTAAATGTGATGGGTCGCTGGCTTAAACACATTAAAATTTTGTCAATTGTCAATTGTCAATTGTCTCTCTCTCTCTCTCTCTCTCTCTCTCTCTCTCTCTCTCTCTCTGGTTGGGTTTGTGTGTGAGTGTGTGTGCGTGTGTGTGTGTGTGCACGAGCGTGTATTTGTAGGTGTGCTTGGATGTAATATGCTTTATGAAACAGGAACATTTCTTATTTGGACATGGTTTAATTATTAAACTTCCACGTACGTTTCAAGATTATCATTAGGGCATGGCGGCACTGATCGAACCGTGTGTTCTAACTGTGAGCTAAACTTTTGTTGCACGCTGGCATATTAAAACACCGCAATCAGTGATGAGGTGCGGCAGTAGAGCCTCCGCTTTCTGGATTATTAATCTGAAGGAAATACAGTTGCCGTTTGACGAGTTACATTTGGATCATTCCCGGCAAAAGCGGGATCAAAAGGAGTAGGAAGATGCAGAGGAGGAAGATTTTGATTTTTTTAAGGGAGGTTTTAAGGGAGGTTTTGAGGGAAAGAAAATTAGGATTGAAAATGAGAATATATAAAAAATAGTAGTAGAGGCTGTTTGGCAAGTTAAAATTTAATCACTCCTGGGAGAAGAGCGAAGGGGGTGGAGGTAAGGAGAGAGAAGGGGAGGCGAATACGAGTAGGAGAAGAGAGTTAGTTATTCATTGCTTACAGGGTCCAGCGGACTGCAAAGAGCCGAATCAGGACCACAAACTCAAGACCACAACTTCGCTGAATGAGGACTCACCCCTAATCCGCATGAAAGATCTGCCGAAACCACCCTAGAGGAACCACTGAAGGCAATCCACCAGCTAGTCACTTTACAATAAAGACATCCCATGCAGGGGACGCTGAGGCAATACTCTAATTTATTGAACCCCCGTTTACAAAAAACAAAATACAATACAAATATAATTATAAAATATCAACAAAACACATACATATAAAGTCTAAGTAAATACCAAGCTTAAACCAAATCCCTCCAGTAGTGTGTGAAAAAAATCCCATTAAACACACACACACACACACACGCACACACACCCACACACCCACACACACACACTTAAATTATTTTTAAATTTGACAACAAATGAAATTAATAATCAAGTAACACGATGTGCTTGGAATCATTGGAATGACAAATACAAACAAGAGGTCGTTGAAAAACATTATTTGTATAATTCACCAGTATAATATAAAAAAGTGATATTTATTTCAAAATCTTTTCATATTAACAGTTTATTTCACAGAATAAGGTTAAATGCTTGGCGTGCTCGTTTCAGAAATTCTCCAGTACTTTGTAATTGTGGTAGCATTTTGAATGTAAATCACCTAATATTTGAATGTAAATAAAATAATATTATAACCATTTTCAGCCTCTACTCATTAGATTACATAAATTAAAGATACCTATGTAAATATCAAGTATTGTATATCCAGAAGAACATTCTGATTGGTCATTGAGCTTAATGCTCATAGATTTAATTAAAAGTCACAAATCATTCAATTTCTACTAATTTTTTAAAACTTCTAAAAATTAGTCTAGCCTTTTGTTTTATTCATTGCACCTAATTTATTTCAGTAAGTACATTATTATTAGTTTTTATACATTTTTTTTGTTCATTTATTTATTTATGTATTTATTTTTTGGATGGGAGAGTGGGGGGGGGAATTATTTATTAATTTATTGTAAGTTTGATTGATTATCTTATCATTTTTCAAAGAACATTTTATGGGAGTGGGGAAGGGTGGGGGAGGTAGGGGCTTGGAGACCCAACTTCAACTTTCTGTAAGACGCAAAATGACATGTATAACTACTTCGTTCTTCACAGGTGAAGTTGAAAGGTTCAATGTTTGTAATTTTTTTAATTTTATTTGTTTTGTTTTTTTATGTGAACGAATTGTTACAAGGGAATGAATGTTGTTAAAAGTGGATGTGTATGTTACTAATATGATGATTTATATGATTAGATTAATTAATTAATTAATTTGAAAAATATTAATGATGTACGCATGGTGGATTTTGTATATTGTTTATGTTACATCAGTACACCTTATGTTAATGTGATGAATCAAAACTGAAACAACAACTGTAAAATCTAAATACATACCAAGTTTGATCCAAATCCACCCAATAGTTTGTGAGAGAATGTGATTAGAAAATAAAATTTAAAAAAAACACCAACAAAATTAATTTTGACATGACCACGATGACGTCGCCCCGAATTGCATACATTTTGCACCGAGCGACGGACGGACGGACGGACAGAGCCAAAAACAATAGTTCTCAAGCTTCGCTCCAGAACTGAAATGAAGGGGAGATGCAGAGAGGAATGTGACAAACAAAGAAAGAAAGAAAGAAAGAAAGAAAGAAAGAAAGAAAGAAAGAAAGAAAGAAAGAGGGAGAGAGAGAGAGAGAGAGAGAGAGAGAGAGAGAGAGAGAGAGAGAGAGCAAGCAAGCCAGCCAGCCAGCAGCCAGCCAGCCAGCCAGACAGACAGACAGACAAAGAGAGTACAAGGGAGACTTTGCAGCCAACAGTACAGTGAGTAGGTCAGTCATAAATTCAATATCTCTCTCTCTATCTCTCTCTCTCTCTCTTTCTCTCTCTCTCTCTCTCTCTCTCTCCCACTCTCTCTCTCTCTCCCCCACCCTCTCTCTCTCTTTAAAAATCTGCCTGTAATCGGTTTTGTGACACTCCCATGCAATGCTATCAGCAAAATTCATATCAATATAGGAAAATCGTGTTGAGAATTGTCCAGTGTATAGTATACAAAATGAAGCTGACAACTGTCCAATATAATACTAGAAAATCGTGATGACTGTTATTCTGTTGACAATGACCTCCATCTTAATAATGCAATTATTGCTGATGATCTTGACCCCTGTTGAATGAAATATCCATTGCACAAACGATTAATGAGATCCAATCCACTAATTTCCTATTTATAATAGCCCTAGCTCAAGCCCGATATAAGACTGCCGATAAAATTTGTGCCCAAACCTGATATGTACAAATATCATGAGATAATTACAAATATTATGAAATAATTACAATTATCAAGAGATAATTACAATTATTACTGAACAATTATAAATATCTTCGCTTGATCATGTTTAATATTCAGTTTTGGCTCTAGCAGTCCCCCTGGAAATGCGTCAAAACCAAAAATTATAATTATCACATAATAGTTTAAAGTTTCACTTCGTAGTTACAATTCTTACGTGATCATGCTTAATTCTGACTAAGGCGGCTTAATAAACAGTAAACACAGTAAACAGTAAACAGTAAACTTTATTGTCCAAGTCTTTACAAAGTGGAAAAATGGCTTCCAGCGCCCAAGAAACAACAGAAAGACAAGAAGACAAAATGCCGTCACCCCACACACACACACACACAACACACACACACACACACACACCCACACACACACAACACACACACCCATCACAACATCCCCCCTCACAACATCCCCATCACAACATCCCCCAACTCAACATCCATACACGTGAACGCAAGCACGCGCCCACCCCTGCCACGCCACACACCCCCCCTCCACACGGACACACCGCCACACCCAACAACAGCACCCGCACGCGCACAGACAAACCACTCATGCTACAACCCATCACTACATTGACAATAATATATTCCGTTTGTCCATCTTCATCCCCCCCCCCCAACTCATCACCACAGTTCTTTTTCCCCACTTGGAACCGATGTGGGGCCCAACTGGCCACAGCACGGAGAGAATGTCCCTGATGTCTAGTGGTGTTGATTGTACACCCTGATGGCAGTGGGCACAAAAGAGTTCTTGTAGCGCTCTGTTCTGGCCTTCACACTGCGAAATCTCTTCGACGTACCCCGAGTCGACTGGTGTGAGGCGAACTCGTTGTGAAGGGGGTGGGTGGGGTCTGCCATGACGGCCCTGACACGCCTCAGCACCTTCATTTCGTATAATGTTTGGAGATCAGTGACTGGGGCCCCAATCACGCTGCTGGAAGTCTTGGTCAACTTCATCAGCCTGTTTAAATCACATGCTTTCAGGCTGCCCTGAAAGCACAGGCTGTTAAACGTGATGATGCTCTGCACTACGCCCTGGAAGAAGGTCTGCAGGACAGCCTTCTGGACGTCGAACGACCGCAGTTTCTTGAGGAAGTGGATACGCTGGTTGCCTTTCTTCACCAGCAGTGTCGTGTTCTCTGTCCAGTCTAGCTTGTTGTCCAAGATGGTTCCCAGATACTTGTACTGGGTGACAACCTCTACTTGCTCGTTGTTTATCAGCAGGGGGGCATGGGCGGCTGGACCTCTCCTGAAGTCGACTATCATTTCTTTAGTCTTACTGACGTTCAGGAGGAGGAAGTTTTCCTCACACCACTGGACAATGGTGCTGACGGCTGTCCGGTAGGGGGTCTCGTCATCACCCAACACTTTCCCCGAGATGGAAGTGTCGTCCGAGAACTTTATCTGAAGGACACCCCCGTCCGAGCACCGGCAGTCGGTCGTGTAGATGGTGAACAAGGCTGAGGAGAGTACGCAGCCCTGAGGGACGCCCGTGTTCACCACGACGACCTGGGACATGGTGACCAAGTCACCGGCGGAGATCCTCACCTGCTGAGGACGGCAAGTCAGAAAGCTGTACACCCATAAGATGAGTGTGGGATTGACCTCCATCTTCAACAGCTTGGACATCATCAGATGGGGCTGGATTGTGTTGAAGGCCGAGCTGAAATCCAAGAACGGCAGCCTGACGTAGGATTTTGGCTTCTCCAGGTGCTTGTAGGTCTCGTGCAGCAGAGTGTTGATGGCGTCGTCCGTGCTGCGGTTCGCCATGTAGGCAAACTGGTAAGGGTCTTGGTGGGGCTGGGTGCACTGCAGCAGGTGCCGCAGCACCAGCCTCTCCAGGCACTTGAACGGCACCGAAGTCAGCGCCACAGGTCGAAAGTCATTGTTCACCTTGGGGGTTGGTTTCTTGGGCACGGGGACAACAGTCGCTGTTTTCCACAGCGTGGGCACCACCCCAGTGTCGAGGGACGCCTGGAAAAGTTTAGTGAAGACCGGTGCCAGGGACTCGCTGCACAGCTTTAGGACCTTCCCAGCGATGTTATCTGGGCCTTGGGCGCTGCGAGGGTTTACGCCCTTGAAGATCTTCTGGACCTCGGCCACCGTGATGACGACCGGCTGCCTCGCCTTCTGCCTCACTTCTTCCAGCACCGCAGCCCGTTCCGCCCCGAAGTCGTGCTGGTCGAAGCGTGTGTAGAACTGATTAAGTTCGTCAGCCAGCTTTTGGGCGTCATCTACTTTGATGGACTTCTTGCTGGGTTTGTAGCCAGTCATGGTGTTGAGACTTTGCCACAGCTGTCTGGAGTTTTTGGTGTCGAAGGAGGCCTCCACCCTCCGCTTAAACTTTTCCTTGTTCTCTCTGACCTTCGCCCTCAGCTCTCTCTGCAGGTCCCTCACCGCCTGAGTGTCACCCTCTATGAATTTCTTCTGTCTGGCCCTAAGGGTGTTAGCGATGTCCTTGTTGACCCAAGGCTTGCCGTTTGCATAGACCTTCAGTTCCCTAACGGGGACGAGCATGTCAGTGCAGAAGTTCACGTAGGCCGTCACAGCCTCAACCGCCAAAACGTGCATTTACAGGTATCAGTGATAATATTAATTAACACGTTTTCTGTGTAATTCACATTATGACGACCTACCAGCGCCAAAACCTGATAATTACAAATATCATGTAATAAATGCAAATATCAACGACATATTTACAATTAACATGTAAAAATAGTAACTATCAAGTGAAAATTACACATTTCGGTTTTGGCCCATTTCCAGACGGATTGCCAAAACTGAAAATTAAATATGATCACGCGAAGATATTTGTAATTTTTCGATGATAATTGTAATTATACCTTAGTAATTTTCCTATGATATTTGTAATTATCTCATGATATTTATAATTATCAGGTTTTGGCGCTAAGAAGGGCGTGGCAAATATTGATAATTATTCATTAACACTAGATTACCGGTATCTATAAATTACAAAGAACACGTGTTAATTTTAATTATCTCGTGATAATAGTAACTCTCGGTTTTGGCGTTAGTAGGCCGTCATAGACCTGACTAGAGTTTAACAAGACGCGAAGCAGCAGTGCAGTAGATGTATGCTCATTTTTTATGGTTGAGTTCAAAAACAGTATAGATCTAGCTTTAATGTTAAACACACTATCGTGTACATTGGTTTCCAGACAACAAAAAGCGAATACAAACACATTATTATTATTATTATTATTATTATTATTATTATTATTATTATTATTATTATTATTATTATTATTATCATTATTATTATTATTATTATTATTATTATTATTATTATTATTATTATTATTATTATTATCATTATTATTATTAATATTATTATTATTATTATTATTATTATTATTATTATTATTATTATTATTATTATTATTATTATTATTTTATATCTATCTATCTATCTATCTATCTATCTATCTATCTATCTATCTATCTATCTATCTATCTATCTATCTATCTATCTATCTATCTATCTATCTATAGGCTTATATATATATGACACTCATCCGTAATGTAATGTATGCGTGTACAGTCTAAACCTCGGGTTTCTCTCTCTCTCTCTCTCTCTCTCTCTCTCTCTCTCTCTCTCTCTCTCTCTCTCTCTCTCTCTCTCTCATTTGTTCGTGTTTGCTTGCTAATCAATTGTTAAGACGTCGTTTTCCTCATTCGGCTACCGCGGTCCCCCACCTTGACGCGGTTAACTCATCAGCTGTTGACACGCATGCGCAACAACATGCCATCATCTTTTAACCTCATCATCACGAGGAGACAGAAAACGGACAAAACGCAATCTCACAATTTAATTATGATGCGCTCGTTACTGCTAGTGTAGATCCTATGGGACAGTGCCGTGTGTTTAGCTCGTAATTAAGAACTAGACCTTGTGGGACCCACACCGCGCCAAAGGCCATAACTACTTGCCCAGAGTTTGAAGAACTGACTTGGTGCAGAGTTCAGCTAGCGCAGAGAATATGTGGAAACCGAGAGACGAGATCACCATCGCAACGAGGTGCGAGTTTAACAGAGACAATAGATATCTCAGTGGTGATGTCTGGTAGCTTACTATGTTTCATGGAAGAAATTGGTTTCAACGTTGAAACAAAAACAATCAACTTAGAAGCTCCAACAATAAACAGGAACAAAGACAGATGCAGCGCATCATCTCACACCTCTCATCTAATGAATTAGAAGATGTTGTGAATAGAAAGAGTTATAGTACGTAGATTACCGTGTGTATGGATGTTGTTGTTTGTAGATTATAGTCACACGACACTTTCGCATATAGGTGACTACTGGACCGATTTATACTGACACCAGCGGGCCAGTTGTTGGTAAAGGGGAAAATAATATGATCACACGTTGACCAATCCGGGATTCGAACCAGCGACCTTTCGGTTACTAGCAAGACGCTCTTACCAACTGAGCTACCCGGCCCCTCTGTGTATGGAAGATAATTATGCGCTACTTATTATCATAATCATACAGAGTATCACAGACTTCAAAGGCCTGATACTCGGTGCGGGTCTCACAGGAAATGAGCAGTTTTCTATTAGTGACAACTTCCTCTTATTAGCCTAGCCTGTTGTCTAAATAGCTTTCTGTTTAAATTTGCTTTTGCTGAACTTGACCAGCTAAAAATATACTATGGAGCTGTGCAAATACTGGATGTTTTTGGTTTTAATAAGCCTACCCACACATCAGCGCACACGCCCTGCTCGCAGACGTGTACACGTGTACACACACACCCAGACTGCATAGAGTCAAACGATACTGTTTAGCGTATTGAATGTTAAAATTGTAACGTTAAAAATGTTATTATTTTTATTAAAACTGAATGATGATTGTTATGTTTATGTGTTTGTATCTTCCACAACCCAAAGGGGGAAAGTATTGAGGTTGAATTTGGACTAGAGAGAGAGACAGACAGACAGACAGACAGAGACAGTGAGGGAGAGGGGGTGGGATGGCGCATGTGTGTTTGCTGCCACTAGGGGCTCGGCAACAGTTATAAATTGTTAATAAATCACCAAATATGGGTCATGTGCGCGAATGAGAATGCATGTGTGGGTGTGCGTGTGTGGGTGTGTGTGTGCGCGTGTGTGTGTGTGTGTGCGTGCGCGCATGCGTAAAAAGCCACTAAAAAGCCTTCTAAAAGCCTTTTAAAAAGTCACTAAGGCTGGGAATCCTTTACAATATCTGTCATATATCACAAAAATATCGGTCATGTCACAGTGTTCTTCTGGAAATTTACTATCGGGAAATAACATAACAAGATTGTTTAAATGATGATCCCATGACATTACAAACATGTGTGTGTGCGTGTGCGTGTGCGTGTGTGTGTGTGTAGTGTGCATTTGTGTTTGGAATCATTCAAAGATTGATTCACTAACGAAGAAGACTGGCATCAACCTGAGCTTCCGCTATGGGCCTATCTTGTTTAAAATTCCGCCTTGAAAGCGGTGTGAATGATGAGTTAAAGCCACCCCCCACCCACTACCGACCAATCAACCCCCTTGTTGGTCATCTTATTTCCCTCCCACCTTCCAGTTTACCTTTTTCAGATTTAGCAACCACCATTACCACCCTAATCCCCACCTGTCCATTAGCTGTTAGCTCACAGATTAATTAAATATTTTAATTACTTGGTGAACACTACTATGACTATACTTACAATTTCTGAAATTCATTGAACACTTATCAATATCTTCCTAGTCCATCAAATCTTCAAACGCTACCAGTTGGCCATTGAAGAATCTAAGAATAAACGCGCTGCCTTTATTTTTTTAATTTTTTTTTTAAAACTATATGTTGAAAATTTTACATTTTTACTTCAAGGCTCCAGTAGTCGCTCTCATCTTAACTTGTTGTTTCTTTATATAATTACTATTTCTGATAAGCGTTTTCTTTTTCAAAGTAACATTCATCCACAAACATATGTCGTCAGCATATTGAACTAATACTACATTACTACATTTTTAGACAACACTTTCGGTAGATCATATGTTAGCAGATTAAATGAAATAGGTGCAACCACTGATCTTTGAGGAATGCCCATTTGAAGTTCCTTAGGGTTTGAATAGGTATAGCCAACTTTAGTTTGGATTGTTCTCGTACGAAGGAAGCATTTAATAAAATTAATTATATTAATTAATTATATTACCAGATAAGCCAATGGTCTTAAGTTTAAATAATACTCTTGAATGCCATACTTGACCATAGGCCTTTTGTATGTCAAAAAACGTCGCAAGCACACCTTTTCATCGAGAAAGCCAACTCTTTATGTGTATTCTTAATTTCACAAGATGGTCTCGTGTGGATCGCTTTTTTTTTTTTAAAGGAAATCCAGTCTGATTACTAAGAATAATTTGATTCTTTTTACAATAATATACATTAAGAAAATGAGTAACACGCAATACATTAAGAATTATTTTCTCCAACAATCTACTCGTATGACAAGTTACAGCTATGGGCCTATAACTATTTTTATAATTTCTAGGTTTACCTTGTTTCTGAATTGGAATAACAACAGTCAGTCTTTATCCAAATTTGAGGCATAATTCCTTCCATCCAGCATTTTTCGTATATTTTAAATAACACATTCATCCACATACCAGCTAATTGTTTTATCAGTTCATTAGATATTTCATCCCAACTGTCTTTTTGCTAGATAGTGAATTAATAGCATAATTATTTAAATTCACGAAAGGATAAAGTAGAATTAATACAATTTGTATTACCGTGCAGGGTCACTGTTTTCTCTCTATGTTTTCTGCACTTGATATAATCCTTCTACCTACTAATTTTAGAAAACATATCTACAAGCACAGTAGCTTTTTCAGACTTTTTAGTAAAGGAGTTAACGGTTGTTGCCCATTGTAATAGAACAATTAGGTTGATTAATTCAATTTTTTGTGTCTTAGAATTATTTCCAGACTTTTCCTTAATCCTTATAACTTGAAACTTCGTTTATGCAATACGATTACCAATACTCACGGTTTTTATTACATTTTATCTTCGCACTTTCATACTTTGATGATACTCTGCAATTTTACTAAGTGAATATTCTTTATAGTTGTTTTTTTTT
The DNA here is from genome assembly GCA_036898135.1 of Oncomelania hupensis. Classification (NCBI taxonomy): domain Eukaryota; kingdom Metazoa; phylum Mollusca; class Gastropoda; order Littorinimorpha; family Pomatiopsidae; genus Oncomelania; species Oncomelania hupensis. Next base: position 69,463,893 of record CM072511.1, on the reverse strand, counting down.
TATCAGTATAATTTTAGTCCACCAGACATTACCAGAATACTTACAAGAGCGCTTTGTGCTACACTTTGGATTTGATTTATCTGCAATAAAAAGTAATTGCTTTGATAAAATGTATATATATGTTCTCTATATCTCCTGAAACGGAAGAAGTGTTTTTGAATATATATATATATATATATATATATATATATATATATATATATATATATATATATATATATATATATATATATATATATATATATATATATATATATATATATATATATATATATATATATATATATATATATATATATATATATATATATATATATTTGAAAAATGTTTCTCCAATAGCTAATTTATTCTCCAACACTCTTCAACTACTTCCTATATAGCGCATCATGTCAGATGCCATTGCAGATCACGAAGGCACAGTTAGCATACCTCCGTTTTGCGAATGACATTGATGTATTGGCTGGAGAGGAAAATGAGCTTGAACAGCTGGCACAGAGTCTTGACACCAACTCCAGAGCCCTTGGAATGGAAGGAAATAAGTGCAGAGAAGACCAAAATGATGACCAACAACACCAATGGCATCAACATGGCCAATCCCTCAACACAGTGCATAGTTTCAAATATTTAGGAGCCATTAAATCAGACAATGGGTCCCGACAGAAAGTCCTTCTCCAGGATCGCACGAACAACTGCTGCCCTGACAAGGTTGAAGCCAATTTGGAAAGACAGGACCATCAATTTACATTCCAAGGTAAGGCTGCTGCGCTGCCTTGTCATCTCCATCATCCTATACGCTTGCAAAACATGAACCCAAACAGCAGACCTTGAAAGAAGAATACAAAGCATGGAGATGAGGTGCTACGGAAGACTTCTGTGCATTTCCTATACCCAGCACATCACCAACGACGAAGTCCAGCAGACCATCACACAAGCCATTGGACAACACGATGATATGCTCACAGTGGTGAAGTAACGAAAACTCCGATGGTATGGCCACGTCACTAGAAAATCAGGCCTTGCAAAGACCATCCTGCAAGGCACGGTGCTAGGAGGCAGAAGAACAGGGAGAGAAAAAGAGGTGGGAGGACATTCTAGAAGGCGGTGGTCATGGTGTCGACATCTACTTCACCAGCTCCCAAAATGAGCAGTGGTGCAAATTTCTCTCCAATTGTGGCTTGAAATATTTCTGCCAACTCCGGGTCTTGCAGTTTGTCCTGGTCGAACTTCAGTGTAGTGTACTTTGCTGTGTTTACTCTCTTCAAGTGGAGCCGGAAGGACCTCATCACGAGATCATGGTCACTTCCGATTTCTGCTCCTGGAAAAGTGCGTGTCCTGCCAATATTCAAGCTTTATCTGAAGCGTGTCTTGATCATGATGTAGTCGATCTGGTTATGATGCTCCCCGCCGGGACTGTGTCATGTCCATCGTCTGGATTTTTTGTGGAGACCAAGAGTGTTTGCCAGTATCAGATTGTTTTATCTGGCAAACTCCAAGAGTCTCGGACCTCTGGCTCATCGTTGCAGTGGGGTCCACATGCGTCTCCCCAGTTGTGGTGCGCCTCTTGGCCAACCTTGGCATACCAGTCGCATTGCACTATGACTATGTGTAGAGAACATGAATTTTCCTGTTCTCAATAAATATTTCTATTTTTAGAATGTGAGTTATTTTTTTATATCTTATGTCATTATTTTCATTGGCTAAAATTGTTGAACCAATGGAATAATGAATAGCTGGCAGGAAGGGCAATTGTAGTCACTGAGTATGGTGTTCTAAGGTGTCAGGTCGTGTAGAGTCAGTGTGTCAGGCCAGGAAAAAAAAGATAAAGAAAGAAAAAAAGAAAAGATTGTTGTGAATATTGAAGAGGTAGAAAGCACGAAGAACTTATCAGGGTGAGTAGGTTCGGTGGACTTTCTCTCTGAAAGTGGATGTATATTGTGCTGTAAAGATTGAAGCTGCCTACGGGAAGCTGGTGCTAGCTTCATACACCTGGACACACGGCGTTGTTTTGGACAACGGAGAAATGGCGACTCGAGGAACATTGGCGGTCGGCCGTGCATCTTGTACTGACCAAGACGCGTTGTTGTATCAAATTTTATTCATCAGATTAACATAAGTTGTACTGATAAATCCAAGACGCGTTTTCTTCCTCAGACAGATAGGGCAGGCAAGCCCATCTGCCTGTTTACAACATCACTGCTCATCTTTCTGCCTGTCTACAACATCAACTGTGCATCCAGGCTTATTCGTGCACGGACTCTCTGCGTTACCACAGGTAACGAGTTTTGTGTTTATTTTGGCTCAGGACATGCAAATGCCGGCCGTTTGAGTTTCGCAATCATTTAAACTGGACAGTGAGGTGTGAGAGATTAGTGTAAAAATATTGGTGTAAAAGATTGGTGTAAAATATTGTGGTTTATTTATATAAAGTATTGAGAGCGTGGAGCTTATATTTTGTGTTGGTGTTTGCCTGTGTTAGTGAGAATCTGTGTATTTGTGGGTGTGGTAGTAAACAGAGAGACTTGCACGCACACTTTATTTTGATCTAGGAGTCAATTATATTTGCAATCACTTAACTATTATAAACAGGCACACACATTCAAATATCCATACGTTACACTATGTCCTTCTTCGGCAGTTAGTCAAGGACAGCCTGTAGATGTTCATAGAAATCCTCGACTTCGCTGTCGTCATAGCCTAATGTTGGGGCATAGGCCTGGATGATGGTGATGTTGAAAGGGGCTGCTCTTAAACGGATGGTAATGAGTCTACTGGAGACTGCGTGGCAACCCATGACAGTGGCTAAAATGTCTCTGTGGACCAAGAATCCAACGCCGTGTTCATGCCCGTCTTCTCTTCCGCTAAAATAAAGCTTGTGGCCTTTGTCGGTCGTTGTTTTACCTAGGCCTTTCCTGCACAGTTCGCTGATGCCTACAATGTTCCATCGGTAGTGGTCCAGCTCGTGGGCAAGTTCTTCTAATTTTCCCTCCGCAGTTAGGGTTTTGGCATTCCAGGTTCCTATGACGATGTTGTCTCTCGTGCGGTTCGTGCTAAGTTGTCCATCAGTAGTACATTTATCACCTCCGTCCTAGTGGCCAACGGAAGGCGCGGTCATTGGTGACCCGGGCGACGACCGATCCGGTATGGAATGAATGGTTTTTTCATCATGTGGTGTGTCTTGGGCACGAAAGACCTGGCAGGACCCAATCCTCTCCAGGCTGTTGGCCACAGCCGAAATCCACGAATACAGTGCCTTGGCCCCGAGCACGTGGTTGTTTAACCTGTAGTAACGTAAGCTTCCTCCGCCCTGGCCGGTGACTTCTGTGTAGAAGACTTTCGCCCAGTGATGCCGTGCTGACATCACCCCTGTTAGTCACCTCTTACGACACGCCGGGAAACGTTGGGTCTATTCTATTCAGTGCCCGAACCCACAGCAGATTGTGTTAAATGATTTATTACTTAGAAATATTTCTAAATAATGATTTGTTTACCTATATAATGCACTAGTGGTTTTTGTACCCTGGCAAGCCAGGGTACACAGGTTGCTGTTTAAAATGTAGACAGAGAGACAACTGTTGTCTGCGAGTTTCATTTGGACGATGATACCTCCCCATATCCCCCTTGATACCTCACCACCCCCCCCCCCCTGATATCTCCCCGCCCCCCCCCCCCCAATGATGCCTCACCATACCCCCTTGATACCACCCCGAACCCACTTGATACCTCCCTATACCCCCTTGATACCTTCCGTACCCCCCCTTGTAACCTACCTGTACCCTCCTTGATACTTTCCAGTTTATCGTTTCGCAGGTATGGATGAAAGGAATCGACATTTTTGCATTAATTAAATTAACGTCCCCGGACATAGAGCGTCTAGGGGACAACAGGAATCGACCATCACCATACCCCCTTATATATACCCGTATCCCCGTTATGCCTACCCATGCCCCTTTAAACCTACGCGTAGCCCCCTTTTACCTACACGTACCACCCCATCCCAATCCTTGGTAATAATAATAATAATAATAATAATAATAATAATAATAATAATAATAAAAATAATATTGAATATAGAATAATACAAATAGAAATCATAAAAAACACCAAGGTTTTAAAATAAAATTTGATATAAGATATAATAATAATAATAATAATAATAATAATAATAATAATAATAATAATAATAATAATAATATTAATAATAATAATAATAATAATTATTATTATTATTATTATTAGTTTAATAATAATAATAATAATAATAATAATAATAATAATAATAATAAATAAGTTAAAAGTAAAAAGCCTAAATTAAAAAGAAAAATATCCATATTGTAGTGTAAAAAAAAACATAAAAAAATATGGCCCGCGAGAGATTTGAACTTTGGTCGCCTGCACGGTAGGCGAATGTCTTAATAATAATAATAATAATAATAATAATAATAATAATAATAATAAGAAGAAGAAGAAGAAGAAGAAGAAGAAGAAGAAGAAGAAGAAGAAGAATAAGAATAATAATATCGAATATAGAATAATACAAATAGAAATCATAAAAAACACCCAGGTTTTAAAATAAAATTCGATATAAGATTAGAAGAAGAAGAAGAAGAAGAAGAAGAAGAAGAAGAAGAAGAAGAAGAAGAAGAAGAAGAAGAAGAAGAAGAAGAAATAAGTTAAAATTAAAAAGCCTAAATTAAAAAGAAAAATATCCATATTGTAGTGTTAAAAAAACAGGGACCGCGGGAGGTTTGAACTTGGGCCCCCTGGCACGGTAGGCGAATGTCTTACTAATTGAGCTATCAAGGATTCGTATGAATATTGTCAATTTTTTGGTCTATATGGGAAAACATGCTGAAACCTCGATTCGATTTTTAATTCATCAAATTTAATTAGTTAAACACAAAAATTTTGTAAGATTGGTGACCAGAGTACAAAAGTGTTTTGAATGGAAATAAAACAAAATTTGCGGTATTACGAAACGGCACGTTCTTGACACGGGTTGAATGGAAACCGCGCGCGGAATGAGGCTATTGCAGTTTGTGGACATTTTGTTTATTTATTTATCTCAGAAACGGTTTAACGTTCGGTAAGGAAATGTCGGCTATAACGATTTCGTGGGTTTTGAGCACACAACAGGCCGATCCGTAGCACCCAGCACCTGCCCAGATCAGCGTCCATACCGGACAAACTTTATAGTAGAGGCGAAGAAGGACTTCCGGCTAAGCAATTTATATATATAGATTATTTATCAGAATTTGTTAAATAATGTATTATTTAGAAAATGCTGCTATATAATGCATTATTTACGTAAAGCAATTCATTGTTTAGGGACAGCAATTTTCAGTATTTAGGGGACTCGCAGATGCATGTCGTATTCCTGTGAGGTTGTGTGGTAGTTATAAAGAAAGTTGAAAAATCTTGATTTTTCACTATTTTGCGATTTAAAATGAGGCAACTGCTTTATTTCACTCTATTTTTTTATTCGTTCACAATAGTATTTATTTACTAAACTGTAAAACAATAACGGCTCCGGAAAAGAGGGATCCTTCATTATTTCTGCATGCGCGTCCTTGCCTTTAGAGTACTTCCGTCATGTTTCTTGTCAGTCCGACTGCAAACCTCTGGTAGTTTCGCATAAGCTGAAACTTTCCGTTTGAAATTAAAACATAATTCAACTCAAAAGAACAAACGAAGCACAATCTGAGTACAGTTTTTAGATAAATAAATACAAAAAGAAAGCTTTTTTTTTCTCTTCTGATGGAGATACTCAAACACTGAACATTCCTGCAGAAAACTGACCTTGACCTTTTGTTTGTGTTCCGGAGGTTACAGACGTTTTATCTTCGAATTTGGGGAGTGATTAATGTTGACAAATATATAATTAACACACATTTTGGATACACAATCTTTGGATAGACCTTGCATTTAATTATAGAAAGCAGTAAAATTATAAAGCCACGCGTTAGTAAAATTGTGGAAACAATTGTTTAGAACAGACTGCTTATTTTTGTCTTAAAAATAATATTCCATTTAGTCAAACAGATTTTGAAAAAAGGACGATGCCCAACTGATTATCTAGTAAAACTTTTGACAAATATGAAACAACAATTTGCTTGAAAAAAATGGGTGTTAGCAACATTTTATTATATTCATAAAGCATTCGACAAGAGTTTTTCGCTTGATTGTTATATAACTTGAATCAATTTGATTTTTCAGAAAACATAATATAAAGATTTAAAGTGTTATAGTTATCTGAAAAACACTTGATAGCTCCGGTTAATAACTTTTATTCGTCATTATTTCAAACATATATAGATATTCTTCAAGATCAATAATATAACCTATACTTTTTAATATCTTAATCTTTGATTTATAAAAAAATATAAATAAATATTGTAACCTTGTATATTTTTAAAATAAAATTGTTAGTAGTAGTAGTAGTAGTAGTAGTAGTAGTAGTAGAAGTAGTAGTAGTAGTAGTAGTAGTAGTAGTAGTAGTAGTAGTAGTAGTAGTAGTAGTAGTTTGGACACTTTATTGTCTTTCTTTATAGAGAAATTCCTGGCCGCCTCCCCTGAGGAAGGCAAAGATTCAACCTGTAGCACGCCCAAACCTATTCCTAATATTAGTTATGTTTTTGAAATTTTGCTGGGGAAGCAAATCGGAGTACCCGGAGGAAACCCCTGAGACGTTCCCTGAGCCGAAAGTTAATAATTTTCGGAGAAACGTAATGCCCAGTGGTAGGATCGATCCCACACCTTTCAGGCGCTATTGGTTTCTGGCCTGTGGACAAGGCAAGTTAGTCCAGCCTGACCACGCGGCCACAACGCTCGCAGATCATTTTGCTCTTTGGGTAAAAATTTCGTTAACAAAAAACCTCACCATTATCTGTAACAAGATCTGGCAGAGTGGGGAGTGGCCTATACCATAGACCCAGTCGCTTGTCATCACTCTTCCCAAAAAAGGTAACCTTCAGGAGTGTGAAAATTACCGCACCATCAGCCTCATCAGCCATCCCAGCAAGGTCCTCCTGAAAATAATACTCAACAGGTTGAAACCCAAAGCTGAACAAATCATAGCTGAAGAACAAGCAGGATTCAGGGCAGGGCGAAGTACCACTGAGCAGATTTTCAACCTCAGAATAATCTGTGAGAAATACCTACAGCACCAATAACATCTATATCATGTGTTCATAGACTTCAAGAAGGCGTTTGACCGAGTCTGGCATGCAGCTCTATGGGCAACAAAGAAAGTGTACAACATCAGCCCTAAAATTATTGAAGTCATCAAAAGCCTGTATGACAAGGCTACCAGTGCAGTCCTCCACAACAGCGCCATCGGGAACTGGTTCAGAACAACAATCGGTGTGCGTCAAGGATGCCTACTCTCACCAACACTCTTCAACATCTTTCTAGAGCGCATCATGTCAGGTGCTCTTGCAGACCATGAAGGCACAGTCAGCATAGGGGGTAGAGCAATCTCCAATCTTCGTTTTGCGGATGACATTGATGGATTGGCTGGAGAGGAACAAGAACTTGAACAGCTGGTACAGAGGCTTGACACCACCTCCAGAGCCTATGGAATGGAAATAAGTGCAGAGAAGACCAAAATGATGACCAACAACACAAATGGCATCAAGACTGACATCAAAGTCCAAGGCCAATCCCTCAGCACAGTGCATAGCTTCAAATATTTAGGAGCCATTGTATCAGACAATGGGTCCCGACAGGAAGTCCTCTCCAGGATCGCACAAACAACTGCTGCCCTGACAAGGTTGAACCCCATTTGGAAAGACAGGACCATCAGTCTACATTCCAAAGTAAGACTGCTGCGCTCCCTTGTCATCTCCATCTTCCTATATGCTTGCGAAGCATGGACCCTCACAGCAGATCTCCAACGAAGAATACAAAGCATGGAGATGAGGTGCTACAGAAGACTTCTGGGCATTTTCTATACCCAACACATCACCAACGACGAAGTCCGACAGACCATCACACAAGCCATTGGACAACACGATGTCCTGCTAACAGTGGTGAAGAAACGGAAACTCCGATGTTATGGCCACGTCACCAGATCATCAGGCCTTGCAAAGACTATTCTGCAAGGCACAGTGCAAGGAGGTAGAAGAAGAGGGAGACCGAAAAAGAGGTGGGAGGACAACATTCGAGAATGGACTGGTTTGACACTGAGCGAAGCCATCAAGGCTGCTGAGGACAGAGAAAGATGGAGTATGCTGGTTAAACGATCATCTGTGGTGCCCCTACGACCTTCGGGTTACGGGACAGGATAGGATAGGAACAAAAAACCTCTCCCTACATGAAATTAAACGTAGAAAAAAAGTATATCAAATCGATATAGATAACATTTTATTTTTTAGAAGTAATGGTCTTGAACTTTCGAGTGAAAAAACAAACAATATATTATTTTAGAAATGTTAACGTCTGAAAGTATACACAAAATTATATATTAAAATCATAAAATAAAATATGTCAAGGAACAAAAAATTTGTGTTTATTTTACTACTAAATTAAATAGGGAAAAACCCACATACGCTATCGATATATCTTTTGCATACAACATTGTTTAAAAGTTTTTACCTTTAGCTAATGCATATAAACAGCAGAAAATATGGCAAAAATATTTTGTTTAGGTAAATAAATCATGATATAGGTAAATAAGGTATTGTTGCAGAATAAGGAATTATTTACCTATATAATGCTTTATGTAGCAAATTGTGTTAATTAATGTATTATTTAGAAATGTTTCTAAATAATGATTTATTAACCTATATAATGCATTATTTAGCTAGTGCTTAGAAAAAAAACTGGATTTGTTGTAATATTTCTGTAACATCAATCCTTTTTATGCTCACATACTGTCTTCACGCGGAGGTACATGAAACTGTGTGGTGAGTAAGACTTAGTGTTTTTTTCTCTCTTCTTTCTTCTCCTTTTCTCCCTCCTTTTTCTTTTATTTTTTAGTTTTGACCAACAGGGAGTTGTGCACGTGCACAAGTGCGCACCCCCAAAATATGCCCCTGGTTCTCCCCGCAAGATCATTCGTCTTCTGCTTTTGGTGTGAACAAGACTCAGTTCAGTTCAGTTAGAAGAAAGTCCCTGGACATAAAAGCATATGAAGGGACTAACAAGACTACATTGTCGGCAGGCATTTTATGCAGGTTAGAGGCAGTGACCTGCAGAGAGTGCCATGGCACTAGTAGCCGGCAATCCGGTTTACTACAAGGCGGGGAAGCGTGTTGACGCTTCCCCGCCTTGCAAGGCAAATATTGGTATGTCTCTCTTACGAGGGATAAATGAAAATAACAGTTCAAGTTGGCCCGTGTTCGCAAAGAGGTGGTCGAGAGGCGGGAGTCAAGTACTCTGCTCGGCTACACAAACTTGGTAAGATGGTGTATACCCATGAGACATCATAAATAATCAGTGAATGGATGATTTCACTTCAAAGTCAAGGGCACAGGGTCAACAAAATTAATGTTAGTTTTTTAAAACTGACAATTTTTCACAAAATTTTACCTTTTTTCTAGGTTATGATTCTTTGAGGCATGATAGATATCACAATGAGACATATAGCCTACGCACATTTTGTCAACCTCACTCCAAGGTCAAGGTCACTGGAACTGTCCAAAGTCAGTATATGTAATTTGAAGTGACCTTGACTCTAAACTATGAGATATAAAGTCCAAATTTGTTGTATTTGTTCCGTTTTTGCGTTGCTCTTGAAGGTCAAGGTAATTTTAGGCATTGCAAAAACATACAAAAAAAGAGGTCTTCGTACAGTGAAATGGCTGCTTATTTAATCCATAGTATGCAACATTGGGTTATTTGATCAAGATATGTATGAGAGGTCACGTGATAGTCAAAGTCACTGAAGGTCAAGGTCATCCCACGCTAAGGTCAACGTGTTGTTTTTTTTTTAAATAGTACAACTTTTGTAATAGTTTATTTGATAGTACATGAGTGTATTTGGAACCGGAGTTCAAGGTCGTCTCAAGGTCAAGAGCATTGAAAGATCAAAGTCGGTAATACTTTAACGTCACCGTTTTATTATTATTTTTTTAATGAGTTCTAATTTTCATGCTAAATAATGCAAGTTCCTTAAAGAGCATATGGGCTTTTGCCCTTCAAGTTCTTGTTCAAATTGTTATCTTGTTAATAATTTTTTGTTTTGTTTTGTTTTGTTTTTAATTTTCTATTATTTTTGTTGGTCTAAAATCACGGAGTGTACAGACCTTATATGGAATAATGAAATTCATGCACGCATTTACTCTCTTCACTCCTTCTCCCTCTACTCCCACCCCCCACCCTACCACACACACACCTCATCTTTTCCCACACATTCGGTAAAATAACTTAACACCATTTCGTTTTCGAAAACAGTTTCTAGCTCTTACCATAATGTTTTTTGTCTTACTAACAAAAAGTTTTATCGACTAGACTCCGCTTGTTACCACTAGCGTGGAGGTTTTGCTTGGTGCGAATGAACGAAACTTCACGCCTGACAACAAAACTTCCGGCTTAAATGGCCCGAAGATGACACATTTCACCGTCATAGACCATTGCCAATTTTCCAGTAAGAGTTGCCCCCACCGGAAATCAATACATTGGTTTAGGCCCTATGTGCCTATTCAAAGCATCAAAGTAGATTCATAAAAATAAAATTTATCATCAAAATCATTTTTTTAAAAGCACCCTGCCAAAACGTGTAGGCACAACAGTTGTTGGTTTTCACACCACTGAAAGGACGCCTACGGTTCAAAACTTAGCGGTCGGCTTCAGCCATCATATCATCTATTAATGTGACAACAATGCAATGTCCCAAGTAAACTCATTGTCACAAAACCTAACCAACATCCTTGATACCCTGGTCATTTTAAGAGTGGCTCAGTGGCTAAACGTTTGCCGGATTTATTTGCGTGTGTGTGTATGTAGATGCGTAGACATAAGCCTTGAAATGGGTGACTGACCTTGCTTTTTATGCGGAGAATGGGTGTGTGTATTAGCCACCCACTTTTTTCCAGCCACCTACTTTTTTCCAGCCACCCACATTTTTCTAAGTGCGCGGGAGTGCTCTTTTAGTGCATGGGAGTGCAGTTATAGTGCATGAGAGTGTTTTAAGTAACAAGGGGGTGCTCTATCCGGGACGGACAAAATCCAGTCACTTTTCGGGACAATTTTGAAGAAAGTTCGACCTATTACGTCGCCTATAGCAGACGAGCTAGGTCAACTTTTTAGATGGAAAGAGTCAATTTTGCATTAGATTCTTACATTTTTAGAAGAAATTTTCGTCACAAGAACACTTTTCTATTCCTACATTCTTCGTAAAACCCAGTCTTGGTGTTCTACATACTAAGGAATTTCATTCCAGATGAAAGGCGCTTGATAGCGGAAGGACCATTGGCCGTATATTTGGGTTCCGACATCAGTTCATATTCCTGTTTTATATTTTCAGAAACCGTGTGATCTCCGTTCTCAAACGCTGTGGTATTCATCTGGTAATGAACGAAACCTCCTGTCTCTTGATATTCCCGCAGGTCACGCCACAATTTCAATAACTTTTCCACATTGTCTTAACCTTGTTAGCTTTGTCTCCCATCTACGCAAGCTCTCGAGAAGTTGAAACACCGAAAGTGAATAAAGGAAAACAAAAACGGTGACGACCTAAAACAATTGAAACATATTCTTGGCCCAAAGATCGGATTTATTTTCTTTCCCCCCCCCCCCTCCCCGACCTCCTCCCCCCTCACCCATTAAAAAAAAAAAAGCATAGTCCGTGTTATTCCGGACAGCAAGACCCGGCCTTACAAATTGAACTTCTGTGTGGCTGATTTCGTCATTTCCGGAGCAAATCAAAATCGCGTATTTCCAAACGCGTGTAGCTTATAGTATAGCTTTACCTGTTTTATTCATCGATAGGTCATCCAAGCAAAGCCAGTTGTACTTATTGTTTTGTACGGGTTTATGTACTCGTCAAGTAAAAGATTGAATGAAGCAGCACTTAATCATCATCATCGTCATAACCATCATCTTCGACAAAACCATCTAGAATATCAAAGCAACGTTCAACTTATATGGAATTTCCTGTGTAAAATATTTATTTTTACCACTTTCAGCTAAATAATATTTATTTAGAAGCATATTTTCTAAATAATCATTGGTGTACAAACAATGTGAGATTTCTCTAAATAATATATTTTCTCCGTAAATAACTTATTATTTACTTAAACAATATTTTGTTGAAGTAAATAAATCATGATATAGGTAAATTAGGTATTGTTGTTAAATAAGGAATTATTTACCTATATAATGCATTATTTAGCAAATTGTGTTAAATAATGTTCTAAATAATGATTTGTTTACCTATATAATGCATTATTTAGCAGAATTTGCTAAATAATATATTATTTACAGGATGTCGCTAAATATTGATTTATTTACGTAAACAATTCATTGTTTAGGAACTGTAATTTTCATTATTTAGGGGATTCGCAGGTAGTCTACATGTCGTATTACTGTGCATGTGAGATTATGTGGTAGTGATAAAGAAAATTGCAAATTCGTGATTTTACGATGTTTTGCGATTTAAAATGGGGCAACTGCTTTATTTCACTCTATTTTTTTTATTCGTTCGCAACAGTATTAATATACGAAACTGCAACGGTTAGGCTTCGGAAAACAGGGATCTATCATTATTTCTGCATTGGCGTACTTGCCATCAGAGTTCTTCCGCCATGTTTCTTCTTGTCAGTCCGACCCACTGAACTAAATAAACTTTTAGATCAGTGGTCCGACCTGCAAATCCCTGTTAGTTTCGAATAAGCTGAAACTCTTCGTTTGAAATTAAAACATAATTCAACTAAAAATGAACAAACGGAAACACAGTCCCAACACAGTTTTTGAGTATATAAATACAAAAAGAAAGCTTTTTTTTCTCTTTTGACGAAGATACTCAATAACTGAACACTCCCACACAAAAATGACCTTGACCTTTCGTTTGTGTTTGGGAGGTTACAGACGTATTACCTTCGAATTGGTGGAGTGATTTATGTTGAAAAAGAAATAATGAACACAAATCTTGGGTACACAATCTTTTGAAGGACCTTGCATTTAATTATAGAAGGCAACAACTTTATAAAAAAAAAAAAATTTCAAGCGAATCATGGAATCCCCTAAATATTGAAAATTGCCGTCCCTTAACAATGAGTTGTTTACGTAAATAATGTATCATTTAGCAACATCTTTTAAATAATACTTTATTTAGCAAATTCTGCTAAATAATACCTTATTATTGGTAAACAAATCATTATTTAGAAACATTTTTAAATAATACATTATTTATTTGTTTAGATAAAAATAAATTATTTAAGGAAAATATATATTATACCACTAAACAGATTTTTAACCTCGGAATAATCTGCGAGGAATACCTACAGCACCAACAACATCTATATCATGTGTTCGTAGACTTCAAAAAGGCGTTTGACCGAGTCTAGCATGCAGCTCTTTGGGCAACCATGAGAGTGTACAACATCAGCCCTAAAATTATTGGAGTCATCAAAAGCCTGTATGACAAGGCGACCAGTGCAGTCCTCCACAACAGCGCCATCGGAAACTGGTTCAGAACAACAATCGGTGTGCGTCAGGGATGCCTACTCTCTCCAACACTCTCCAACATTTTCCAAGAGCGCATCATGTCAGATGCTCTTGCAGACCACGAAGGCACAGTCAGCATAGTGGGTAGAGCAATCTCCAATCTTCGTTTTGCAGATGACATTGATGGATTGGCTGGAGAGGAACAGGAACTTGAACAGCTGGTACAGAGGCTTGACACCACCTCCAGAGCCTATGGAATGGAAATAAGTGCAGAGAAGACCAAATGATGACCAACAACACCAATGGCATCAACACGGACATTAAAGTCCAAGGCCAATCCCTCAACACAGTGCATAGCTTCAAATAGTTAGAAGCCATTGTATCAGACAATGGGTCCCGACAGGAAGTCCTCTCCAGGATCGCACAAACAACTGCTGCCCTGACAAGGTTGAAGCCAATTTGGAAAGACAGGACCATCAGTCTACATTCCAGGGTAAGACTGCTGCGCTCCCTTGTCATCTCCATCTTCCTATACGCTTGCGAAACATGGACCCTCACAGCAGATCTCCAACGAAGAATACAAAGCATGCAGATGAGGTGCTACAGAAGACTTCTGGGCATTTCCTATAACCAGCACATCACCAACGACGAAGTCCGACAGACCATCACACAAGCCATTGGACAACACGATGACCTGGTCACAATGGTGAAAAAACGGAAACTCCGTTGGTATGACCACGTCACCAGATCATCAGGTCTTGCAAAGACCATCCTGCAAGGCACAGTGCAAGGAGGTAGAAGAAGAGGGAGACCAAAAAAGAGGTGGGAGGACAACATTCGGGAATGGACTGGTTTGACACTGAGCGAAAAACTATCAGGGTTGCTGAGGACATGGAAAGATGGAGTACGCTGGTTAAACGATCATCTGTGGTGCCCCAACGACCTCCGAGTTACGGGATAGGATAGGATAGGATAGGATAGGATATATTATTTAGAGAAATCTTACATTGTTTGTAAAAAATAATTATTTAGAAAATATGCTTTTATATAAAAATTATTGAACTGAAAGTGGTTAAAAAAAAAACCAACCGAAAATATAGCAAATAAATATTTTACAAATGGAATTCCATAAACTTCAGTTGCTGACAGTCAGTGTGCAGAGCCTTTGCCATTGTGAACAGCGTACCCAGTATATAGTAACAAGTACCAACTCACCTGCAATACTCTCATAATTACGCCCCACTACAAATATCACTCACGGGTTTCCCCCGTCCACTTAAATTAAACAGTGTGCCCTTTTGACTTGTTAATGTTTAGTATTGTTATCAATTGATGCCAGTGGCTCAAAGTAGATACGACAGGTAGGAACCCAAAACTGCATGAGCACATCTGTTAAAATGTGGAAGTTACTCATGAAAGTTCGAAGTCCCAGTTAATAAAGCTGGGAATTTAGCCTCGGTTTCGTGGTCATCGTTATTTTTACCACCATTGTCATTAAAGTGACATTTCTTACACTGACCTATTTGATTTTAATTGACAATTATTTCTCTTTGTTGAGACACTTCTGGCCGAAGAAGAAGAAGAAGAAGAGGAGTATTATGTATGGCTGAAGTTTGAAAATAGAGGACGATGAAATTATACCTTTACCCCCTACTTTTGACTATACCGCCGCTAAGCGTGTAACTGTAATATATATGATTCCGGCAATGTGTGAAATCCCGGTGTGACATCGTCACAGTTCCTAGTATCTTAGCTGGGCTGGGAGCGAATGGGAGCATTCTGATTGGTCGACGCGTTACAAAATTCGACGCATGCGCACAGTGCTATCATAGTCTTCGTAAGGGTTAGGGTTAGGGTTTGGGTTAGAGTTAAGAGTTTAGGGTTAGGGTTAGGGTTTGGGTTAGGGTTAGGGTTATGACGCCTAAGAACTTCGTGAAAAAGCCGGCTCGACATGACCTGGCGCATGCGCAAAGGCGCTCGGATAAACTAGGAGACCCGGAACTTGAAGGATGTGACACCGGTATTTACTTTATCTAGGCAGGCATTCTATAATTTATCTTGGTATTCTATAGAATGCGGGATTTCACACGTTGCCGGTAACATATATATATTTCTCACATTCAGATACGGGAGTCTGCGTATTGAACAAAGGAATAGTACACTTTATTCAATACACAGGCTCCCGTATCTGAATGCGAGTTTTTGAATCCTAGTAGCGTCGTTCTCTAGGCTTACTAGTAAAGTAGTATACAACAGTACACAATGGTACAGAGAGAGACGCGCTCTATAGATAGGCGCTCTTACATCCACATGCGTGCGCCTGTAGTTCCATATAATGGTCACGTCGAATTAAATGTATCCGCGATCGTGGAAGGGATCAGCGATTAACACTCTCTTCAACGTTGATACGCGTCCCGATCTAGGAAAATTAGAGGACATTCTCCATTTATAACATCCTTTCATCAGATATGAAGAGACTGGTCGTCATGGTATACCATATTTATCCCAGCACGATCATTGGTAAATTTATTCCGATGCGACCTTAACTGGTGCAGTGTACCAGTCATATCACTGTAGCAGCCTGTTCAGTACATAATCTGTAACTCCGCGTACATTTGTGCGATGTACAAGTGGATATATTAATTTTGGATTGGAAATTTAACATGCCACTTGGTCATCCTATTGTACGCGTCGAGAGAATAATGTTCATCGTTATAGTACTGTAGTCGATGGTATTTGTAGAAGTATACTGTAGTCGATGGTTTTGGTAGAAGTTCTTCGATCTTTGGGTGCTCATATTGGTACAATGGAAAGTACAGGTAATTGTTCCGCTTGGTCCGAGCAACCTACAGAAGTATTTTATTTTGAAGGGAACATTCGGAGGTGGCTTCACAGGCCAAATGATGTCAAGTTACTATTTTCAGTAGCGTTTGCCCTTCTTCGGAGCAAACTGCCAACTGTGGAACACTGCTTACAGCGTTCAATCCGCCCAGCCTATCTTTTGAAAATGGCGAAAAGCACTCAGGATGACTCGACAAGTTGTGTCATTTGAACTCTCCTTTTGAATCCGGAAGTTTACAACAGTCAAAAGCCCGGAGCGAACCAAACTGAACTCGTAGGGCATGAATAGGACCCTAATCCCTGCTGCATGAAAAGATAGAAAGATTTGCAATACTGTCATTCCCATGCAAGAACAGGATACATAAATCCTATCTGCAACTAATCTTCTTACCAAAAAAATATCAGTTTCCACTAACATAAAAATAAAAAGGTATCGAAATGATTGAAAGCGACACGTTTTTTCTGTTATAATTTGGCAAAGTCCTTAAAACTTGATTTATCTATTTGCATAAGTTCTAAACTTGAAATTTGTGATAAAAGAAGTCCAGATACGAAACTGCGCACAAGCATTTGCAGCATGACATTGCATATTCCAAACTAATATAAAACGATGCGCTACATTACGTAAATTTACCGTTTTGGACTAGTGCCATTCCGTGGGAAATAGTTCGCTTTTCTGCTGATATCAGGACAGGGCATCACGTCCTTCGACCAAGAAGCCAAGAACTACTGCCTCCAACCATGTGTGTTACTCATTTATTGTCTATTATCCACCTAAGTGATTTAGACATTGGAAATAAATTAATAACAAAACGAGCATATTATTGAACACATGTAAATAATTAACTATATCAAAAAATCAACTCATTAACAAGAACAGCTAAGAAATTAAATAACTATCTTTCTCTCTCTTTCTCTCTCTCTCTCTCTCTCTCTCTCTCTCTCTCTCCCTCTCTCTCTCCTCCATACCTCTATGATTTAGTTTACACATACTATAGTCACTGGGAAAAAAAAAAACATTCTACATAAATCTTCCAACAGATAAATAAATAAAACATTTTGCCAACTTTAAACAAACTGAAAAATTTAAATCACTTAGAATCTTAATGTTTGTCATTTCCACTGGTAGCAAAAAGTCAAAATCAGTGCATTTAAACAGTATATTAACCAGTGAAAAGGCACAATTACATGAGCAAAAAATATTTTTACAAAATTTAGTTCGTAATGAATTTAAAAGAATTCTATATGCTAATGTTATAACAGGTCTAGAAAAACCAACATGCAAGGAATATTGGGGTGAATAATTGTATTTTTTAAAAATTACTCAATCTATTCTATTGATTGTTCCTTTGGTTTAAACATAATTTTATTCACGAAACAAGTAAACCAGGCATGGAGAACATAAAGGGCACACACTTTGGTAGATAGAGATATGTGAACAGTAACTGAATTCAAATTCAGAGCCCCATTCTTTGCCTCTCGATCTGCCCAGTCATTAAATATAAAACCACAATGTGATGGGATCCAACAGAAATTAACTTCTGTTCCATTTATAATCAAACAATGAACAACATGTTTGATTTCAAAAATTATTTCTTGCCGTTCCTTGTTATTTGTAGTATTCAAAGCCTGTAAAACAGACTGTGAATCCACGCAAATTACTATACTATAGAAAGCAGTAGGCAAACTAGCAAGTTTATTTAAAGCCATTAAGATAGATATTAATTCTGCTGTAAAAATTGAAAATCCTTTTCCTAAATGAAATGACTCACATATTTTCAAATCAGGAATGACAAAAGCAGACCCCGCGTTTTCTGATTCTAATACAGAACCATCAGTGAAAATTTTTAAACTATTATTATATTTTTCATTTAAATTTTTGCGAGCATCTATGACTACCATATCTTTATCTGAATGTTTTGATACAGAACTATAATCATAATCAAAATTCGCCTTTTTTAACTCCCAGGGTGGGATAGGAGGCGTTATTACACGTGTAGCAACTGTTAGTTGCCTCCAACCCATAAATTAAATGTTATATTAATTTATATTTAGGCCTACTATTCAGTCTTTACTTTGTGTCCAATAGAACAACAAGTGTACAGATAGTGGCACCATACGTTTTCATTCACAGTAATGAAAACTTAGCGTAGCTGTGAAAACTTAGCGTAGCGTAGCGATGAAAAAACTGGAAAAGAAACAAAACTGTAGTGAAGATCTAGGTCTAAAGAGTTCTAGATGACGAAAGTCAGCTTTGACTGTTATTCAGTGATGTAAACTAAATCTTAGAAAAATAGATCCAGACAACTACACACACAGTCCAAATTACTTTCTCCTTAGAAAAATGATCAAACGTGGTCTAAAATGATAACTATACCTACTCCGCTACTGAAATTAGTTTTTTTCAGAACATCAAGATGGAGGCTACAATAAAGATAACTCATACGATAGCTACACCGATTTTCCGATGCTTTTTCTGTTCCCAAAAATATATAACTAAATTATTATAACATTTATTTTAACCAAAGAAGAAGCCGTGGATCACACCTGAACTTTTTGGATCTGTGTGATAAACGAAGAGATATAAAAAAAGAAAAAGAACACTTCACAGGGAGCTGATGTCTACCGAAAAATCAACAATGACATCCGAAAAGGCAAGCGCACAGCAAAGGAGAACTGGATAGAAGATAAATGCCAAATAAGCCTAATTGAGAACAGTCTGAACAAGAACAACAGCAAGAAGATCTACCAGACTGTGAAGCGGCTGACAAGTGTCAAACAGCCCAAAGTCTCCACGATCCAAAGCAAGTCTGGCATATGCCTTACAGAAGAACAAGAAGTCTTGGACACATGGACAGAGTACTGCTCTGACCTTCACGGCCATACACCAAATGGAGACCCATCAGTTCTAGCATGTCCCGAGAACAGAGAAGAAGAAGAAATTCTTCCAATTCTCCGGGAAGAAGGTGAGGCAGCAGTGCAATAACTAAAGAAAGGGAAGTCAGCGGGAGTGGACAACATACCCGCGGAACTGCTACAAGCAGGAGGAGAAGCGATGATTGATGCCCTCACCATTATCTGTAACAAGATCTGGCAGAGTGGGGATTGGCCTATACCATGGACCCAGTCGCTTGTCATCACTCTTCCCAAAAAAGGTAACCTTCAGGAGTGTGAAAATTACCCCACCATCAGCCTCATCAGCCATCCTAGCAAGGTCCTCCTGAAAATAATACTCAACAGGTTGAAACCCCAAGCTGAACAAATCATAGCTGAAGAACAAGCAGGATTCAGGGCAGGGCGAAATACCACTGAACAGATTTTCAACCTCAGAATAATCTGTGAGAAATACCTACAGCACCAACATCTATATCATGTGTTCATAGACTTCAAGAAGGCGTTTGACCGAGTCTGGCGTGCAGCTCTATGGGCAACAATGAAAGTGTACAAATCAGCCCTAAAATTATTGAAGTCATCAAAAGCCTGTATGACAAGGCGACCAGTGCAGTCCTCCACAACAGCGCCATCGGGAACTGGTTCAGAACAACAATCGGTGTGCGTCAAGGATGCCTACTCTCTCCAACACTCTTCAACATCTTCCTAGAGCGCATCATGTCAGATGCTCTTGCAGATCATGAAGGCACAGTCAGCATATGGGGTAGAGCAATCTCCAATCTTCGTTTTGCGGATGACATTGATGGATTGGCTGGAGAAGAACAAGAACTTGAACAGCTGGTACAGAGGCTTAACATCACCTCCAGAACTTATGGAATGGAAATAAGTGCAGAGAAGACCAAAATGATGACCAACAACACCAATGGCATCAACACGGACATCAAAGTCCAAGGCCAATCCCTCAACACAGTGCATAGCTTCAAATATTTAGGAGCCATTGTATCAGACAATGGGTCCCGACAGAAAGTCCTCTCCAGGATAGCACAAACAACTGCTGCCCTGACAAGGTTGAAGCCCATTTAAAAAGACAGAACCATCAGTCTACATTCCAAAGTAAGACTGCTGCGCTTGTCATCTCCATCTTCCTATATGCTTGCGAAGCATGGACCCTCACAGCAGACCTCCAGCGAAGAGTACAAAGCATGGAGATGAGGTGCTACAGAAGACTTCTGGGCATTTCCTATACCCAACACATCACCAACGACGAAGTCCGACAGACCATCACACAAGCCATTGGACAACACGATGACCTGCTCACAGTGGTGAAGAAACGGAAACTCCGATGGTATGGCCACGTCACCAGATCATCAGGCCTTGCAAAGACTATTCTGCAAGGCACAGTGCAAGGAGGTAGAAGAAGAGGGAGACCGAAAAAGAGGTGGGAGGACAACATTCGAGAATGGACTGGTTTGACACTGAGCGAAGCCATCAGGGCTGCTGAGGACAGAGAAAGATGGAGTATGCTGGTTAAACGATCATCTGTGGTGTCCCTACGACCTCCGGGTTACGGGACAGGATAGGATAGGATTAATTTGGGGAGTTGGAAGCAGGGGAGGGTGTGGGTGGCTAGGGTTTCACTGTAAATAATTTGTCAATTTATATTAAATTATTTTGGTACATAGAACGCATTTCCGGACATTTCCCATTCCTAGTTGTAATGTGACTCGTAGGTAAATACGTGTGCAATTGCATGTGCATTCGCGCTTGTCCAGTTTGGCATGTAAGTTTTCGACAAATTAGCTACTAGATGGACGTAAAACTGCGTGTGCTTTCCGCCTTTCGTACTCCCCTTCCCTACCCCTCTTCTCCTCTCTCCGCACACAGCGCGCGCACTCACCAATGTAAATTCACATATTCTCAGTAACTTAAATTGCTGCAGGGTAGGGAAGAACAAAGAGGTATACAATCATATTAAATATCAGAGCAAAGGTAGCTTAAATATTTATGGAGCCTTGCTTTAAAAGATGGTAATGATTTACTTTTCTTGACTTCTTCTGGTAGAGAATTTCACACGCTTGGACTTGAACAGAGATTTTTTAAATATGCTTAAGCGTGGTCTTGGAAATGTCAAATTATGTTGGAAAGATGAATAACGAGATGATGATTTGCTAAAAAGTGCTTTTAAATAAACAGGAGCTCTATTGTTAATTATTTCATACTTTATAACAGCTTTATTGTAATTTAGGTGTTTGTTAAGAGGGAGCATACAAGCTATTTTTAGTTGGGGATAACTAATTTTGCAGCTCTGCGGTAAATAGAATTAATTTTTTTGAACAAGGCATCACTGCAACCGTCCCATATCGTTCATGCATAATCAATGTGAGGTTTGATATGAGCATTAAAAAAAAGAAAGTTTTATAGCATCTGCAGTCATGTTAGATTGAAGCTTAGACAACATAAATAATTTTGTGGATGTTAATTAAGCGCATAGAGCTGCTAGATTTATGCGTGCGATAATAAATTAGAAATAATAAATAAATACAGAAATATTACGTTGTCTATTCCATTATAGTAATTCTCGTCTTTGCATGATTCAGTTTCGTTAAGGGATATTTTATAGGCATACATTTGGACTGTGCATTCACGGTAATCTAGAACTACAAATCGTGCACAAAAAATATTTTGCAGCCATTTTATAAGCAAGCTGTACCATACATAATCACCACTGACCACAAATCCTAACTAACAGATTTTTTGCTTTTTTTTTTTTTAAGGATCTTTTACATGTGTGAAAAGTCAACGATGGGTGACTTTGTTGATTTTGGCGCCACTTCCGGTAATCGGGACAACCCCAATTCTCGCGAGAGAGCTGAAGGCCGAAGTCAACAGAACTAATCGCCGCCTTTCACTCAGCGTCCGGACCAAGACTGAGCATCCAGACTATCCACGATAGAAAGCGTCATTGTTGCTGCAATCGAAACGTACTGAGCGCATCGGATGAACCACAGAAAAGTTTGAGTTTACTTGGGACAGGTCTTATCTTTCAATGCGTATGCTACAGGCATTGAAAAAGAAATGAAGGCAAAGACCTCTTGCTCTTTGATTGCACCTGGCATATTGCTTATAGTAAAGGGACAATTTCTGTTGCTTTGGTACAGAGAACTCAAAATCGAGAAGTGAAATTTTATCCACGAATTATAATACGTATTGTAGGCCTAATATCAGAAATCTTGACGACAAAGATGTGGTAACTCAGCTTAGAGATAAACAGATAATATTGAACAAAACTTGACTTTAATTTACCAGTTCTCTAAAGGAATGTTGGCCATTACTAAATCAACCTCCTTGAGACGTTCACTCCCGATACCAACAAGAAGAACTCGCTAGGAAGAATGTCAGTTAGCCTACTCGAACATCTGACCGATGTCCCTTGACCGCTAGTTAGCCACGCGAATCATATCACTCTGAGACCTACCCTGCGTTTTTCCTCTGACAAACGAAGTTGAGACGTAACAGATAGTGTCCCAGAAGCAGGACAAGAGAACAAAGGCGACCTAGAAAAGATCCACGTAGTCGCGAGAACGAGATGATTGGTCGGAGATGACGTAGAGAAAGAAAAAGATATTTCTGTTATATAGCGCACTTACAAGTTCAGAGAGCTTCTCAAAGCGCTGGCCCGTAATATCCAGCAATCACACAATAATTTGCTGAAGTCAGGATTCGAACCCCCGTCGCCCAAGACTCCTGCATATCCCTGTAAACCCCACATTTACCGGGTAGTCACACTGAAGCTTGGAACCAAGAGGGTCAAAACAAGGAGCGAACTGAAGTGAATGATAGTCCTCAGCCATCAACAACAGAGTGATAGACTAGAGACTGTTTAACGATTCCCGGAGACTAGAAGTAAGTTAACACTAGTAGTTTCTAGTACTTGTATGTTTATATATTATATTGATTGCCATGTATTAGAATGGTCATGTTATATGTATTTACAGAAACCGATTATTGTTTCTGACATGTTGTGCATATTGCTTGATATATCTTAGCCTTAAGATTCGAATAATAGTGTGCATATGGGAAACTCGGCCGGTGTCTGATGCTATAGACTTCTTGCTGAGGGCACCACATACCAATATATCTGAATAGAATATTGTAGCCAGAGTTCTGGATTTTCCAGCTCAGCTCTGGGACGGTTTGTGGAGTCAACGCCTAACGCTTGCTCCTGTGGAAAAGAAGGAGATCATCTCGAGTCTACCTCGCCACGTCCGGCCCGAACTATCAGACTCGCCCGATCATCCTGAGAGTGACCAGACTCCCTCAGAGTGACCACCAGACTCAGATACTCACAGAAACTGAGAGCTAAGTTCATCTCAACTGCAACTGATGTTAACAATTACTCGGAACAATATTAGACCATCCAAACATAGGAATGCTTAGCACGTGATGATGAAGAACTGCTAAAGAAACTTTCCCAGCACATCGAACAGTTAAAGTTATTAATTACATTTTATTAAAGTCATGTTAGAATTTGTGTTGAACATATAAAAGTTGAAATCACATACATACGACTGGTGTCATTCTATTTGTATTGTTGTGTGTCCGTCCACTAGCTTTACTTCCCTGGAGACCAATTAAACTAGTCATTTGACTATTCTTAAAGTGAGCCAATGATACTTTAAAACCCGAGAACAAATATAAATGTTTTTGTGACCAAGCACCTTGATTTAGTCTTTCACATCGCTTTGGAATCTTGGTAAAGAACGTCTGGTAGAGGTAGCTTAACGCCCCATCTATCTACAAGTCTTACTCCCCTTGTAAGATAAGCGTATCTTCTCCAGGATATCATCACACGTGTAAATGTTGTTATAAATATTAGTGCGAAGGTAGCTGTTTTGACGGTTCTAATCTTTTCTCATCCGTTTCTTGTCTGCTCTTTCCTTCTTTCTTTTAATAGGGGCTTATTTATATCGGTAATATTGTCCATGGCATCATATAGTGTTGTCAAGGCTTGAGGCAGCAAGTTGAAGTCATGGCACACCTGAGTTCGATCCGGATTTCAGCCAAAGTTTTGAGCAGCTCTTTTGGGATCTTTTTATTATATAAGAAAAGTTACTTTACATTGTATTTTGCGAAATAGTTCTATCACTCAGTCTTTTGCCTGGTGTCAAATTATGATTTGCATTTTCGTTTGAGGCACATATTCAGATTGGTCTGCCGTTAACCTGCACCTGTGCCAGGTGACCAGTGTGCCCAGGTGAAGATGCCACACGCACAGGAAACATACAGAGCATCTAGGGGTTGCAGGAGCCCCTGGTAATAGATTAAAGAGCAATACGGGAGACTGCCTGTCTCTGAGAAATGTGGGACATCGGAAGTTAAGCTGATTGGGAGTGTTGTGGACTCGAGGACGGCGTCAACCAGCAATGCTATAACGCTGAATAAGCCACTCAACAAAATACACTGGCGTAGAAACTTTCCATTTAATTAGTCAAGGTGATGATGGTGGTGATAACGATGAAAGGGGGAGGACGACGAGAAGGCGGACGATGGTGGTGGTGGTGGTTCATCGATGTGAACATCCATACAAATGGCAATCCATCAGTAATAAACAGACTACAAAGTCAAATCATTTCGCACAGTATAGATAGACATAATCTCCTCCTCCTCCTCCTCATCATCATCACCACCATCATTATCATCATCATCATCATCATCATCATCATCATCATCATCATCATCATCATCATCATCATCATCATCATCATCATCATCATCATCATCATTTTCATCATATCGACGTCGTCGTTGTCAACGTTATCGTCGTCCTCATCATCCTGATTAGCTTATGTAAAACTTTACACCTGGATAGAGTATCGTCATAGTCACCATCATCGCCCTCGTAACTGTAATTTGA
This sequence comes from Oncomelania hupensis, assembly GCA_036898135.1. Classification (NCBI taxonomy): domain Eukaryota; kingdom Metazoa; phylum Mollusca; class Gastropoda; order Littorinimorpha; family Pomatiopsidae; genus Oncomelania; species Oncomelania hupensis. Next base: position 69,438,641 of record CM072511.1, on the reverse strand, counting down.
TGATGATGATGATGATGATGATGATGATGATGATGATGATGATGATGATGATGATGATGATGATGGTGATGGTGGTGGTGTGATGGTGGGTCCCATGATAAACGTGGAGATCTGGCAAGTCTGAAGAAATCGTGCTACGCAGTAAACCTTCATGTCATATAGGCTAGTTAGAATAACAATTACGATGGTGATTAATGATGATAATCATGACAACGACGATGATGACGATGCTGCTGCTGATGATGACGACGACAATGATGATGATGACGTTTGATGATGGTGGCGATGATGATGATGTTTGATGATGATGGCGATGATGATGTGAACTCAGAAATCACTACAAACTGAACAAATTACTCAACGCAGTACAGGTATACCCTGGTGTAAGTCCATCACCACTATGATAGCCATCATCATCATCATCATCATCATCATCATCATCATCATCATCATCATCATCATCATCATCATCATCCATAATATTATTATCCTATTCCCGCAGTTCGTCATAACATCGATTGTGCTTTAATAGCTGTAGTGTAATAATTAATTCTTAATGGCATGCCACATTTTGTGAATGAGCCGCGCCGTTGTCGTCCTTCATTCCTCCTCCTGCTGCTGCTGTTGCTCCTCCTCCTCCAAGCCTTCCTCATCATCATCAGGACTGTCATCAACATCATCATCATCATCGTCGTCGTCGTCGTCGTCAGCACTGCGAGTGACTGAGTTGCGGCAGCGTAATATCAGGCGACGTAAGATTAATGAGCAACAGTAAATGGAGACGCGGTGATTGCAAGTTGATCAGTGTATGCTGAATGACCGATGGTAAACCGAGCGCAACACACACACAGTTCTTCTTGCCTCTGTACACAAATCTCCGGTTTCCCCCATGCATGGAATATTCAGTTATAACTTTTGCAATAATTTGCTTAGAAACAAATGTTATGCTTCGTTTTTTCTAGACTTTGTAGCATATACACATTTGCAAGCTCCTAATCCCCATTGCCCCATCCAGTATTTCGCCTAGGAATTATGTGCTATAGTAATGTTATCTTTCCTTGTTGCAACCATTGAAAAGAATCTCTGTGGTATATTAAATTAACTATTTAGCTTTCTATTGTGTGCTTAGGGTTCAGTCCAGCAAGTATATAAAAAAAAATCTCAGATCAGATTACATTGCATTACATGATTATTGCTTTAGGTCCAGCGGACTCTTCCGAGCCAAATCAGGACCGGCCAACCCCTGATCCGCATTAAAGATCTGATGAAACAACCCTAGTGGTAAAATTGAAAGCTCTCCACCAGCCAGTCACTTTACAATAAAGACATCCCACGCAGGGGACGCTGAGGCTGTACTCTAATTTATCGAACCCCCGTTTACAAAAACAAAATAGAATACAAACATCATTATAAAATATCAACAAAACACATACATATAAAATGCCTACATTGCTAAATAATAACATCATAGGAAGCCATGGTGACCACCTGGCAGAATTCGTCCAATATTCCCAAGCTGATCCAACAGACCTCATACACAAATAAGGAGTCTTGTCCCAGAAGAGTTTTCAAGAAAAAAGGTAGGTGACTGGTCTAGCGAAGAAGAAGATAGTATAGCAGATTGATAGAACAGAGCAGGAATGAGAAAGACAGCGACAGTGGGAATTTAAAGCACTAAATTTCCAGAAAGTGGGGATACTATTTATACTGAAACCCTTGGCACCCCAACGGGAGTCTCAGATCAGATGCATGCAGCGATACTAAACAAATTGTTATTGTTCTGTTAGATAGATATTAATAGTCCCTGGGTGTATGTATGTGTTTATATGTGTCTGTTTAAATGCGTGAATCTGTATGTATGGTCTTTATCATCTTGATGAAAAAAGACGTTAATAAAACAACCAACCAACTAAACAAATTGTCATTGAAAATAACAGTTTTTCTCAGTGGCCAAGCTAGGGAAGGTGAAGGGGAAGGGGGGTGGGGGTTCCAAATTCGAAAGTCCCCCCCGGGCTCCCACTTGAGGGGGGGGGGCCCCCAAAGAAGTGTCCGAAAAATGTTTTTACATTAAATATTAAATATTACGCCACCGCCTTGTAATCTTGCTATTCACGTTGTTATATAAGTTTAGACTTATATACATGTATTTATTAAGTAGGCTACATTATCTCACGTCATTATGTCGAATGTCAAAATGCAGGGGCCCCCAAAACCCTAGCTACGCAACTGGTTTTTCTATTTCAAAACGAGTAATAAGTAGTGATTTTATAACAGGTCCATTCTCAGAATGTTTGTCTCAATCTACGCATCCATAACGCTGGTAAGTAAAAAACGATCAGCATAACCGCTGAACCTAGATTTCGTTCAACGCCTTACGTAAAGCACTTGTAATGTAGCTGTCAAGGGCGCTCAATAAGAACAACGACTGTATACTGCGTTTACTCTGGGAGTTTCTTGTTTACAGCGTTGATTAGAAGTGTGGGGGGAAACATTGGTAGGCCTTGATTTTCTTATGATAAGGGGTTATTGCACTGTTGCTGTGCTTTCGTCCAACAGCGGCATAATCCAGCCTCCCTCTACCCCCATTCCCACCGCCTTCCTCCCTCTCCTACTCCCCGTTATGCATTGTTTTGTCATGTTGATGTGCAGTACGACATGTTCACGTGCAGTACGTCATGTTCACGTGCAGTACGCTGCACCAAAAATAACAACGCCTTAGCCGCCTCTGGTTTTGTGAAAACAAAGAGATTACCAAATCAAGCAGTTCCATTTTCAACTTTGGCAAACATTTGTTCGTAGTAGCATTCAAGAATAAGACACAACATAACGAGGTGATTTACTATCCTCATTTCCTATCCTATCCTATCCCGTAACTCGGAGGTCGTAGGGGCACCACAGATTTTCGTTTAACCAGCGTACTCCATCTTTCCCTGTCCTCAGCAGCCCTGATTGTTTCGCTCAGTGTCAAGCCAGTCCATTCTCGAATGTTGTCCTCCCACCTCTTTTTCGGTCTTCCTCTTCTTCTACCTCCTTGCACTGTGCCTTGCAGGATGGTCTTTGCAAGACCTGATGATCTGGTGACGTGGCCATACCATCGGAGTTTCCATTTTTTCACTACTGTGAGCAGGTCATCGTGTTGTCCAATGGCTTGTGTGATTGTCTGTTGGACTTCGTCGTTGGTGATGTGCTGGGTATAGGAAATGCCCAGAAGTCTTCTGTAGCACCTCATCTCCATGCTTTGTATTCTTCGTTGGAGATCTGCTGTGAAGGTCCTCCGACACCCTCATGCTTCACATACCCCGCTACAAACTCTCCTCTGCTGGTCGTTTATCTTTCTCAGTACTTGGCCCTTTAACTTGGAACTCTCTTCCCCTCTCTCTTCGCAGCTCTCCAAACATAGCTACTTTTAAATCCAACTTGAAAACTCAACTCTTCCTTAAATGTTTCTGATCTTGCCTCCCATCATCATCGCCGTCATTCCTCCATTTGTTTTGTTCTGGTTCAGACCACCGCCACCACCCACCCCATCACCCATCCTTAAGCTCTCCTCTCCTCCCTCCCTCCCTCGTCTCTTATTTGTTAGCAAGTGTCTGATTTTATTTTGTATAAAGCCGGATGTTTAGAATGAACGCGTGAGTACTGCGCTTTGAACTGATATTGGGAAAAAGCTGTATTATTATTATTATTATTATTATTATTATTATTATTATTATTATTATTATTATTATTATCATCATCATCATCATCATCATCATCATCATCATCATCATTATTATTATTATTATTATTATTATTATTATTATTATTATTATTATTATTATTATTATTTATTTATTTATTTTATTATTTATTTATTTATTTATTTACACAAGGAAATGTAAAATATTTTGTTTTCATTTATCAAAAACAAAGTGGTCCTGATTCGGCTCTTAGCAGTCCGCTGGACTGATCAATGACTATCTATCAAAAACAAAGTTTAGGTAAAACATAACGTTTGGATTTATTTACAATAATCTTTTTAAAGTGTAAAACGCAGTCCAAGAGTAAAAAAAAAGATATAGGTTATCAATTCATCTACACGCACACAAAATATCGTAATAACCGGCATTACCGGCCTATGAATCAGAGCGGAAAAAATCATTCGAGCGAAAAATCAAAGGCAGTTTCTTAAACATCAAAACTCTCATCGTAATTCTACTACCCTCGACATAGCGAAACAACACCAGTCATGCAGTCACCATGACGTACACGAGAACCGTCACATGACGCGTGTAAACTCTCGACGTGACCATTTAGACACACTCACGTGACATAATACGTGACATAGGCACGGTGGTCTAATGGTAATGCTTTTATTTGGCTTGCGGATCTGAAAGTCCCGGGTTCGAGCCCTGTCCAGGCCATTGTGTTGTGTCCCTCGGAAAAACATTTTACTCCCATTTCCTACTCCTTCGGATGAGAGTATAAACCGAGGTCTAGTCTGTGTGTCGCATACATTCCATCATAGACGGGTGAGTGCCGGTAACAAGAACACACCCAGCATGCGCTTGGTCCTTCTCCCCTATCCATGGCTGGCCAGGATAGTACTTAGTTGTCCTGGCGTCAGACCATGCGCCCAAAGGCTGCGAGTGGGCGGTTTGAGTTAGATCCTGTATCGGGCAGCGCCTAGAGTCTGGGCAAGTACGGCGAGATAAGTGCGCTATAAAAATCCTCAATAATAATAATCATAACATCCAAAAGGATGATGATGGATATTGTACTGAAGTGTAGGCCGCAGTCAGTTTTGAGTATTACAGATGAATTGAGAAATGAATCAACGTCACTGAGATGGTACCTTTCGATACTATCCTTTAATGTCACAATAGTAAGCTTACTTGCAGACTTACAAACTACATTATGGGGGTTGCTTGATAGCACAGTTGAGAGGATAGCACAGTTGAGATGATGCTGGTTTTCTATGCTGAAGGTCGTGGGTTCGAATCTCGCATAGAGCGAACTTGCGTGACTTAGGTACGATCGAGACTTTTCAGGACACCGAAGGTTTTCTCCAGGTACTCCGGTTTCCTCCTATCTTCAATAATCATAATTGAATATAGTCAATCTCAATTTTGAAAAAAAAAAAGGGTATCTTCCGTTTTATGTAAGCCTAATAGTGACCTTTTCAGATCGTCGCCCTTTGAGTTCGAATGAAAAAAAAGCGCGTGATAGCATCCTGTAGTAGTGGTAGTAGTAATAGTAGTAGTAGTAGTAACCTTTCGTCTGCTATGGTGGGTGTAGACATTAAACCTCAATGTTCATTCTAATAATTATACATTTTTAGATGTGTTAAATAACGCTCGTATGAAAGTTAACCAGAAATAACAAGATGGGAAACTATTTAAATGCATTTTCAGCCACTCACATATATAGTAAACTTCAGTTTAAAAAAATTATTTCAATAATATTTCAATAATGAAAGGACCGAATTTGATCATTATTAGTAGGCAAATATACTAACAAACCTGCTCTTGAAACAATCATTGGTGAGCCTTGTGGCCATTTCACTGCCTAAATGGCCATTCTACTTTGTGTAGGGCCCTGGCAGTATAAATATTGAATTAATACAACAATCATTGGTGTTACACTGAATGCAATGACTACTACAGTAGTACTGTGTAGTATTCCTTGACTGTATGTCAAAGGCTGCTATTACTTCGGCTGATGACGACTACGACAACGATGATGATGATGATGGTGATGATGATGATGATGATGATGATGATGATGATGATGATGATGATGATGATGATGATGATGATGATGATGATGATGACCTTTACTCTTTCCAAAGTTCAAGGTCTCGGAGGTCAATAATATTATAAAATCGTTTTGCGCTTGATCTCAAAATTGCCGGAACCTATAGTTATTTGTAAAGTGCTTGATATTTCATGCTATCACAGAACGCGCAAAGGTGCTAAGATAAAGAACAACAACAAATGTTGTGCCAGAAAACTGTCCTAGCTCTGAACAGATGGGGTTTCAGCTGTTGCTTAAACGACTCTTTTATCTTACATGTCCGCAGAGACTGAGGAAAGCAATTCCACAGACAGGGCGCAGCAAATCTCAAGAAATTTGGTACCAAAGACTCTTCTACTTGTGCATTTCAACACCAGCAGCTTGAAGCCGTGATTATGAGGCTGAGCGTAATAAGATCCGCTGGATCTCATTTTTGATATGATGATGATGGTCATTGTTGTCAGGGTGGCGACGTGGTGATCGTCCTTAACGCTCATGCAATAGGACGTTAAGCATCGTTTTCCGTATATAGTCCATGAGAGGCAACACTATGTGCGTGCATGTTTGCTCACCCGTGTGTAAAACAATCGATACAAGAATGATTACAGGGCTTGTGTGTGTGTGTGTGTGTGTGTGTGTGTGTGTGTGTGTGTGTGTGTGTGTGTGTGTGTGTGTGTGTGTGTGTGTGTGTGCGTGTGCGTGTGTGTGGTGATCAGAAAATTGTTGAGTACGCCCCATTGCACAATTGCAGTCCATAATTCCCAAGCTTGATGGAACGAGGACTGGCAAAAAACACTGTCACTGTACACAATATATATCTTTAGGCCGTGCGAAACAACGCCCGACAAACCCGCACCTAGGTCTATTATAGCTATTCGCACTACGAAGATGCCAAGTGAATTTCGCTCTCGCATCGGTACTGATAACAGGCACGTTGTAAGCCCAACTTCCCAATTGGCTTGAACTCATAAGTCTACTGCCAGAAATCTATCATATCTGTCCTGCTCTCCTTGGTGTTACACTGAATATCAAAGATTGCTGTTGCTACGGCTGATGACGACTGCGACTGCGACTGCGACAACGATGATGATGATGATGACGACGATGACAATTTTGACTTGTAGGGAGTAGAGCTCAGATCACAAAACGATGCTCAATGCCGAGATCTACGCCTGAAGTACTGAAGTAGGGCAAGTCCTTCGATATTGAACCCCACACTATCCCCTCTCTACATCCCCCACCCCATGTCCCTTTCGGATATAGATGAGATGGTCCGCATTCAGAAATAAATATCAACGAATCAATTCATTCTACCCGAGATTGCATGGTACTTCTGATGACGCACTGGTATAAATTCAAAGGACTTATTCTAAGCTTAGCCAGAGTCTCCTCTCTGAAAATCCTTACCGGGAAGAGAGGGGACTATAAACTGATTAAAAAAAAAATAAAAAAAAATAAGCTTAGCCCGATCGAAATCTGACGTATGAAACCGAGAATATTCCAAAATATCATTCATTTCTATATTGAGAAGCTGCTCACGTCCAACGCGAGCAAACGTGTATTATCTGTCATCTACGTACAGTAGTATCATGGAAGAAATAGTTTCATTTTCTGGTAGACTTATTACTGTAGTAGTAAGTAGTACAGTGAAAGTTGGATAATGTTGGATAATGTACGGTTCGTTTATATACATTCAAATACAGCTTACTTTTAAATCTGGCCATTGTCCCGGTTCTTCTTTGCCTTTGTAGGGAACGTGATCGGCTATTTTAAAAACTAGAAGGGCAAAGACCTAATGACTCACCTGATCCTTATGGGACTCGCAATATTTAACATGAAAATTAGTTATCCCCCCAAAAAGCAAACTGAAATGGTGGCATTAAAATGCAAAGTGATACCGATTTTGATCTTTCTATGCTCTTGATCTTGAGATGACATTGATCTCTGACTCCAAATACACTCATGTACTATCAAATAAGATACATCAAAAAGTTGTATTATACCCCTCCCCCCCCAAAAAAAAACAAAAAAAACATCTGTGACCTTGGGATGACCTTGACCTTGAGTGACCTGGACCTTGGGATAACCTTGGCCCTCACGCATCTCCGATCAAATAACCCAATGTTGTTGCCTACTATGGGTTACATAGCCATTCCACTGTACTACGACCTATTTTTATTATGTTTTTGCAAGGCATAAAATGACCTTGACCTTCAAGATCAACGTAAAAACAGAACGTAGATGCTATCATCTGTAAATATAATAAGGTTGGACTTTATATCTCTTATAGTTTAGGGTCAAGATCACTTCAAAGTACCTATGCAAAACGACTTTGGATAGCTCCAATGACCTTGACCTTGGAGTGAGGTTGACCAAATTTGCACAGGATGTGTGTCTCATTGTAATATCTATCATGCATCAAAGAATCATAAGATTCCATATTAATAACCTAGAAAAAAATGAAATTTTGTGACAACTGTTCATTTTTTGACTAACATTTGATGACTCTGTGACCTTGACCTTGAAGTGAAGTAATTAATTCACTGATCATTTATGAGGCCTCATGGGTATACACCATCTTACCAAGTTTGGTTGTGATAGTTGAAATAGGCTCTGAGTACTTAACAATTTTACAGTTTTTGCACAGACAGACGGCGGACAGACAGACGGACGAACGGACTTTTTTTTCCCCGGTATCATTTTTTGGACTATTTAGGACCCATCTCGCACAGATATGCAAAAATCTGGAAATTTTGTTTGCTGTTGGGCGAGAACATAGACTCACATTGCTATGCATGTAAGTCAAACATTGGATATTTTTTATGTCGATCCTATATCCCACCGCTGCTTGATGTGGTCACAATCATGTGGTCAACTCTTCATTGTAGGATATTTTACAGTCATAAAGGTGATGTTACACTGTTGTTGGTTTTTTTTCTTATCAGTAGTTGATTCAGCCCCGAGGCTTGAATCCTGATAAGTGTAATTCTGATTCGTTTATCCACGCAACCTGTTCACTCAGCAACAAGGCAGGAGTCGTCGTATGAAGTTTTCCAACTTTATTCAGCGTACATCAACAACTGCATACAATCGCTCAATCGCTTTTTAACTTTTAGTTTAGTTTTATAGATTAACGTCCCCGGACACATAAGCGTATAGGGGACGGGTTAACTATTTTAACTTTTGGTATGGTATGGTATGGTATGGTAGATTAACGTCCCCGGACACGTCAGCGTATAGGGGACATTTGTTATGTTTATCAGTTTATAGTCCCCTCTCTTCCCGTAAGGATTTTCAGAGAGGAGACTCTGATTCAACTGTGCGGCACTTATATAGTCTCTCTATATTCTAGAGAAAGTTCGAACATTCCAGCGTGAAGCAATTACAGCCAATCGCAATAAAATTCGTCATCGGAAGCACTGTCTTACGTCATATAACCTTATTTAGGTTCGAAGAATCTCAGCTACCATCTAGACGCTTCGATCGATAGTAAACAAGCAACCCTAAAAAATTCTCCAATAATATCGACCAATGAAAATCACCAACATTATACAAAGTTTATTCTAACAACAACGCAAAATCAAATCAACGTTAAATACATTCTGTTATTGCATGCTTTGCAAAACAAAACGATCGGATCTATCGTGCGCGTCTCAAACGTAACAGGTGATGACGCCATGATTCGTCCTTGAGGCCCCCATACAAGGACGTTGCGCGCGTAAAACCTTATTTTCTCATGTATGAAGGAATTAATAATATCGTTTTCTAGTAGAAAATACATTGTATGAAACACATATTAGAGGCGTGATTAACAATGTGATGGGTTACCACTACGGTTACGAAAGAGACACTAAAGAACTTTAGATCGATAAGCGAAACTTTGGTTCGTAGTGATCCCTTTCGTTTCTGGTTATGCAACCAGGAAATCCTTACGAACATACTTCATGCGTACTTGCGGTTCTGAAGCAACAGCTCCTTTAGTTGCAGACGACATTTTGTTCGTCCTTATCCAGGGGAGGTAAATGCCATCTGAACTCTCTAATTTGCGAAGGTTGTTTTCGTCAAAAACGCAGGAGTCTTAAGATTTGGTTCATCACTGGCTAAAACAGACACTTTTCCCAACGAAAGTTTAACTGAAGTTTGGGATAGCGCATTGGTAATTTTTTCTTCTCCTTTAAAAAAAAATCAACACAAATTAGAGAACTTATATAGCCCCAGCATTTGTTCATTGCCAAGCTTTACATTACATTACATTATTATTGCTTTAGGTCCAGCGGACTCTTCCGAGCCAAATCACGACCGGTGTTTTTTTTTACTAACTAGCTCGTTTAGGCCTACGAACCTAGCAGTATAGGGCTCATCTAAACCAAGGGCTGTTCCTGCAGATTCATAAGAACACACAAGAAAAGTGATTTTATATATTTATCATGCCCATATTAGACACTTGAAACCTAGACATAATGCAAAACTTATGTTAAAAATCTTAATCGCAACCACAAACTCCTCCGCCATTTTAGATCTGAAAGCAAAAGCAGACCAAAAACAGTACCCTTTTTTGGAGCAAAGTACGAATACGAATACGATCACTTTATTATCTCAATCACAGAGAAATTCACACGTGGTGCCAAATATACATGTTACAAGACGATAAAGGACAGTATAACAACAGTAAACAGTAAAAAATGATAAAAGTATATCAAGAGGACACATACCCACCAATCTCGTGCGGATAGGACATTAATTATACAAATCATGCCACGCACACTGTCATAATAGAAGCATCATCAGGCATACATTCAGATTCTTAATAATTTAATAAGGAGATTACATTACATTACATCATTATTGCTTTAAGTCCAGCGGACTCTTTCGAGCCAAATCAGGACCGGACAACCCCTGATCCGCATTAAAGATCTGCTGAAACAACCCTAGTGGTAAAACTGAAAGCTCTCCACCAGCCAGTCACTTTATAATAAAGACATCCCACGCAGAGGAAGCTGAGGCTGTACTCTAATTTATCGAACCCCCGTTTACAAAAACAAAATAGAATACAAACATCATTATATATTACAAACAAAACACATACATATAAAATGGCTACATTGCTAAATAATAACATCATAGGAAGCCCTATAGTGACCACCTGGCAGAAAGCGTCCAATATTCCCAAGCTGATCCAACAGACCTCATACACAAATAAGGAGTCTTGTCCCGGAAGAGTTTTCAAGAAAAAAGGTAGGTGGCTGGTCAAGCGAAAAAGAAGATAGTATAGCAGATTGATAGAACAGAGCAGGAATGAGAAAGAGCAAATGAGAAAGACAGCAACAGTGGGAATTTAAAGCACTAAATTTCCAGAAAGTGGGGATACTATTTATACTGAAATTCCCGGCACCCCAACGGGGGAAATACGGAGATTGCGGTGGGTATAAAACTAGTTTTAGTGCGTACAGTTTTGAACTTTGGTGTCCTGTAGCGCCTACCCGAGGGCAGGAGACTAAAGCACGTGACTGCTGTCTTGGAAGTATGCGACGGGCTTTCGCTTCGCTTGGTAGATTAACGTCCCCAGACACCAGAGAGAAAGGAAGAAGAGAGAAATCACTTCGCGATATCGCCTCTATGATAAGTGATGTACGGTGGAGGAGTTACGTCCCTTCAACGTCACATGGGCTTCCTTTCGGTTCTTAGTCTCTTGTCTATACAGGGCCGGATCTGGGGGGGGGGGGGGTCCTGGGTTCCGGAACCCCCCCCCCCCTGGCCATTCGATGTACCTCACTCAGTCAGAAAAAAAAATATATATATATGGAGTTTTTTTAAAGCTCTTAATTTAGTTGACACTGGTGGTAAGTAAAACGTTCCTCATTCTACTCAAGTTCCTCGAGCGGACACGTTTTTGTCACCCCTAACCCCTTAACAAATTTTTGGAACCCCCCCCTCCAAGAGTAAGTGATCCGGCCCTGCTATATATGGGGGTTTTTAATTATATTTTTAAAAAATGTTTTAGACCGCGATTTTCACCTTTTGCTGTTGAAAATGTTTGAAATAAGGCTTTTCAATTTTGAGAACTTTTTTTTAATGCACATCTGTTTATTTTTTCATGACTTGCTGCCTCTTGACCGTAAGGGTGTTATGAGCGCTTCCTAAACTGTAACCCGTGATATAGGTGGCTTTTGCATTGTTTTGTTTCTTGAAATAAACAGCATGTATAAGATAAATTGAGTTAAAATAAAAATAATATATTAAAAAAAAAAAACACGTCTAGAATATGTGTAATACATGCGTAATTTATTTTTTGTTCCGTATGGGGTCATGCAGCATACGGATTGATTGGCAGTTTTAGTGTGTATAATTTGTGCGTGTGTGTGTGTGTGTGTGTGTGTGTGTGTGTGTGTGATATAGAAAGAGATGGAGATCGAAATATAAATAAAGATATTGACTAATTCGGCCCCTTATACAGGGGACTTCTTCTTTAATCAGTTTATAGTCCCCTCTCTTCCCGACAAGGATTTTCAGAGAGGGGACTACTCACCACTCGCCTTTTATACAACGCTATCATACTCACTTGTTGCACTCCCACAACCTTCCCACACACTCTTACAACTCTGTCCAACACATTCCTGCTGCCCAAAGACAAACTTCCATACCAACATACAAAGGAGAAAGTGAGAATAGAAGAGATGAACGAGTCATAAAAGGTTTGAAGGATACAGTTTTGAACATGCAATCGACGGAGTTTCTGGAGGCAATAAATTCTAGATTGGCATGTCTTGTGAATAGCATTGACGTTAGAAGAGAAGTTCAGCTTCTCGTCAGGAGGAACAACGAAGCTTAACGTCCTATTGCATCAGCGTTAAGGACGGTCACCACGTCGCCACCCTGACAATAATGATTATCATCATCATATCAAAGATGAGATACTACGGATACTACGCAATGAGGGTGCCAAGGTACTTATATTCTGTGACCCTCTCTACTGTAGCACCACCAATGACAAGAGCATGGATGGGGGCGGGATTGGAAATCAATGATTAGGTTTGTTGTTTTTTTGCGTTTCAGTCGAGGTAGTTTTCCTTGCACAATACTGGGCGGTTCAAGTCTGATCCTGATGTCAGCCAAAGCCTTGAGCAGCCTGTTACGTTGAAACGCGAAGGACAGTATGTCTGAAACGCGCACGATAGATCTAATGGTTTCGCTTTGCAAAGTATTCAATAATAGAGTGTATTTACCTTTGATTTGAGTTTGCATTTGAAGAGGGGCCGGGTAGCTCAGTTGGTAGAGCGTCTTACTATTACTTATTGTGTACATAGTTGTAAATAGTCTATTTCTGTCTTTTTTGTAATTTGTGTACATAGTTGTAAATAGTTGTACCCTTACTGTTCTGTCTTTTGGTGTATTGTAGCAAAAGCAATGTTTTATCGAGTGCATGTCACCCCTTGGGGTCATGAGCAATCTTGCCACTGTAGATTGTTCAAACCTATAAAGGGAACAGTGAAAGCCACAGTTGAAAACCTGTCTTTCCTTTATAGGCAAGACGCTTCACTGCGGCAACAGTACCCCCGTTGGAGTGCCGGGGGTTTTCAGTATAAATAGTATCCCCACTTTATGGAAATTTAGTGCTTTAAATTCCCACTGTCGCTGTCTTCCTCATTTATTCTTTCCTATTCCTGCTCTGTCCTTCACTCTGCTATACTATCTTCTTCTTCGCTAGATCAATGACCTACCTTTTTTCTTGAAAACTCTTCCTGGACAAGACTCCTTGTTTGTGTATGAGGTCTGTTGGATCAGCTTGGGAGTGTTGGACGCTTTCTGCCGGGTGGTCACTAGGGCTTCCTATGAATGTACTATTTAGCACTATAGGCATTTTATATGTATGTGTTTGGTTGATGATTTATAATGATGTTTGTATTCTATTTTGTTTTTGTAACCGGGGTGTTCGCGTAGTTGAGGTCAACCCTCAGCCGTCCCCCGCGTGGGATGTCTTTATTGTAAAGTGACTGGCCGGTGGAGGGCATTCAATTTTCCCACTGGGGTTGTTTCAGCAGATCTTTTATGCGGATCGGGGGTTGTCCGGTCCTGATTTGGCTCGGAAGAGTCCGCTGGACCTAAAGCAACAATAAATCAATCAAAACTATCGAGTGCATGTATTTATATGTAATGATTATGTAAAGCGTGGTGAGTCTGGTCATAGGCTGGAGTACCCGCTATATAAAAATCCGTTATTATTATTATTACTAATAACCGAAAGGTACCTGGTTCGAATCCCGGATTGGCCAATGTGTGACCATATTATTTTCCCCTTACCATCAACTGGTTCGCTGGTGTCAGAATAATGTGACCAGTAGTCGCCTATACGCTTCGGTGTCGTGTGACTATAATCTACAGTTACAGAGTTTGCATTGTTGTTAGAAGAATTTTTGTATAACGTTGGTAATTTTAATTGGTCGACATTATTGGAGAATTCTCTAGATTTGCTTGTTTTCTGTCGATCGAAGCTTCTTGATAGGCGTAGATATTTGAAAACATTCTTGGACCGAAAAGAATATTGTATGACGTAAGACGGTGATGACGAATTTATTTGTGATTGGTTATAATTGCGTCATGCTCGATCGTTCCAAAGTGTTCTGGAGAAGAGAAAAACTATATATTCGATGCTCTGTGTAAAGTGAGAGGAAGAAAAAGTGAAAAGGCGATTGTATGCAGTTGTTGATGAACGCTGAATAAAGTTTTAAAACTTCATACGACGACTCTGTGCTTTGTTGCTGATTGAACGGGTTGCGTGGATAAACGAATCCGAGTACACTCATCAGGACTTCAGCATTGGGGCTGAATCAACAACTGATAGAAAAACACCATCAAACGAGTGTAACACAGCCCTTTGAGCTCGTCAAGAGCGCTGTATACAAAACAACTACAGTAGGATGCTATCCAGCAGCAATATCTCACCCACAGAATGACAAACACTACACTCTCCCACACAAAATTCATACTTAGAGGAAACTGAAGAAAAAGAAGAAGAAGAAAAGAGAAAGAAGCAATTCCATAAATAAAACAAAGACCAAAGACACAAGAGATCATTGTTTGTAGTTTATATTATGGGACACAACTGTACATGAACATTGAAGATTATTATAACACAGTCAGTGACAGCATTCATAATCATAACAACATATCCAAATGTCATTCAGAAAAGGATGCAATACATCCATCATTTTAATATTAATAATCACAGAATTTTAACCATGGACATCATCACAAAAGTGGAAATACATTTCTCTAACAAAATAAGGCTGCAAGTACAGCAAGCAAAGTTGTCCTCTCAGTTGTAAAACAATTTTTTTTATCTGAGCAAAAATTATTTATTTATGCAACCACACGCCTGCCCTTACTTTCTTCCATATAAACACAAATGCATATTGCCCACACACAGGCATAAGTTCTCCACATTCTCAAACCCATGCCTCACACCTGAGCTCAGCCATCTCAAATTCACTGTGTCAAACCCAGCAATGACTAGATATTGTTACAATGCAAATGAAATCACAAAACATTTCAATATGAACATTCAAAAAGACACTAAACAAAATGTATGGTAATCATTGTTTTTTTAAAAACAATTCAACAGAAAAATAAAACAATAAAGTTGGGGAAAATACCCGTGATCATTTGCAAGTATTCAAAATCTGCGAATATTTTAGTATACTCCATCAGTATCTAAATGATTTTTCATTCATACTTGACTTGAAAGGTGTCTTCATTCATTCACTTGGTTAAAGAGAACAAAGTCAGGGAACGAACTTCATTATGGATTGTTTTGTAACATTCACTGTGAATTGTTTTGTAATTTTCGCTGTATGTTGCTTGGTGATGGTGGGGGCTTTATTTACTCCATAACTGTGTAACAATCGATATGAACATTTAAATCTTAGGACTTGTAAAACTCTTTCTATTTTGGGGAATACTGGAGTTTCACAGCAGCTGAAATAAATCTGAATTTTTTATGGATTAAAAAACAATCAGTTGGGGTAAAAATGACCCAGATATATGGTGAAGGTTAAATAGAAGTAAGCGGGTGTGTGTTACTTTGTAAAGTGTGTATTAGTGCGAGTGTTTGTCTAAGTGTGTGCATGCAAGTAGTTTTACAGAAAATAACAACTGAAATGCATGATGCACTGTTAAGTATGCATGTGTATCTGTATTGTGATCTGAAACATAATACCGGCAAGCCACTATACAAAGTGCCATTTGTTCAACAATCTCTTTTTTAACTCACAATTCGCAAAAGAAATAATTTCTGGAAAAGATTCCTTCAACCACGTTGAAATCATAGAGTTTTAAATCAACCAAAGGCATAACAAACAACCAATTCACCTCAACACCACATTCAACATTAAGATTCCACAATAATGACTGTGCTTACACAAATTTGTTAGTTGAACAAACTTAAGATTCCACAATAATGAATGTGCTTACACAAATTTGTCCAATGCGTGATTCAGGCTGCAAACATTAATGTTGGGTTGCACGTGAAAATGGTGAAACAATATATCAAAGAACACCATAATTAGTAATTCTCAATCTGGCATGATGCAAACTGAGTAGGCCTACATACTTCACACACAGAGTAAAAAATAAATCCACATTCATGCACATATATTCAAACTATCACACTGCTGCAAATTGTCAACGAATGTTTATCACAAGCAAAACTCCATGTACAAAAGTTAAGTCATGAGATAAAACATTTATATTGCGGGAAATCGACAATAGATGTTTGTCCTCACTTACTGTTGACTCATCGTCTACTTGCTCACTCATCAGCAACTTCATCATGCAAACCCATGCATAAAAGTGTAATTGGTGCTTTCACTCTCTAACACAATCCCAATAGCATTTTGTCACACTTTGCTTAACTTTTCATTAGGCAATCTTTTACTCCCTCCAAAGAATGTTAACAGTTGTATAGCCATAGTCATCCATCAGACTATAGTGTTGCAAGATCTGTATACTGTCATTGTGCATGGAGGACCTTGTAATTCAACTTTTAGTATGTTTTGTTTTTCAGCCATGGTGATATCGTGTTTTATTTCCAAGGTTCTATTAAAACGACAAATCTCTGCTGCATTTTAGAAATGCTGAGATTCCTAAAGGTACGTTTGTCACCAAGCAATATAGGTAGGACTTCCTGGGATATTTATGTTATATGTCTCTGAAATCTTGTAACTTGACACAGTGGTTTCGTATAAAACATGTTTTGTTTTAATCAGAAGGAATTGGGGTGGGTTGGGGGTGTAAATTATGTTCAAAACTAAAAAAAGATGAGATACAAAGTCTTGCATGGACAGTGAGGATAGAGACACCAACCAGCCTCATGCATTTTGAAAGTAATAAACTTTCCCAAGTTAATATGATAACAATTGTTGTCAAATATCTGCTACTTAAGGTATAACTGTACCTTTCATTATTTGTATCACTACAAATGATTCCCAGCAAGGCTTATAACAGGCTGCTTGCATGCTTTCATTCTAACTTGAACAGCTGAATCCCTCACTAAGTGTATCAGAGAGAAGACCCAAAATCACTCATTTGTTGAGACCAAGAGAAATCACCTCACTGCACAGCTTTTGTCAAGAAACATTGAAGTCTTCCACGACCGACTGTTTTTGTGCAGACTGAAAATTTTGGCTTGGCGATGCCACAGTGGCTGATGTCTGGGAGTTATTGCTTACCGATGGCACCAAAGACCAGACAATATCAGTGACAGGTTGTATTGAAGGAACAGTCACCAAAGGACCACCCACCAGAATCTTGTGTTCTTCACTTTTATGATTCACGCTATTCTTGGCCAAGCCTAGCAGTTCTGATGATATATGAATGGAGTCTTTGATTCCAAGTGATTGGGATGACTTGAAGGTGGTGGGACTACCGGCCCGTCTGGATGAGGGTGGAGGACGGTCACTGCCCTGAAGCTGCACCAATTCAGAGTTGGGGGAAACGGACTTGGCTTTGCTCCTGTGACAAAGTTTGTAGCCAATCCATGTGCTGAACTTTGCAGTGATTTAGGATGATAAATAAATGCAAAGCTCACTTTTAAAAAGCTTGCTTAAAATCAAGGAACGCAAAATCTCACTACACATACCGTTGTTTTTTATGCACACTAATAAACATACTAGAAAGGTAAACTTATACATTTGTAAAAAGTAGAGATAATATAGAAAGTTATAAAATTAGCAAACTGTGCATAGAATGTAATTTAGATTTTTTTGTATAGACCTAGCATTTTCCCAACAAACATAAACAAAATGGTGTTACAGATCCGTCATTTGTCTAACAAAATTAATAATGCTAAATGTTGGTGTTATTTAAAAAGTTTTTGCAATCTTGCTTGCAAAGGGAAACAACCCACTGTCACATAAAATGTACCAGCTACAAATCCGGACACAATTTTGAAGAGCTAATTCACTAATGAATTCTGATTGAGGGGAAAAGAATTCACACTCAGCATTATAAAGGGCAAATCCCAAAAAACAAAATTTAATAATCCTTCCATGGAGATAATTTTTTTGTGATGTTAACAATTGGTTAACCATGTTGTTTTTCCATAGAGGTTGGGATGTGGACGTAGTAAAAAGCTAAGTGTTTTCTCTGTACTTATTTGTTAGTAAATTCATGCCTCAAATCCATGTCTATGAATTTAGGAAAAATAATGCACTGTAGTTGACAATTAGTGCAACAATACTCACTCTTCCCTATTGTAATACTGGAACATTTTCGTCAACTTGCTTCCTTCATCATCCTTGTTTTCCTGCAAATACATTTAGGCACAAACATTATTATTTTTAAATAACTTCACATACTTCTAAAGTTGAATTTTTAAACAAATGTTTAATAACTGTTATCTTGGTAAAATCAACAGTTTTTGATCATGTTTAGTGATGAGAACACAGTTATCACTTAATAAGTTCTCCCCATTGCTGTTAGTTTTATTTTAAGGGCTACTATTGTTGAGCCACGCCTCCTGAGCTTTCAATCTGAGAGTAATCTAAATCCACTACTATTTACAATTATGATTATCTTTCAAAAATGTTTCAGAAATCAACAAACATGAAATCTAACATGCAACAGAAATAACTAGAATTAGAATCTATACATTTTTTTTAAAAACTAGTTATCTATAAGATATATTGTGTTATTGAATATCTACAATAAAGTGTGCATTCTGACTGGAAACACACACACACACACTCACACATCTTATCTTTTTCTAACCTGATGACAATGACCCTTATATAGTCATGCAAAAATGTATTTGAACACTGCTAGTGCATATAAAATATTACAAAACTAGTTCATAATTAGTGTGTCAACATTACTCCACTAGACAGCAGTTTGCACGATCAAAGCAACACATGGTTCATTCTCAGAAGGTACACCCTTCAAAGAACAATGCCACCAAAGCTCAGACACAATCTGAATCTAAAACTATTCCTGTTTCTATCATCCTGATCCATAACAAACACAGCAGTAATCACAATTAATTACCCTCGTTGATAACCCATTTTTGTATTTAACTTCCTCATTATTAATCTAATATGGGTACAGACGACAAAGTGCCAAAAAGAACAGCTATAGACACAAATTCTCTGAAGGTGGTTCAAATAAACAAATTTGTTACAACAAACTATATTTAGTTGCTTTGTTTGGATTGAAGTGAACTTGTTACTATCTGCCTGAGAAGTCTAACATCATTTTGAGAGTCAGATCACTTGTAATACAAATTTTCTAAAATTGAAGGCAACCCAGAGCCCTTGAAAACATTTTATGGTTCATCTAACTGAGCAGATTAGAAAACCCTAACAAAATATTAACACTTTATGGGGTGGGAGGAAGGGATGGAAGGGAAGAGAAGAAGACAGAAAGTGGAAAACTGCACAAAAGGCCAGCAAAGCAGACAAAGAAGAGAAATGGTATCTAAATGAACAAAAGAAATACCCCCAACTTCCTTCACCAAATGCAAAACTTCACAAAAGCATTACCATAAGCTAAACTAGCAACCTCTGAAATATATTATAAATATCCACATTCAGAGAAATACAAACATAGCTGATCATCACAATGAACAGTTGCTTTAATGCTACAAAGTAATGTGGTGAACATTTCAGCAAGCATTCGGCTGCTTTGAAAAGTAGAGCACCTCCTTCATTGCTTTATTTTTTAAACTGTATTTTATTTGATTTGTTTAATTTTTCTTTGTTGCAAACATATGCAAACCCTGAATTTTAAAAAAAGTAGTTATTTTTAAACACTTAGGAGTAAGGGTCATGCTAGCACTTTTTTTTTTGTATTTCTGTTAACAGGCATACAGGATAATTGTGTGCGTCCACTTACCATGGACATTTGTATTCATGGGCAAAACAACAATGTGTATATTCGCAAAATTTTGTACTGCGAGTAAGAATATGACACAAAAACAACAGAGTGCTAAGTTAATAATCATTCACCACCGCACAGCAAGCAATTTGCAAAGGATAGGTACTAATTTGGGATAGTTGGGAATGGTGCAGATACAAAATCCAACACACATCTTCATCATGCACATAGCTGGTGGCAGAGGCGGCTTTACAGAAATGGCAACAAGTGCTACTATCTACCCCCTCCTGGCTCAGCCGTGAGTTCTGCTTGGCCAAGCGTTTCTTTTTCTTGTGCAATGGCTTCGTTTCAATGATCATCTCTTCTAATTCGTATGTTGGGTCACAGTTCAAGTGCTCATCCTGAAAGAAGACATATAATCTGTGTACAATACATTATATTTGGAAAATCATAAAATATTATTATTATTATTACCTTTAAAAGAACATACATTTGTAAAGTTTCACAAAACTGTTGTGTGCAGGAGTAAGTAATCTCCCCTTAGAGGTCAGGGGATGGTATACTTTTCACAAGATAATTTGAACTGGGTGCATTACATTACATTACACTACATGATTATTGCATTAGGTCCAGCGGACTCTTTCAAGCCAAATCAGGACCAGTATAGCTGAATCAGGACTACAAAATCAAGACCACAACTTCGCTGAAAGAGGACTCGCCCCTGATCCGCATAAAAGATCTGCCAAAACAACCCTAGTGGTAACACTGAAGGCACTCCACCAGCCGGTCACTTTACAATAAAAACATCCCACGCAGGGGACACTGAGGCTATACTATAATTTATCAAACCCCCGTTTACAAAAACAAAATAGAATATAAACTGGGTGCAAGGCTTGCACTTAGTACAACATTTAATGAATGCGACTTAGTGCCAAAAGGTGTGAGCAGCACAAGGTGCTGACAATTGTTGCACATGAACTTTTACTAATAGAACCAATATGTGTTGTGTTCTGCTGTGTGAATGGAAGAATGACTGAAGGAATTGTGGTGTTAACTTGAGGCATTATTATGAATCTGTTTTGAAGGTATCACTGATTAAGTACTGGTAGAACCCCCCCCCCCCCCCCCCCCCCCAAAAAAAAAAAAAAAAAAAAAGACTTCCCAAAATGGACATGCATACCCCAACTCTGCAACAAAAAAAGAAAGTTACTGCTGTCACAGCATGACTAGACCTTCGGAGGAAGAAGAAGAAGAAGAAGAAGAAGAAGAAGAAGGAGAAGAAAACTCACTGAAGGAACAAATGGTGGTTCAAACTCTTTCCTGAAAACTGCATCAAATTTGACGTTGGACACTAAACGGAACTGTTTCAGCTGTTCAATGGACTGCAACCTCTTCTCTGGCTCAAATTCAAGTAACTGAAAGACAGCAGACATCACAATTATTTCTGCAATAAATGTTAGTATAAAACACACAGTTAGTCAACAAAGACGGTTCAATTTATTTGACTTGAACAACTTGCAAGGATGGGCAAGTAGCGAGAGTAGCGACTACATTTTGTAGTTTCGCTACTATTTGGAGTAGTTTGTAACGATCCAAACTACATATTGTCAAAAAGTAGTTGTAAAGCAGCAAACTACTAATTTGTCAGTAGCGAAAATGTGTTTTTTGCTACGCTACTTTCCTTGCTGTGTGACTTGCACTTTCAGTCAAGCCGAAGCGAATGCTGTCTCGCGCGAGATTGATCCCTCGCTCAGTGAACGGAAGCATGATTGTGATAGGCTGAAAGCAAAAGCCAGCCACGTGACTTTCAAAAGCGCGCGTCAGTCATCTCAGTCTTTGTTCGAGCAAATCAAGCACAGAACGCAAAAATTTTAGATCGCAGAAGATGGAGAAACTTCCAACTTTGTTTAAACCATATGTAGAATTTTTTCATTTTAAAGAAGAAACGGACAATGCATTTATATTTAAATGCAAGTACAGATGCAATGAGTATTCAGCGAGCAAGACGACAGCATCCAATCTAAGGCTTCATCTCAAATTTTGTAGTCTAGGGAAATATTTTGTATCTTCTTTTTTTGTGTGTAATCTGATGAAGAGCATATATATCATTAAAAGTCTTTATTGTTTTTTTTTTCTTTTTTGTTTTTTTTTTACATTTACTTACATTTAAAAAATACTTAGCAGTCCCAGTTGTGATTACAGTTTTTTTAAAAGTAGTTTGAAAAGTAGTTAGCTACTTTTTTTTATAGTAGCGTAAAAGTAGCGAACTACATTCCTTCAAAATGTAATTGTAAAGTAGCGAACTACTTTTTTAGACTAATGTAACTGTAGTGTAGCGGACTACTTTTCAAAAGTAGTTTGCCCATCCTTGACAACTTGCAGCCAGCAGATGACATAAAATAACAGATTTATTGTACAAACTGCATCTGTTAAACCCCTAACTTTAAACTTGAGTACATGGAACAAAATAAATAATAAATTAAACATGTTTTAGGTCCGAAGCTACAACATACTATTCTTGTGAACCAGGGAAATGGCTTATCCCACCAAAGGGAGAACATCATGATGCAACTATTACGTCAATATTTTATATTATGCAAAGAGTTGTTTCCCTTATCTTTCACCACCCCCCCCCCCCCCAACACCTTCCCCAAGCAAGTGGTATACATGCATGGTACAAGACCTAAGTGAGCCATTCTAGATTATTTGAATATGCAAATCACGTTAAAGAGCCCCCAAATCACACTTTTCAGTGTCACATATCCTTTTCAAATTCACAGTGTGTGTCACACCAGTGGAAAAAAGTAGTTTTGATGTAATTTGGTAAATTAATTCACAAGTAGTATAGTACTTGCTTGACAGCAAGCTTAAATGGGATGTAAACACACAGTGCGTTGTCAAACGGGGCCAACAGCGATTGTACCATCTCCGGAAACTGAAGTCTTTCTCTGTGGATTCTAAGATTCTCAGCTTGTTTTATCAATCTTTCATTGAGAGCTTGCTGACTTTTTCGTTTGTTTGTTGGTTCCATAGCCTGACTGTGAGGGATAGGAATAGCTTGTCCAGCATTGTCAATGTCTGTTCAAAAATTATCAGTGTCAGGCAGAGAGACCTGGGTTCTTTCTGCGATCGGCAAATCATCAAGAAGGCGAACGGAATCATTTGTAGACCAGAGCATGTTCTGGCGGGCGAATTCTCAGTGCTACCATCCGGGCGCCGTTTTGCCTTACCGGCCTGTAAGGATAATCACCGCTCTCACAGTTTTATTCCTTGCTCGATTCGACTGCTAAATTTGATGCAATCATCTCCGCTTTAACATTTTCACCACCGCCCTAATGCAAATTTATTTATTTATTTATTTATGTTAAAAAAATAAATGCTCGACGATGGCCTGATTCAGGGATTGATTGATTGTTTAACGACCGATTGATTTGATGATTCATTGATGATATTATTACCTTATTTTCTTACCTTCATGTTTTTATTTGATTTAACTATTTAACTGTCGGCTGTGAATGTTCATGATGTGCGTGGTGTGTGTGTGTGTATGTGTGTGTGTGTGTGTGTGTGTGTGTGTTTGGTTTATGTTTGTATGGTAGGACATGTGCTTATCAAATCGTGTGATAAACTTTTAAATTTCAAAGTTTTTTAAACTTCTTTATGTATTTATTTATTTATTTTAATATTATGAGCTGCTTCTAAATCTTGTAATTGCCCTATGTGGATAAATAAAGTTGTATTGAATTGAATTGAATTGAATTGAATTGAATATGTACAGTGCTTCTTCCACTTCTCCTCCGCAACCCACCTACCAAAGAAAAAAATAAAATTCATGTACTTATATAACACTTACTTATTAACCTATGGGCTGCGCTGTCAACGTACGTAGTACGTGGTGTTTAACGCAAGCCTAATGCGATGTCTACGTACACAGTACGGGCGATAGTATAAGGGAGGTAAAAGTGTTTATAAAATAAATCCTTGGTCATGATTATAAAACAAAAGTTGTTTCCCTTCAACTGTAATGTTTTGGAAAAAAAAATCTTTTGGTTTAGAGGTAATTTTAAAACAAAAAACACGTGACGAAGCACTTGTTGCTGGTGAAATTTTCCGCCTCGTTCGTCGCCATCATGGCACGCAGAGCATACACGGCAGAAGAGATGGCGCAAATGTTTCAGGAAGAAAACTTTGATGATGATAGTGGGGATGAAGATTTTGATGCGGGTGATGATGTTTATTTGACGGAGGCTGGAGGAAGTGATTACAATTCGGACGAAGAAGAAGATCGCCGCCTACAATCTTTAGCAGACGACGGTAGGTGAAAAAAAACTTTATTTTCACTAGATCTATAATAATATTATTTGCCTTTTACACAGACTATTTCTGTATTTATCAGGCTTTGATTATAGTCCATTTTGGTTCACATAATTTTTGGTAATAAATCTTTCTATTTTGCAATTCTTTGCATATGACTTCAAGAATGGGTGTGCAGTTGAGTGAGAGTGAATTTGTTTTGCTCATGCCCCTAACTTTACATCCCATAATTGTACTAACCAACAATCTTACACTTATTTGTGTCTGTTCTTTGGAATCTTTATTCAATTTCCTTTCATTTGATATATACTTTTATATATCTAGGTGTAATAGTTTAGCAACAATGGCATATATAATACGGCATGTGTGTTTTTAATCGTAAGTCAAAATGTTCTTTAGCACAGAGCAGGAAAAACATGTCAGCAGGCTAAGGGTTAAAGGATGCCTTGTTACAGAACACATAATAGTGAAACACTTAATTCGTAATATACAATTTCAAGACCTACCGCCTTGAGTACATCTTTCATCTCATCGCTGCAATGGTGTATATTTAGTGCTTGATCCTTTGTCTCTGCCATCATGGCATAAGACTCCTGTGCAGATGTGTTTGTATGGATTGCAAATGGCCTCTGAAAGGCAAACAAGAAACAATTACCTCAAAGACCAGATACACAAAAAGTTTATTGAAACAAAGATATTTATCTATCTATCTATCTATCTATCTATCTATCTATCTATCTATCTATCTATCTATCTATCTATCTATCTATCTATCTATCTATCTATCTATAACAAGTCACCGAAGGACCCTAAAATACAAGACAAATAAAATACACATAAACTTTTTTTTTTGCAACCATTCTTCTGTTTTAGAAATGTATTTTGAAGTTCTATATTATTATTCATTTTGAACATGTGTGCTAATCTAAACAGCAGCAAGGTCTAGGCGTTTGCATAAGAAAAGAAAACCTTTAAGAACATAAGAAGGAAAGCTCATGAACTACTAGCAGTGAACTTATAAAACAATCATCTCTCACTCTCTCTCTCAAAACACACAACGTATGCAGATTTGTTTTTCAATCAATCGAAGGAAAATATATAGGGAGTTTTAAAAAAAGATTTGAATGAATGAATTGAAGATGGATTTCTAAGAGAAAGAAGCAGTTTGTTCCACACCTATGCAAGGACCCTAATAAGAGAAAGCACACTCGCCAAATGACTTTGTGCACACATAAGGTACGGCAACTGAAACTGGTGTCTAGAGGAAGAATGAACTTGTCGATAAATGTGTAATAAAGGCACGTTCACTTTCTCAACTTTTAACAAACAAACAATTGTTGTGAGAAAGTTTGACAGTTCAACATTTTCTACTCGCTTGAAGCAGTTCATGACAAGAAGGCAAATATTGCAATTTCCTAATTTCCACACAGGAATAAATTATTGATGAAGTTTGCATGGCATCTAGGAGAAAGGAGAAAGAAATAATTGATGAACCACTTAAAACCTTTTCACTTTATGTTGTTGACAGGCAAATAAAATTAACTTAAATGAACTTTTGGAACAATTCAAGGGTGGAAAAGTGGTTTAAAATTAATGGATACAATTAATGGTGTTCAGACTCACTCGTTTTTTCAAGAGCTCAAACAACGAAATTCCTAAAGACCACCAGTCGACTGGAAAACTGTACCCTCTTTTCTCTGACAGTGCCACTGCATACAACTCAGGTGCTGAAATGAGAGAGACAGAGAAAAACATTTTGAACATTATAGAGAGAGAGAGAGACAGAGACAGAGAGAGAGAGAGAGAGAGAGAGAAAGCAAGAGAGAGAGAGAGAGAGGATTGCATTAGGTCCAGCGGACTCTTCCGAGCCAAATCAGGACCGGACAACCCCTGATCCGCATAAAAGATCTGCTGAAACAACCCTAGTGGTAAAACTGAAAGCTCTCCACCAGCCAGTTTACAATAAAGACATCCCACGCAGGGGACGCTGAAACTGTACTCTAATTTATCGAACCCCCATTACAAAAACAAAATAGAGTACAAACATCATTATAAATTATCAACAAAACACATACATATAAAATGCCTGCATTGCTAAATAATAACATCATAGGAAGTCCCAGTGACCACCTGGCAAAAAGCGTCCAATAGTCCCAAGCTGATCCAACAGACCTCACACACAAATAAGGAGTCTTGTCCCGGAAGAGTTTTCAAAAAAAAAGGTAGGTGACATGTCTAGTGAAGAAGAAGATAATATAGCAGATTGATAGAACAGAGCAGGAATGAGAAAGAATAAATGAGAAAGACAGCGACAGTGGGAATTTAAAGCACTAAATTTCCAGAAAGTGGGGATACTGTTTATATTGAAACCCCTGGCACCCCGACAAAGGGGGGGGGGGGTGGGGGGGGGGGAGGGAGAGAGACTGAAACTGAAAAACGTTCATTACATAAGGATAGTAGCTTTAGGTCCAGAGGTCCTTTCTTCCAGCTAGTCCTTAACACATGCAAAGAGAGAGAGAGAGAGAGAGAGAGAGAGAGAGAGGGGGGGGGGGGGGGGGGGGAGAGAGAGAAGCAGATAAAATAATCAAACTACGCCAACCAATTTAATAATTCGCTGAACTTCTAGCAACAGGATCAGAAAATTCTCAAGGTTTCAATAACAACAGTGATAACAACTTGCTTTTTGGTGAAGTGGTACAATTTGCCAAGGCATTGCTGGAGAAAGAAAAAGATAACTACATTTATAGTGTATATTTGGTGTGCATCGCTTTACATTTGCGTGTGCTTATGTGTTGTATGTACAAGATTTTAGGCAAACTGATTTCAGTTTTGTATTGAGCATTATAAAAGTTAAGCACATTTGAGTAAAAAAAATAATCAAAATAAGGTCAAACAGAAAGAAAAAAAAAATTTTAAATCTAAATAAAGCTGGAAATATTAGAAAATTTTAAAAACTAGATTAGTTATAAAATTTGATGGCATTACACAATTTTTAAAGCAGCTTATAATATTTTCTATATCAATGTTGCTCTTCAATTCATCATTTGAGAAATTATATTTGCCAACCATTTTATAGCAGAAGATTTACATTATATTTCGTTTCTCCACTATTCTGTCAAACCGTAATAGGGGAAGGTTATATCAGATTTCGTTTCTCCACTGTTATTTCAAACCGTTTTGGTCTTCAGTGTACATGTACAGCAGATTTAGGTGAGAAAAATGTGGTCGTTGTTGGATAGATTAGTGTCCCCAGACACCTGAGCATATAGGGGAGCTAAGCCTGTAAAATGTGGTCTTGTTCAGCCCACCGGATATTATACCTGCTGAGCCGAGAGAGAGAGAGAGAGAGAGAGAGAGAGAGAGAGAGAGAAAGAGAGAGAGAGAGAGACAGAGAGACAGAGAGACAGAGAGAGAGCGCTAGAATACTCAACATCATTGTAATTCTAGGTTTTATAACCACCTGCCATGAAATAATTATTTCTTCCTTGTTCATCTTCACAGGCACAAGCTGTAATCATTCCAGCAACATAATATCGACTACATTACAATGTTGTATATCTAAAATTACAGATCCACAGGCACCTCTGGCTATTAGCAAAGTGGTGCTTATTACAAATAATATGCAGATCCCGCTGACTGAACAGCAGAACACAGCACTGTTTCGATAAAATATTGTCGTTAACGAGTTTGCAAATTGAAGTAGCCTGCATCAGTGTAATGGCTTCTAGCTACAGGGCTGAGCATAGTTATATTGGGGAAACAATAATGCTACCTCCCCCACCCCTTCATCCACCTTCTGTCCTCCTTGCTGATCAACTCTCTTGCTTGCACAGCCATATTAATCTATTACAACGGCTTGCTACTTTTACCTCAGAGGTCAAGGTCGCTGAGGTCCACTATTTTCTTAAACAAGCTTTGCAAGGCATCTCGAAACTGGTTACATAATGTTTGATAATTTTAGCTTGTAAGATAGTTCAAAGAGTGGCCAATTGTTCCATGTTTTCATTTTGCTTCTTTCTGTAGGATAAAACCAAAACAGAACTGCAAAAAAAAATTCACCTATAAAACTGCTCGTTTTAACTATGTGTTTGGGTGTTTGGAAATACATTTGAAGGACATGTCATCTTGTTTATAATATTTGTAAACTAGAAGGGCAACGCCCATATGACTCACATATTCCTTATGGAACTTGCAACATTTAACAAAAAAATGAGTGCCCAGAAAAAACAAAAAACAAAATGAAATAGTGGCATTAAAATGCAAATACCGACTTTGATCTTTCCATGGTCTTGACCTTGAGATAACATTGACCTCCGGCTCCATTTCTACTCATGTACTCTCAAATAAAGTACAGCAAAAGTTGTATTATGCCAAAACAACAGTGACCTTGGTATGACTTTGATCTTCAGTGACAATGACTTTGGGACCTTTGACCCTCACGTAATCTCTCATGCATGTCTGATGAAATAACCGAATGTTTGTTTCCTTTTTATGGGTTAAATAAACAGCTGGACGATTACCTATTTTTTATACGTTTCTGCAAGGTCCAAAATAACATTGACCTTCAAGATCGACACAAAAACAGAACATATATAAAAAATAAAATCTATCATCTCTAAATACAAAAAGTTTGGACTTTATATCTCTCATAGTTTAAGGTCAAGGTCACTTCAAGTACCTATACAAATCGACTTTGGACAGTTCCAGTGACCCTGACCTTGGAGTTAGGTTGACCAAATTTGCACAATATATGTTTCTCAATGATATCTAAGTTCAATATTAATAACCTAGGAAAAAAGTGAAATTTTGTGACAATTTTTCATTTTTTTACTAACATTTTATGACCCTGTAACCTTGACCTTGACGTGAAGTCATTCATTCACTAATCATTAATGAGGTCTCATCGGTATACGCCCTCTTACCGAGTTTGGTTGTGATAATTGAAATTTTGCACGGACAGACGGCGGACAGGCCGACCGAGAGACGGATTTTGTTAAAGATATCATTTTTGGACTATTTAGGACTCATCTCACATAGATTTGCAAAAATCTGATTTTTTTTTCTTTGGGGAGGGTGGGGGGGTGGGGTGGGGTTTGGTTGGTGGTTGCGTTAAGGTGGGTGTGTGAGTAATTATACTCACATTGCTGCATTTTTTTTTATATCTTGTTTGGACAATTTAAGACTCAATCTTGGACAGATTTGCAAAAATCTGGATTTTTTTTAAAATCGGTGTAGAGGGGTGGGTTCGAGGGAGGGAGTGAGAGTGCGGATAGGGGGGAGAGGGGGGGGGAATGAATACATAGACTCACACTGCTGTGCACTGGAGTCAATAATTAATTTTAAAATTGCTTTCACTCATTTCCAAACGCAATTATGGAATTTACAGGGTTAACAGCTGTGTTTTCATCATAAGATATTGCATCAATGGAATCAAGTTTGTTATTATTAAACAGAAATACCTTTAGAACTAGAAAATAAACCCCTAACCCATAGCATCAGTATCAAAATTCTATACCAATCAAGTGCTATGGATACAATGAACTTGTTCGGCAATCTGAAAATCAATCCCTAAAGTGGATTTCAACTAGTTCTACTACTTCACCTAGCATTTCGCTGAACATTATGTCTTTAATCCAAATTCTATACTTGAAAGGCAAAGACCATATTACTCACGTGCTCCTTATGGAACTTGCAATATTAAACATCAAAATAAGTGGCCACAACTGAAGAAAAAAACCAACAAAAACAAACCAAACACAAAAAAACTGAAACGGCATTAAATGCAAATACCGACTTTCCTTTTTCTATGCTCTTGACCTTCGGATGACCTTGAGACCTGATTCCAAATATACTCAAATCGTATTACATGAAAGTTGTATTATGCCAAAAAACAGTGATCATGGGATGACCTTGACCTTGTGACCTTGGGATGATTTTGTCCTTCAAGTAACCTCTGATGCCCATGTATGATTAAATAACTCGAGGTTGTTGCATGCTATGGGTCAAACATAGAGCAATATTCCACTGTATGATGAACAATTCAAAAAAATGTTTTGTAAAGACCAAAATAACGTTCACCTTCAAGATCAATGCAAAAATGGAACGTACATGAAAGATCAATATATACAACAATACAACAAGTTTGGAATCTATTTATATCATAGTTTATGGTAAAGTCATTTCAGGTACCAAAATGAACCAAATTTAAACAGCTCCAATGACCTTGACCTTGGAGCGAGGTTGACCAAATTTGCAGAATCATAAGTTCAATATTAATAACTTGGGGAAAAAATTGAAATTTTGTGAAAAATACATTTTTTGACTAACATTTGTTGATCCTGTGACCTTGAAGTGAAGCCATTTATTCACTGATCATTTTCAAGGCCTCATGGACATACACCATCTTACCAAGTTTGGTTGTGATATTTGAAATGGGTTCCGAGAGATTAAGCCACTTGCAAGTTTTTCGCAGACAGATGGACCAAAACTAAATAAATAAATAACAACCAACATTTCAAGTCATATTTTGTTTATTTATAGTTCGTGTCGCACAGATTTGCAAACAACTGGAAAAAATGTGGGTGGTGAATACATAGACTCAAATTGCTGCACACATGTGAGTCAAATATAAATTTTGCTAATGAAACAGAAAGGTAATTTGAACTAGAAAATAATGTTGGCAATTTTTGTCAAACATCAAAATTCAACACCCTCCGTAGCAATGAACGCACTATATACAAATGGCAATACGAAAATCAATTAAAAAGTGAATTTTCTATCACATGCTAAAAACTTTCCATTTCTATATTTTCTAACCTATTCTATCCTGTAACTCGGAAGTCGTTGGGGTTCCAAAGATGATCGTTTAACCAGCATACTCCATCTTTCTCTGTCCTCAGCAACACTGATGGCTTCGCTCAGTGTCAAGCCAGTCCATTCTCGAATATTGTCCTCCCACCTCTTTTTCGGGCTCCCTCTTCCTATACCTCCTTGCACTGTGCCTTGCAGGATGGTCTTTGCAAGGCCTGATGAGGTATTGACATTGGACTTTGATGTCTGTGTTGATGCCATTGGCGAGACGTGGCCGTACCATCGGAGTTTCCTTTTCTTCACCACTAAGAGCAGGTCATCGCGTTGTCCAATGGCTTGTGTGATGGTCAGTCGGACTTCATCGTTGGTAATGTGCTGGGTATAGGGAATGCCCAGAAGTCTTCTGAAGCACCTCATCTCCATCCTTGGTATTCTTTGCTGTAGGTCTGCTGTGAGGGTCCATGTTTCGCAATAGGAAGATGGAGATGACAAGGGAGCGCAGCAGCCTTACCTTGGAATGTAGACTGATGGTCTTGTCTTTCCAAATGGGCTTCAACCTTGACTGGGCAGCAGTTGTTTGTGCGATCCTGGAGAGGACTTCCTGTCGGGACCCATTGTCTGACACAATGGCTCCTAAATATTTGAAGCTATGCACTGTGTAGAGGGACTGACCTTGGACTTTGATGTCCGGGTTGATTCCATTGGTGTTGTTGGTCATCATTTTGGTCTTCTCTACACTTATTTCCATTCCATAGGCTATGGAGGTGTTGTCAAGCCTCTGTACCAGCTGTTCAAGTTCTTGTTCTTCTACGGCCATCCAACATTGTCATCCGCAAAACGAAGGTTGGAGATCGTTCTACCCCCTATGCTGACTGTGCCTTCGTGATCTGCAAGGGCATCTGACATGATGAGCTCTAGAAAGATGTTGAAGAGTGTTGGAGAGAGTAGGCATCCTTGACACACACCGATTGTTGTTCTGAACCAGTTCCCGATGGTGCTGTATTGGAGGACTGCACTGGTAACCTTGTCATACAGGCTTTTGATGACTTCAATAATTTTAGGGCTGATGTTGTACACTCTGATGGTTGCCCACAGAGCTGCATGCCAGACTCGGTCAAACGCTTTCTTGAAGTCTACGAACACATGATATAGATGTTGTTGGTGCTGTAGGTATTTCTCGCAGATTATTCTGAGGTTAGAAAGCTGTTCAGTGGTACTTCGCCAATCCTGCTTGTTCTTCATCTAAGATTTGTTCAGCTTGGGGTTTAAACCTGTTGAGTTTTATTTTCAGGAGGACCTTGCTGGGATAGCTGATGAGGCTGATGGTGCGGTAATTTTCACACTCATGAAGGTTATCTTTTTTTGGAAGAGTGATGACAAGCGACTGGGTCTATGGTGTAGGTCACTCCCCACTCTGCCAGATCTTGTTACAGATAATGGTGAGGGCGCCAATCATCGCTTCTCCTCCTGCTTGAAGCAATTCCGCGGGTATGTTGTCCACTCCCGCTGACTGTCCTTTCTTCAGCGATTGGACTGCTGCCTCAACTTCTTCTATGTTTTAGTTATAAGATTTGGCGCATACATACGTCAATGATAAATTCTATTCTAAGAATCACTAAGCGAATTTTCAACAACGTCCGCTAATGCAACCTATATCTCATTGCTCGTTTATAATGAATGACAACATTTTGCAGATAAAGCACCGAATGTTTAAAATCAATACAAAACCACAAAAGGGGATAAAGAGTAGCTTTGGCCAATGTTTCAATATTAAATTTCAATACCGATAAGTTTTATAAACACAGTGTGTGTGTCTGGCACTCTGAAATCAATTAGTTAAGTGCATGGCCTACTTCTGTCAATGCATCAATCATTCCATTTTATCCACTCATGTATTATTTATGTGCTTCACAGTTAATTTCATAAGCTGGGATAGGTGATAAAATTGTAGAGAAAATGGAATAAAAATCCAAATTCAAAGTCCTTCCCTGCTTCCAAATATTTGCTCTTTCAGTGCTTCATTTGTTTTTCATTTTGTTTCAATGAAAATTGAGAGGTGTGAAAAGCTAAGTAAGTCACCTCAAAATACACAACGATGGATATAGGTACCTGGCTTTGTGTAAGACGGATGAAATTAAAGCAGAGAGTGAGAAAGCAGATATCAGAAAGGTTGTGAGGAATTGGGAGTCCCTACCTAGATGAACAATCTAATCAAGCAGAGGAAACAAACTCCAAAAGGCTGTGGAGAATTGGGGAATTATGGGGAATCCATAACAACATGAATTATTTATGAAACACAAACTGGAAAAATGAAATGTAATTACAAATGATTTATTTCACAGTGCGACTGGAAGTTGTTTTAACAAATGGCACACTGTTAACAATAAAAGTGCACGAGTACTACTATAGCGCGTATTTACCCATATACGGTCTGGTGCCAGACATGGATGTAGCCAACTCATCCTTGCCCAGCTGTGTTGCAATGTTGAAGTCTGTCACATGACAGTGGCCTGCAAACAAAATCACACAAATATTTCTCATCAGCATCAGCAAAGTTCAAACTTGCCTGCATATTGGGGTCTTGAAAGCGAGGTTTTAAAAGAGAGGTAGCGGCAGTGAACCTCAATAATCAGCCTCTTCCAAAGGAGATGCATGCCTTCTGCCAACAAATACCAACTGTCTATGTTGAAAGAGCACGTTTCAACGGTGTTGAAATGACTGATCATCATTGCTAACCGTCACTTTTCAGTGCCCGGCTCAGTTGTTGACAAATGCAGCGTTTCAACCTTACTTTACAAAGAAAGTCAGTCAAAGTTAGTGGTGTGCTTACATTTTAAATAATGTTACCTAAAATGTTTAGAGTAAACGAACACATATGCCAATAGACTTCCAAGGCATGAAATCGAACGCTATTCTGAGTAAATTATAAGTTGCAGAAAAGCCTGAGCATTAGAATGTAATTATTAGCATTTTGTCAATATTGAATTTGGTGTAGATGTAATGGGGATTATATATATATCTACACACACACAAACGCAGTGATCTATGGAGAGTGCTATTGAGCTCAAAAGCGCGGCAATCTAAGGAGACCGCTATATTATCCAAAGAAATGACAATAAAAATCAAACCAGCCCTCATTAAGTCGAGTAGTTTAACTGTAAAAAACAAATCCCATTCCTGTAAGCTCACCACGATAACAACTACATTTTCCCTTTCTGTGTAATCTTTACAAAAGTTCACATAAATGAAACTGATATATCTAAGCAGTCTGATAGTG
The DNA here is from genome assembly GCA_036898135.1 of Oncomelania hupensis. Classification (NCBI taxonomy): domain Eukaryota; kingdom Metazoa; phylum Mollusca; class Gastropoda; order Littorinimorpha; family Pomatiopsidae; genus Oncomelania; species Oncomelania hupensis. Next base: position 69,404,101 of record CM072511.1, on the reverse strand, counting down.
GTGGACAGGGCAACATTCTCTTGCGTTTTTAATTCCAAATGCAGACACGCAGACAAAGATCATGCTCACTCACACACACACACCCATTCCAGCAATAAAGATAGACACAATTGTGGAAATAAATAAAACAATAAGTGAAGGAAGACGACCATTTACCTTTCTCGTCTAACAATATATTGTCTGGCTTGATATCTCTGAAAGCAAAAAACAGCACGTGTTAGTAAAGCACCACTAAGTCAAGTCTAGCCACAAAGATTCCAAGTTTTTAAGCCAACTCTTACTAAACTGGCATATAATCAGGATGTTAGTTTAGAAGTTCAAAACAGCAAAATAAAAAAAAGGAGATTTAATGGTGGACTTTGGGGGTGATTAAATAATAGTCAAGAGTCTGTAGACATATAAAAGACAGAAAAAGGAGTGGGTGAAGGGAGGGGAGAGTGGTCGTGGTGGTGAGAGAGGGAGACGAAAATACGAAAGAGTGTGAAAGGATAAGTGGGAAATATAAGTAGAAGGATTAAGGGAGGGAGAGGAAGAGCGAAGGGGGAGGAAAAGCGAAAAAAGGGCAAGATGCGAGAAGCAAGCGCAGGAGGCAGATTAGGTAGGGAAGGAGAGAGGAGGTGGGGGGGGAGAGGGGGGAGATAGGATAAAATGTGGAAGAAGTATAGAAGGTTGATTTATTGATTGATTGATTGATTGAGAGAGAGAGAGAGAGAGAGAGAGATGGTTTTATAACCTTTCGGAATTTTGGGAGAGACGTATGGGAACTCCCTTTTCTCTGGACCTGCTTACTGAGGGTGTGTCAATCTCTTTCCTCGCTGTCTTACCTTTCCCGGTCTAAACAGATGAAGGTACCCATCCACAACTAGTTGGAGTGGGGATGGAGGTGGGAGGGTGTGTGTGTGTGTGTTGTGCGCCAGTTTCAACCTTTATATCCACCAGAGGTTGCATCCATGTGTGGTCACCCATCCCAGTACTAACCCCGCTGCTTAACAAAACATTTGCAGCATGTACTCGAACCAATACGCTACTGCGCCACCGATGAGAGAGACGATTATTATTAATATTAATGAACGAACTGTGGTATTTTTAGCTTAATTTCACAACTTCTGACTCCATGACGAAGTGAGAGGTGAGGAAAGAACGGTGACAGCAAGTAGAAGAAGACGAAACGTATTTTTATATTATTCATGAAAGAACTGAGGCACTTTAAGCTTTGTTTCACCCAATCCTACTCCATTATTTAGTTGTCAATCCCCTGTCTGTAAACAGCTTATTTTTGCTAGCTCGCCACCCATTGTCCTTCTTCACAAAACACAGCCGCTGGTTTTCCTACAGAAACTGCCTCTGGAGCTCATCTGCCTGTGTAATCAATAGTGCAAAATATTATTGCCAAGTCACTCACTTGTCTGGCACCATCCAGAGCACTATTACAAGTTATTGTGCTGATCACAGTGAAAGTAACGTTAAATGACTTCGATTCCAGATGGTCAGAATGTTGCCCCATCTAGGGCGCTTCGAAACAATATGCAGCTTTCTACCGTACATTTAAGGCAAATGACTAGTACAGAGTGCTTGGGCGCCTATCACTGAACAACCATAAGGAGAATTCAGTTCCAGATGGTTAGCATGTAATCATCTTGTAGTAGAAGATTGATAGGACTAATAATAGAAAGACTAGTAAATTGGACATCACAGGCTGTTTCATCAACAAATTCCATGTACTGTTGTGCTGTTCGTATAAAAAGGTCTTATTGAATGGATATTTTGCTGCACAAAAAATTTCCTTCTATATATCTTAAACAACAACAACAAAACCGACTGAACTGATTTTGATGATGTTTAGTGTACAGGTACTTCAACTCATTGCCAGTCAGTTCGTCGCTTCGAATTTCACGTTTTTGTTAAACGTACATTTTCTTAAAAACATTATTTCAACAAAGACTTCCAATTATTGATTATAATAATACTAACATACTTTAACCACCATTCAGCCTTTTGTACCATTCACCTTTGCTCTTTCTCAAAGTTCAAGGTCGCTGAGCACAATGATATTATAAACACGTTTTTCTCTTTATCTTAGAATTGGTAGAAGCGATACATTTTTTCTTGCTGATTGTTCATCATTTTTCATTTTTGCTTCTTTAGGGCAAAGCCGATTCACTTCAATGCCAAGAAAATTATTATCAGCTAAGTAGGAGAGTGTCTGGAAATACATTTCAATGGTTTGTCAAACTTGTTTAAATTGATATAATAATTATCTGCTGTCGTCATTTTTATTTTGCCTGAGAGCACGTTATAATAACCTGGTGTTAGTGGCGTCATGCAACTGAAGTGTATTGTCATCATCAACTGTTGTAATAGAGTCAATTTCTGTGATTTTCAGCCGACTAAAAAACAAACTAGGAAGGGTTTTCTACTTGTCGAATGCTGCTCGAGAGATCACTATGTCACTAAAAACAGTGATAATGCCTGCTAACTTAAAAACAACAACAACACAAACCAGTATTGGATACCTTACAAATACGGTACTGATGTAGGCTACCGTTCCGATATCTATTGTCGCTAATTACCAAATTTGCATTTACGGACGCCCGCAAACTTTTGCTTTTGCTACAATTAACGAGTGTAATCATAACGGTCCGTGTATCTCTAACTAGGCAATCACCAGACAACCATATATCGCTATAGTCAAGATTGCAGGTAAGTCTTCCAAACAAAACGACATCACTAAAATTATGTGTATAATATTTATGTATCTTTTCGTGCATCCCTGAGACACAGGCCAGTCCTTAAACAACAGTATCACTATCTTTGTGCTGTAGTCGAGCAGTTTGTAATATGTATGCATGGACTCGTGTGAGACCTCCAAACAAACCAAGCAGATCACTTTGGTGGAAACAGTTTGTAATGAAACGTTTGTAATTTGTATATGGGCTAAAACTGATAATAGTCGCTGTATTTTATATCGGAAAATAAAGTGCATTACACACCGCAATCCCTACCATTATGCTGATTATTGACTAGTCAGTACTTATGACAGCTGAAGAGCTTACATATATATGACCTGCATCTGAACAACACAATTCAGCCGAACAACAGAATTCAACGCCAAATGCAAATTTTGTAAACGAATAAAGTCTCAATCAGTCAGTCAGTCAGATGCAGTTCTGTATAAACCCCAGTCCAGTTAATTCATTACAACATTTGACAAGAAATATGCAGATCAAAATTCATCTCAAGTCCCTATTTTTACGTTATTATACATTGCATAAAATAAAAACCTTTCAATAATATGAAAATCACTATTTCCAAATACCTACCAAGTTCTTTGGCTCAATAGTCAATCTTAAAGTCTTTACCTTTTACAGCTACAGTTATAGCTGTAGACTCATCTCTAGTTTCCTACAGTTCTTGATATACCAGACAATACAGTCCGATGCCATACAATTGAGTTGTCAAGTTCTCAAGATGTAGTTTTGACGGCGCTGTCTAAGATGGATGAAATCAGTCATATTTGCCTGTCAAGCCTGACGACCGCTTTTGGACTTTTTCGAACCGTTAGGGTCCAGTTTTACACTCCAGATTATGTCCAAAATATGTTTGAATGCGAGGTCATTCTTTTAAACTTGTTTACACCAGATAGAATGATTTAAAAAAAAAGTCTATTAATGATTGAAAAGCTCTTAAATAAGCGTGTACGCAGCTTAAAAAGTCATTCGGTCCCTTTATAACGTTATCGCGAGGGTTATTTGGTCTTTTATAACGTCATCTCGCGAGTTTCCTTCTATACAGTCATTAGGTGTCGACCAATACAACGAGCCAAGAACCAGTTGCATGGAAACAGCAACAGCAAAACATTGCAACACTGTTTATTTTAGTAATATATTAAGAATAACTGAAACGTAATTCATTATTTTTACTATGTGGATACTTTAACTACTGTTAAGCATGCTAGATCATTTTCATTTGTACTTACTCATAGGTCAACGTCATTGGGCTTCTCCGCTTTCTAAACACGTTTCACAGCTTCTAAAAATTGGCTGAGCTGATTTGGATAATTGCTTGCTTGCCCAAAGTTCAGTTAGTGCCCTATTATTCCCCGTTTTCCTTTTGCTACTTTATGATAAAGCAGTCACAACACCGTCAATAAAATGAACACTTTCAAAAATTATGCTTATTTTTCTGCCATGTATGTGTAAATGTCTTGCCATCTTTTTGTTTTTGTTCTCTAATTTTATGCGTTTGATAACTGTGACAATCCGAACAATTATTGTAAACAAACCTGACATTTTAACTTCTTCAATGCCAAATGTCCTCAGGTGCCCTAAATAAAATCCTGAACTTTTCTTCGTCAAATACTTAAAACACAGTCATAGTCGCTGTGTGTGTGTGTGTGTGTGTGTGTGTGTGTGTGTGTGTGTGTGTGTGTGTATGTGTGTAATGTTTATGTTCTGATTTGGTATTTCATGTTTAGCTTTTGATTCGTTCAATTATTTATGTAGTAATTTACAATTATTTATTTATTTTTCTTCTGTAAAGCGCTATGAGCTCTAGTGAGGAAGGGCGCTGTTCAAATGTATTATTATTATTATTATTATTATTATTATTATTATTATTATTATTATTAATATTATTATTATTATTATTATAACAGTGGAAGAAATGTTACGCAGTTTAAATGTTCTTCGATATTTTGACCGTCCTGTTCACGAGTCGATAGTTTGAGTAGTGAAGGGTGGAGATGGAGGCCACTAGGTTGTGTAAAACAAATACAGTTAAGCATACAGCGTAGCTGAGACTAGACGAAGCCTTCTCTCTCTCTCTATCTCTGAGACAAGACGAAGCTCTCTCTCTGTCTGTCTGTCTGTCTGTCTGTATGTGTCTCACAATAAAGTTGGTTAGGTTGTCTCGCCAAAAGAAAATGGATATCTTCTTCGATCTCTGAAGATCAGAATGCGTTACGAAAATCTAATGAACGTCCTCTGCATTGTAACTAGTATTGCTGTATATTGTTTGTTTGTTTGTTTGTTTGTTTTAATATTTTATTCCCCTCCTCTTTCTTCGTATTATTCTTCCAAGCGCTCTATTTCATTCATATTTTAGAGCTGGACACCGAAAACCTCGGCTGATCTATGGCAGTACAGACAATGGCGGACCAGCACATCGGAAGAAAAAAACACACGCTTTTGGGACAGAAAAATCGTAGCCGGAATAAGCGGTGGTCAGTACAAGCTGTGACCGGTACACAAACAAGGAGTTTTTAGTCTTGGAATACAAGGCATCTGGCAGAGAAATGGTTTGTTATGAAGTATAACCAGTGGCCATTATAATTGTTGGCCGTTAAAGACAGTGTGTAATGTATTTTTTTTAAGGCAATTTAAAAAGTGCAGCTCCAAATGCTTAATTTGTTGGGTGGTTCCTCCGTTGTTTCTCAAAAGCTTTAACTAGAAGGGCAAAGCCAATATAACTCACATGCTCCTTATGGAACTGGCAATATTTGACATGATCATTGGTGTCCAGATAAAACAAAATGAAACGGTTGCATTAAAATGCAAAGAAATACCGACTTTTATCTTTCTATGCTCTTGACATTGACCTCCGATTTCAAATACACTCATGTACTATCAAATAACGTGCAGCAAAAATTGTATTATGCCAAAAAAACGGTGACCATGGGATGACCTTGACCTTCAGCGACCTTGACCTTGGGATGACCTTGATCTTCACGTGACCTCTCATGCATCTGTTGTTTAAAAAACAGCCATTCCACTGTAAGAATACCAATTTTTTGGCATGTTTTTGCAAGGCTTAAAATGACCCTGACCTTTAAAGATCAACCTAAAAAACGGAACAAAATATGACATATAAATCTATCATCTCTAAATACAAAACGTTTGGACTTTATATGTCTTATAGTTCAGGGTCAAGGTCGCTTAAAAGTACCTATACTAACTGACTTTGGACAGCTCCATTGACCTTGACCTTGGAGTGAGGTTGACCAAATGTGTATAGTATGTGTGTCTCACTGACATCTATCGTGCATCAAAGTATCATTCATAAGTTCAATATTAATAACCTAGGAAAAAAGTGAAATTTTGTGAAAAATTGTCATTTTCTGACTAACATTTGATGACCCTGTGATCTTGATTTTGAAGTGAAGTCCATAATTCACTGATCACTTTTGAGGCCTCATGGGTATACACCATCTTACCAAGTTTAGTTATGATAGTTGAAATAGCTTCTGAGCACTTAGCCACTATAAAGGTTTTGCACAGACAGACAGACGGCGGCCGGCAGACAGACATACGGAGGGAAGGACTCCTCGCCTCCCCCTCCCCCTACACATGACATCATTTTTGGACTATTTAAAACTCATCTCGCGCACAGATTTTAAAAATCTTGATCTTTTTTGGGGGGGGGGGAGAAGTGTGTGTGTGCGCTCGCGCATGCGTGTGTGTGTGCGTGTGTGTGTGTGTGTGTGTGTGTGTGTGTGTGTGTGAATATATAGATTCAGATTGCTACGCATTCGAGTCAAAGAGGCGGTGGTGTCAGGGGGAAATGCCAACGATTCAGCCCAATTCAGGAATAGCCTTTGCATAAACAATCGGACAGAATGGGGGAAAACAACAGAATTGAAGAAACACTGCAGTTTGATGAGTTGCAACAATAATGTCCACTCATCGTTGAACAAGGTCTCTCAACAACAATTCATGACATTTTCCCAATACATTAAATCTGAATGCGCTGGATGCAGGTCACGAAAAAAGAGGAATTAGAAGGAAGCAGAGTAGAAGTAGTAGAAGGAAGCAGAGTAGTAATAGTAGAAGGTGAAAGATAAAAAAGAAGGTTATCAAAATATACATGAAAAGAGGATAAAGCTGAGGGGAAAAAGATGTAATTCATTCTAGGAAAAACTGAAGAAGAAGAAGAAGAAGAAGAAGAAGAAGAAGAAGAAGAAGAAGAAGAAGAAGAAGAAGAAGAAGAAGAAGAAGAAGAAGAAGAAGAAGAAGAAGAAGGAAAGGTAATGAGGCTACAAGAAAGAAGAGTAAATACATAAAAACATTAGTTTGTACAATTGCGTCTACCCATCTACGCACAATGTCCATCGATAACAAAAATGCATGACATTTTTCCAGTAAATTTAGCGGGATGAAACAGGAGACTGGGGAACAATCAGAACGAGGAAGAGAAATATTACAGAAGGACGAAGAAGAGAGAAGGAAGGGGGAGACCAAAGAAAATGTTGCAACGGCAGGACAAAGGGTGGGGGTGGGGGTGGGGTGGGGAGAGAGAGAGAGAGAGAGAGAGAGAGAGAGAGAGAGAGAGATCACAAGGATGGAGATTAAGGCTATAAGCCTAATCTTAGATCTGTCCGTGCATCATTCACTCTCACAATCATGCTAATAATTATGTATACGTATACAATTCTATTTTCAACAGAAATTCAAGCATTCTTCCACAATTTGAATATACTAATGAATATATTATTAAATATAATAATGTATCGAATAACAATAACATGTAACAACTTTACAGCAACAATAAAATCCTAATATTAAAAGGATGAGGAGAACGAGAAGGACGGCTAACAAGAAAAAAAATGATTGCTATTCAAAAGTTACAATTCTTGAAATAAAATTTAGGAAGCATAGAAGAAAGACGTTAGAAGAGAAAGTTATAGAAAAATAATAACGGTGGAGAAAACGAAAGAGAATGATACGAGGGCAACAAAAAAGGAAATAAAATTTGCCGTTCAATCTAGGACAGTTGTTCCAGTTCTGGCAATAGAAAATAACGCTAGTGTAGGAGGAGAAAGCAAATATTGACACTGAGAGAAAGGAAAACATAACGTATTTTGGAAAGGGTAAAAGCACGTAATGAGAACAAGCAAATTAGAACGGGTGTGGGGAAAACATGGAGGGAGGGAAGAAAGGGAGTGGAAAAGGAGGGGGAAGAGGAGGAGAAGGAGGAGAAGGAGGATGGAAAGAGGAAGGGAGAGATGGAGTAGAGTAAAACAAATTCATTAATATTCGAATATGACATGGTGACAATTATTAAATTCTGAAAACATAATAAAGCGCAGATTGCTTTAATTTAAAAAAAAGGTTCATATGTATACATGGCATTAGGGAAAGATGAGTTCTAAATAAATCAGCAGAGGTGGGGTTGGTTCATCAAACTGTTAAGACATTGCATGTTATCGTGCCTTGGTCATAAATTTATATCAGGAGTAATATTGACGTTGGTATGTGTAAGGACACAACAGCAGATGGACCAAGTTATAACTGAGCGCATCCTCCCCCCCCCTCTTCCCATCCCTCACCCTTCCTCCCCCCCCCTCCAAAAAAAAGCAAACCGTGACCTTGGAGTGACTAGACCATCAGTGACCTTGATTTTGGTATAACAGGATAACAGGAATTTATTTCGCCAATTGACACGTAATAGATACAACAATCGGAATATTATTTGGTGTTGGACAATAGCAGAATGTTTTATATTTAACAACATATCTCTCTCTCTTTCTCTCTCTCTCTCTCTCTCTCTCTCTCTCTCTCTCTCTTACACACACGCACGCACGCATGCACACATACCTACATACATAACTACACACATGCATGCACAACCACACACACTCGCAAAACATACCCAAAGGCTCGCACACAGTCATCGCCTATACTAATACTTAACACACAGACACACACTTCCTCTCACAGTGAGAGCATCATCATTACATGGTATTCCATATTATACTGAAATGCATAAACAGATAGATATAATAAAACACAAATGACTAGTCTAAAGTGATCACAAAAACATTCTGGATTATAACAGTCGCTGTAGTATCTAGATGTATGTAAAGAACAGTCGCTGTAGTATCTAGATGTATGTAAAGAGAGGAGCAGGGCGTGCGCACGGCAGGGGGATCAACGGTGGGAAGAGGATGCGGCGTTTAGAGATCTTACAGTTTGAGGGTAAAAGGAATCTTTAAAGCGGGAAGTGTGGGATTTGAAGGATCGAAAGCGGAGAAGTTCGAACAGGGGGTGGGAAGGGTCAGAGAGGATCTTGTCGGCTCTTTTGAGAGAGCGGGTCGAGTAGATGGAGGCCAGAGAGGGGAGCTTACAGCCGACCTCTTATATGACCAAATAACCAATGTTGCATACAGGAGTTCAATATACAGCCATTCCACTGTAAAATGGCATAATTTTGTTTGATTTTGCAAGGCCTATAATGACCTTGACCTTTAAGATTAACGAAAAAAGCTGAACATATTTAAAGGATCAATCTATCATCTCTAAATACAACAAGCTTGGACTTTGATTCTCTCTTTGAAGTGATCTTTACACTAAACTAAGTACCAATACTAAACGACTTTGGACAGCTCCATGGACCTTGACCTTGGAGTGAGGTTGACCAAATTTGTAAAGTATGTGTGTCTTATTGATATCTATCATGCGTCAAAGAATCAAGTTAAATAGTTAAAAAAAACCTAGATAAAATGAAATTTTATGAAAATTTGTCATTTTTGACCAACAATTATTGATTCCGTGACCTTGATCTTGAAGTAAAGTCATTTATTCATTGATCATTTATGGGGTCTCACGGGTATACATCACCTTCCCAAGTTTGGTTGTGATAGTTGAAATAGGTTCTGAGATATTAATCCACTTGCAAATTTTGCACAGACGGCGGACAGACAGACAAACATTTGTTTTTTAAATATCATGTTTGGACTATTTAGGACTCCTCTCGCAAGGATTTAAGGGTAGTGGGGAAATGAGGGGAGGGGGGGGGGGGTAGTACAGAGACTCATATTGCTATTCATGCGAGTCAAAAACGTAAACTTTTGTGAAAAGTGTAATTTTTTAAATAACATTTGTTGACCCTGTGACCTTGATCTTTAAGTTAAGTCATTCTTTCAGTGATCATTTCTGAGGTTTCATGGATATACACCATATTACCAAGTTAAGTTGTGATAGCTGAAATAGGTTCTGAGATGTTAATCCACTTTCAAGGTTTGCACAGACAGACAGACGGACCGACAAATTCTATTTTGTGGTCATTTTTGGATTATTTAGAACTCACTCATCTTGCACAGATTTTAAAAAATCTTGAACTGTTATTATAAATTTTTTGTGGGGAGAGAGAGGGGACGTGGGGGTCGATTGGGGGAGGGTGAATACAGTACTATGCAAGTGAGTCACAAACCTTCTAGTTCTATTAAATCCTTTGCCTACCTGTGTAAAACACGTTGCGAATGGAGATAGTCCAGAGCGAGAGCCAACTCACAGAGGTAAAACCGGATGCATTCCTCCGTGAAGTTGACGTCCTGCTGCATGTGATAGCGCATGTCCCCACCCAGCAACAAGTCCACCACCATGAACATGTCTTCTTCGTCCTGTGGCAACATAAATTTAGAAGCAAATAAAACTAAACACAATACAACACAGCACAACACAACACACTTTTTCGGAAAGTTGACGACCTGCTACATACGATATAGCGCATGTAACATGTCCGCCACCATGAACATATCTTCAACCTGTATAAGCTCTGTAATCAATAACCTAAATCATAATGGTCACTTTACAATAAAGGCATCCCACGCAGGGAACGCTGAGGCTATATCTACTTTATCCAATCCCCGTTTACAAAAACAAAATAGACTACAAACACCATTATAAAATATCAACAAAACACATACATACAAAATGCCTACATAGCCAAATAATAACATCATAGGAAGCCCCAGTGACCGTTTGGCAGAAAACGTCCAATATTCCCAAACTAATCCAACAGACCTCACATACAAATGAGGAGTTTTGTCCCGGAAGAGTTTTCAAGAAAAAATGTAGGTGACTGGTCTAGCAAAGAAGATAGTATAGTAGATTGATAGAACAGAATAGGGATGAGAAAGAACAAAAGAGAAAGACAGCGACAGTGGGAATTTAAAGCACTAAATTTCCAGAAAGTGGGGATACTATTTATACTGAAACCCCCGACAACCCCTCGGTTCTCCTGCTCAAAAGAATCTGATAAAGTGGAGCCAAGTCGGATCTGAAAATTTCTATCGGTTAAAAAATTGTTTATAAAAATGGGTAAGTTCCCACAGAAGCCCAGGAGATTTCCATTTTTTAGAATCCCGAATTTCCAAGTCATGTCATACGCCTTTTTTTTTTAAAGGTCAAACAACACAGAAACATGTTCACAGTTAATCAACGCGTTTCCGACGAACGAGATGATCTGAAGTGCTCCTGTTTTTGCGGAAACCATACTGAAATATACCAAGGGCGTTGATGGATTCTAACTGCCACATCAAACGCTCATAGATCATTTTTCCATAGTTTTGCACAAACAGTATGTAATGGCAACGGGCCTGTAGTTGTTTGGATCAGAGTGATCCTTACCAGCTTTATGGATTGGAACAATAACTGCTTCCCGCCAAGATGGGGGAAAGCAACCAGAAGACCAGGTATGATTAAACACAGCCGAGAGAATTTTAAGGGAATTTTTAGGCAAGTGCGAAATTAACTGATAATGAATATCAACAGGTCAGGAAGCAAAATTATGGATTTCATGATGGAATCTGTCAATTCTTCCATAGAAAAGGGAAGGTTATGTGGTTTACAATTATCGGAGACAAAAAAAGCAGAGTTCTTGTTCTTTTTTTATCTTTGATGTTTTGGAATTTTTGGGAATAATAAGCAGACAACGAATTGTGATAGATGGTGAAAGCCAACAAATCAGCCACCTGCTTTTGCCAGTGATATAATTAATCTGTCCATGGTTTTTCAGACTTTGGATCACAGCTTTGGAGATTTTCATTTAATTCTTTTTATTATTTTCCAGACTGTTTTGAAAGAGGTTTAGGTTTTGGTATGAAGTTTGGAACAGAAGGTTTTCCAGGATTGATGCCTTTTTTGTTTAAAGAGATACCTAGTTTTAGCTCGCAGCTTTTTGTGATTATGTTTATTTTCAGCAGTAAAATTTTGAAAAGTCTTGTTTCCCTTGGTGATGAAAAGTCTTGAATTCTTCATCAAACCAAGGCCCTTCGGAGCACTGCTTTTAATAGATGTTTTGGGTATATTTTTTGAAGCACAATCTATTATAGGATATTAGAAAACTCCAAAACTGGATCTTCGGAATTTAGAATGTCACTGGTAATTCGACAAGCTGCGGAGTGTTCAAATTTGTCTCGATCTGCTGTTTTGAAATTCCAGCGCCGCTGGGCTCCCCAGATTGATCTTCTAGAAACTTTAGAAAAATCGAAAATGTATCAGTCCCACAGAAATCCGAATGAGGTTTCCAATCCAGGTCCAAAAAAAGAGAAGCGTCACAGATGGCCAGGTCTAAATTAGAAAATGTTCCTAAATGGCTACAATACGTAGGAGAATTTGAATTTTAAATACAGAGGTTGAGGTCATCAACAACATTCTCCAAAATGTTGCCTTGGGGATTCTGATGGTCACTTCCCCATCTGGGGGAGTGACCGCTCAGACCCCCAACAGTCACGAAGGGAGATGGGAGTTAGTCAATCAAGTTTAATAAATAGCTTTGCATATGGTTTTTAAGGAGCAGACTGTTACAGTACAGTTTGTTTGAAAGATACTCGAGCAGCAATCGCCTATAGGGGTGTGGTCAATGTAACTGGGCTAAATAAAATGTCTGACCGAACACATAAAGCGTTCCCACGAGAAACATTGGATTGCAAGCTAGAGTATCCAGACAATTGACGTATATTATCAGGACTCGAGAGAAGAGTTTCTTCTAGACAAATTACACTTGGTCGGTTTTTAGTAAGCAGGAGCAACTGTTCGTAGTTGGTTTTAAGGCCCCTAATGTTTCATTGTATTAAAAAGGTCATGATAGGAAGAAATAAAAGTAGTATGTTTTATTTCAAGTACATTTTGTACTCTTACGTTTCTCCTTAATTAAAACAGACTATTTTTTAGCTGGAGATGGAGGTGCTGATCCCTGTTGAGGCGACTCCATGTCAACAGATTCTACCTCCATGGAGGTGAAACGATTAAAAGTAATGTCTTTTTTTAGAAGACAACGGTCGTGGCCTATAATTGTCAGTCCTTGAAGAGGACTTCAAGCTCGTCAACCGTTGTGCGGCCCCAGCCAAATGCGTTTGATCTCGATGGGGTGAGGAAGAGGGAGATCGCGGACCAGACGTCCTCCCTTGTCAAGGAGGCGCAACAGGGTGTAGAGGTTTGGTAACGGCTTTTGATGCGGCCGCCGGCGCGTTCACCCGAGGAAGTGGCATTTGTCTTAGTGGTAGTCGGCCCGCTTGGGTTCGACCTCAGCTGATTACTAGAGGCAATGCTAACTTTTTCTTTATTTTCACTATCTAACAGACGCTTTTCTAGCGTTTTTGTCTTCTTTCAGAGAATTCAGAAGCGATCCTAAAGCAGATTTGTCAGAAACAGAGATCGTGGATGAAATAGATTTGAGCATGTTTGTGGCAAAGTGTTTGTTGAGGCCACTCCAACAAAACTTGGTTTGTTCGTATCACACGGCTTGAGAGTTTTATACCGTTTTCTCGCTTCTGGAAATGAGCATCTGTCTGTTTTCTGATTTTTTTTTTAAAATCTCAGCCTCATTGATCCAAGCAGGGCAAGACTTTGACGATGCAGGATGATCTCCCTTGTGAGCACTTCGGATCATCATTCCATTGTTCGCAATGGAAATATCCCCCACATTTGAAATAGTTTGGTGTGTTTTTACATGCCGTGCTACCGTGACCATACTTTTGGCATTTAAAACACGCAGTGACGCAGATACAAACACGGAGAAAGGGATGTTTTCATAGCAAACGATCACTCTTGTAGGCACGTCAGGTGTGCAAAAGGTTAAAAACAGAGTATTTGTGGGTACTCTGTTTCCGACCGTGTTTTCTCATGACCCTATGTGCCTCGGTAACACCCTGCTTTGCCAAGCCATCTTTTATTTCTGTCTCAGTCAGACCATCAAACTGAGATGACCGTACAACTCCTTTGGAGAATTTGAATGTGCGGTGACAACTCACATTTACATCAAAGACTTGGCTACCTAGCTCCAGCTTAGAGCCATCTCTAGCTCGTAGTTGTTCAGAAGTCTTTTCCGTGGGAAAGCCCACTAGGAAACTTCCATCTCTCAGTCCTTTAATGTCTCTGATCTGTCTGGACAATCCCTCAAACCACTTTTCCACGACAAAAGGGGAAATCGTTTGGTTTTTGTTGACCATCCTATCACGATGCGTGGCTATGTTTTAAGTCCAGATTTTTTTGCTGTACGTCTAGTTTCCATGACGCTGTCAGAATCATGCCCATGAGTTTCATTCAGTCCGTCATAAGTTCTTTTTTTTTGTCATTGAAGCGTAGGCTCAACGATGGCAGAAATAAACGGTCACCCTAGAAGAGCTGCCGTGCTATGGAAGGGACAATGGATGGTCAGTGACGCCCATAAGCCTTGGGCCGCCCCTCATTCTAGACCCACAACCACCCAACCTCTGGCCATGCGGAACCAATGCAGGCTTGAGGAAGAATTTTGGGGAGAAAGAAGGATAAAAAGAACCAGTAAGACAGAAGAAAGAAAATGGAAAAGCTGCAAAGTTAGTGGAAAGATATATAGAGTGAAATACAATATAAGTAAAAGGACGGGAAAGGCAGGAGCAAGACAAAAGGGGAGAAAATGATGTGCTAGCTTAGTCACCCAGCCAGAAAGAGGCTGGGGTCCACCTCCGGCACGCGGAGCCGAGCACATGGGGGCCTCCTGAAAATTGTTCTTTTGGGGAAGTGATGACAAGCGATTGGGTCCATGGTGAAGACCACTCTCCACTCTGCCAGATCTTGTTACAGATAATAGCATGAATGAATGCTAACAAAACTGAAGTTATGCTCACGGGTACCAAACACAACATGTCTTCTTCCCCTGTAGACACTGTCACTCTTGGCCAAACCTCTACTCATATGTCATATTTTGTCAAAAACCTTGGTATCATCCTTGACAACACACTCTTCATGTCAAAATTCATCTGCAAAACCTGTCAAACATGCAACTTTTAGCTCCGTAGAATAAGCCTTGCCCGCAGCATTAGACCACTGATACTACAGCCAAACTCATTTCCTCTCTTGTTCTGTCACGCTTAGACTACTGTAACTCTCTTCTGGCTGGCCTTCCTTCCTCTTCGGGTCATCTGCTCCGAAGTGTTCAGAAATCAGCTGCTCGTCTGGTTTTCAAAAAGAAAAAAAATCTTATCATATTACACCACTCCTATATTCTCTCCACTGGCTTTCTGTATTTCAGAGGATTAACTATAAAATATGGACTTTCTGTTACAAGTGCGTCCATGGATTAGCCCCTTCATACCTCACCAGAACATTCAATTTTACTAGCCATCTAGAAATCTTTGTTCTTCCTCTGACACCCTCATGCTACAAACTCTCCTCTGCAGGCTATCGATCCTTCTCAGTGCTTGGTCCTTCAACTTGGAACTTTCTTCTTCGCAGCTTTCTGAACATAGCCATTTTCAAGTCTAACTTAATCCAATACCACTCGGGCCAGTTTTGAGCTTCCCCTTATTTAATTCTCAACGCAGTAGAAAGAACTCCGCACAATATTCATGCCACGCTTAGGGGAAAAAACAATTAAAATACAAAATGAGGATTTACACCTGTTTAATGTGATGAAAAATACCATCAGATGCTGAATTTTCACACTTTGTGTTTAAAATGTGTGAGGTTGGTACCGAAAATGAACACACACAAAATACCAAGACAAGAGTTTCATGTTTTTACATATGTCCAGATTAGAACTCATCTTTTTTTTTTTTAATTGTTAATAATAATAATAATAATAATAATAATAATAATAATAATACAGGATCTTAAAGAAAATAAAATTATCAAAATTGATGGAAAAAAAGAGGAAGAAACAGTGTAATAAAAATGTAACTGAAGAAACTAGGTCACATTTATTTTGATTATCAGTAGGTCTACCTGTCTTCTTCGTTTAGAAGAAAAGACAAACGAAGAAGACAGTTAGGCCTACTGATAATCAAAAGAAACAGAAAGTAGAAACAAACTGTACAGTGATAGCAACTCTGGTGTCTTCTTTAACACATTCGGACGTTGACTTGGTACGTTACTATAAACAATGACTAAGTCAACGTCCAAACGGGCAAAGAAAACAACAAAGTTGCTAACACTGTATAGTTTGTTTGTATTTTCTGTTTCTTTTGACTATCAGTATGCCTACCTGTCTTCTTCGTTTGTCTTTTCTTCTTTCTTTTGCTGGGAACAGCAAAAGTTGGCAACTCCTGATCTGAATCGCTCTCTACTGAACTTTCAGAACTGACTGTCAGATCATCGGTTGGTCAGTTCTGAGAGTTCTGCTGATCGTCAAAATCAAGGTGATTTGGGTACTGCTAAATCCAAGTCAACATCAGACACCTCTCTATTTGCTATTTCTTGTAGCCCATAAAGTCATTGAAATCGTCGCTTTCACCGATAATCGAACACCATATCTTCCTCCTCCATCTTTGCGACACCGAAATTGGGGCCCACGCAGCAACAGCAGCTGAAATCGACGACAGCTTTGACAGCGAGGAACTGTTGGAACTTGGAGACTTCTACAGCAAAGAAGGCATCGATGATGTTAAGCTAGGACAAAGCCTGACGGAAAGTCAAAAGATGGAGTTCAAGGACCTTATGGGCGAGTTTCCCCGTAACTTCATCGATTTCCCAAGCTCTACAACTTTGGTGGAACATGAAGTCCACCTTACTTCAGATAACCCCGTTCGATCCAAACCCTTCCCGATCCCTTTCAAGGCCCGTGAATCCTTGAAGAAAGATATCGATGAGATGCTGAGGATGGGCATCATCAGGGAGTCCAGTTCCCCCTACGCGTCCCCTGTCGTGGTCGTGAAGAAGGAGGACGGGAGCAACAGAGTATGCATCGACTACAGGAAGGTTAATAAGATCACCGTCTTTGACCCCGACCCGATGCCTACTGCAGCAGACCTCTTCCGCCAATTATCGGGGAGTAAAATATTCTCGAAGATTGACCTCTGCAAGGGTTATTGGCAAGTCCCCGTGCGTCAGCAGGACATACCAAAGACTGCTTTTATAACTCCTGATGAGACGTACGAATGCCTGAGGATGCTTTTTGGCATGGTCAACAGTGGTCCTACCCTGAAGAGAGGAATGAAGAAGATGCTCATCGGGATGGACAACGTCTTCACCCAGACCTGGAAGGAGCATCTGATGGCCTTGAGGGAGCTGTTTCACCGTCTCACAGAAAACAACTTGACCGTGAGACCCGGCAAGCGCATTCTGGGAACTGACAACGTCGACTTCATCGGAAATTCGATGGAAGAAGGGAGCTATAGAGGATGCACTGGCTCCAGGAAAGCCCACGAGATCATTGTCTTTGACCCTGGGCCGATGACAACCGTATCTGACGAGGGCGTCGTTTCCTTGCGGATGACAGAACACTGACTGTGTGGATGAACTGAGAACATTGGCAGTATTCAGACAGACTTGCAGATGAAAACATTGACAGTATCCAGACAGACTGAAATAAGTTTTAATTCTGGACTTCGTGCATTGCGTCTCAACGTTGTTGAAAGAAATTAAGTAAATTTCTTCTTGTGTAGGGGGTTATGTTACGTTGAAACGCGCACGATGGATCAGATCGTTTTGTTTTGCAAAGCATGCAATAATAGAGTGTATTTACCTTTGATTTGATTTTGCATTGTTGTTAGAAGAAGCTTGGTATAATGTTGATAATTTTAGTTGATCGATATTATTTGAGAATTTTCTAGAGTTGGTTCTTTACCATCGATCGAAGGATCTAGATAGATCCAATAGAAGCTGAGCTGAGAGGTTCTTTTATGATGAAGAAAGTTGTATGACGTAAGACAGTGATGATGAAGTTTGCTTTGATTGGTTGTGGTGCGTCACGCTGGAGTGTTCTAAGTTTTTCTGGAGTTTAGATTAGATTATATATGTGCCGCACTGTTTCCAAAGAGAGTGTAAAGTTGAAAGTTGTAGAGAGAGAAAGTGAAAAGCGATTGAGCGATTGTATGCAGTTGTTGATGTACGCTGAATAAAGTTGGAAAACTTCATACGACGACTCCTGCCTTGTTGCTGAGTGAACGGGTTGCGTGGATAAACGAATCTGAGTTACACCTATCAGGATTCAAGCATCGGAGCTGAATCAACTACTGATAAAAAACAACAACGAGTGTAACACTATGTTTGACTTACGTGGACGGCGTACCAGAGGTTAATGATAAAGGGGTGCTCGACGATAGTGAAAAGTTTAATTCTTGAAGCACGCACACGCGCTCGCACACACACACAAACTGCAAAGCCTACAATACACGACTGTCGCGAACTGGCTAGTATTAACTCTGCTTGTTGACTATTTAGCATTGTGTAGTCTTTGTAATAGTAGAGAGTCAGTCTATTACACAGCAGCAATTAAATTACAGCACACTGCGAGCCTGAGCCACACACACAGCGCAGTGACGTCAGCACTTAAGTTTTGAATCGGACCGTTGGAACCAATGGGAGAGCTTAGGCAAAGTGGTTGGAGCCAGTTTGACTGGGTCCAAACCACGCACAGTTTTGGTCAGTTGGGAGGAATACACCGAAGTGTGAACAGCTAGATAGCTAGAGAAATCTCTACACACTTAGACCAGGAAGCAGGACTTAGAAGCATAGAATTCTATCAAGTCACAACGGGCCTGAACTTGTCAAACAGGTAAATGAACACCCTTCTGTTTCATCGTGATATATTTATATTATTGTTGAAATTATGTTTGTGGAATTTGCTATGCATAAATGTGAATTATTAATCCGAATTTGCCGTACCACGTGGAAGAGCCGAGTACGAGGCGAAACACGACCGGTTGCGCCGCCATGTTGTATCCCGTACGGAACCACTGTTGTTTAACTTATATGTATGTTTGCAGACCAGTGGCTGTACCACTGAATGTTTATATTATTATTAATTCTGTATGTGTATAGTTAGACACGATTGATATTCATGTATGAATAGGAATTTAGAGTGAGATTCCAGTGGAACCCGGAAGTAGCAGAATGTTCGTCGCTTATGTATAGAGATGTGGAGCTATCACTGAGGGCTACTTTGGCTTTCAGTGAGACGCTCTGCACAAACCGAGTATTCAGGGTTGTGCAGAATTTCGTCTCTTATATTACAGACGAGCAGGCGAGCTATCCTGGGCGCACCACTCCACAGAAACGACTAGTTGGCGGAGTATCCTCTACCGCACAAGACGGAAAGAGCGACCCGGAAAACTCCCTGTCAGACCCCACAGCGTGGCAAGGGAACCCAACTACACAACGACACAGGTGGACCAGAAGCTACCTCACAGAAGGACTTCGAACCCCCACTCATGAGTTAAGTGCATAACACGAAGGTGCACTTAAACTGATTATAACAGGACCACAGTAGTCCAACTCTTCAGAAACTGTAAAACGGACCACAGTAGTCCAAATCTACATGAATTCGAATAGAAAGTGCCCGATGAAGATATAACAGCTGCCTAGACTATCAGCGATCGAACTATTAGCAGTGACTGAGACATTTTAAGTTAGATTAGTACTTAGAGAATCTTGTATAGAGTAGAAGAAATAAATGTGTGATTTTAACTGTTATCCAGTGGCTGGACTACTTATGATTCATAGCCGTGTGAAAGCTAGTGTGACAGTATTCTTTTACCATTTTTCTATCTATTTCTGTACCCCAACCTTAACACGGAACGAGCTAAACAAAGAAATTTATTAAAGTAATTCATAGGGTGACTTACTAGCAGTTCCCACCGAATATACGTGAGGGTCCATAATTCCATTGTGCAGAGCCCATAAACCCCACGTGACACTTTAATTGGCGAGCCTAGCCAGGATCTGTGTATAATAGGAATTGGGTATAACCGGACCTAAGTACAATAAAATTAGATAACAGTAGAAGTAGAATAACTTAGAATAGTGGTAACAAGGACTAATCAGTTTGGGTGCACTATTCTTTAGTTAAAAACTTTTTTGCTTCAAATATTTTTGTGCCTGTATGTTGCATTGTTCTTTTGCAGGTTTTGCTTAAGTAACTGTTGTATGCCATTTGACTCTTGTTTTATTCTATTATTGATTACGAATTGTATGGTCTTTGCATTGTTTTTATTGAATTGCAATATGGCTAGTGTTTTGGTATTCCACGTGATTCAGAGGTTGTTCATAGACACGTTTGGCAATGTCGGACCCAGTGGCCTTGAGATTGCGCTTCAAGGAATTAGGGGAAGCTTTACACTTAGCAGGGGGAGACCTAATTGCGTATATCAATGCAGAGGTAGAGAAGCAGGAGGCTAAGGCAGAGAGAGCAGCAGAGAGAGAGGCGAAGAAACTCGAAGCGGCAGAGAGAGCTGCAGAGAGAGAACAGAAAAAAGCAGAACTAGAAGCAGAGCAGAAGAAACTAGCATTAGAAGCAGAGCAAAAGAAAGCAGAGTTAGAAGCAGCAAGAGAACAGAAAAAAGCAGAGTTAGAAGCAGCAAGAGAACAGAAGAAATTAGAATTAGAAGGAGAACAGAAGAAGGCAGCATTAGCAGCAGAGAGAGAAGCAGAAGTTAGGAAATGGGAGTATGAGCGGGCAGAAAAAGAAAAAGAGAGGGAAGAAAAGGAAAAAGAAAGACAGCATGAGTTAGAGCTAAGAAGATTGGGATCAGGAGCTTCAAGTTCTTCCTCAACCCCTCCCCACTCAGATCAGCTAGAGGTAGCATCCAACCCTGTACAAGGAATGTCATTTCCACTGGGAACATTCAATGAGAGAGAAGAAGGTCTAGATCTCTATCTGACTAGGTTTGAGCGTCTAGCAACAGAGTACAAACTAGATCCCACTCATTGGTCCTTTAAGCTTAGTCAAGGGCTTAGAGGAAAGGCTTATGACATCTACAGTAAGCTACCGACTGACAGAGTGACTGACTATCACAAAGTAAAAGAGGCACTCCTAACGGGATTCGAACTAACAGGAGAATGCTACCGGCAAAAATTCCGCACCAACCGGAGAGTGAAAGGAGAGAGCTATGCGCAGTTCGCGGATCGGTTGTCCACAACGCTGGATAAGTGGATTAGCCAGTCAGCCACGGCTAAGACGTATGATGGACTGACAGAACTGTTAGTATGGGAACAGCTACGGGAAACCATGACCCCCGAGCTGAGGACATTCTCAGTAGAACAGGGCGCGGAAAGACTGGAAGATCTGGTCAAGGTCGCAGATAGGTACGTGGCCGCACACGGAGAAGCCAAGAGCTTCAGGCGAGACCTAAAGCCTAACGGGAAAGAGGCACAGAAACGAAGCCCTAACCGGGAAGAGCGCACCGCGAATAAGCCGAATAACCCCAGACCTGGGCAAAATAAAGGACCCAACACGGAATTCGGGAAAAGAGGTCCCGCAGAACAGAGACGGTATTGTTCGTTCTGCAACAGAAACAATCACTCCACCGCAGAATGTTTCAAGTTGGCCGCACAACGTAGGGAAGAGCGCGAAAGCCGGCCAGCGCACAGAGTTCTAACTCAAAGTAGCGGTAGCAAGCCACACACAATCGGAGATCACCCATCGGTGACAGACACGGTCAAGGTCAACGGAAAAGAAGCGAACTGTCTGTATGACACAGGTCTATCATACGACGCGATAGTTAGCGAATCTCTTGTATCGCGCGCGGACTTGACAGACAAGACAGTCGACTTACAAGGAGCAGACTTGACGAAACCGACGACTACTTGCCCAATAGCTTGGATAGAAGTAGAGAGTAGGTACGTCACAGGACGAATCCAAGCAGCTGTTTTACAGAAACCCCTGTATGATCTAGTGCTAGGTTGTAGGTATGTGTTCTTAGGCACGCCCCCTAAAACTGTAGAGATAGCTGCAGTGCAAACCAGGGCCCAAGCTAAAACCCAACCACCCCAGCCCGAGTTCGCTCCGAATCCAGGACTCGGAAGAGATCAAAACAGCACAGAAAGAAGACACCTCGATAGCGAAGTGCTTCCAGAAGCTACCCAAGGCGCACACACCCCCGCACAAGGGAGACTTCTACATGGAACAGGGAGTTCTACATCGACAAGGAGATGGAGATCACACCCAACTAGTACTACCAGCCACCCTTCGAGCCCAAGTACTAGAATTAGGCCACAGCATGCCACTCAGCGGACACATGGGAATTGGAGCCACAGTGCAGAGAATCAGCGCACACTACTATTGGCCAGGAATCACGGAGGATGTCAAGCGCTACGTGAAATCTTGCCACCAATGTCAACGATATTCCCCGCGACATCACACCGTACCAGTTACCTTAGGACCATCAGTAGTAGTCGGCGTGCCATTCCAGCAAGTCTCAGTAGACATAGTAGGACCACTGCCCATGACCAAGAAGCGGAACAGATTTCTACTCACACTCGTCGACGCATGTACGATGTGGTGCGAAGCAGTCCCGTTGCCAGCGATCGACACCAAGAAGATTGCAGATGCACTCATCGCCATCTTTACCAGAGTCGGATTCCCGGACAGCATTAGAACGGACAACGGATCTCAGTTCACCGGCCGCCTGATGCAAGACGTGTTCGAGTTGATACAAGTTCATCACATTCGCACACCACCATACCACCCCGCCAGCAACGGACAAGTAGAAAGACTGAATGGAACCCTTCTCACCATACTCAGGAAAGTCGCCGACGACAATCCAGAAGCGTGGGACACCTACGTGAATGCGGCACTGTTCGCATACAGAGAAACACCCCATGCAGCCACAGGCTACACCCCGTCAACTTTGCTTTTCGGCAGACCTCTCGCAGGACCGCTAGAAGCCCTACGCAGAAGTTGGACGGAAGCCAAGATAGACGACACACCCAGAGGTGCCACCAAGTACGTCGCAGACTTGCAGGAAACCCTCAAAGCAACGTGGAAGAAAGCTGGTGAAGCACTGAAGAAGGCAAGAGCCCGTCAGGCGAAGTACTACAACCGCCACGCTAAGGACAGAGAACTGCAAGTCGGCGATCAAGTGCTACTCTTACTTCCAAGTGGAAACAACAAGCTGGACATCGCTTGGAGAGGACCGTACCGGGTGACTGCAAAGAAATCCAAGACAGTCTACCAAGTAGAGGTGAACGGGAGAGCCCGATACCACCACATTAATCTCCTCAAGAAGTATACGGACCGACCAGCGACCCCCAGCACTCACACCTTGTTAGCCATCGCCATCGCGGAAGAAGGAGAAAGCATGGAGACCAATGCAGTAGAGTACCCCCTGCACTCCAAAGAAACCTACAAAGACGTGATACTCAACGGAGACCTAGCCGCTAAACAGCAACAGCAAGTACTACAGGTCATTCGACAACATCAGACTGTGCTCACAGACCGACCAGGGAGGACAGACCTCGTCGAAGTAACCTTAACGGTGACCGACCCAACACCCGTCCGCCAGAAGCTCTACCCGATGCCCCTGTCTCAGCAGCGAGCCATCAAGGAAGAGATAGACACCTTACTGGCAGCCGGAATCATCTCAGAGTCTACTTCACCCTACAGCGCAGGCACGGTATTGTTGCGAAAACCCAACGGAGAGCATCGACTGTGCATCGACTTCAGACTCCTGAATGCCGTAACGCAGTTCCAGCCAGAGCCACTCCCGGACCAGACAGACCTATTTGCCAAGCTACAGCGAGCGAAGTACTTCTCACGCATCGACCTCAGCAAAGGATACTATCAGATACCAGTACAACCACAAGTCCGAAAGTACCTAGCTTTCAGCACTATGGAAGGACACTTCGAATTCAACGTGCTTCCATTCGGACTCCACAACGCACCCAGCATCTTCAGCGCCATGATGCGAAAACTCCTGGCACCCCTGAGCAGCGAGCACCTACATTCGTTTATGGACGACATCCTCATCGCAACACCTACGTGGGAGGAACATGTCACGCTCCTACAACAACTACTCGCCCGCCTCAGAGACACGGGATTGACGGCAAGACCCACCAAATGTCAGATTGGATTCACAGAACTAGAATTTCTGGGACACACCATCAGTCAAGGAAGCCTGCGACCGGTAGAAAAGACAGTGAAACGCCTACTCGACGCTCCTAGGCCCAAGACCAAGAAGGAAGTGCAGTCGTTTCTAGGACTCTGCGGCTTCTACCAGAAGTTCATCCCCAACTACAACAGCATCGCCGTACCACTGACAAATGGAACCCGGAAAATCGCCCCGGACAAAGTCGTATGGACAGCGGAATGCGAGACAGCCTTCCAAACACTCAAGGACAGAATGACATCGGCGCCAGTACTCCATCTACCCGATTTGACTCAGCCATTCGTTCTTCGCACCGACGCAAGCGACTTAGGCTTCGGAGCAGTACTGCTACAGCGCGACCCCAAGAATGCGGAGACGCTATTCCCTGTCGCCTACGCCAGCAGAAAATTGAGACCCGCCGAGACCCACTACGCCACGTCGGAGAAGGAATGCCTTGGACTAGTCTGGGCCATACAGAAATTCCAACTCTACCTGTATGGGACCCACTTCACAGTTCAGGTGGACCACCAACCACTATCGTTCCTGGCAGCCTCCAAGTCTTTGAACTCTCGCCTGATGAGATGGGCACTCACCCTTCAGGCATACTCATTCCAAATCGAGTACATCCCCGGCAAGGAAAACCACGGAGCCGACTACCTCAGTCGCCATCTCGTGGAGGACACAGCAGCTGTCGCCCACCCAACACAACTAAGGGCCACAGCACCAGAATTCGTCCCCGCCCAGTAATACCCTGTCACTAGTGTCCATAGCTACCTGGCACAGCATTGCAGCTCAGGTAGAGCAACTTAACTAGTGTGTAAATAGGACCCTAGGATAGTGCAGTGTTAAACTAGGCTCTGTAGTAGAAAAAGGTCGAATCCAGTAGTCATCGCCTTTTTTCAGTTGAGGGAGCCTGTCGCGAACTGGCTAGTATTAACTCTGCTTGTTGACTATTTAGCATTGTGTAGTCTTTGTAATAGTAGAGAGTCAGTCTATTACACAGCAGCAATTAAATTACAGCACACTGCGAGCCTGAGCCACACACACAGCGCAGTGACGTCAGCACTTAAGTTTTGAATCGGACCGTTGGAACCAATGGGAGAGCTTAGGCAAAGTGGTTGGAGCCAGTTTGACTGGGTCCAAACCACGCACAGTTTTGGTCAGTTGGGAGGAATACACCGAAGTGTGAACAGCTAGATAGCTAGAGAAATCTCTACACACTTAGACCAGGAAGCAGGACTTAGAAGCATAGAATTCTATCAAGTCACAACGGGCCTGAACTTGTCAAACAGGTAAATGAACACCCTTCTGTTTCATCGTGATATATTTATATTATTGTTGAAATTATGTTTGTGGAATTTGCTATGCATAAATGTGAATTATTAATCCGAATTTGCCGTACCACGTGGAAGAGCCGAGCACGAGGCGAAACACGACCGGTTGCGCCGCCATGTTGTATCCCGTACGGAACCACTGTTGTTTAACTTATATGTATGTTTGCAGACCAGTGGCTGTACCACTGAATGTTTATATTATTATTAATTCTGTATGTGTATAGTTAGACACGATTGATATTCATGTATGAATAGGAATTTAGAGTGAGATTCCAGTGGAACCCGGAAGTAGCAGAATGTTCGTCGCTTATGTATAGAGATGTGGAGCTATCACTGAGGGCTACTTTGGCTTTCAGTGAGACGCTCTGCACAAACCGAGTATTCAGGGTTGTGCAGAATTTCGTCTCTTATATTACAGACGAGCAGGCGAGCTATCCTGGGCGCACCACTCCACAGAAACGACTAGTTGGCGGAGTATCCTCTACCGCACAAGACGGAAAGAGCGACCCGGAAAACTCCCTGTCAGACCCCACAGCGTGGCAAGGGAACCCAACTACACAACGACACAGGTGGACCAGAAGCTACCTCACAGAAGGACTTCGAACCCCCACTCATGAGTTAAGTGCATAACACGAAGGTGCACTTAAACTGATTATAACAGGACCACAGTAGTCCAACTCTTCAGAAACTGTAAAACGGACCACAGTAGTCCAAATCTACATGAATTCGAATAGAAAGTGCCCGATGAAGATATAACAGCTGCCTAGACTATCAGCGATCGAACTATTAGCAGTGACTGAGACATTTTAAGTTAGATTAGTACTTAGAGAATCTTGTATAGAGTAGAAGAAATAAATGTGTGATTTTAACTGTTATCCAGTGGCTGGACTACTTATGATTCATAGCCGTGTGAAAGCTAGTGTGACAGTATTCTTTTACCATTTTTCTATCTATTTCTGTACCCCAACCTTAACACGGAACGAGCTAAACAAAGAAATTTATTAAAGTAATTCATAGGGTGACTTACTAGCAGTTCCCACCGAATATACGTGAGGGTCCATAATTCCATTGTGCAGAGCCCATAAACCCCACGTGACAACGACAACGATTATTTCAATTAAGCAGCAATTAATTATTCTATGTTTGACTTACCTGGAAGGCGTACCAGAGGTTAACGATGAAGGGATGCTCGAGGCGAGTGAGAAGGTTGAGCTCCCGTACCACATTGTTGATTGCAGTCTGGCGAGCACACATGGCTTTGTTCATGTACTTCATGGCAAACATACGCTTTGAGTCCTTCTTCTGCACGATGCACACCTGCCAACACACAACCACAACCACAAATAAGGCTGAGTACAACTAAAAACGGTCATGTTAAAGGCCGAAATACGTATTAACGATTGGGCGAGGGGCGACGATGAACCTCAATGATCAGCATCTTCAACGGGGACGAATGCATTGCTGTCTGCAAATATATAAGCGTTCAAAACGCATGAAACTTCAGAGAGTTGAAAATGTAGATCATCAAGGTTCATCGCGGTTTCTCGCTGTCTATGCTTGTATTTCGGTCCAAAATTGACGCACAAAACCTTGACAAAGTACCGAACGTTTGATCCTTTTCATGACACATGACAGCAATTAGTCAATCAATCTTTCAGTTAAAGTCTCTTGTTATATTACAAAAGTTCATATTGACAAGCAAGACCACTTTATCAACAGTCACATAAAACAGTTGTTAACAACTGAAGGGACATTTACCTCTGTTTATATCCAATTTTCTAACGGACAGAATTTTTCAGGTTAAGGTTGGGGGATCTTTATCAGATACGAGGGAACAGGAGATGGGAGTGCCTCAGGGTAGCATCTTGTCTCCCTTGCTGTTTAATATTAAAATAAATAATATTGTTCGTTCCGTTAAACGTGGAATTGACAATTCTTTGTTTGTTGACGATTTTGCATTAGTAGCCAAAGGTAAAACCTTGGCATCTGCAGAACGTCAGCTACAGTTATGTGTCAATGCCGTTGAAGACTGGGTTTTACAAAACGGTTTTAAATTTTCTGAAGCAAAAACTGAATGTATTCACTTTTCCAAGCACCGGGGAATTATTCAAGATCCTAATATCACCCTCAATAAAACTCCAATAAAGGCGGTCCAACAAGTCAAATTTTTGGGTGTTATTTTTGATCAAAGGCTATTTTTCCTTCCTCATCTGAAACATTTGAAAATTAAATGTCAACAAGCCTGCAACTTGCTCAAGGTTATCAGTGGTACAGACTGGGGAGCTGACAAGGAAACGTTATTGCTGTTAAATCGTTCTTTAACTAGATCCAAGTTAGACTATGGTTGCATTGTTTATGGTTCTGCTAGAAAATCTTATCTTAAAATGTTAGATCCAGTTGCTCATCAGGCATTACGCATTGCTTTGGGTGCTTTTCGCACCTCCCTTTGTGAAAGCCTTTACGTGGAAGCTAACGAACCCCCGCTGGAGCTGAGACGTACAAAATTGTCACTGAATTACTATTTAAAATTAAAAACTGATCCCATGAACCCCGCCTATGACTGTGTTTTCAACACAGATTTTGTTCAGAAATTTGAAGCCAAACCTAACACAATTCCTCCTTTTGGTATCAGAATGCAGGCTCATTTGGAAAAAGCAGGCATTGATGTTGCTTCCATCAACGACGATGAACTTCGGACTGAAGCTCCCCCATGGAAATTATGTACCCCAAACATTAATTGGCAATTGTCCGCTTTCCTCAAAAATAATACATCTGAAACCATTTATATCCAATTTTATTTAGAACAGTGTGCTTTATACCCAGGATATGAAAAACATTTTACAGACGGGTCAAAGAAAGGAGATTCAGTTGCTGCTGCGTCGGTCTCTGGGAGACACTTAGACCAGCCTTTGCAACAGCGTTTACCTGATTTTTGTTCTGTTTATACAGCTGAGCTCAAGGCAATTCATCTAGCTCTGAAACAAGTTTATCAATCCAAAAGAACCTCGTTTTTAATCATGTCCGATTCACTGTCAGCACTCCAGGCTCTTTCCACGAGAAAGATATCACACCCTTTTCTGGCAGAGATCCATGACCTCCATACACAACTTGTTTCAGAGGGTAAAAAGATAGTTTTTATGTGGGTCCCTGGTCACATGGGCATCCGCGGCAACATTGCAGTAGACAAAGCAGCTAAAGATGCTCTGCATCTCAATTTCCCTTCAGAGATTTTCCAGTTTGTGCCCTATTCTGACCTACGTTGTATGACTGGATCTTATTGTAAACGACTGTGGCAGACTGACTGGTCTAACCATATCAACAACAAATTATTTCAAATTCTTTCAGATTTGTCCGCTTCTTTGCCTAACTTTGCATCCACTCGCAAAGAAGAAACAGTTTTGTCTCGCCTTCATATTAGGCATACTTATGTCACCCACAGTTTCCTTTTAAAAGGAGAAGAACCACCATGGTGCTTTGCATGTGATAAATCCTTTTCCGTTCGCCATTTCATGTCTGAGTGTGCTGATCTGACTGAGGAAAGAGAAACATATTTTGGTTCAATACCTTTCAAAGAGATTTTTAGGGTATGTAATGGTCAACATCTGTTTCGATTTTTACATGATGTTGGTCTATTTTATCACATATAAATCATGTCGACATGTTTTGTTTAGTCTGGATTTTATTGACAGGACTGAATTTAGTGACTTGATTGAAGAAAGAGAACATATTTTTAATACATCCGTTTTAAAGAAGACTTTTAAAGAGGTGTCATGTGAAAGTTTGTTTGAGTATCTAAGAGTAACAGGCTTGTTTTTTGAAGATTTGAAACATTTTATAATATTTTAAGATAACGTCTCTCTGGTCCTGATTTGGCTCGGAAGAGTCCGCTTGACCTAAAGCAATAATCATGTAATTATGTAACTATATCATATACGGTAACGGACACAACATTTATTCTTATTAACATATTACACTTTATTGCAAAAGTATGAAGACGCACATATAATGCCTTCACATTAGATCACCGTTATTAGTATTACTTCAATGTGACACTCGGGAAATTGGATTCTGAATTCAATTATTACAGAAAATAGGAGATGCTGACAGACGAGAAAAAGCTGAAAAGGCAACCTACACATTTGACTTGGCAATCAATTTAGCTCTGCATCTTGAATGATCAGCATAAAAACTGTTGTTAATGCCGCCTACAACCACTGACCATATGGCAACTGACATTACACTAATGAACTGCGGCGAAATAATGCATTACGTGCACGTAAGAAAGCTAAAAAAGCTATACTAATTAACCCTGCTTCAAAGCCCAGAAAAAGATCCCCCTCCCCACTCCACACAAACCCCACCACCCCCCACCCCCCACCCCAATTTTCATAAAAGAGGTAAACAGCTGAGACATCAAAGGAAACAAAAGTAATTATAATTCCACAAGACAATGCAATTACATTAAAACTCGAAAAAAGAAATAAAGACAACATAGTCGAAAGAACTGACCTGCTGAATAATATAATATGCTATGTCAGATTTGATATACAAGTATACTACATTTACTACAAATTTAGCATTCAAATATCTACAAGTCACCACCAATTCATCAAAATTGCGCCTTAATTTTTCTTCAGCTAAACTCAGTTCGGACGTTGGATCTCATTTTTAATATGATGATGATGGTCATTGTTGTCAGGGTGGCGACGTGGTGATCGTCCTTAACGCTCATGCAATAGGACGTTAAGCATCGTTTTCCGTCAGTTCGGGAAAAAAAAAAGTACTCGAGTGCTACTGCCATTTCGTAAAATACAAGTACTGGCTGCTGTTACTTTCAAAGCAAGATGTTCTTATTTTGAAGTCATGAAATCTACGATTGTGATGCTGATTAAGATGACGTCAGCGATAGTGGAGACTTCAGCTAACGGGAA
Source organism: Oncomelania hupensis (assembly GCA_036898135.1). Lineage (NCBI taxonomy): Eukaryota > Metazoa > Mollusca > Gastropoda > Littorinimorpha > Pomatiopsidae > Oncomelania > Oncomelania hupensis. The sequence goes on along the minus strand of CM072511.1, from coordinate 69,373,778 downwards.
CGTAAAGTACGTAATATAATACCAAGGATTTTACATTCTAAGATTTGTCACTCACCCAGGAGATTGTACTATATAAAAAGTGATGTACAGTGGTGTAAGAGGCGACTAAAAGGGGCAATGTCAGCACGTCAGCACTGGGCGAAAGTTTTATACACAGAAGACACCGGCCAGGACGGAGGAACCTCGTGTTACTACAGGTTCAACACCCATGTGCTCGGGGGGAAGGCGAGCCACACTGTATTCGTGGATATCGGCTGTGGCCAATAGCCTGGAGAGGATTGGGCCCTGCCAGTTCTTTCTTGCCCAAGACACACTGCATGATGAATAAAACCATTTACTCCATACCGGATCGGTCGTCGCCAGAGTCAACAAGTACAGCGCCTTCCGTTGGACACCAGGACGAAGGTGATAAGTGTGCTACTGATGGACAACTTAGCAAGATCCGCACCAGAAACAACATCGTCATAGGAACCTGGAATGTCAGGACCCTAACTAAAAGGTAAAAAAAAAAAAGGTAAAGGTAGTCCCATAGCCTTGTGGCCGTAGGGGAGCGTGATGTTGGAGATCACACTTATCTTGGGCCAGCGTAATGAGGGTGATGCCCAACTCTCTCCCTCGCTGCTTTACCTTCCCCACCCTCAAGAGAGTAGGTACTCAATCACAGTTGAGTCAACTGGGGGCGTTGTTGTTTGTCGCTTCACACCTTAGCGGTCACCCATCCAAGTGCTAACCGCACCGGACGGTGCTTCACTTTCGACACAGTAGCGAGTGCTCCAACCACTGCACTATCCGACACCCTAACTGCGGATGGAAAATTAGAAGAACTGGCCCACGAGCTGGACCACTATCGATGGAGCGTTTTAGGGATCAGCGAACTGCGCTGAAAAGGCATAGGTGAAAGAACGACCGACAAAGACCACAAGCTTTATTTCAGCGGTAGAGATGACAGGCACGAACACGGCGTTGGATTCTTGGTCCACAAGAACATGCTAACCATTGTCATGGGTTGCCGCCCAGTCTCCAGTAGACTCATTACCATTCGTCTGAGAGCATCCCCTTTCAACATCACCATCATCCGGACCTATGCCCCAACATCAGGCACGACAGCGAAGTGGATGATTTCTATGAAAATCTACAGTCTATCCTTGACCAAGTGCCGAAAAAGGGCATAGTCATAGTGGAAGACGACTGGAATGCCAAGGTTGGCCAAGATGCGCACCACAACTGGGGAGATACCTGTGGATCCCACTGCAACAACTAGACAAATGACAGAGGTCTGAGACTCCTGGAGTTTGCCAGATACAAAAATCTGGAAAACTCCAAACACACTGGGTCTCCACAAAAAATCCCGATGATGGACATGGCACAGTCCCGGCAGAGAACATCACAACCAGATCGACTACATCATGGTCAAGAAACGCTTCAGCTCAAGCATCAACATTGGCAGGGCACGCACGTTTCCAGGAGCAGACATCGGAAGTGACCACGATCTCGTGATGATGTCTTTCCAGCTCAACTTGAAGAGAGTAAACACAGCAAAGTGCACTAGACTGAAGTTCGACTTGGACAAACTGCAAGACCCGGAGGTGGCAGAAATATTTCAGGCCTCAATTGGAGGGCAATTTGCACCACTGCTCATTTTGGGAGCTGGTGAAGTAGATGTCAACACCATGACCACCACCTTCAACTCAGCTGTGACAAATGCCGCCACGGAGATCCTTGGAAAGCAACGGCCAAAAGAAGAAGCTGTGCGCCACACCTGAACGTTTGGACCTGTGTGATAAACGAAGAAGAGATGAAAAAAGAAAAAGAACACCCCACAGGGAGTTGATGCCTACTGAAAAATCAACAATGACATGCGAAAAGTCATGCGCAAGGATAACTGGATAGAAGATCAATGCCAGGAAATAGAGAACAGTCTGAACAAGAACCACAACAGAAGGCCTACCAGACTGTGAAGCGGCTGATAAGTGTTAAACAGTCCAAGGTCTCCACGATCCAAAGCAAGTCTGGCATTTGCCTTACAGAAGAACCACACACCAAACGGAGACCCATCAGTTCTAGCATGTCCCCAGAACAGAGAAGAAGAAATCCTCCAAATTCTCCAAGAAGTTGAAGCAGCAGTGCAATCGCTGAAGAAATGGAAGTCAGCAAGAGTGGACAACATACCCGCGGAGCTGCTTCAAGCAGGAGGAGAAGCGATGATTGACGCACTCACCATTATCTGTAACAAGATCTGGCAGAGTGGGGAGTGGCCTACACCATGGACCCAGTCGCTTGTCATCACTCTTCCCAAAAAAGGTAACCTTCAGTAATGTGAAAATTACCGCACCATCAGCCTCATCAGCCATCCCAGCAAGGTCCTCCTGAAAATAATACTCAACAGGTTGAAACCCCAAGCTGAACAAATCATAGCTGAAGAACAAGCAGGATTCAGGGCAGTGCGAAGTACCACTGAACAAATTTTCAACCTCAGAATAATCTGCGAGAAATTCCTACAGCACCAACAACATCTATAGCATGTGTTCGTAGACTTCAAAAAGGCGTTTGACCCAGTCTGGCATGCAGCCCAGCTCTGTGGGCAACCATGAGAGTGTACAACATCAGCCCTAAAATTATTGGTCACCAAAAGCCTGTATGACAAGGCTACCAGTGCAGTCCTCCATAACAGCACCATCGGAAACTGGTTCAGAACAACAATCGGTGTGCGTCAAGGATGCCTGCTCTCTCCAACACTCTTCAACATCTTTCTAGAGCGCATTATGTCAGATGCCCTTGCAGATCGCGTTGGCACAGTCAGCATAGGGGGTAGAGCATTCTCCAACCTTCCGTTTTGCGGATGACATTGATGGATTGGCTGGAGAGGAGCAAGAACTTAAACAGCTGGTACAGAGGCTTGACATCACCTCCAGAGCCTATGGAATGGAAATAAGTGGAGAGAAAACCAAAATGATAACCAACAACACCAATAGCATCAACACGGACATCAAAGTCCAAGGCCAATCCCTCAACACAGTGCATTGTGACTCGTAGTACATTCCAAAGTAAGACTGCTGCGCTCCCTTGTCATCTCCATCTTCCTATATGCTTGCGAAGCATGGACCCTCACAGCAGATCTACAACGAAGAATACAAAGCATGGAAATGAGGTGCTGCAGAAGACTTCTGGGCATTTTCTATACCCAACACATCACCAACGACGAAGTCCGACAGACCATCAAACAAGCCATTGGACAACACGATGACCTGCTCACAGTGGTGAAGAAACGGAAACTCCGATGGTATGGCCACGTCACCAGATCATCAGGTCTTGCAAAGACCATTCTTCAAGGCACGGTGCAAGGAGGTAGAAGAAGAGGGAGACCGAAAAAGAGGTGGGAGGACAACATTCGAGAATGGACTGGTTTGACACTGAGCGAAGCCATCAGGGTTGCTGAGGACAGAAAAAGATAGAGTATGCTGGTTAAACGATCATCTGTGGTGCCACTACGACCTCCTAGTTACGGGACAGGATAGGATAGTATAGGATAGTAATAACGAAGAAGCCCTAGATCTAAATCACTAATAATGTAGATAACAACTTGCTGTTAAATGATGCTGATTAACCATGGTGGTGGTTGCAAGCTGCAGCTCGTTCAAACGCAGTTCACGTATATTTAGGGTAAATTGTCGGGACTTGACATTTCCCAGTCATTAATTCCTTAACTAATAACACGGAGTATCTTGTAAGAGTGGATGTACGATTACAGTTATACATGTATCTATATCAGAGTGCACAAGCAAAGAAGACAGGGTCGCCGCCTCCGGTGGGAAGCAAGAGCTTGTGTCAATATCTCTGAGGCTTTCTGTGCTTAAGGCCGAAATTCGCGTATCAACGATTGGCAAGCAGTGGTGATGATCAGCTTCAACAGTGCTCCGTTACCTTTATTTTCACATGCGTCCACAACTTCCACAAGAGCACTGAAAAAGCTAATCATCAGGGCTCACCCATTTCATCCCAGCTGACAGACCTTTCACATCCGATTGTTCACATATAAAATTTGGTCCAGAACTTTGGTGGAAGAAACACCTTCCCATGCATGAACGGTTAATGGTCCATGTGGCTGATCGTAACGAATACGATCACTTTATTATCTCAATCAAAGAGAAATTCACACGTGGTGCCAGATATAAATGTTACAAGACGATAACAGTAAACAGTAAAACAAGATAAAAGTATATCAAGAAGACATTACTGAATTAACCATTTAAAACTGTAATCATAAGAAGTTACATGGGGAAAACAAATACCTATCACATGATTTACGTTCAGTGTCATAATCATAACAGAAGGTATTGCAACATAACAATCACTGTTGGCAAGCAATAATCGCATCAATATACAACAACGTAAGACTTTTAGATAAATATGTTCATAAAAGAATATAAAAATCGCTAAGCACATAGGCCTACACTAAACGGAAATGTAAGATCACAGGGGCACATACTCACTATCTCATGCGGATTGGACATTAATTATATAAATCATGCCACGCACACTGTCATAATAGAAGCATCATACGTTCAAAATCTCAATCATTTAATAAAGAGATTGCGGTGGGTATAAAACTATTTTTAGTGCGTACAGTTTTGAACTTTGGTGTCCTGAAGCGCCTACCCGAGGGCAGGAGATTGAAGTGGTGCGCGAGCACGTGACTGCTGTCTTGAAGTATGCGAAGGGCCTTTCTCGCCACTCGTCTTTCATACATCGCTATCATACTCATTTGTTGCACTCCCACAACCTTCCCACACACTCTCACCACTCTGTCCAACACATTCCTACTGTCCAAAGACAACCTTCCATACCAACATACAAATGAGAAAGTGAGAATGGAAGAGATGAACGAATCATAAAAGGTTTGGAGGATACGGTTTTGAACATGCAAGCGTCGGAGTTTCTGGAGGCAATAAATTCTAGATTGGCATTTTTTGTGAATACCATTGACGTTAGAAGAGAAGTTCATCTTCTCGTCAATGATGGTGCCAAGGTACTTGTATTCTGTGACCCCTCTCTACTGTAGCACCGCCAATGACGAGAGCGGGGATGGGGGCGGGGTTGCGGCGGAAATCAACGATTAGCTCTTTTGTTTTCTTTACGTTTAAGTCGAGGTAGTTTTCCTTGCACCAGGTGCTGAAAACTTCGACAGATGAGAAATACTGAGAATTCGAGAACGTGCATAAATGGAGGCAGGGTATCATTTGCACTGAGTTTATCTCTGATAGAGATACACAGAAAACTAAGCGTAGTGTGTGACCATGAAATCTCATGTGTGCGTGTTCCTTGATACTCGGCGGAGAATCCAATACAGCTTTTTTTTTCTCTCTCTCTCTCTGTCACTCTCTCCCTGTCACACACACACACTCTCTCTCTTTTTCTTCTCTGTATCTCTCTCTCTGTCTCTCTCTGTCTCTCTGTCACAAAGAGCTAAATAAGGTATGTGCGAGTTATCACTATGTGAACTGTTGTATGGCACTGCGCGTCGGAAGAAATATGAGCTTGCGCTGCGAACACCTATTAGATTCAGAAAGGTAAAAGTAGTAGTAGTAGTAGTAGTAGTAGTAGTAGTAGTAGTAGTAGTAGTAGTAGTACAGGGCCGGACCTGGGAAAAGTTGAGGGGGGGGTTACAGATTCAGCGAAGGCGCGAAGCGCCGAGCCTTCTAGGGGGGTCCGGGGGCATGCCCCCCCGGAAATTTTTTTTTTCAAGGACGCAAAATGGTGCAATCTGGTGCAATCTGAACCTTGAAAAAGCCATTTATGATGGTCTGGGACTTTAAGCTTTTTGAACAAATTGAACTGACAAACTCTGGGGTACAAAAATAATCATCTGCCCGTCCCTTAAAAAAAAAACAACAAAAAAAAAACACACACGAACATTTATTTATCAGCAGAGATGTTTTGTATACTATTATTATTCACTACAGTTTGTTGATCGTTAACAGTATAAAGCTTTACCTTGTAATTTATGAACATCACCACCCTGCTTTCACTTTCAGTCTTGCTGCACTAGATTCCTCGGCATTAGTACCATTTGTGAATTGTATCTTCTGGCAAAACAGTTCACTGCCTCTTTGAAGTCAATATCAACATCCCTGTGCACTTTCAGTAAAGCAAGTCCATTGAGTCTATGTTGCCCCATTGTAGAGCGCAGGTAGTTTTTCAGGTTGCGCAACTGACTGTTTGAACACTCACACTCGGCAGTAGTGACAGGCAGGGTGCAAAGGTTCTTTAGCATGATGAACAGGTTGGGATAAAAATCCCTGTCACAATGTTTCAGTGCTTCTGATGCCGTGGATGGGATGATAGCTGTCGCATTCTCAGCAGCACTTCGCCATTTGCAAACCCACCTTTGGTATTCTGCATTAAGGGTAGCGTTGTCTGGTAGATCAGACTCCCACAACATTGCCAGTGTCTTCACCCCTTCTGGAACCTGCATGAAACCATCCTGGTTGTCTATTAAAGTGCTTGGCACCAGACAGAGACCATCAACTGCTAGGTCAGCATTTTTGAACCTCGAGTCCAATTCGATTGACAGGTGTTCCAAGAAAGGAATGGCAATGTTAATCTTGAAATATTCTTCTGGAGTGGCCGCAGGTTGGTTGTCACGGAGAGTCTGTCGGGATGCTTGACGAGGAATAATAACATCAGTTGTCAAAGCATTCGCCATTTTGCTGACTTCACCGAACCAGGCAACGAACGCTGTGTCGACATCTCTTCTAATAGAAGACATGCAGTTACTGACCGCTTTGATTTCCCTGTAGGCATCGACAACATCTTTTGTCCTTTTCTGCAGCTTCACTGTCAAGGGTTTGAAGTAACCCAAACAATTGCGGACGACAACGAATGCAACGAGGAAAGCACTGCTGCTCAAGGTGTGGAGAAAGCCAGTTGCCTTGGTCAGTGTCTCACTGTCCCAATTGTCACTGTCTTCACACATTTGTCCCAAACAGTCGTAAACAACCAGAAAGAGAGATGTATAAACCTCCAGTGCTTCATTTTTTTCTACCCATCTTGTTCTGCACAGATCAACAAGCTTTGTTTTTGTCGTTTCAGGCTGAGATGGTTCGATGGTATCTTCAAGTTTTCTTTGTCTCTTTGGAGAGTTTGAGAAAAACAGTGACAGTTCCCTCAGTGCTCCCATCATGTTCTTCACTGCAGGCAAGCCGCGTGCTTTTACAATGCAGAGACTCAAGCTATGGGAAGCACAGTGTCTCAGGTAACAGAATGTAGTTACTTGTGATAAAAGAATCAGTGGTTGAAATTGAGTAGAGCGGAAGAGGATTTATTTTTTTATAGTGCCTAGGGGAGAGGGTTAAAATTTCTCCCCGGATTTACTTATGATTTGATTTAAAAAAAAAAAAAAAGAGGTACATAGCCAGGCCAGGGGGGGGGGGGGGGGGGGTTACGTAACCCCTGTAACCCCCCCCCTAGTCCGGGCCTGTAGTAGTAGTAGTAGTAGTAGTATGTTTGACTGATGAAGTGTTGTAATGTGTGTGGACGTACTGTTGGCACTGAGAGGCAAGTGGTGAATGCAATTATGGCACTGCCTCACGGCTCGTTACGCAGCTGGGTCAAGCCGCAAGCTGATTCCCAGCCAGGCGCCTGAATATATTTTCCCCTCTAACCCCACAGAATTACACCTGGAGGCAACAACCTCCGCAACTCAACCAACGCCAAAACAAAACCCGTGCCCATTGTCTAGCCACTATTGTGTTTCTCCACAGTTCACTGGCATCCTATGGTCTGTGGTGTGACAATCGAAATATTGCATTTACTAAAATTATTGCGTGTGCGCATTACCATTATATTCTTTACAACTAAATTTTATAACAACGATGGATGCATTAAGCTAGAACCTGACCAACAGACAATGCACAACCTATGGGGAAAAGACGAAGGAAGAGGAATCATAGGTTTGATATACTGCATGAGACAATTAATTGTACCCGACTCTCTGAAGAGTTAAGGTTTTCAGACTTAATCTTAAAGTGAGTCTGTGGTGTTTTTTTTTAAATATTTTCCTTCAAATTTTTACACTAGACAGTATGATCAAAGATGAGTTAACTAATCCATATAATCGAGGTAAAAGTTCTCAAACAAGCATGTACGACATTTGGTTCCTTTATAACGTCACCTCGCGAGCTTACTTCTATACAGTAGTTACACGTCAGCGGATACAACAGGCCAAGAACCACTCATAGAAACAAACACAGGAACACCCACTGATATCGCTAAGTAACTCCGCGTGTTTCGCGCCACTAAGGAAATAAAGGACCAATGGCACAAAACAAATGTACGACTATATAGGCAAATGGTCATTTTTACGCGTGTTTTTTGTTTGTTTGTTTTTTGGGTGCGCAAATTTGATCTCGACCTCAGACGCACTTTAAGAATTGTTTAAAAAAAAAACTGTTTCAAAAAGATACAGCAGATGGTCCAAAAATACCAGGTACAAGACATCCAGGTTTCGCAGACAGCAAGTCCCCGTGCTAGTGACAACCCGATTCACTATCTCCATTAAACGTTGGACGAGTCGCAACAAGTCTGGCCTCAAGGGTATAACGGCACGGGAGGGAGGATTTCCCCAAGCGCACTGGTTAAACATGGTGACAAATCGAGGTTCTTTCTCACACCAACCTACAATTGTTCACAGTAATTTATTCCGGAATTCCATGCACGAGCTACACAGTGCGTCGATTGTCAATCAGGATTCTGTGCAAGTCTAAACCCCTCATGTCAACCTTCATTTTCAGAATCCAACCAGCGCTACCTTAAAAATCTAAAACGTTTCAAAGTTTTAATGCTGATGAGCGCCAAATGCAAATGCCAGTGTGTCGATGGTTAATGAAGATTATATGGAAGTGTATAACAATTACGTCAATACTTTCATTTTGAAACTAACATGCATTATACGGCTGATGAACTCAAAATGCATATGCGACTAGAGATAATTTTGTATAAAAACATGAATGAGAGCAAGACTACATATTAAGCCCATTAAAAAACAACAGATTAAAAAGAAGATGTCAAGGCCCTTCAAATGTATTTCCACATACTCACACACATCAGCTGAAAAATAAGCATTTAAAAAAATCCACATACTCACACACATCAGCTGAAAAATACGCACTTTTTAATTTTTTTTACATCGGTGTTGTGACTCGGCTTTTTCATAACAAAGCAAAACGAAAATATGGAATGATAGACCACTGTCTGAACTATTTGCAAGCAACAAATTATTAAAATCGCCTGAACCAAGCTTTAGATACAGCGCAAAACGTGTTTAAACAACGGTGAAGCACTCTAGAGAAAGTACAAATACGAATGATCTAAACCTTTTAGCAGTAGTAAAGTATTCGCAAATAAAAATTATGAATTTTAGTTCAGTTATTGGTGAGATAAGGCCAAAGGTGGGTTTTGAACAAAAAAGTGAAATTCGGACGACAGACCGACCGACTGACCAACAGATCAGCAACTAGACTGCTACTGAAGAATGGTCCATGATTTGAAGTACCTGTCACAAAATCGCTTTAGACATTTTTAAGATATTGAGCAAAACGTGTTTAGCTACAACATGTCTTCAGTGACCTTGACCTTTGCGGAAGAATAAATATGACACGGGAGGCAGGCCACTGACCTATGTTCCTATAAAGTTTGGTCAAAATCCGTTTAGCGGTTCTTGAGATATGGCGTCCAACGGACCTACCGACCGCCAGACAACTATTTGGCTCGTTCTGATTACACTCCGAGTATTTCAAAGTATTTCGTCTGGAAAATAAATGAAAAATATAAATAACTAGATTTAAAAGAAAAAAATCGGTGACCTGTCTCCTGTATCAGTACACACGTGCAACTGCAACCAGATGTGTAAAGGAAAAATGTCTTTAATCATTACATCAAACCTTTACTTTAGAAACCAACCAGCGCTTTACGGCCGATGAACACAAATGCAAACGCGACCAGAAATACATTGTATGTTGGAATGGGATAGAGGGTTGGGAGAGCAGAGCGCAAGACAACAGCCAATCACTACAAAGCAGATTAATAACCTATATTTTGTTGCAAAATAGGCAGAACACCTTCAAATAAACGTAGCTAATACAATGAGCAAAATATCAAAGAGTTATCTTACATTAATTTAAAAGTACAGTTTAACAGAATTTAGAATTTTTGTTCTATGTACATTACCTGACTGTCCTTCAAAGATACGGATGTCCAATCTTCAAATGTCGTAGAATATAATGCGGTTAGGACAATACAATTTTCTCGTTACTGATCCTGCATTACAGACCGAAAACAAACTGATCATTACTGCCACACATACTTAAATATTGTAATCACCCCAACCTGACTCTTTACACGAAAAAAGAAGCATACGCACACGCCTTCCTTCCACCTACCAACCACTTCTCCACCCCACTCCCACAAACAAAAACAAAAAAAAACAGTTCACCTCCCTTGTCTCATTTCTCTCCTTCAAACTGAAAAGAAGTCTGAGGGAATTACAGTCTAAAACCCATGATCACAAAAGCAGAAGAGACCACAGGTGACTCGAAAACCCTTCGTGTGACAGGAAACTTATTAAGCGCGTGTCTTTCGCGCGGTATTAGCCCTCGGGTAAACTGGGCCGCAATTCTGACGCAAAGAATATGGAAACGGCCTCTGGGGACACAAAATCTTGCCACTCAGGCAGCGTTGATAACAGAAAAAGGACGCTGAAGGTTCCTTGCCGACAGGCCGCGAGTGGCTTTACCCATTCTTCCCCCCCTCCCCCCAATCCTCTTTGCAGACCACTGTGACACGTTGAAGGTTAGCTCCAGGGAACTACACTCACTCAAGAACTCACATTGGAACGTCTTAACTCGTTACAAAAGACACGTCCTCTGCTGACCTTCATGCAAACTTTGTTTTTAAAAACTATACCAGTTGAACCTTGCTAGGCATTTAAAAGAAATCACACCCACACATCTTCACAAGCCAACGTTAACCGGCATGATTTACTTTAAAATTCAACCAAAAAAATTGTTAGAGTGAATATATAAGACTCTCATAAATACAGGCATGCGAGTCACACACACACACCCACACAAACACCCACACACACATACACACACACACACACACACACACACACACACACACACACACAACAAACGTAACAAATAAAGTTCAAATTTTGTGATGGACGAGATTAAGTTAATCCGTCGAATTAAATTTCAACGAGAAGTACTGTGGTCTCGTCTCGACCATTTAAATTTTTTCTACACCAAAATTAAGCCAAAAAACAAAATTAAATGCAATTAGTTGGAAGAAATCACCAGTTCTGTTTACTAATCTTAGGCACTTCCTTTACATTCAACCTCTTCTACGTTGTACAATGCGTACAACCCCTAGTCATTCTCAAACAGTGGTTGGATAGATCTCACAATGAAGACGAACGTGACTAGTCTCAACGGGACAAGGTTCTCTACCAATGATTTCCATCATCCCGTATTCCGACATGACACATGTCACCGGATGTCAGGACTTCCTGGACATAACCGAATACTGCTTGGTCACGAGACAGAAAACATCGCTAATACTGTTTGACCTCATGAGAGGGGTGGTTTGGGCTTCCAATAATCCCTCTAGATTTTTGACACCCGCGTCTATGCTATCAAAATACGCTGAACAGTCTTTGTTACTACAGATTAGTCTAACTTGGGACATCAGTAATCTCTGCAATTCTTGTTCACTTTGTGCTGGCAGCTTTTCTTACAAGATCTTATTAAGTCCTTGATCGTTTTCGACTTGAACCTTCTCGTGCAAGGTCTCATTCTCAATTATACTCTTCTTCTACGCCTCCTACTACAGATACACGCTGCAATTCATCAAGTCAACGATACAATCCAAACACTAGTGAGTCTACTTATTGTAGTCTATTTGAAGAAATAACAAGTAAATGTGTGTGTGTGTGTGTGTGTGTGGGGGGGGGGGGGGTGCGTGTGTGTGTGTTATTATTATCATTATTATTTTTTACTCTTAGAGTTTAAGCTGCGCTGCTTTCTTCCTACCCCCCTCCCCCCACCCTGGTTTCGCTTTCACATTATTTTTTAGTACAACGTAATAGTACATGGATACAATTTTGTAGGGGATTCCAGTCTATCATTCCAGAAACATTTGCTCTTCACGAAGCAGCGTGCGTACATCCGAAACCCTGGCAGGCACACAGTCAACTGCAGCCATCCATCTTTTCCTTGGTCACTGGGTTATGTCAACCCTTGATCAATTATACAAACAATCCGTCAACACGTACCCCCATGCCCCGTTCAAAAGCAATTGAGGATTGCATACACTGCCCGCCCAGGGAACCGAACAGAGATTTTTCACCTAGTAGTATAGTAAGATAATAGACATTACATTACATTATTATTGCTTTAGGTCCAGCGGACTCTTCCGAGCCAAATCAGGACCGGACAACCCCTGATCCGCATAAAAGAACTGCTGAAACAACCCTAGTGGTAAAACTGAAAGCTCTCCACCAGCCAGTCACTTTACATTAAAGACATCCCACGCAGGGGACGACTCTTACCGGTGACCGTGATATTTTTATGGCTTGCGCGACTTATAAGCAGGTTATGAAGAAAGGTAATGTTAGGGTGGGAAGATTGTTTTGTAGACAGGCCTGAAAGACTCGCCGATGGGATAAGGTTGGGGGTAGGAGAATGATTCAATTAAAATAACTCGGGATTAATACACATTATACATTTATCTACAAACTAGTGGTTTTTGTACCCTGGCAAGCCAGGGTACACATGATGCTGTTTAAAATGTAGACAGAGAGAACTTTTGTCTGCGAGTTTCATTTGGACGATGATACCTCCCCATATCCCCCTTGATACCTCACCATACACCCCCCCCCCCTGATATCTCCCCGTCCCCCCCATAATGCCTCATCATATCCCCTTACCTCCCCGAACCCATTTGATACCTCCCCATACCCCCTTGATACCTTCCATACCCCCTTGGTTCCTACCTGTACCCTCCTTGATACTTCCCCGTTGATCGTTTCGCAGTTATGGTTGAAAGGAATCGACCATCACCATACTCCCTTATATATACCCGTATCCCCGTTATGCCTACCAGTACCCATGCCTCTTTAAACCTACCCGTAGCCCCCTTTTACCTACACGTACCACCCCATCCCGATCTTTGGTAGTAATAATAATAATAATAATAATAATAATAATAATAATAATAATAATAATAATATTGAATATAGAAAAATACAAATAGAAATCATAAAAAGATTTAAAAGAAAATTTGATATAAGATTTTATAATTGTTATTATAATAATAATAATTATTATTATTAGTTTATAAGTAATAATAATAATAATAATAATAATAATAATAATAATAATAATAATAATAATAATAATAATGAATATATAATAATACAAATAGAAATAATAAAAAACACCAAGGTTTTAAAAGAAAATTTGATATAATAATAATAATAATAATAATAATAATAATAATAATAATAATAATAATAATAATAATAATAATAAATAATAATAATAATAATAATAATAGATTATAAATAATAATAACAATAATAATAATAATAATAATAATATTAATAATAATAATATTAATAATAATAAAAAATTAAAGGTAAAAAGCCTAAATTAAAAAGATAAATATCCATATTTTAATGTACTAAAAAAAAAAAAAAAAAAAAAAAAAGGACCGAGTGAGATTTGAACTTGTGTCGCACTGCACTGTAGGCGAATGCTTTTACTAACTAAGCTACCAAGGCTTCCTAGAAAGAATATCAATGATTTGGTCGATATGGGAAAACATGCTGAAACCTCAATTTGATTTTTAATGGAAGCGCACGGAATGAGGCTATTACAGTTAGTGGACATTTTGTTTATTTATTTATTTCAGAAACGGTTAAACGTTCGGTAAGGAAATGTCGGCTATAACGATTTCGCTGGTTTTGAGCACATGGCAGGCCGATCAGCAGCGCTCAGCACCTGCCCAGATCAGCGTCCATACCGGACAAACTTTATAGTAGAGGCGAAGAAGGACTTCCGGCTAAGCAATTTATATATATAGATGCCCCCATTCGCGCGCGCACGCACACATACACATGCGCTCTCTATCTCCCTCTCTCGCTCTCTATCTCTCTCCTAAAAGAAATTCTATTAAAACAAAATGCATCGAACATTATCAATAAATAAGAATTGTCATTTTAAAATTAATAATAAGAATAATGCATCGAACATTATCAGTAAATATTTATGCATTAGATTATATTAAATATATAATGTGTTAGTGTATGTATGCACACCCACATCACACGTCTAGATACCACCGTGTGAAGAATTATTTTAAAATAAATAAGAATAATGAAAACAACACATTGGTTTATCTGTAAAAACAGTAGAGCAAAGACTCCGTACATGGTCTACGAGTCCAGTAAATGCCCTCACATTAAATCTATATATAATTATATATAAATTGCTTAGCCGGAAGTCCTTCTTCGCCTCTACTATAAAGTTTGTCCGGTATGGACGCTGATCTGGGCAGGTGCTGGGCGCTACGGATCGGCCTGCTGTGTGCTCAAAACCAGCGAAATCGTTATAGTCGACATTTCCTTACCGAACGTTTAACCGTTTCTGAGATAAATAAATAAACAAAATGTCCACAAACTGCAATAGCCTCATTCCGCGCGCTTCCATTAAAAATCAAATTGAGGTTTCAGCATGTTTTCCCATATAGACCAAAAAATTGATGGGTTTTCTAGGAAGCCTTGGTAGCTTACTGGTTAAAACATTCGCCTACTGTGCAGGGCGACCCAACTTCAAATCTCACGCGGGCCTTTTTTTTTTTTTTACACTACAATATGGATATTTTTCTTTTTAATTTAGGCTTTTTACCTTTAATTTATTATTATTATTATTATTATTATTATTATTATTATTATTATTATTATTATTATTATTATTATTATTATTATTAATATTATTATATCCTAAATCAAATTTTCTTTTAAAACCTTGTTTTTTATGATTTCTATTTGTATTATTCTATATTCATTATTATTATCATTATTATTATTATTATTATTATTATTATTATTATTATTATTATTATTATTATTATTATTACCAAGGATCGGCATGGGGTGGTACGTGTAGGTAAAAGGGGGCTACGGGTAGGTTTAAAGGGGCATGGGTAGGCATAACGGGGATACGGGTATATATAAGGGGGTATGGTGATGGTCGATTCCTTTCATCCATACCTGCGAAACGATCAACGGGGAAGTATCAAGGAGGGTACAGGTAGGTTACAAGGGGGGTACGGAAGGTATCAAGGGGGTTTGGGGAGGTATCAAGTGGGTTCGGGGAAGTATCAAGGGGGTATGGTGAGGCATCATGGGGGGGGGGACGGGGAGATATCAGGGGTGGGGGTATGGGGAGGTATCAAGGGGGATATGGGGAGGTATCATCGTCCAAATGAAACTCGCAGACAACAGTTGTCTCTCTGTCTACATTTTAAACAGCAACCAGTGTACCCTGGCTTGCCAGGGTACAAAACCACTAGTATAAGAATAAAAAGCTAGTTCAAAGAATAAAATACATTCTGCATTCTTACTTCTTATTAAATTCTAATATCAACACAACAGACCCTTAACTGAATAAAAAGTTTGGCAATAATTAATGTTCATTAATATCACATCAATAATTCATTAGAATAATTATCCCACATTCCTGTATTAACCTATTTAACTACCTCAGCAACCGCCGATAATGATGATGATGATGATGATGATAATGATGACAATAATAATAGTAACAATAATAATAATAATAACAACAACAATGGCAATAATAATAATAATAATAATAATAATAATAATAATAATAATAATAATAATAATAATAATAATAATAATAATAATAATAATAAACACATCTAATAACACTCATCATCTTTATTCTAAACTAAAAATAATCATTGTCAGTAGAGATTATTATCGAGGACTGGAGATTCTTATTTCTTAAGTGCATCATTTAAGGTTGTAATGGCTGTTGGCACAAATGATCTCCTCATTCTCTCAGTTCTGCACCTCGCTGCACGGTACTGACGCCGGGAAGGAAGCAGGCAGAACTGACTGTTTAGAGGATGGGTATCATCTGCCACAATACCACGTGCCTTTTTAAGGGTTCTGGTGGTAATCAGCTCTTCCAGGCCTGGTAGATCGGTGCCAATTACCTTTTCTGCCTGCCTAATAACTCTCTCAAGTCTGTGCCAGTCTTCATAACTGCAAGCATGGAGCCAGACAGTGAAGTTGAATGTCAGGATACTTTCAATGCTTGCCCTATAGAACATAGCGAGGATCTCAGCACTTACTTTGAATTGATTTAATTTCTTAATGAAATACAACTTGCTGTGACATTTATTTACCACCTTGTCAATATGCTGTGACCAGGTGAGATCTGCATTGATGATAGTACCCAGGTACTTATATTCCTGAACTAGTTCTATTTCCTTGCCAATAATGACTATGGGTGTTGGGACATCTGTTTTTTTCTAAAGTCATGCAGTACTTCTCTGGTTTTGTCAACATTGAGATCGAGGCTATTATTTTGGCACCACCGCACCATGTGTTCTACATCTTCTCTGTAACTTGCAGGCCTGCGTCATCATCTTTGTCTATCAGACCAACAAGTGCAGAGTCGTCGGCAAATTTTACCAGTTTATTGTTATGACTGAGAGCAGTACAGTCTTTGGTGTACAGGGTAAAGATTGTCGGTGAGAGACAACATCCTTGTGGTGCCCCTGTATTTATTGTTACTGTGCTAGAGCAGACACCATCAACAGCTACAAACTGAGACCTACCTACCAGGAAATCTATCACCCATCTATAACACGTCTACGGGCCATTATATACTGTTCATATATGCAAGATTGAAGTTTAGAAGTCACTTTAAGACCCACACAGAGGAGTGCAGCCAGTTCAAATGGACTAATATATATATATATATATAGAGAGAGAGAGAGAGAGAGAGAGAGAGAGAGAGAGAGAGAGAGAGAGAGAGAGAGAGAGAGAGAGAGAGAGAGAGAGAGAGAGAGAGAGAGAGAGAGAGAGAGAGAGAGAGAGAGAGAGAGAGAGAGAGAGAGAGAGAGAGAGAGAGAGAGAGAGAGAGAGAGAGAGAAAGAGAGTTGTTGCATCAATTTTTATTCATCAAATTAACATAAGTTGTACTGATTATATTAAATTATTTTTTAGTTTTTAGTTTTTAATTTTAGTTGTACTGATTACAGAGAGAGAGAGAGAGAGAGAGAGAGAGAGAGAGAGAGAGGGAGGGAGGGAGGGAGGGGGGAGAGAGAGAGAGATTTGGACAGGAGACAGCACAGTGTGACACTAGTTGAATTCTTCTAAATCCTTTCACAATTCCTCAATACCTGCAATCTCATATGCTGGAATTTTCTCTAGAAACAAAATTAGATTCAGAACATTATGCCATATTTATGCATACAAAATTCTATAAAGCGAAACAGATTCTAAAACAATCCCTTTCCTATCTCATCTACACTTTAAAGCTTGCTACCACATAGCCAGGACAGCAAACTGCTTTCATCAAGAAACAATCTCAGACTCGACTCAGAACAAAATTATACAAGGTGGTTTTTTTTTGTCCCTTGAATTCATACCTAACAGATTCGAGAGACAGATTTATGTATCTGCACCTAAGACTTAAACAGCAGACAAAACGTGACCGTACCGGCAGAAGAAAAAAAATCGATTTAATACATTTTTAAAACAAAACAAACATCCCTACATTCATCGTTAACAGAAACAACTGCAATAACTGCTTTAACATCATGCAAAAATAATACACCGGCATTCTGCATCTGTCATTCTCAATTCTTTCTGAATGCTCCAACGCAACATTATTCTGGTCTAATGTTTTTTTTATTCGCTACTGTCGAGGAAGCTGCGGCAGAGATAGATGGTGCACCGACACGCCAAGATAAATAACGTCAGGAGTATGCTACACTTCCCGTTCCTGAAGGAACGTTCTGGTAATTCAGTTCAATAAATACTCAGTCTTCGGCAGAACTGTTATGATACTGCATTGTAATTTCCTGATTAATTAATAATTTGTATATTTATCTGAATCTTCCGATTAAATTTTAAAGATTACAGAACATCCTTTCTAAATCCAACGAGAAGCATACAACCCTGAATTTATTTCTAAAACAGGAAGGTGGCCGTAGCCTTCTAAACTCTTCCAATTGGTCCTAAAACATGACGGTGTCTGTGGGCTTTTAAAACCCACTTTCAGCTTTTAGCAGCCTTTTACCTAACCATCATGAATTTCGTAGACTCGACACTTAAAGGTCACGTGGGTGCGAGGTCTTAATGGAACTATTATATAAAGGCTTGGGAACCAATAGAAATTATATAAATGCTAGAACCATTATATAGAGAGTGGGGGAAGAACTAACTAAGTCATGGGAAACAGCACATTACTGAACATACGGTGGGACAGTAAGCAGAATGAATGGTCCACGGGTTAAAAACAAACACACAAACAAAAAACACACAAAAACAAAACACAGCAGACTGTAGCTCAAAGATAGTGTCTTAACAGAACACTGAATATCGAAACTTAAATGTGAAGTAATTTCTCATAACTCGAAGGGCAAAACCCATATAACTCACATGCTCTTTATGGAACTTGCAATATTTAACATGAAAACGAGTGCCCAGAAGAAAAAAAAAACATTAAACGGTGGCATTAAAATTCAAAGTAATACCGACGTTGATCTTTCCATGAGATAATCTTGACCTCCGCCTTGAAATACACTCATGTACTATCAAACAAACTACAGCGAAAGTTGTATTATGCACACAAAATATACCTTGGGATGACCTTGACCTTCAGTCACCTTGACCTTGGGATGACCTTGAAATTCACGTGACCTCTAATGCTCATGTATGGTTAAATATAGCCATTCCACTGTACGATGACCTATTTCTATGTTTTTGCAAGGTCTAAAATGACCTTGATCTTCAATATCAACGCAAAAAACGGAATAAACATAAACGATCAATATATCGTCTATAAATACAACAAGTTAGTTCTTTATATCTTTCATAGTTTAAGGTGAAGGTTACATCAAAGTACCTATACAAACCGAATTTAGACAGTTCTAGTGACCTTGGTCTTGGAGTTAGTTAGTTATTCATTTGCTTACAGGGTCCAGCGGACTGCAAAGAGCGGAACAGGACAACAAAATCAAGACCAAAACTTCGTTGAAAGAGGACTCACCCCTGATCCGCATAAGAGATCTGCCGAAACAACCCTAGTGGTAACACTGAAGGCACTCCACCAGCCAGTCACTTTACAATAAAGATATCCCACGCAGGGGACGCTGAGGCTATACTCTAATTTCTCGAACCCGCGTTTACAAAAACAAAACAGAATACAAGCATCATTATAAAATATCAACAAAACACATACATATAAATTGCCTAAATTGCCAAATAATAACATCATAGAAAGCCCCAGTGACCACCAAGCTGGTCCAACATACCTCACACACAAATGAGGAGTTTTGTCCCAGAAGAGTTTTCAAGAAAAAATGTAGGTGACTGGTCTAGCGAAGAAGAAGATAGTATAGTAGATTATTAGATTAGTAGATTGATAGAACAGAGTAGGAATGAGAAAGAGCAAAGGAGAAAGACAGCGATAGTGAGAATTTAAAGCACTAAATTTCCAGAAAGCGGTGATACTATTTATACTGAAACCCCCGCATCCCCACGGGGGAGATCTTGGAATGAGGCTGACCAAATTTACACAGGTTGTGTGTCTTATTATCATGCATAAAAAGATCACCAATTGTAAAGATTTGGGGGAAAAAATTGAAATATTGTGAAAAACTGTTATTTTTGACTAACATTTGTTGACCCTGTGACCTTGATCTTGAAGTGAAGTCATTCATTCATTGATCATTTGAAGTCTCATGGAGCCAGCTTTGTGGCCGCGTGGTCTAAGGTGGGACTAACTTTCCTTGTCCACAGGCTAGAAACCAATAGCGCCTGACAGGTGTGGAATCGATCCTGCCTCTGGGCGTTGTTTCTTCGAATATTATTTACTTTCGACATGGGTAACGTCTCTGGGGTTTTCTCTGTGTGTTCCGGTTTGTTCCCCCAGCAAAAATTTCAAAAGCACAACTAATATATTACATGTAGGTAGGTAGGGTTTGGGCGCGCCACAGGCTGCGACTACGCCTTCCCCGGGGCAGGCGGCCCAGAATTTCGCGATAAAAAGGGGCAAAAAAGTGTCAAAATTCAAATCAAACATACACCATCCTTCCAAATTGGGTTGTATTACTTGAAATAGGTTCTGAGAAATTAATCCACTTCCAAGTGTGCACAGCAACACAATGGTCCAAAAAGAGAGTTTGTGAAAAAAAGGGAAGCTGTTGTTGCCTGATCCTGAAAGCAAATTAAGAAGAAGATCAAGACATTTTTCAAGACGCTTTCTTGAGACTTTCCATGTTAATCAGATCCGGCTTGTTATTAAAAAAAATGATGCTCACAGTAGTAAGTCAGCTGAAGAGGCATGGCTACAACCCATATCAATTCAGTCATATTAGTAATAAAGTGAGAGAAATTGGTCGGCTTGTGTTAAAACTTCGAGATATCTCTGGACTTGAAAATGGGTCCCTCAAGATTGTGTGAAGCCTGAGAGGTTTGAAATTGTCATTAAAGCAAACAAACAATTTGCTGGTTTTGATCAAAACCAGCTTGCATTCTATTTGTTTCTATAATAATAATAATAATAATAATAATAATAATAATAATAATAATAATAATAATAATAATAATAATAATAATAATAATAATAATAATAATAATAATAATAATAATAATAATAGAGAACAGTCTGAACAAGAACAACAGCAAGAAGGTCTACCAGATTGTGAAGCGGCTGAGAAGTGATAAACAGCACAAGCTCTCCACGGTCCAATGCAAGTCTGGCATGTATCTCTTACAGAAGAACAAGTAGTATTGGATAGATGGAAAGAATACTGTTCTGACCTTTGCAACCACACACCAAACGGAGACCCATCATTTCTAGCATGTCCCCCTTTTTAGATATGTTATTTACTTTTACAACAACAACAAAACAAACAAAAAAAAAAGGCTAGCAAAAATCTTGAGCATCTTTGACTGATGCTTAATCGTGTTTTTTAATTTGTTGTGGTTTTTATTTCAACATTATATATATATATATATATATATATATATATATATATATATATATATATATATATATATATATATATATATATATATATATATATATATATATATATATATATATATATAAAGAAGAAAAAAAATCTATCAGATAAAAAAAATATATCTGAGAAAATGTTGAAATGTTGAACTTGACGTCAAACAAGACATGTTTACATTCTATTCTTTTCTTTTTTGTGTGCAGGATTTATCATGTACATGATTTTTTTTAACCCGTATTAATCAGATTTCGACTTTTCGAGCAGATGCACTTTTTTTTTCTTCTATTAAAAGCTTTAAGAATTTCAATATTTTTTGTCAGCGGCTATGTAATACTAATTATTTTTTTAAAGTGAATTATAATGCAGAAATTTATAATTACTGATAATTAATTGGGTTGAA
Source organism: Oncomelania hupensis (assembly GCA_036898135.1). Taxonomy (NCBI): domain Eukaryota; kingdom Metazoa; phylum Mollusca; class Gastropoda; order Littorinimorpha; family Pomatiopsidae; genus Oncomelania; species Oncomelania hupensis. Next base: position 69,352,027 of record CM072511.1, on the reverse strand, counting down.
TTTGACTACTACTAACGGTTACACTCTGTGACCAGCTGCTTTTGCAAAGGGAAAACTGAATGACCACTGACACAAATGCAAACGGAAACAAAAATGCAAGTCGTTGCGTGTAGATCCAAAGATCCAAATACAGGAAATGAATGGGAGACAATCTCGGAAAGCATTTATCACGAACACTGGGGAATTCTCCCCCTCTCCTAAATGAAAGTTCAGTGAATTTACAAGTACTTTCGCTCAAGCAAGCAAGGAGAAGAGGAGGAGGAAGAAGAAATGGAAGAAGAAAAAGAAGAAGCAGGAACATTCCACGCCATAATTTGTTTGCCTCACAAACACATTGTGGGAGTGTCTTGTCTGTTTGGCAAACGGTCACTTAAGGGACTTTTCTGCTCGCTCAACTAAAGCAAAGCAATCTGTAGTCCACAAAAGGAAAATTCAATCAGGATAACTATTTAGTGTCTGCAAAAGTTTTCAACGTTCACATTAGTCGAACGCAAGCTTGGTACGTTAATTAGGACGTTGCATTCTCTCTTCTATCTCACTGGGACGTCATTTACCGAACTAATAGGCCGTGGTGAGGTCTCATCGGACATCTCGACATTTGCCAGTCACACACTTGATTAGCAACTGTAGTATAGATCTAGTACAGGATGGTGGTCCCAATATGAATAATTATTTGCTTGGGTTACAACGACATTATTAGCATTTAATAGGATTTTACCAACATTTGCAAGTCCTATGCTTGAATAACAACTCTAGAATAGGTCTAGAATGCTAGAAGTTCCAATGCATATGGGGGTCAAAGTAATAAAAGTAGACTACGTTGTTTGGAATGGATTATTGACAATCCAGTCTGGATAAAAGTGTACCTTCATGCAAAACATGCATGTACGCACCCGCACACACACACGCCAACATTGTATCATACAAAGTAATAATACACAGCATCGACGGGCCACCTTTTTGGAATAAGCATGGAGTCCTTGTAGCTTTGTGCAGCGCGCACACACAGAATACATAATAAAATATAACATACATCATGATTTTTTTGTACTGCATCGTCCGATTCCAATGATCTATCAACAGCACCGATGAGAGACTAACATAGTCTAAAACAAAAATCAGTTGATCATGACGGAAGATCGTCGATCTATTCTGCATAAGGCACACTACCAAATACGTATTACATGCGTATTACGCAAGTGTCTGAGACATAACTCTCGTCAGTGCGGATGTAAACCAGACGAGAAAAATTTTCCCACCGGGACCCGGTCACAACGATTTTTGTCTATTTGATTCATCAATCCCACTAGCGTGGCAAAAGCATGTCTCCCCTGCAAATGGATCCACGAGAAGAAATATGACTTTTTCTATGTCGTGTGATTGGGAAAAATGTGAAGTGAAAATGATTACTGTGTTTTCTTACAACAATATGTTACTGCAATAATACTATAGTATAAGTGCTCCCAGTTGTGTTGTTTTCAAGAGAGGGGAAAAAACATCATGGTAGATATGCCTCATTATATCTACCATGTAAAAAAAACAAACAATAATCCATTGTAATAGCTTTAGGCGTAAAAAAAAATTTGTGGAAATCGGTCCCTTTTTTTAACCAACATTTCTTGGGCCTATGACCTTTAAACGAGGAGGTCGTTAATCAGTCCTTGATAATTTTCGAGCTCTCGTGGATATATATCATCCTACCAACTTCGGTTGTGATAGTTGAAGTAGGTTCCGAGTAAAGTCTTGCACATGCTGACGGACAGACAGACGGGCGAATAATTTAAGAATCACCTCAAGCAAATTTGCCACAAACAAAAATAATAATAAAATATATTAAACGGGCAAAGTCTATATGACACACGTGCTCCTTTTGGAATTCGAAATATTTAACATGAAAATGAGTGCAACCCCAAAACCAAAATAAAATGGTGGCATTAAAATGCAAAATAATACCGACTTTGATCTTTCTATGCTCTTGACCTTGAGATGACATTGACTCTGGCTCTATATACAGTGTGTACAATCAAATAAAGTACAGCAAAAGTGGTATTATGCCAAAAAATGTTACATTGGAATGACCTTGACCTTCAATAACCTTGACCTTGGAATGACCTTGACCCTCACGTGATCTCTCACGCATTACTGATCAAATAGCCCAACGTAGTTGCATACTATAGGTTTAATAAACAGCCATTCCACTGTACGATTATCTATTTTTTCCATGCTTTTTCAAGGTCTAAAATGACCTCGACTTTCACTATGAACGCAAAAATCGAACATATATGAAAGATCAAGCTATCATTTCTAAATACGTTTGGACTTCATATCTCTCATAGTTTAGGGTCAAGATCACTTCAAAATACTGATACAAACCGACTGTGGACAGCTCCAGTGACCTTGACATTGGAGTAAGGTTGACAAAATGTGCACAGTGTGTATGTCTCATTGATAGCTATCATGCAACAAGGAATCGTAAGTTCAATATTAATAGCCTAGAAAAATAGGGAAATTTTGTAAAAATAGTTCTTTTTTGAAGTGAAGTAATTATTAATTCACTGATCATTTTGAGTTGTGGTTGTGATAGTTGAAATAGTCTCTGAGTACCTAGCAACTTGAAAGTTTTTGCACAGACGGCAGGAGGGACAGACAGATGGAAGGACGGACCTTTTTTTTCGATATCATTTTCGAACACTTTCGGAGATGACAAGCACGAACGCGGAGTTGGATTCTTGGCATTCTTGGTCCACAAAGACATTCTAGCCACTGTCATGGGTTGCCGGACAGTCTCCAGTAGACTCATTACCATCCGTCTGAGAGCAGCCCATTTCAACATCACAATCACCCAGGCCTATGCTCCAACACCAGACTATGACGACAGCGAAGTAGAGGATTTCAATGAACATCTGCAGGCTGTCCTTGACCAAGTGCCGAAGAAGGACATAGTAATAGTTCAAGGCGACTGGAATGCCAAGGTTGGCCAAGATGGGTACCACAACTGGGGAGACACAATCATGTGGACCCCAGAGCAACAACGAGAGAAATGACAGAGGTCTGAGACTCCTGGAGTTTGCCAGATACAACAATCTGATACTGGCAAACACGCATGGTCTCCAAGTAAAATCCAGACGATGGACATGGCACAGTCACAGCGGGGAGCATCACAACCAGATTGACTACATCATGGTCAAGAAACGCTTCAGATCAAGCGTCAACATTTGGCAGGACACGCATTTTTCCAGGAGCAGACATCGGAAGTGACCACGATCTCGTGATGATGTATTTCCGGTTCAACTTGAAGAGAGTAAACACAGCAAAGTGCACCAGACTGAAGTTCGACCTGGACAAACTTAAAGACCCGCAGGTTGCAAAAATATTCCAAGCCACAATTGGAGGGAAATTTTCACCACTGCTCATTTTGGGAGATGGTGAGTTAGATGTCAACAACATGACCACCAACTTCAACTCATTTGTGACAGAAGCCGCCACTGAGATCCTTAGCAAGCACCGCCCAAAGAAGAAACCGTGGATCACACCTGAACTTCTGGACCTGTGAGACAAACGAAGAGAGATGAAAAAGAAAAAGAACACCTCAGAGGAAGCTGATGTTTACCGAAAAATCAACAATGACATCCGAAAAGACATGCGCACAGCAAAGTACAACTGGATAGAAGATCAATGCCAGGAAATAGGAATCAGTCTGAACAAGAACAACAGCAAGAAGGCCTACCAGATTATGAAGCGGATGACAAGTATTAAACAGATAAAGGTCTCTACGATCTAAAGCGAGTCAGGCATATGCCTTACAGAAGAACAAGAAGTATTGGATAGATGGACAGAATACTCTGGCCCAGGGTTCCCACAAGTTTGGGAAATTCCATACTTTTTCCAGACTTTTTCCATGGCTTCATAAACATTTTCAAGACCATCTTACACACACAAGAAACGAACAATTCTACATAAAAATACCGGCAGGTCCGTGGACCCAGTCGCTTGTCATCACTCTTCCCAAAAAAGGTAACCTTCAGGAGTGTGAAAATTACCGCACCATCAGCCTCATCAGCCATCCCAGCAAGGTCCTCCTGAAAATAATACTCAACAGGTTGAAACCACAAGCTGAACAAATCATAGCTGAAGAACAAGCAGGATTCATGGCAGGGCGAAGTACCACTGAACAGATTTTCAACCTCAGAATAATCTGTGAGAAATACCTACAGCACCAACAACATCTATATCATGTGTTCATAGACTTCAAGAAGGCATTTGACCGAGTCTGGCATGCAGCTCTATGGGCAACCATGAAAGTGTACAACATCAGCCCTAAAATTATAGAAGTCATCAAAAGCCTGTATGACAAGGCTACCAGTGCAGTCCTCCATAACAGCGTCATCGGGAACTGGTTCAGAACAACAATCGGTGTGCGTCAAGGATGCCTACTCTCTCCAACACTCTTCAACATCTTCCTAGAGCGCATCATGTCAGATGCTCTTGCAGATCACGAAGGCACAGTCAGCATAGGGGGCAGAGCAATCTCCAATCTTCGTTTTGCGGATGATATTGATGGATTGGCTGGAGAGGAACAAGAACTTGAACAGCTTGTACAGAGGCTTGACACCACCTCAGAGCTTATGGAATGGAAATAAGTGCAGAGAAGACCAAAATGATGACCAACAACACCAATGGCATCAACACGGACATCAAAGTACAAGGCCAATTCATCAACACAGTGCTCAGCTTCAAATATTTAGGAGCCATTGTGTCAGACAATGGGTCTCGACAGGAAGTCCTCTCCAGGATCGCACAAACAACTGCTGCCCTGACAAGGTTGAAGCCCATTTGGAAAGACAGAACCATCAGTCTACATTCCAAAGTAAGACTGCTGCGCTCTCTGGTCATCTCCATCTTCCTATATGCTTGCGAAGCATGGACCCTCACAGCAGATCTCCAACGAAGAATACAAAGCATGGAGATTAGGTGCTACAGAAGACTTCTGTGCATTTCCTATACCCAACACATCACCAACGTTGAAGTCCGACAGACCATCACACAATACAATACAATACAAGGTTATTGCTTTAGGTCCAGCGGACTCTTCCGAGCCAAATCAGGACCAGAGAGACGTTATCTTAAAGTATTATAAAATGATTCAAGTCTTAAAAAACAAGCCTGTTACTCTTAAATACACAAACAAACTTTCACATGACGCCTCTTTAAGAGACTTCTTTAAAACTGATGTATTAAAAATATATTCTCTTTCTTCAATCAAATCACTAAATTCAGTCCTAATAAAATCCAAACTAAACAAAACATGTCGATACAATTTATATGCGATAGAACAAACCAACATCATGTAAGAATTGAAACAGATGTTGACCATTACATACTTTAAAAATCTCTTTGAAAGGTATGGAACCAAAATATGTTTCCCTTTCCTCAATCAAATCAGCACATTCAGACATAAAATGGCGAACAGAAAAAGATTGATCACATGCAAAGCACCATGGTGGTTCTTCTCCTTTTAAAAGGAAACTGTGGGTGACATAAGTATGCCCAATATGAAGGCGAGATAACACTGTTTCTTCTTTGCGAGTGGATGCAAAGTTAGGCAAAGAAGTGGACAAATCGGGAAGAATTTGAAATAATTTGTTGTTGACATGGTTAGACCAGTCAGTCTGCCACAGTCGTTTACAATAAGATCCAGTCATACAACGTAGGTCAGAGTAGGGCACAAACTGGAAAATCTCAGGAGGGAAGTCGAGATGTAGAGCATCTTTAGCCGCCCTGTCTACTGCAATATTGCCGCGGATGCCCATGTGACCAGGGACCCACATAAAAACTATCTTTTTACCCTCAGAAACAAGTTGTGTATGGAGGTCATGGATCTCTGCCAGAAAAGGGTGTGATATCTTTCTCGTGGAAAGAGCCTGAAGTGCTGACAATGAATCAGACATGATTAAAAATGAGGTTCTTTTGGATTGATAAACTTGTTTCAGAGCTAAAAGAATTGCCTTGAGCTCAGCTGTATAAACAGAACAAAAATCAGGTAAACGCTGTTGCAAAGGCTGGTCTAAGTGTCTCCTGGAGACAGACGCAGCAGCAACTGAATCTCCTTTCTTTGACCCGTCTGTAAAAAGTTGTTCATATCCTGGGTATAAAGCACACTGTTCTAAATAAAGTTGGTTATATACGGTTTCGGATGTATTGTTTTTAAGGAAAGCGGACAACTGCCAATTAATGTTTGGGATACATAATTTCCATGGGGGGGCTTCAGTCCGAAGCTCATCGTCGTTGATGGAAGCAACATCAATGCCTGCTTTTTCCAGATGAGCTTGCATTCTGATGCCAAACGGAGGGATTGTGTTAGGTTTGGCTTCAAATTTCTGAACAAAATCTGGGTTGAAAACACAGTCATAAGCAGGGTTCATAGGATCAGTTTTTAATTTTAAATAGTAATTCATTGACAATTTTGTACGTCTCAGCTCCAGCGGGGGTTCGTTAGCTTCCACGTAAAGGCTTTCACAAGGGGAAGTGCGAAGCACCCAAAGCAATGCGTAGTGCCTGATGGGCAACTGGATCTAGCATCTTAAGATAAGATTTTCTAGCAGAACCATAGACAATGCAACCATAGTCTAACTTGGATCTAATTAAAGAACGATATAACAGCAATAAAGTTTTCTTGTCAGCACCCCAGTCTGTACCACTGATAACCTTGAGCAAATTGCAGGCCTGTTGACATTTTGTTTTCAAAATTTTCAGATGAGGAATGAAGGATAGCTTTTGATCAAAAATAACACCCAAAAATTTGACTTGTTGGACTGCCTTTATTGGAGTTTTATTGAGGAGAATAGTAGGGTCTTGAATAATTCCCCGGTGCTGGGAAAAGTGAATACATTCAGTTTTTGCTTCAGAAAATTTAAAACCATTTTGTAAAACCCAGTCTTCAACGGCGTTGACACATAACTGTAGCTGACGTTCTGCAGATGCCAAAGTTTTACCTTTGGCTACCAATGCAAAATCGTCGACAAATAAAGAATTCTCAATTCCCCGTTTAACGGAACGAACAATATTATTTATTTTAATATTAAACAGCAAGGGAGACAAGATGCTACCCTGAGGCACTCCCATCTCCTGTTCTCTCGTATCTGACAAAGATCCCCCAACCTTAACCTGAAAAATTCTGTCTGTTAGAAAATTGGATATAAACAGAGGTAAATGTCCCTTCAAACCCATTTCTTGTAAATCTGAAAGAATGCCATATTTCCATGTGGTATCATAAGCTTTTTCCAAATCAAACATGATGGCAACGACATGTTCACCCTGGACGAACGCGTTACGGATAAAAGTTTCCAGTCGCATCAGGTGGTCAACAGTACTTCGACCACTTCGAAAGCCACACTGAGTGTTGGATAAAATATTATTTGTTTCTAGATACCACAGTAAGCGAGAATAAACCATTCTTTCTAGCGTCTTGCATAAGCAAGACGTTAGGGCTATTGGTCTATAGTTTGTCGGGTTAGTATGGTCTTTGCCAGGTTTAGGGATGGGTACAATAATGGCCTTTCTCCAGGAGGGAGGAAAGGTGCCAGTGATCCAGAGCTGATTGAAGATGTCCAGCAGTTGAGACCGTGAGTACCTTGTTAAATGTCTGAGAAATTGATAATGTACATCATCCGGTCCAACTGCTGAATCTGCACTTTTGTTAATTGCATCGTCAAGCTCGACTAATGAAAACGGAAGGTTGTAATCTTCAGAATTATCGGAGGTAAAATTTAACTGTTGTTTTTCTTTACGGATTTTAACTGTTTGAAAAGGGACAGAATAATTTTCAGAGGAAGAATTTGCAGCAAAAGAAGAAGCCAAAAGATCAGCTACTAATTTTTTATCTCCGATTATGTCACCCTGCACAGTAAGGCATGGGCTCACCTGTTTGTTACTTTTATTTTTGAGTTTGCGGACTACTTTCCACACCTTCGACAGTTTCGCTTTCGAATTAAGCGTGGAGGCGAAACCTCTCCACGATTCTCTTCTCTTTTGTTTGAAGAGCTGTCGGCATTGCGCTCGCAAACGTTGGTGGTTTTGTTTATTGTCAGTGCTTGGGTGTAAAAACATAGTTCTTAAAGCTTTTTTACGAGCTTGCTGAAGTTTTCTACATTCATCGTCAAACCAGGGTTTTTTAAGTGTATGAGGGTTTGACGAAGTTTGCGGAATGGACTCCTTGGCACTGTTAATAACTATGTCAGTATAAAGCTGTATTGGATCTAAGGCATTTGAAAATTCCTGTTTCTTAGCACGTAGCTGGGCCTCAGACAGGTTAGAAAACAGACTCCAGTTAGCTTGTTTCAGTTTCCACCTGCCATGAGTTTGCTCAAGGTTATCTGAATCATGTTTTAATAAAACCGGGAAATGGTCGCTGCCATGGAGATCTTCTAAAACTGTCCATTTAAAATCCAAAAGTAACGAGGGATCACAGATTGATATATCAATGTGGGACAAAGAAGCAGTTCTTGAACAGGAAAAAGTTGGAGCACCCTCGTTCAAAGTTACTAGATTTAACGAGTCTAAAATGTCTTCAATTATTTTCCCCTGAGAATCGGTACGATCGCTACCCCACAGGGGAGAGCGTCCATTAAAATCGCCCAACAACAAAAAAGGGGTAGGTAACTGTTGAATCAAATTCTCAAGGTCCTTTTTGTTTGGACAACACGATGACCTGCTCACAGTGGTGAAGAAACGGAAACTCCGATGGTATGGCCACGTCACCAGATCATCAGGCCTTGCAAAGACCATTCTGCAAGGCACAGTGCAAGGAGGTAGAAGAAGGGGGAGACCGAAAAAGAGGTGGGAGGACAACATTCGAGAATGGACTGGTTTGACACTGAGCGAAGCCATGGGGGCTGCTGAGGACAGAGAGGGATGGAGTATGCTGGTTAAGCGATCATCTGTGGTGCCCCTACGACCTTCGGGTTATGGGACAGGATAGGATAGGATAAAAAAAAAGGAATTGTGAGACGTGTACTTACAAAATACAAGACAGCCTATGATCTGTGATACTGACAGTCCATATGATTTTAATAAACAAATATGCCCTGCATTTTTTCATGTGTCATGTGTTTAAGTTCAACTTTCCTGAGAATGAACACACAATTCACAATTATTGTTTTATTTCTTTGAGCTTCTGGTCAATTTGGCACTCTAGAGTAATGGCTTCTGCCTCTTTTTTTGTCGCTGACCTGCGCAAAGCATTGGCCTTGGACAGAAGTGAGAAGTGATAGGCTCTCACTCTGCTCTGCCCTATCTGCAGATTTAAGCAGGTCTTTTGCACACAGTTCCAATCGTTTCTTCTTTGACTTCAGCTCTTCAATTTCATCTAACACTAACTTTCTTTTTTTTCTTCTCTTCTTCAAGGTAAACCTCATATCTGGATCTTGCACTAGCTGCATTGAAGAGGAGTGCTTTTGTAATTGGCAACTGACGGGCTCCACCTAAATGGTCTGCTATAATTCTCTGTGCTGTTAGGGTTTTCTGTGACATGTCAGTCATTACTTCTTTATTAACAGAGAATCCCCTCTCCACACTGGCCTGGCCATGAGAAAAAAGCAGCACTTTTCTCACAACACTCCAAAGGCCACTCAACTCCTTTCGCTTGGCCAGTGCAGAGAAGAAGAGTCTGTCTAATCTGTCTTTATCCCTGTCAAAAGACTGAAAGTTATCAGCAGAAGCACACTCTGATAAGTCTGTGTAGCAAATTGATTCTGTCCACATCTTCTTTCTTCTGTTCTGCATCGGCCGGATGAGAAAGAAAGCAGTAGGTTTATTGTGTCTTTAACCCGCAAGAGTATGCAAGGGAAATAACCGCGCTAAAAGAAAAATTAATTTGCTACTTTCGGTTTCAATCGCAACATCGCCGGGAGAACATCTCAAATAAAAGGTATTTTCATTTTTCTTTCTTTTGAAGAAAAATGCTTGTCAAACTGAAAGATTGGCTTGTGTTTTTTTTTCATTTTCCATGACTTTTCCATACTTATCTAGACAAATAAATTTTTTCCATGGCTTTTCCAGCCCTAGAAATCACTTTCTCTATTTTCCATAGCTTTTCCAGACTTCCATGACTCTGCACGAACCCTGTCTGGCCTTTACAACCACACATCAAATGGAGACCCATCAGTTCTAGCATTACACCAGAATACAGAAGAAGAAGAAATCCTCCCAATTCTCCGAGAAGAAGTTGAGGTAGCAGTGCAATCGCTGAAGAAGGGGAAGTCAGCGGGAGTGGACAACATATCCGCAGAATTGCTTCACGATGGAGGAGAAGCGATGACTGACGCCCTTACCATTATCTGTAACAAGATCTGGCAGAGTGGGGAGTGGACTACACCATGGACCCAGTCGCTTGTCATCACTCTTCCCAAAAAGGGTACCCTTCAGGAATGTGAACATTACAGCACCACCAGCCATTACAGCAAGTTCCTCCTGAAAATAATAGTCAACAGGTTGAAACTCCAAGCTGAACAATTTATAGCTGAAAAACATGCAGGATTCATGGCAGGGTGAAGAACCACTGAACAGATTTTCAACCTCAGAATAATCTGCGAGAAATATCTACAGCACCAACAACATCTATATAATGTGTGTGTAGACTTCAAGAAAGCGTTTGACCGAGTCTGGCATGCAGCGCTGTGGGCAACCATGAGAGTGCTCAACATCAGCCCTAACAGCCATCGGGAACTGGTTCAGAACAACAATCGGCGTGCGTCAAGGATGCATATTCTCTCCGACGCTCTTCAACATATTCCTAAAGTGCATCATGTCAGACGCCCTTGGTAATCACAAAGGCACAGTCATCATAGGGGGTAGAGCAATCCCCAACTTCCGATTTGCGGATGACATTGATGGATTGGATGGATCGAGAGGAACAAGAACTTGAACAGCTGGTACAGAGGCTTTACACCATCTCCAGAGCCTATGAAGTGGAATTAAGTGCAGAGAAGACCAAAATGAGGACCAACAACACCAATGGCATCAACACGGACATCAAAGTCCAAGACCAATCCCTCAATACAGTGCATAACTTCAAATATTTAGGAGCCATTGTATCCGACAATGGGTCCCGATAGGAAGTCCTTTCCAGGATCGCACAAACAACTGCTGCCCTGACAAGATCAACACCCATTTGCAAAGACAGCACCATAAGTCTACACTTCAAGGTAAGGCTGCTACGCTCCCTTGTCAGCTCCATCATCCTATACGCTTGCGAAACATGGACCCTCCCAGCAGACCTACAACGAAAAAAACAAAGCATGGAGATGAGGTGCTATAGAAGACTTCTGGGCACTTCCTATACCCAGCACATCACCAACGAAGTCCGACAGACTATCGCATAAGCCACTGGACAACACGATGACATGCTCACAGTGGTGAAGAAACTCAAACTCCGATGGTATGGCCGCGTCACCAAAGCATCAGGCCTTGCAAAGACCATCCTGCAAGGCACGGTGCAAGGAGACAAAATAAAATGGGAGGACAACATTCCAGAATGGACTGGCTTGACACAGAGCAAAGCCATGAGGGTTTCTGAGGATAAAGAAAGACGGAGAACACTGGTTAAATGAAAATCTGTGGTGCCCCAAGGACTTTCGAGTTAGTGGATAGGATACGATTTCAGACTATTTAGGACTCGTCTCACACAAATTTGCAAAAATCACGGGGATTGTTTTTTGGGGGTGGGTAGGGGGGAGAGGTGAGGGTTTGGGAGTTGGGGGTGTTTGATTATATAGACTCACTCTGCTATGCATGCGAGTAAAAAATATTGAAATGTATTATTTTCAGGCGAGTACATAGACTCACACTGGTATGAAAAATGACAAAACGCGAGGTTGACGATGTCAAAACGTGGTTATTTACCTGATATTTTACCAAACGGAGCCTTTAAATGCTGCAGAGTCGATAAAGATTCTACAGGAACCGGTACAACATAATAACCGCGAATTGCGCCATTCGTGATCACCGATTAATGTCATATGTTACTGCTAGATTAATGCTATACATATATGCCAGAACACGAGCGTTAAGGTGTAAAAATACAAAGTAGTTTACACGGCACATTGCCAAAAGAATTTGAAAGCATTCTGCAAAGAGTGGATTACGATTGTACAGAGACCGACATGACATAAGCCGTGAATTGTGAGTGAAGGCAGTTTCTTGTCACGAGGCGTCTGCCACAGACCAAATATTGTCAAATCATAATGCCGTCTCGACGTTTTCCATTCTCCCCAAGGACAAACAATGCATGCCATTATTCTGACGTTAAATTCAAGTAAATCTGATGTCAAGAGTAAGTAAACGTGTAATAATCTTCATCATAGTAATATGTCTTTAAAATTCAAATGTCTTTTTTCACTTTCTATAGGCTGAGATGTGGGCTCAAATTAGGACTGGTTTGTGGGTCCTACTTATTCTTACCTGGCAGGGACTGCAATGAGGAACACTCCTGATCGTCCAAGTCTTAGCTACCAAAAGTCATCTTCTCTTCAGATACTAAAGCATTGGATTGTTCAAATTAGGACGAGTTGGAAAGTCTTCTTTTCAAGTACCCCTGTCCTGTGTGGAGCTGCAATGATGAAAACCTGATAGTAATATTTTCTAGCTACTAAAAGTCATTTTTAAATTCTAGGAAATAAGATGCTGTTTCTAATTCGATGAGTTGGTGGGTCCTATTTAACCTATTAAAAAAGATTATTTATATCCCGACAAGTCAAACTTACGTGCGAATTAAAAGAATCTTATCAAATGTAATTTAATAGACCAGTGTCAGAATAGACATGCCTATGTAGATATTCAGGTAATAAAAGACAATTCAGGCCAGGATAGGGTAACCGAGGTTAACGAACAGCTATGTCGCACATCTGTCATCCTGGTCCTCAAACCATTATTTTTGCCTCACGCAAGCTGTCGCCGACGTTCCCTAGGCTATCTGCTCGTTCTATGAACAATGAAAGAATGTATGTGTAACATGAACAATGACATAATTTTTTTACAACTAAACACACTGACTGTTACAAACAAAAGCCGCGAACATACTAGAATGACACAGTCGTTTGGTTAACTTATAGTTTTACACAAACACGATCATTAGAGTAACGAACATCATAGTGTATACATACAATCCCTGTCTTCAAGCCATTATTTGTCCCTTCCATCACAACCCTCCCTAGCAGTCTCATAAGGGTTTCTAGACAATACAGCAATTCTTTAGAGATAAATACATTAATTATTAAACCCACAATGTTAAGGAATAACATAGTACACAACTATTATCCTTGTCATTCAGCCATTATTTTTTTCCCTCAGGCAAAATGTCGTCCTCCCCAGCCTCCTAGCATCTATTCTCGTTTTAAAACACTATAACAATTCTTTAGAGCTAAACTCATTGATTATTATTGTACACAAAAGCAGCGAACTATTAAATCGCATTATATATTACTTTCAGGTCTTTTGTTTTGTTCTGCCACATACAAAGTAATCATTAGTTCAACAACAAAGTCAGCATATTTTTTTAATTGATTTATTTTATTTTATTGTTTTATTTTTTTACTTGCCCACGTTTCCTTCCAGCAATCTTAGTTTTCCTCCGATTTAGGTATAGAATAAAGATCTGTCTGGCTAGAATGTTCTTGTGGACCAAGAATCCAACGCCGTGTTCGTGCTTGTCATCTCGCCCGCTGAAAAAAAGCTTATGGCCTTTGGCCGTTGTTTCACCTAGGCCTTTCCAGCGCAGTTCGCTGATACCTAAAACGTACTATCAATAATGATCCAACTCGTGGGCCAGTTCTTCTCCACAGTTAAGGTCCTGACATTCCAGGTTCCTATGACAAAGTTGTTTCTCGTGCGGATCTTGCTAAGTTGTCCATCAATAGCACAATTATCACCTCCGTCCTGGTGGCCAACGGAAGGCGCGGTCCTTGGTGACCCGGGCGATGACCTATCCGGTATGGAGTGAATTGTTCTTTTCATCATGCAATGTCTTGGGAAAAAAAGACCTGGCAGGGTCCAATCCTCTCCAGGCTGTTGGCCACAGCCGATATCCACGAATACAGTGTGGCTCGCCTTTTTATTTTTATTGAGAACGTAATCGTTGAACCTGTAGTAACATGAGGTTCTTCCGTCCTGGCCGGTGACTTCTGTGTAGAAGACTTTCGCCCAGCGATGCCGTGCTAATATCTCACCCATGTTAGTCGCCTCTTACGACACGCCGGGAAACGTTGGGTCTATTCTAGTCAGTGCCCGAACCCATAGGGCTTATTTTATAAATAGCATGCAATTATACGTAATTATCACACATAACTTAATTCGGTTAACGAAATAAAGAGTTCTTTTTCCATCTAAAAGTGTACACATTGTTGCGGTGCCACACAGTGATTCTTTCCTGCTCTGTGCTTCACTTTCACAGCCGCCATTATGACCCCTAATTAACCCATTTTTAAGGGACCCAACTCATGTAAAAGGCAACGCAAAATGACGTTAGTTTTCCATCTGGGTATAGTCTGTGGTGAGGGCGTGCGCGAGTGAGAGAGAGAGAGACAGACAGAGATGGAGTGGATATTGGCTTCCTCATTATCCTCTTCCTCTTCGCTACCTTGTTCTGAACAATATTAATTTTATTCTTGCAATGTCTTCTTCACTAGCAACCTAGCGGTTAATAAGAGAGACCTGAGATTAAAGATTGTCCATAGCAGTAAAACCGTAGAACCAGATTAGGTGAGGTAGGACAACAAAACGAAAGAGAGAAAGAGAGAGAGAGAGAGAAAGGGCATGTGTGTAAGTGTGCATTGATTGTGGGCATGCAGTGGTGCCCGTGACTGTGCTATTGACCTATCCATCATTCTCCTAGAGATCATTTCCATACCATCAAGCTGCCGTCTCATTTGTTCCTGCCCGCCTTTATTGAATATCGGAAACACTTAGAATTTCCTTCCAGAAAGCCTTATGTCACAGCCCCTTCTCAAGATACTCAAATTAAAGCAAAATTATTCGGAGAAAACAAGCTAACGATCGTTTCATTTTTCTCTCCTTTGCAAGCAAACTCATCTACAGTGTTAGTGAAAAACTTGAAATCCAAGCGGTTTGAAACCAAAGAAGAAAAATAACAGCTGATCCAAACAATTTAAAAGAAGATAAATTGTTTCAGAAAACCTTATTTCCTGCTTCAGGGGAAAATGTGTTCTTCAAAGAGAAGTTATTCTAGTAGAATCTTCTTTATTTCGCATGAATCACGGGAATTTGTATAACACGATCTGCACGTTAAATTGTTACTTATTTCTTTTATTGAACGTTGTACTTCTACGCTCTAGCAGATGATGTACACCTTTGCGAACAATGAAATAAAATGAATCGGAACTGCTTTAAGGAAATAGTAATGCACTCAAATGTTATTTCCGCGCGCGCGCGTGTAGTGTCTTTGTGGACGTGCTTGGTGTGTGTGTGTGTGTGCGTGTGTGTACGTTCTTGTGGTGCATTTGTGTAGTGCGTGTGTGTTTGTGTTCGTGTATGCTTGTGGACGTGCTTGTGGTGCGTATGTGTAGTGCGCGCGTGTTTGTTTAGTGCATACGTGTTTGTACGGCTTTGTAAACCAATTTAGACGGTCACAAGAAAGTGATATCGACGGATCACGCAATCATGAGGATAACTCCGCTGAAAGTACATTTGTTTTAATTAAGCAGATCAAATATATCAATGTTGCGGCTGACAAGGGTCAGCTAATACCAATCAACTCTGATATTTCGAAATCTTCCAACCCATGAGCACAGAAAATATCCTCATCTCTCTCACTCTTGTTGATGGTCTGCAGATGCCAAACCGTGTGTGTGGGCAAATAAAACCAAGTAAAATGAGGTGTCTTGGGCAGAGATGGGTCGGATCGATAAGCGCTAAATGATGGAAGCGTCGAAGACCGTGATCAAATTTCGAGTTGCCAGATTGGCCGAAAATGATGGTCATCTCTGATGCACGATCAACATGGACCCATGAAGCACAATGCTGAACACAAGTATCAGTGTATTATAGCATAAAGCGTCAGAGACAGAAACCAGATAATGTTGACTCGAAAGCACCTGCCATTTTTACCTTCTACAAGGACTTGTTGCTGTTACCGACAAGGCCCTACGTTTACTTCAGCAACCAGCTAGTTTGTGTGGTCTTTAAAAAAAATCCCGTAATGGGCTGAGAGTGACTTTTGGGTAGACCTGGCTGGGGGACTAGGATATGTTTATTTTTGCGGAATGTATACCATTTCATGGTGGTATTTGTAGAAGTTACGGAAGCGAGTTTTGCGTAGTCGATCTTGAAAGGAGGTGAGCACTGCAGATGTTGGAGCATTTTGTCAACACTCGATTTTAGCCGAGCTGTTGAACAAAACTGTTGTTGAAACTGCAGTGATTACAAAGATGAAATAATGTGTTAGGGCGGCCTTGAGTAGCTCCGAGGCTTAAATCTTCCCAAATTGAGGAAGAAACAACTGCACTGAAAACAGATTTATTGGCGAACCAGATTCAAAACGGGATGGAGGCCATCTTACCAAGTGCGTAACGTATCCCAAAGATTGCTTGAATCTCGCCTTACTTTGCGCGCCAGAGGCTATCCTATCCGCAACAGCCTTTGCTAGCATTTTCGCTAGGAATTGGAAGCCACTAGCGGTTTGCAACAAACCCCTGAAAATACCATACCCTCTTCTTGTTGCTGTGATAATAGTAGCGTATGGCCTCTCCTCTTAATTATGATGGAAAACTACAGTGATGTAGTAGGAGACTCTTTGACACTTCATATTGGTTATAGGTTAATCAACATGTCCTCAGCGCATGTCCTGACAATGCCACACCTTCTTCTTGTTGCTCTGATTGCAAACTTCTGATTTAAATGAAGGTAAAAATAGCCGATGGTATTTTATTAATAGGGTCTCTGATACTCAATACTGCAAAGCATGACATGACAATACCACATCCTCTTCCTGTAGCTCTGATATAGAAAACAAATATTGGCGAATGTCTCATGCACCTTTAATGTAATAATGGAACGAACTGCTAACTCAATGAAATGCCACAAGTGATTCTAGTGTCTGAATGTCATAACAGTTGAAAGAATATGAAAAACGACAGTTTGAATTGTATTGTATGGAAATAAGGAAATCAATGTCAATAAAAGAGAGAGAGAGAGAGAGAGAGAGAGAGAGAGAGAGAGAGAGAGAGAGAGCGGGGGGGGGGGGGGGGGGGGGGGGTGGCGGGGTGGCAGAGAGAGACAGACAGAGAGAGAGATAGAGACAGACAGAGAACGATTATTGAGATTGAAATGATATATTTTCAAAGAAACTTAATTGCATCTGAAGCCATAAACCTCATGCCTTCCCGGATCGCACAATAGGGAGATAATGATAATAATAATAATAATAATTATAATAATAATAATAATAATAATAATAATAATAATAATAATAATAATAATAATAATAATAATAATAATAATAACAACAACAACAACTTAAAAAATCAAACCGCCAGTTGTAATCTATCCTGTTTTGAGTTGCTGACAGGAGGCGAAAGCAAAAGTAGTTAAAGATGAATAAGAAGCAAGCAAACTAAAAATAATAGAAAAGAAGTTGCGACTATACCGACAGCAAGACACCAGTACAAGTTACAAGAAAAGAAGCTGACTCCAGAGATAAGAAGACGACTTTTCACATTGCCAAGAAAGACTCGAGCGAACAAGGAGAAAAAAAAGGTAATCCTAACAAGCCGTATCAAACCATACTATCCAGTCTCGTCAACACTGCAAAAAGCTTAGAAGCTCGTTGCGTCTATATTGCCGTTTTATTCCAGCGTAGCAAAATCCCTCAGGTCTTTCACTGAAGGGGCAATTTACCTTTAAAAAAGGACAAGGAAGAACGCTTCACTATCACAAATGAAGAGAGAGAGAGAGAGAGAGAGAGAGAGAGAGAGAGAGAGAGAGAGAGAGAGAGAGAGAGAGAGAGAGAGAGAGGGAGGAAAAAGAGGGAGGAGAGAGAGAGAAAAAAAGAGAGAGAGGAATACAGGAAGGGGGAGAGTGTTTTCTTCTCCTCAACTGCACACACTGGAATTCATAGATTGAGGAGAGCTTTCAGACTAATCTGACCCTCGGGGAATTTCAGTTTTTAGTAGGAGAGAAAATCTTAGCCATCCGTATTTCAGAGAAGGAATGACCTTCGACAAATAAGGAAGAATGAAAAAAAAAAGATGGCAGACTTTCAAAAAGACGCACGCACACACATGTGCGCACACCATGCGTACACAAAAAAGGAGTTCACAATCGATAGCATTCAGTTTAAGTTTACGCTAT
Organism: Oncomelania hupensis; assembly: GCA_036898135.1. NCBI lineage: Eukaryota > Metazoa > Mollusca > Gastropoda > Littorinimorpha > Pomatiopsidae > Oncomelania > Oncomelania hupensis. Next base: position 69,333,670 of record CM072511.1, on the reverse strand, counting down.
GGGATTTAAGTTTTTACAAAACAAGAAAAACTGAGACATTACCATTTCTTTAGAGATCTAAGGAAAAACCTTCAACCCTCCCCCTCTCCCTCCAGGGAACAAGAGATGGAAAACCCTAACACACACACACACACACACACACACACACACACACACACACACACACACTCTCTCTCTCTCTCTATCTCACATACACACCCGTGCACATACACACAAAATGCATGCGCATGTACACACACACACAAATGCACACACAACTCATCATTCAGTCCAAACATACGCTAGGGAGTTTCACGGTTTAAAGGAGAAAGAGAGAACACCCAAGAAATAGTATACATCTGCTCGATCTCCAGTTAAAAGTAAACACTTTCAAAACAGACAGAAGAATTAAACATGAGATCAGTCTCGGGTGAGAAAGACTATCAAATAGCGCATAGCACTCGAAAGAACGCAAAGACTGGAAGAAAACAACATTAAAATCGAAATGTCATTATTATATTTTGTCGGTGTCTGCTTTTTATTTAATCCAGAAGTTGTCACGTGACATATTTTCTGCGTCTTCTCAAAAAGAATCGTAAATAATAATATATAAGTATTTTGTTCAATATTAATATTACTTTATTTTGTCTCATTTTATTGCTGCAACGCCACTTTCGACCTAAGAAAGTGCATTTAATTAATTTATTTCCTATTTTATTTAATCGTCCTTATATAGCGCTTTGCCAGTTCAAGAGCTGCTCAATGCGATGGCCGACACAGATCTCACTGAAGCTTTGGGCGCACTGTCTAACTCAGTGCTTCCTTAAAGTCCACGCGATGGAATGCGTGGATGCACAAACTAGACTTCGATTTATACTCTCATCCGAAGGAGTAGGGGCGCAGTGTCTCAAGGCAATACTTTTCTCTCTGTCAGGGTCTCAAGGTAAATCTCTCTCTCTCTTTCTCTCTCTCTTTCTCTCTCTCCCCCCCCCCCTCCCTAAATGGCGTTGCGAGAAGAAAACGAAAAATGAATACTTTCCATTTTCCGACGTAGAAAAGAAATTAACATTTTACCAAGGGAAAAAAATGTCCTAGCAGTGATTGGTTTAGAGGGAAGAGAAGGGAAGTTGGGGAGGAAACGGATGAATTAGAAGGAATGAAGGAAAAAAGGAAAAGACAGCTGGAAGTGAAAGAATCCGAAGCAGAAATAGCAACGTAACCACCACTCGTGAATTGAAGTGTACGTTGGCATTTAATGCAATATTTCGAAGTCCGCACTGGAGGCATTTTGTATGGCAGCGCATATTTCTGACTAATCGAAAATCGAAGAAGAACAAAATAAAGATCCGCGAATAATTGTGTTCTAATCCTTTTACACACCTTTCCGCCTCCCCAGTCCCCTCCCACCACATTTTGAAAATATAACGAGGAATCACAGTGGTATAGATCTGGATTTTGGATTATATTCGTCAATCATGCGGGCTAAGTTAGGGTTGCCTTTTCAATGAAAGCGCGGTAGCCGCAGAACACCGCCAGCCAAAAATTAAAGTGGAATAAAAGAAAATGGGTATGTATGTATGTATGTATGTATGTATGTATGTATGTATGTATGTATGTATGTATGTATGTATGTATGTATGTATGTATATATGTATGTATGTATGAACGTAAGTGTGTGATATAGGGGTGGATGAATCGAAAGAACGCGGTAAATTAAGATGAACAACGGATCTCTATGCATACGGCTAATTTTAAAAAATGGGGTGATAATAAAGCTGCAATATATGCTGCTGTTCTCTACACTTGTTCTGTCTCTTTTAATTTTAGGTTTATTGTATCTACTTGTGGTGGTTATATTCTCAATCATCCTAAGTTTGGGTGCCTTTTTCATCCTCCCAGACTCGAGTTAAAGTTGATTCTGTAAGGAGTTGAGATATATTCTGTATGTATTATTATGTACTGTATGTCTATGTAAATAATTTGATGTATTGGCAGGTGTGAATATGTTGTCAGCCAAATGATCACGGATCATCATCGTCAATTTTTACAGCCCAAATATGCCAGTTCTCCACCTTGATGCCTCAATATGGATAGGCTGTCATGAAGCATGGTCTCAGTACAAGCCATCCAATGCTGGCTTCCCTTCATATCAATTCTTGTTGATTTAAAATCTAGGCAGCAACTCTGCTTCATAGCATTCTTCAGCCTTTCGAAGGTCTTCTGTCAATCTTGCCGTTGTCGGACGACCTTGTAGATGATCATGGAAGGCTCTTGGTGGGTCGTCCAAACCATGCCAGTCACCTTTGATTCTTGCCAAAGAGGTTAAAAGGTCCCACAAGTGTGCTAGGCTCCGCGAATAGTTGGTCTTGTCTGGTAAATGATATGAACAACTCCTCAGGCTTTTGGTCTCGAAGGCCTTCGTCTTTCAGTCCCTGCAACAGTGTCATGTCTCCACATCTGTTGAGCCTGTCAATGACATCTCAGTATGAAACTTCCTGATGTAAGTGCGGTCTTCATAGGTCGGTACCCATGTATATGAAGTTGAAGATCTCTTCTATCTGTTCACCGTTCGTTATGATGTTGGCGCTGACGTCAAATAACTCTCTCTCTCTCTCTCTCTCTCTCTCTCTCTCTCTCTCTCTCTCTCTCTCTCTCTCTCTCTCTCTCTGTCTTCCTATTTCTCTCTCTCTCATTCATGTTAATTTGTTAAGGGACTGGTTGGAAGGTTAACCTTATTAATTATTCTAAAATCTTTAATCCTAATAGAAAAGTATCATTCCCCCCCACCCCCCTTCTCTCTCTCGCATTCTCAAGTTAATTAGCTCTGCATTTATATTTTCTGCTTACCGTCAGCAATGGTGAAAGCTCGTAATAACAGGCGAGAACAGAACATAATTCTAAACAATGTTCCTGCTATGACTGTGCATATAGGTTCAATACAGTCTTATGCACACTAAGAAGAGCGAAGCAAATATAGCCAGACTAACATATCCAGGGCCTTTGGAATGGAAATAAGTGCAGAGAACAACAACGATGGCCTCAATACGGACATCAAAGTCCAAGGCCAAATCATCAACACGGTGAATAGTTTCAAATATTTAAGAGCCATTGTATCAGACAACGTGTCCCGATAGGAAGCCCTCTCCGGGATTGCACAAACAACTGCTGCCCTGACAAGGTTGAAGCCCATTTGGAAAGACAGGACCATCAGTCTACATTCCAAAGTAAGACTGCTGCGCTCCCTTGTCATCTCCATCTTCCTATATGCTTGCGAAGCATGGACCCTCACAGCAGATCTACAACGAAGAATACAAAGCATGGAGATGAGATGCTACAGAAGACTTCTGGGCATTTCCTATACTCAGCACATCACCAACAACGAAGTCCGACAGACCATCACACAAGCCACTGGACAACACGATGACATGCTCAGTGGTGAAAAAACGGAAATTCCGATGGTATTGCCACGTCACCAAAGCATCAGTCAGGCCTTGCAAAGACCAACCTGCAAGGCACAATGCAAGGAGGCAGAAGAAGAGAGAGATAGAAAAAGTGGTGGGAGGACAATATTCGAGAATGAACTGGCTTGACACTGAGAGAAGCCATGATTGCTGAGTACAGAGAAAGATGGAGTACGCTGGTTAAACGATCATCTGTGGTGCCCAAAGATTTTCGAGTTACGGGATAGGATAGGATAGGAAAAATAGAAGATGGCAGACGTGCCAGAAAACAAAATACTCCTGCCTCTCTCCTTCTAAAAAAATATTAATTTCTGTCTACTCAATTTAAAAAAAAGTTTTTGTTTTCTCTTCTTCTGTCTATCTGCCCGTCTCTGTCTGTCAGTCTGCCTCTGGCTTTGTCTGTCTGTGTCTACCACACTTTTGAGTTTTAAACTAAAAAATACCGCTACTGTAATGGTAAGCCAAAGAAACACTTAAATCCCACGAAACACCGCTTAAAATTGATTATTTAAAACAGTAAAGTATACACATGCAAAAACATAAAGTGCCCGTTTTTCTGCACCTGATTCTCGAACAATACTCGCACAAAGGAATCATCATGCATTATTAATAGCATTAAAACTGAGTTTTCAATAGACATGAAGTAATTAAATTATTATCATATAGAATAGGCAGCGTTAGAATTTGGCATGAGCCCGAGCGCCCGGGGAGCCTTAATAATTGTTTGGGCACCCAGATCTTAGCTGACAGTGCGCCCCACGGGTGCGTGTAAAATCCTAAAAAGTAAGTTAACTCACTGAAGCTCCCTTCGAATAGTCAACAGCGTAATTAAAGATCGGAGGAAAACTTCAGTGAAAGTAATATAAATATTCCGTTGCACGTCACTTTCTTATTTTCTCCATTCGTTTTTGGATACGATTTCTCGGGAATAGTCTCCCTTTACGCATGAAAGACGAGCTTTCTGATTGTCCAGTCCAGTAATTCATTCAATGACCAATCAGGAGTCAGTTGCTATCTCGCGCGTGCCAAGGAAAACATACAGTTACTCTGAAACAAGCATGTCGAGTAAAGTGTTTGACATCTTCAAAAAACGTTCTTTCAACCAAAAATTTTAGATCTTTTCAGATATTGAGCATTGAGCTTTTGTTATTGTTTGTATTGTTACTGTAATATTTGTAAACACCTTTTTCTGTTTCAAGTGTCAAAACTATTTTGAGTACAACCAAAAACACATTATTGGTTTGGTTTTTTATTTTTGTCATTTTGTAACTGTTTGGATAGCTTTAACTGGAATCTCCTAGGTCACTCGTGTATTTCAATTATTTGTATTTGGGCACTCAAAAATGTTTTGGGGCACCCAAAAGTTTGAAGCAAGGCACCCAAAAAGCATCCTTGTAAAAAAGTTAATTTCTAACCTTGATAGGATTTGAGAAATGTGCATAAGCAATGCAGTCTTGTTTAATAGGTAGACTGGAGAAGCCTTCTAGACCCCAGTGGGTATTCGCCAAGGTTGTATAGTGTATACTGCCTCTTCTCCTCTTCATTCCTTGAAAACATCTGGGAAAAAACCTCCAAAACTTCCACTATCATAAAACCATTGTGCAACCTGCGCTTCGCTGATGACAGTAACCTAATGGAGGTCAGCTCAGAAACGAGCAAAGTGCTGGTGAACTGTCCCAGCAATATAAGCGCCAACATTACCAAGAACGGGGGGGGGGGGGGAGCTGGAAGAGGTGGAATCATTTAAGTATCTTGGCCCCAGCATAACCAAGAACGGCAGATCTTCCATAGAGGTCAAGACCAAAACGGCAGTGGCCATGTCAACTATGGCAGGCCTCAATAAGATTTGGAAGAGTAGAGATATTCATTTCTGCACCTAGGTGAAACTCTACAGGTCTCTGGTCCTGGCCGTTCTGCTGTGCAAAAGCTGGAAATTGACAGCAGAACTGGAAAAACGCATTCAGGCATTTGAAATTAAATGCTATCGAAGACTGCTGCTAATCGCCTGGTATGAACGCAAGACGAATGATCACATCGAAAGCCTGATCACGTAATTTGCAGGCCCTCAAGAACCCCTTATTGCCATTGTAAAGAGAAGGAGACTGGCGTGGTTTGGCCATGTCACGCGGCATGACACCCTTGCAAAAACATCCAGTGGAAGCAGTCAGGCGCAGAGGACTACAAAGGAAGAGGTGGACAGCTGATGTCAAAACATGGAATGGCGCTGGGCATTGCACTCCTCCTGAAGACGGCTGCAGACAGATCCAAGTGGCGAAAACTTTGCGTCGGCATCCCTCATGTCTCCTCAACGGCCTGCGGGACTGATGATGATGATGATGCTGATGATGATGATGATGATGATGATGATGATGATGTTGATGATGATGATGATGAAGATGATGATGATGATGATGCAGACGAGGATGCAGAAGCAGATTACTGGGGCATTATGGCAAAGAGAAGAAGTCGAAGCATGTGCGCGCTTTACGCTAATAAGATTTGGTGGAGATACAAATCAATGCCTGCGAGAAGTTTGCGGAAGAGGCTTAAACAGAAGGATTCGATAATGAACACGAAAAACTCTAACTGAATTCATTCCAAGAGGTTTTTGTTGTTGTTTTGTTTGTACTGGAGTGGCAGTAAGCGAGTGCTGAGGTTGATGACGTGTGTTTCGGAAGGCTTTTTGAAGAAACTTTTGAGCGCAGCAAGAGACAATAAACCAAAACTTCGCACACTTGGGGGTTGTCTATTGAAATAAAAAAAAAAGAATAGATTTCTCTTTTATAGCGCACTTACAAGCTCAGAGAGTTTCTCAAGGCGCTGGCCCGTAATATCCAGCAATCACACAATAGTTTGCTGATGTCAGGATTCGAACCCACGTCGCTCAAGACGCACTCACACAAGTCGTGCGCTCTGACCACTGAGCAATCCCTGGCTAGATTAAACACTGATTTTTGACAGTTTTATAAACACCACAGATAATTATATATTCAAGCGTGAATGTATTCGTCCAGTCAATAAATATGTGTTCATTCACAGTAATCATCACTGCTCAAGAGTGCATGCCACACGAGTTCAAGCAGAAATATTACTACTTACATGATTAATCAAAAGCGAGTCGAGCATATCTTATGCAGCGACAAAAATACGTGATTTGGTAAATATGTACGTTTTCTATGTATGCACAAAAATTCCGGATTTTTTTGTTTTCACTGGCGTCTTAGATATGTACGTAATCTTTTTTTTTTTTTTTTTAAATGTACACATTTTACTATAGTATTTTTGTCATGTCTTGAGAAGAGATGTAAGAAACTGTTACTATGTAAGCTACGTTAAAAAATCTTTGATTTAATTCTCTCCAAAAAGTTTTTACTAGTTCTCTGCAAGGACGTTCTACTACCGAGCAAGCTGAGCGTTTGTTTCCGTGCAAGGATTAAAATTTGTTAGATATATTGTAATTTTGTGAATTTATGCATATGGACCTTACAAATCAAAATGAAAAGTTATATTTTCTGCGCCCACACACCAATGACAATATCACTTTTGGGAGATTAAGCAACAATAAGCATGCGTATTTCTTTTTCAACCCGGAGCAGAGGACATCGCAAAGAACGAATCTTTAGCAACTACGACAATATTGCTCCCTAACACACAGTGACACGAAATCAGCGCGCATTGACAATAAAAGAGTCAATTTTACTCCTCGCGTACGGTTTCTAGACTAATCTCTGAATCTTTTATCTTTCCTATTTCAAGCTTCTATTCTTTCTATGCTCTTCAGTCTTCGCGTGAAAATAAATAAGAATTTACAGCTTTCCTCCGAGTCTGCCACGATAGAAAGGTAAAGATTCTCCCGTAACCTTTCGGAGGAGACATCTTTCCTTCGAGACGATAATAAAACACCAATCTTGAGCCACTATCCCGCACGCAGAGTAAGACATTAAAGAGTGACAGTCTTATTGCAGGTTTACGGTACTGGTGTGTATTGCGCTACTGGTTATCGGTGTTACCGCATCCGCTCTTTGCGTGCTTCCAGACTAGTCATAATGATCTTGGGAATAGCTAGTCACTACCACTTCCTCCATCCCTTACAGTTCTTGTGAAAAAACCATCACAACAACAAGGCTCATCGCTGTCTACAAGGTGGTTTTCTTGCTGACTACAAAATAGATGTCTCATATGACTGTGATATCTGTCTGTCTGTTTGTCTGTATCTCCCTCTCATTACAAGATGATATTTTTGCTGTCTACAAGATGACTATCGACGACATGGGATTTGGTGTCCCCAAGATAGTTTCTTTTTCAACCTAGCAGTAACATTTACTTACGAAATTTCTTTTGTTCTCTGCCGTTTTGGGGCATAAAACTGTATATAGAACTGGTGTGTGCTACACATTTGTTATATTTTCTTACTATCTTCTGTTTCCATATTAAGCAGTTACAAATGCTTTTTGCCTCCAGCAACTGTTTCCATAGTTTATTTTTATGCGACAGCATTATCTTTACCTGTATTTAAACACAAACACACACACCTAAACGCAAACACACACACTGTGACCTATCACCAACCTTCCTCCAAAAGGAGCATTATTGTTGCTTTCTTTCTGTACCGCTGTTAACCGCTTGTTCCGCACTTTTCCCCAAAATGTTTTCTCCAAGCTCACTCATATTCTACCAGTCGGGCAGCATTTTTCTAAATTGCTTCCATACTCCATTTCCAATGTAAGGGTAACGTCTTGGGGTTGCTTTCGGGTTAATCAGTTATTCTTGATGCGAAGTTGCACAAACAATAAAAGCAGAAGACCCATTCTCAGTGAACCCTTTGATCGTTTGGTTTATGAGTGTCTGTCAATTCAGACAAAATATAATCTTTAACTAAAGGGCTCGATGTGTTTGTTAGGCTCTCTCTCTCTCTCTCTCTCTCTCTCTCTCTCTCTCTCTCTCTCTCTCTCTCTCTCTTTCTCTGCGCTATATTGCACAATAAGTAATACATTTAGGGGTTAGAATGAAGCAGAAAGCTTACGTGAGGGATGAAACTTCGCAATTGAAAGGAAACCTTGTGCTTCCTATGGGATATGGCAGAAAGCGTAACAAATGCACTTATGACAAGATAGCAGAGCTCATCCTAAACTGCATCACCCAAGTGATGTGACCGATATCTAAAGACGTTCTTTGGCGAGCCCAGGGGGAAGACGAAGCCCCCCTCCCCTCATCCCCCGGCGCGCGTTCCATTTACCTCTGAACATGACCACACAACGGAACTCCCGTCGTTTATCTCTCTTAAAATACTGGAAAAATTCCACAAAAGCTGAATCGTCTCGTGTTGCTTTCTTCAGAAAGGCAGAACACATACAAACAAACAAACACACACACACACACACACACACACACACACACCTACACACACCACACGCACACACACACAGACGTGAATTAGCCGATCAATCGGGAATGTTACCAAAACAGGCTACACTTGGGGAATGGTCTTTTTCTCAGTGATATGTACAAATAAAATGTTGTATTTGATAAAATTAAGCAGATTTATGTTCGGTGTACAGGATTGATGGGGTAATCTGCCCGTTAAACTTGATTTTATTCGTAGCGCAGCTTACTACACAGATGTGTATAATTTACATACTTGTTTACCCCATTTTTCGAAAAATTGGAAAGATGCGATTTCTCGATATTTACGGTTGTGCTATACTGTTTTCGAGTGCAAACTACGTTTTTAAAAATGTGGAAGAATCTTGCTTCCCAATTTTCTTTCAACTACCCCATTTGTTTACCGCGTTTATATTGGAAATAAATCCCCAGTTCTGCGTTATACAAGCACACACACACCCACCCACACAACCGTGTAAAAACGCCGTTGTGATGACTTTCATAAAACTCTGCATACGTTACTTCGACATTTTTACTAATTAGTCCATTTTTTAAAGCTAACCCTAACCCTAACTCTAACCCTAACCCAAACCCTAACCCTAAGCCTAACGCAGTCTTAACCCTAACGGAACACTGTTTTGACGTCAAAATAACGGGGTCCGTGAAAAGAAAGTACGTAGCTAGAGGTTCAAGTGTATGTCAGAATAAAGGAATTTTCTACCTAGCCACACACACACACACACACACACACACACACACACACACACACACACACACACACAAATTAGACCATACAATGACGTCCAAATAATTTGGTTACTGAGCATTATTACACGAAATAAAGAATACCGCAGAATGCACAAGCAGCATAATTATAAACCAGGTATGTCAGGGAATTATAGATCTAGAAGCGCAAAGCCCAAATGACTTACATGTTTTTTACGCAATATTCTACATAAAAATAAGTGCCAGTACGGATTAAGTTTTAATAACTGAAACGAAACAGTTGTACATAACATGCAAAGTAATATTGACTTTGACTTTGTGATGATGTTGATCTTGAGATCACCTTGATCTACATATGAACCACTCGCGTATAATCAAATAAACTAAAGTAAAAGGTATATTATTATCAAAACCAACAATGGCCTCAAGATTACCTTGACCTTGGGAATAAAATAAGCTCTGTGTAAGTAGCCATTTTAACGTTCTTTATAGAGGGACGAACAGAGACAAATAGACAGACATTTCGTTCAATATTTCATTTTTGGACTATTTACATCTCCAGCAAATTGGCAAAAATAGGGAGATTTTAAAATTTTAAATTCTAGGCGAGTACGTACACTCACATTGCTGCACACATGTTAGGCACACAAAAAAAGTCTGTTTACGGTAACACAGTGGGGAAAAAATAGGGTCAGTAGTTGGGCTTTAAAAAACAACAACAACAAAAACCTTTTCCACCTTGTGCGCGATTTTTTGGGGGATGAGGGCTTGGGTATGGGGCTTTTTAAAATTTGTTTTTCAAGACGATCCCAAAAAGGTTTTAGGAGCGGGCCAAAAAATTAGGGTGGGTCGTGATACCATAAACAGACATTTTTTTCTTTGGGGCCTTAAGACATAAATTAAGCAGTGAGGGAGAACCTAGACCTGGGGGAAATAAGGTGCCCTATCGACCAGCTCATGAGAGATCGTAATGATAAAGTTCAGCTGATTTATAGAGACCGGCAGTCGTAGAAACTACTACGAAGTAGGAAGAAAATTAGTCATGAGCGAAAAGGATTACCTACTGACTACAGTAAGTTAGATCTTAAGAATTTGGTTCTACGTTTAGGTTTGTACATACTAATTATATCGCTATACACAATCAGTATTTCAAGATCATGGAAGGAGCAGGGATGACAAGTCGAGGAAAATTGGTGGGGGAAAACATCTTCCCAAAAACATTTTCTCGGGGGAGTAAGTACATAGACTCACATTGTTATGCATGTGGGTCCAAAAAAAAATTGCGGTGTGGCAGGCTTTAATTTATTTCCTTTCTGCCGTTCCGTCAAACGGATACGTACTGGTAGCTTTTATATAGCAACGACTCTGAGAGTCCAGCTATGGAAATGCATGCAAATAGAGCATCAGGCAGTGGGCCCGTTATGCCTGCTTTAATAGCACGCCATACATAAGTATAACAGACCATCCAAACATCGCCACATTAAAACCAAGCGCAACTCGTACGGTTTTTGATATTCAGTTTGACCCCGTTTCTCTCTTTGTATTGCAAACGGTCGATCGCATTAGACGCCTATCATCGAGGCAGGATCCCTAACTACCTCCAAATAGCAAAAATAGTAAACGACGCAATAAACAAGACTTGAAAAACTTTTAACAGAGCTCTCGGAAGATTATTTTGGCCTTACCACAGCCAGATTTATGTCCGTCAAAGGTAATCATTGTACTGTCTTTGATACGTCGATCGTTAGTAATAATTCTGACATAATTATATTTTAAGATCTCAACTATGATACCCAGATCAATAAAACAAATTTGACATTTAAACAACGTACTTGTCTACTTGCTATCATGGTCAAAGTACGTTCCTTATAGGACAACAATGAGAACACGTACATGCCTTTACAAACTTACTACTTCAACCCACCTCGTTGGTAATGCTTTTATTACTCCCCTGGATTAAACCTGCACTTGTACAACCTTTCCTTTAGGTCTCGTGTTTAATTTGGCATGCGAAAAGTCGAGAAAACTGGCAAGAAATCAATATACCGGTAACTGTCATGCAACGCGTCACGCCACTTTCTACTTATACCCAAAACAATACCTATATTTCTTCTTTTTATGTATGAGGGTTTACTTGGCATCAAAATAATCACGACATCTTGCAAGAAATCGATGCTGTTGTCATGCATCGTGTCACATCTCATTCTATTTACACCCAGTTTAACTTCAATGTATGCAACTTTCTATTTATTCCGCACTGGCTTCCGTTACAACAAAGAATAGTAAACAATACAAAGTACTGAATTCGTGCACTGGTTTCTTGTAAGGCACGGTGCAAGGAGGCAGAAGAAGAAGGAGACAGAAAAAGAGGTGGGAGGACAACATTCAAGAATGGACTGGCTTGACACTGAGCCAAGCCATGAGGGATGCTGAAAACAGAGAAAGCTGGAGTACGCTGGTAAAACGATCATTCTGTGGTGCCTAAGAACAACCATATAGAACAAATCGAGTATAATTATACCCTGTGCTATTAAATCGTACATCTTGTCTTTACAAGGTCGGTGAGGGGGGGGGGGGGTAGAGAGTGGGGTTGGGGGAAGACTAGGCCACACAGAAACTTATCAGGCAAGATCCAAACGGCCTTTCATGGACTTCGACCCCTGTCGCCAGGAACTCGTCCACAGCGGATGCTGGATCAATGTTGACGAGATGCCGCATATCAGCGATATATCGATCTCTATCACGCTGAAGCATTGGTGACCTCAAGTTGAAACGATAGATCAAACAGTATTATCCATTTCACCATGCATTAGTCTCGCATTTAATCCAGAAACTTTGCAGTGTGTGTGGCTTTAACAATTTTAAATGGCATCATAAGTGTGGCTTTAACAATTGTTTTGGATTATGAGCGTGGCTTTAAAAATTTTCGGACGAAATTAACGCTACAGGAGCAACCAACTTGGAGGCCATATAGAGTCTCATAGGCGCTAGGCATGTATAGATGCGTCCTTTCCCCTTCCCCCCCCTCATTCCCTCCCCCTGACCGTCATTACGATAAGCTGGCTATAGGAAACCTCGTCCTTCACTTGCCACATCTATGTTTCGTAAATGCACCAAGTCTGCCACCCTTATTGATAACAATGTTGTTGCAAGAGTCCCGAGTTCAACAGAATTAATTTCATGCATATTTATTTGGAATACTTGGATCAGTAGTCTTTAACCTCTCGCCTTATTATTAGTATATAATATGAAGACGAAGATGGACCGCAGAACATAACCCTTCAAAACGGTATAATATTATGATTTTCTGTCTTCCGTGTTTACCTCCTTCATTTCCTTATTTCTCCGCGTCTTTCTCTAACAGGGAAGGGCAGGGATGGTCGATGTGGGAGCGCACTCTGCTTTGCGGCATTATCTGCTCCCATAGGTCTTACCGTACAAAAACTGTCAGATGAAGACATACAGCAGGCAGAACGCCATACCAACTCGCTAACGTTCCGCTTTGTTTATTTCTTTTTCTCTCGTCCTGCTTTCCATCTCCCCTCTCTCTCCCCCCCCCCCCCTCTTTTTTTTTCTTTCAGAGAAGAGATGAGCGCGGTAGAGGTGGGGTGAGGAGCTTAGAGAGCAAGCACGGATTGTCTTCTAACACGGAAGTGGACCAGAAGCGAATGACACATCTCAGAACTGGCAATTTAAACCAAAACCAGATTATCTAGTTTGCATACCCGAGTCTCTTAACTGCATTGACATGCAAAACTGGTGACACAAATAAAAGATCCCACCCTCACTCCCTTGAACACTGAGAGCTGAGAAGCAAAATACAGTGGGATTTGTGGGAACATGGAGTTGTGCAGCAAGAGTGTGTTGTGAAGATAAGGCTTGTATTACCACTTAAATGATCAAAATACCACGCCTCCTCCCAGTTATTGTTATTCTTCCCCCCTCCCCCCCCCCCCCCCCCTCCCCCCCCCCCTCTCAATGAAAAAAAATTATTGTCCGAGTATTTTCAACCCCCTCTTGTACTGTAGACCTGAATTTGGGTGCAAATGAACTAGCAACATATTGAAATTGGGCTTGATCTACCAATAAAAGGCAGCTTACTTTCATAAACCTACTCAAGCCGCAATAGCCTGTCCACAACTTCGTATCCTTAATTAGACGGAAATGTTTTCGGCAAGATAGATTTTTTTTTTTAAGTAGGTCGGTCGCGAGACCGAATCAATGGTCTTCAGGCCCAAGGTTCGTGTTGAGCAAGCAACGTGGAGAAATTTCCCTGTTGACACAAGGCTATCTCTCAAACCTCCTTCAGTAAATTTATCATTTCAACCTCATGTGTAAACTCTTCCTCTCTTGAAGCCTATTCGTCAGAACCACTGACCTCGCTACTATGTCGGTGCCGACAGGCATTCTGGAGCTTTAAAGCCTCTCTCCACCCTCTCCCTTCATCTCTCTCTTCACTACTATTCTCTGATGTGCCATCTCTGCGTAATTCACTTGTTCTGTTTACTTCTACTTCTTTCTGTATATTCTTTCCATTGTCATGATGACTGATAACGCAAAGCACGCTTTTGCTGAGTGCATTCCATTCACATTGGACATTGTGCTGTTACATGTTATAGTCTTATCACTGTCAACAACATCATCATCATTATTACCATCGTCGTTGCGAATCTGCATAATGAGAAACTGATTTCGACGTCAGAAACTGATTTTAAATGCAACAATCATAAGGGTTCGGTTACTATGCTAATTGCACATACCCAATAGATTGTTAATTGTAAAGCGGCGACATGTCGCTTGGTTGCATATTGCTGAGTAGGGGCCATATTCAGGAAGCCTTCGATAAGGGTTTCGCCGGTCTGATAACAGAAAGCTTCCGATAACCCTCTATCGTGGAATTCATGAACCATCAATAGGCGCTATCGGTGGTACTGTCATACGATAAAGTTGGAGAAGCCTACCCGTACCCATAAGCACTGTTCTCGGTACGATAAATTGATTTCAATATGGCAGCCTTCATTCTGGTATCCTAAAACGGGTGAAGGCCTATGCCACCAATGGCGTGGAGGGATAGAAACATAAAGCACTATTTCTTGCCACAATCGGCATTGTATCCACTGTTGTGTTCAAAACATTGATGCAGTGTACGTGATTAAAATAAAATTAAAAAAAATAATAATAATAAACTAATAAATAAAAATACCTAAGAGGTCAAAATAGTTGATGGGGTGACGGCATCACAAGGCTGGCTCGCGGGAGTGCCATTATAGTAGCAGCGCGAATTCATTGAAAATCAGTGGGTGTGTATTATAGGACAGACTACCGGACATGAAAATGACGGATTTTCATCTTTGAACTGGAGGATTTGTTAGATAGTTATTCATTGCTTACAGAGTCCAGCTGACTGCAAAGAGCCGAATCAGGACCACAAAATCAAGACCACAACTTGACTGAAAGAGAGCTCACCCATGATCCGAATAAAAGATCTACTGAAACAACCCCAGTGGCAACACTGAAGGCACTCCACCAGTCAGTCACTTTACAATAAAGGCATCACACGCAGGGGACGCTGAGGCTATATTCTAATTTATCGAATCCCATTTACAAAAACAAAATAGAATACAAACATCATTATAAAATATCAACAAAACACATATAAAATGCCTACATTGCTAAAGAATAATATCATTATCATAATGACCTAATGACTATTTGGCAAAAAGCTTCCAATATTCCCAAGCTGATACAACAGACCTCACACACAAATGAGGAGTTTTGTCCCGGAAGAGTTTTCAAGAAAAAGGTAGGTGACTGGTCTAACAAAGAAGAAGATAGTATAGTAGATTGATGTAACAGAGTAGGAATGAGAAAGAACAAATGAGAAAGATGGCGACAGTGGGAATTTAAAGCACTAAATTTTCAGAACGTGGGGATACTATTTATACTGACACACCCGGAATCCCCACGGGGGGAAACTGGTGATGAAATTTGCACTATCGTAAGTGTCACCAGGTGAGTATCGATAAACGCGATTTGACCGGTCAGTCTGTCTACTGATTAGCTAAAAGATTAGATCTGCCGGAAATAAAATAGACAAACCGACTAGCAGAGAATTTCGGTAATCAAAGATTATAGGGATCGTATAGAAGCCACGCTTCCATGGTATGAAATTTCGTGGGATACTTCCGCGTTCAGCACAAGCGCAGATACTTGGGGATTCCCTTCAACTAAAAATAACTACCCCCGTTAGCTATCGGTGAGGCTGTCCGGTGCTTTACTTATGAATAGCAGAAGACGACAAGAATTATCGGACCGAGTGCTATCAGACTCCGAGGCGCTTTTCGTACGACAAGCAGTCTTGCATATGGCCCCAGATCGCTAAATTAAAAAAGCGTAGGATAAAAGGAGTTACGCTAGAATGATCGATGTTTAGCCATTAGCAACATTCTGTGATGTGACTGTGGGAAAACAAGAGTGGTAAGTTATTCTGGATTCAGATTAATTGTGCAATTCTCTCGTCGAGAGATTCGTGAAATGTAGCTTAATGTTACGAATAAAAAGACGAAGCACGCCTATCAGCACGATCTAAAAGATAGCACACGAACAAGAGCGATTAAATAGCGATTTAAACCTCTTTTGTGACATTTCAAGCATTTGAGGTTTTGTGTCGTCGATACGTTCCCAATAGAGAGCGAGAGAGAGGGGTTGAGAGATAGGATAAAGAGAGAGGGGGGAGAGATAAGGGGGAAAGAGGAGAAAGAAAGAGGAGAGAGAAGTGGGAGAGAGAGAGGGGGAGATACGTTCCCAATAGAAAGCGAGAGAGAGAGGAGGGGAGAGAGAGGGGGGGGAGGAGAGAGAGAACATAAGTCCCAAAAAAACGCAAAACGTCTATAGTCAATGAGGTTTGGTGTCGATACGTTCCCAATAAAGAATGAGAGAGAGAGAGAGAGAGAGAGAGAGAGAGAGAGAGAGAGAGAGAGAGAGAGAGAGAGAGGGAGAGAGGGAGAGAGAGAGAAAGAGGAGGAGATAGAGAAAGAGGAGGAAGAGAAAGAGAACAGAAGTCCAAGAAAACCGCACAAATTCCAATGACGCAAGTGTAAATTGTAACATGTCTTGAACTGAAACGAAAACTTTGTTATAATCGATAACAAGAAATTCACAAGAGCAACCCCGTCTCTCAGTATTTAAAGCCCCCGCTGCACTTCACTATTGATGATGTCCTTGAACTGAGAATTGCCTGCTCAATTATCTGCGATGAACTCAACACAACGAAATAATCTTGCGTGCCCTGAAGGTGCTGCTCTTACAAAAATAGCCTTTCCTCAAAATGGCCGGCCCGTGAGAGCAAGTGGTAGGGCGCTAGTTTCCTATACAGAAGGTCGCATGTTCGAAACCCGCACGGTGATGGTAGAAGATCTTTCAGGTCACCGAGGGATGTTTTCTCGGTTATTTTCCTCCATAAAAATACTACTACTAAATGGAGTCAATCTAAGTTTTAAAACAAAATATTCCTTTCCAACCTTTTAAAATAGCAATCTGTTCCGATCGCCGTGCTTGGAGTTCAATTGAAGACTACAAGGGCAAAGCCCATATGACTCACATGCTCTTTATGGAACTTGCAAATACAACAAGTTTGTCCTTTATATTTCTCATAGTTTAGGATCAAGGTCACTTCAAAGCACACATAAACACACACACACACACACACACACACACACACCCACACGAATATGTATGAACCGACTTTGGAGAAAGGTTGACCAAATGTGTGTTTCATTGATATCTATCACGCACCAAGGCATCCTGTTCAATATTAATAACTTGTGGAGAAAAAAGTAAAATTTTGTGAAAAATTGTCATTTTTTGACTAACATTTGTTAATCCTGTAACCCTGACCTTGAAGTGAAGTCATTAATTTACTGATCATTTATGAGGCTCCATGGATAAACACCATCTAACCAGGTTGATTGTGATAGTTGAAATATCTACAACACCAACAACATCTATATCCTGTGTTTTTAGACTTTAAGAAAGCGTTTGACCAAGTCTGGCATGCAGCTCTGTTGGCAATCATGAGAGTTTACAACATCAGCCCTAAAATGACGAAGTCCGAGAGACCATCAAACAACATCAGACAACAGAATAACATGCTCAAAGTGGTGAAGAAACGGAAATTCCGATGGCCTGGTCACGTCACCAGAGCATCAGGCCTTGCAAAGACCATCCTGCAAGGCACGATGCAAGGAGGCAGAAGAAGAGGGAAACAAAGAAAGATGTGGGAGGACAACATTCGAGAATGGACTTGCTTGGCACTGAGCGAAGCCTGAGGGCTGCTGAGGACAGAGAAAGATGGTTAAACGATCATCTGTGATGCCCCAACGACTTTCGAGCTACGGGACAGAATAGGATAGGAGTTGAAATATGTTCTGAGATATTAAGCCACTTGCAAGTTTTGCACAGACGGACGGCGAGCAGGCAAACAAAACAAATGGAAGAAATTTTATTTATGTATTTTTAAATCGTATTTTTGGACCATTTAGGACTCATCTCGCACAGATTTGTAAAAATCTGGAGCAGACTTTTTTTTTCCTCTTTTTTTTTTTTTTGGGGTGGGTGGGTGGTGTGTGTGGAGAATATGGGGAGGGTAAGACAGTTGAGTACATACTCACATTGCTCTATGCACGCGAGTCAAAAATTAGTACACAGACATTGCTATGCATGTGAGTCAAAAATGCGCCTGTTGTCGTCCTGTATAATCATTAATTATTGTCTTATAGTGATTAATAGATGCTGACATTAGTCTTTGGAAGCAACCAAATTTGATCTTTGCTACCCATGCCTTATTAGGTGCTGCTCGTGCAAAGAATTTGTCTATATATTTCCTTTTGACTGTTGAACGTTTTCAAACGAGACACTACAGAAATAAAATGCATTTTTGCCGTTACCACGCATGTGTATGGTGTAATAATTATATACTCATTAGTCTTTCACAACGCATTTGTGTTGGTATCTTTCACACGTATCCTATTTTCCACTCCTACGCTAATATACTTCCAAGAAGTCGATTTTTTTTTTAATACGATCCATCTCGGAATTTGGATCTACTAGTTTTAATTTAGTTCGGATGCTTCAGTAGATTTTTATATCTCTACAGACTCACTTTCCACACGATAAGTCATCAATAGGAAAGCTCAAATTTCGCGCGGTGTGCAAAAATTGTGATGGGGAATGGGATGATAAGGGAAGGGAAAGAAAAGGTTGGGTGAACGCTTTTTCATTCTTGACGAGGTCAGCAGGATGGAAATCGATTGGGATTGTGACCGGCCCAGTATTAGATGCCAAAGACAGTTAGGCACGCGAATAAAGACAGTCTGTAGTGGCCACCATAAAATGCGTATGCAATGCATGCACACAAGCTGTCAGACACAGAGACAGAAGCAAAGGCGATGGCTATAAGTTAATAATAATAATAATAATAATAATAATAATAATAATAATAATAATAATAATAATAATAATAATAATACAGGATGCTATGTACGCGCCTTTCCCCAAGGCTCAAAGCGCGGCGATCTATACCAACATACACGCTCACCTGTCTCATTTTTACGCTCACACACACCAAATAAACATACATCACTCAAACAGGTGGTGTAAAGGCAGGGAGATCGCTATTAGAATACGGAAGGAAAATCGAATTTTTATTTTTGAAATTTTTATATTGACTGCATCCTGTATTATTATTGAAGGGAGGGAGGAAACCGGAGTGCCCGGAGAAAACCCTCGGTGACTTCAATAGTCTCGTACCTAAGTCACATACGTTAACATACGTAATGAGATGACTAAGAACAAATAATATCGAGGAGTGAGTTTTAAGATAATCTGAACCAATACAATAAACAAATACTAGCGTTCCAGAAATTCTGTAATTATTACGTCTTGAATTTTGAAAGATAATCTCTGCTATTATTACCTGGATGCGCAAAATCCGCATGGTCTAACTCTAAGGTGAAACATATAGAATGGATCAGAATCACAATGTACTATCCTTTACAAAATTAATGTGCGAAAACGTGTGCAATGTCCATCACAACAAGTACAAACACGTAGTATGAAGAGATAACGTAATGACACGATAAGTAAAATATAAACTCAACACAGAAAATGTCTCGGTAAACATGGATCCTGTCATTTGTACATAATACCTCAAAGGATGCTAAACGCCGTTACTTGTTTTGATTTAAACAGAGGCGAACAATAGGCGGACACACGGACGCACAAATTATCGATCCATCATACAGCATCTTTAGCAGATGTCAGGACATATGTTGGATGGGGGGTGATGGGGAAGAGGGAAAGGAGAGGAAGGGAGGGAGGCATGGAGAGAGAGAGAAAGAGAGAAGAGTTTAAAGTGAGGGGTGGTGACGGTATGTAATGGAAGGGATGGGGAATGGAAGAGACAGACGTACAGAGAGAAAAAGAATGTACCGCATTTCTTCTTGTTCAAAGTGTATCAATTCCAGACAAGAAAAAGCATTAATTTGCAGAGATTCTACCTGGCCAACTAACTTTCAGGTTTTGCCTGTGGAACAGTGGTAAACTATATAATTGTCGTTTCCAGAAGGAAGAATTTATCAATACTGTTGAATCATCCGTGCATAAGAGGTCAATACGAGTTGACATAACAGGAACGCGTGCTTTCGAAATATGTCACAATCAAAGAATTATAAGCGGTGAATAAACGTATAGATCAATGCTCGCTTCTGCAAAAAAAAACTACATGGCATCGGTCAGGTCACTGTAAAGCATTTTCTACAGAAAGGAACATGCAAAACTTCTGACTACAATACCCAAGTGAAGAATACGGTGTGCGAAAAGCATTGCCTTTCCGAAAGGAGCAAAATTCGCCAACCACGGCAAATGTGATTTACCAAGAACACTGAACATCAAATACTACCCTCCTACCTTTTCCCCATCCCCTTTCCCGGCCAGTTTCCTGCCACAGGCAATGAAAAACAACCTTCCTTTACATACACATGTGCTCCATGCCGCGCCGCTTAATAGTGTAGTACATCCAATGCCTGTAAAGTCTGCAGCAAGTGAATGTGCCATGCGCAAAAATCAAATTACCTCTTGAAAAAGGATGGGTTAATTTCATTCACAGCTAACGTACGTGAACATGCAATAAGTTACACGACAATCTCTAGCATTTTAAAATAAAATAAAAATGAAAAAGCAAGGCATCAAGTCACTGGAGTTATATCGTGTTCAAAGTGCTTTATCTTACAGTCCGTTATTTCCAGTGGCTGGGTTTTATCCAGTTAAAAGTCGTTTATCTTGCAGCACATTGTGTCAACGATCTGGTTCATCCTTTATTATAAAAACAACAGCTGCTGGTGCTATCAATAACGAAAAACCAGGCGCTATATATCTGAGAAGAAATAGCAATACAGAAATACCAACATTACAAATTGCGATTGTGCTTAATGCTGCAACTGTGTATGCAAGATCTCTCAATTGAAGTCTTAAAAGGTG
Organism: Oncomelania hupensis; assembly: GCA_036898135.1. Lineage (NCBI taxonomy): Eukaryota > Metazoa > Mollusca > Gastropoda > Littorinimorpha > Pomatiopsidae > Oncomelania > Oncomelania hupensis. The sequence continues at coordinate 69,312,587 of CM072511.1, read as the reverse complement.
TAGTGTTGAGTGTGTGTGTGTGACTGTTTACTAACATCGGACCAATTTCCATATGCAATGTATGCTGTCATTTGGCTGAAGGAATAAATTCTGTATTCTGTAAAGCACTCTGTGCTACTTCTAGACTGGGAAATCGCGATACTCAAGTCATCCGTACGATTAAACACGACATGAAACGTGGAATTCTAAGACAGACAATCCCACAAGGAAATGGAAAAAAGATATTTCTTTGTTGCAACGAACCCCCCACCCCACCCCTCCCTACCCACCATTATTCGCTGAAATCGCTGTGTGAAATTCAAAACTGTAGGGGCGCTCAAATAATCGACATTATTTTCTGTGTCGTCTGATCCCTTATTTTGCCTTGCCACAAGTATATCAACTAACAAGTTAGTATCTCCCTTCTATGTCTCTGTCGACGTGCGCGTACAACCGGTTGCTTCCCTTTACATGCTTTGTGCTCCATAGAGCGTCGTCGGCCTAAACTAATTTTTTAGAAACTTCAAAACCCAGGGGAATTATGGGTGGGAAATCCTTTTCTGAAATGACGTCGGCAGGACTCTTCGCGATTGGTGCATGGCACACGAGACACACGCAAAATGGCGTCACAAGAAGATTGGTTAGATCTGAATTCGTCTAATTTGACCTCGCATGCTGCTGGATAACAATGCAATTTGAATTTGCTTTCAAAAATCAAAAGAGAGCGAGACCACAACAAAGTACAACGAGCCAAGGCGACGCAAACACTCAAGGTCGACAGAACAAAAAGCACACAAACTACAAAAGGTAAGTACCCGTGACCATACACAATAAAGTAGGCCTAACCACCATTGCAAAATAGGATTGATCATCACCATGATTGAATTTTTCCACCCCACCTTCCAATCGGTACGGAATCGAACATATGCTCAAATCATCATATCTTTGACAGAACTTGCATGTGCATTATACAGTGTGATTCAAGCGATAAATGAACCATCACATCGAAGCGATCTGAGCAGCTGAATCGATGACAATGGCGATCAATCGTTCACTGAGACTCACGATCGCCTGCACTGAGCTCACATACATGTGTGCATGTTTCTATAAATCCATCGTGTTCTCCTTCGATAATTGAGCAAAGCCTTTGTTCACTACCACAAATATGCAGTTCCTCTCCCAACTTTCGTTTAATTTCAGCCAGCACATCTTCGCGAGAAATGGCGACCACGACTTCAACCGTAGCTAGTTATCAGTTACTTCCCTTGAACAGTTTTCCCAGAATTCTCTATTCTATTTTTACGTTTGGGATACCCCCGTCTCAGCTTGTGGCTAAAACCAAGGGCAACGGGACCACCGCACTTCGACTGGGGGCAATACGAGATACTAACTTGTTAGTTGATATACTTGTGGCCTTGCCTAAACGACACTGTCCTTTCAAACCGCCCGGTAAGTTATGTTGAAGAGCTATTTGATTTCAACCTCAGATTATAATATTATTATATCATTGTGGTAGTAAATGGGAAAAGTCCGACAGACCATCACACAAGCCATTGGACAACACGATGACCTGCTCACAGTGGTGAAAAAACGGAAACTCCGATGGTATAGCCATGTCACCAGATCATCAGGTCTTGCAAAGACCATCCTGCAATGCACAGTGCAAGGAGGTAGAAGAAGAGGGAGACCGAAAAAGATGTGGGAGGACAACATTAGAGAATGGACTGGTTTGACACTGAGCGAAACCATCAGGGTTGCTGACGACAGGGAAAGATGGAGTACGCTCGTTAAACGATCATCTGTGGTGCCCCCACGACCTCCGAGTTACGGGATAGGATAGGATACGATACGATAGGATAGGATAGTAAATGGGAAACTATTAAGATTGTGAGTGGCAAGAGTTTAAGTGACCGCCTTCCATAAAGATACACATTACTGTATCTTCTGCCAGCAACATAATATAATAGGGGGTTGCTGAAAGTGTTCCATGAATTTTGTTTCGTGGTTCGGGGACTTTTTAATTGTTGATGACGCAAACACATTAATGCATCCGGTTCAAGGGTCACGAATATGTTCAGTGCAGGTTTCTCTTCTGGTGCTCCTCGACCTCAGCGCGGCTTTCGACACGATTGACCATTCAATACTTCTCAAAAGACTAGAAGTTACTTATGGCCTTCGGTGAGTGGTTCTTGGGTGGTTTTCTTCATAATATGTTAGTGAGCGCTTTCAGTCTGTTGTTGTTGATGGGATTTCATCTGCGCCCAGCCCTCTTGTGTTCGGAGTCCCTCGGGGATCAGTGTTGGGCCCAGTTTTGTTTACTTTATATTCACAGTCGCTATCTGATGTTATTTCAAAACATGATTGTGACTTTCACAAATATGCTGATGACACACAGTTGTCTAAAAGTGCACCACCTGAGGAATTTTGTATTGTTCAGTCTGAAATTCAAACATGTGTCTATGATATTTTAGCTTGGATGAACAGTAATAAGCTCATGCTCAAAATGAACAAAACAGAGACAATGGCAGTCGGTACATCCTCGCGCCTCAGACTGGTAGAGGGTGACTCCCTGGACATTGATGGTAGCACCATTCAGCTCCAAGGCTCGGTGAGAAATCTTGGAGTCAAAACTGACCAAACTTTGTCGATGCCAAATCAGATTGGAAGCATTTGCCGTGGTGCTTTCCTTGAATTGAGACGTATTGCTTCCATTCGGCCTTTTTTTTAAATCCGAGACTGCGTGCGCGAAATTGGTTAACGCTTTTATCACATCACGTCTGGATTTTTGTAATTCGGTATTGCTTGGTCTACCAGCAGAACAGATAAATCGTCTCCAATAGTACAAAACAGCGCAGCACGGCTCGTTTTGAAAAAGAGAAAGAGGGACCATATCACGCAGTTGCTTCAGAAACTTCACCGGCTGCCTGTAAAATTACGCCTCCAGTATAAGATCTGTGTTTTTGCATTCCGTTTCTTTGAAGGAACTCTCCCAGCGTATCTTTCCAACTCACTTGTAGCCTACCGGACAGCCAGCATTCTCCGATCTTCCGCAGAAAAGCTGCTGAAAGTTTCGCGTCAAAACCTAAAAACTGTTGGCGAGCGCGGTTTCAGTTTCACTGCTCCATCTCTCTGGAATGCACTTCCTGTCGGTCTGAGGAACTTGGAAGATATTTATATATTTAAAGCCCAACTGAAAGCATACCTTTTCCGCTTAGCTTTTGATTAACTTACTCGCATTCCCCCTCCCCACCCTACCCCTCTTTCATCTTATAGGGAGTCTTATGTGTAACATAAAAATATTTGTGTTTTGTTGTTGGTAGATGTACCTCCATACATACATACGTGTAATCCTTTTGTACATTGTGAGTGAATGCGTGTGTAGGCGCAATGAGTCTCTGCGAGTTTTGCGCTATATAAATGTTTTTCATTATTATTATTATTATTATTATTATTATTATTATTATTATTATTATTATTATTATTATTATTATTATTATTAGACTGACCAGCGAAACTTGGTTCGTAGTGATCCCTTTCGTTTCCGGTTACGCAATCGTGAAATCCTTACGAACTTTTCTCCGTGCCTGCGGTTCTGAAGTGGCAGAGCCTTTAGTTGCAGACGAAATTTTGTTCGTCCATGGTAAATGTTATATTAACTCTCTAATTTGCGGAAGTTGTTTTCCTCGAAAACGCACGAGTCTTTAGATTTGGTTTATCACGGGCTAAAACATTACATTACATTACATGATTATTGTTTTAGGTCCAGCGGACTCTTCCGAGCCAAATCAGGACCAACGGGCTAAAACATACACTTTTCCCAACGAAAGTTTAGTTGAAGTTCGTGATAGAGGATTGGTAAATTTGTATTCTCCTTTAAAAAAAAAAAAAAAAAAAAAAAAAACACACACACACACCAAAAACAACGCAAATTAGAGAGCTTCTATAGCCCCAACAGGCCAACTTGGCCTCATTGCCTACGCTAGGCTACTAACTAGTCCGTTTATGCTTATGAACCTAGTAGTATAGGGCTCATCTAAACCAAGGGATGTTCGCGCCAATTTATAAGAATACACCAGAAAAGTGATTTTTACATCTTTACCTTGCCCATGGGAGACACTTGAAACCTAGACATAATGCAAAACTTATGTTGAAAATCTCATTGGGAACCATAAACTCCTCCGCTGAAAGCAAAAGCAGCCCAAGAACAGCACCCTTTTTTCGGAGCAAAGTACACCTATTTTAATGAATCAACAAGAACAAAAAATGGTGAGAGAATACAGTCAAAGCATTTATTCAAGCTTACGTTTATAGCAATTGACCAAATATATGCACAAAATACCAGAAACTTACATGAGAATCACGAATCGTCAAAATGATAAAAAAAATTCCGCATTTTCACTCAGCGAAGTTTTCTGCGTAATGCAAATAAGGAGGTCGTGACTTTCCGGAAGCGCAAAAATTATGGCGTAGACTAGGGGCTTCTACAAGAAAAGAATTATGAACCAAGGTTCTGTGCTTCCTAAAGCTCTCTGGTGACTCAACGAAGCTTCGTAGAAAAGGCCCTTTCTACGAAATTAACTTCGTCAGTGTATATTTTTATAAAATATACTACATGTAGCGTTATACATAGCTTCTTTATTTGTTACCTTTAACCTCTGCTGTATTATATTCCCGTCAGTATTGGATACTTATGTGCAATAGACACGCGTACAAAGGGCTTGCTCTAAGTAGGCTCAGGGTTATCACCGAAGTTGTCAAGGAGCTTGTTGCGGCTGTGTAGTTTAAACTTGCCGAATCAAAATCTAGTTAACGGTTTTAAAATATTACAGCACATAATAACACATTCATCAAGATTAAACCAGAGAACATAATAGGGAATTATGATGACAGTAATCTGTAATATACTGCTAAAATGGTATCCCGCCCTAGTTCGTATCACAAGTATTTAGGCCTATAAAATATATTTCAAGATCAGTGTTGGTCTTGCTGCAGTCAACTATCAGAAACTGACTTCATCACAGCAGACACGAGCACGTAGAGGGCACAACTGATAGTATCAAACGGTTTTCTGCAAGAGATATATTTGATATGCAAGACAGATATTAGATCTGCAAGACAGAGATGCTCAGTCAGTTGAAGCCTTTACTAAAATACTGTCAATTCTCAGTCTTTAATCTCCAAGGAAACATCCTCTCAATCCAAGCGACAGAGTTTTTGCTCAAGAGACATTTTGATGAAGCGCCAGCGACAGCCAGCATGCATCTCAAATCTGCACGCAAAAGTTGTGATACATTCGTACATTTGTTAAAATCTATATATATAAATTGCTTAGCCGGAAGTCCTTATTCGCCTCTACTATAAAGTTTGTCCGGTATGGACGCTGATCTGGGCAGGTGCTGGGCGCTGCTGATCGGCCTGCTGTGTGCTCAAAACCAGTGAAATCGTTATAGCCGACATTTCCTTACCGAACGTTAAACCGTTTCTGAGATAAATAAATAAACAAAATGTCCACGAACTGCAATAGCCTCATTCCGCGCGCTTCCATTAAAAATCAAATTGAGGTTTAAGCATGTTTTCCCATATAGACCAAAAAATTGATCATCTTTCTAGGAAGCCTTGGTAGCTCACTTAGTAAAACATTCGACTACCGTGCAGGGCGACACAAGTTCAAATCTCACGCGGGCCATTTTTTTTTTAACACTACAATATGGATATTTTTCTTTTTAATTTAGGCTTTTTACCTTTAATTTATTATTATTATTATTATTATTATTATTATTATTATTATTATTATTATTATTATTATTATTATTTTTATCAATAATAAACTAATAATAATAATAATAATAAGAAGAAGAAGAATAATAAGAATAATAATAAGAATAATAATAAGAATAATAATAATAATAATAATAATAATAATAATAATAATAATAATAATTATTATTATTATTATTATTATTATATCTTATATCAAATATTTTAAAACCTTGGTGCTTTTTATAATTTCTATTTGTATTATTCTATATTCATTATTATTATTATTATTATTATTATTATTATTATTATTATTATTATTATTATTATTATTACCAAGGATCGGGATGGGGTGGTACGTGTAGGTAAAAGGGGGCTACGGGTAGGTTTAAAGGGGCGTGGGTAGGCATAACGGGGATACGGGAATATATAAGGGGGTATGGTGATGATCGATTCCTTTTGGGTAAATATGTATGATGAGGGCTTTTTAGCCCAATTTTATTGTCCTTAACGCTAATGCAATAGGACGTTAAGCATCGTTTTTCGTTCGTTCGTTCGATTCCTTTCATCCATACCTGCGAAACGCTCAACGGGGAAGTATCAAGGAGGGTACAGGTAGGTTACAAGGGGGGTACGGAAGGTATCAAGGGGGTATGGGGAGGTATCAAGTGGGTTCGGGGAGGTATCAAGGGGGTATGGTGAGGCATCATGAGGGGGACGGGGAGATATCAGGGGGGGGGGGGTATGGTGAGGTATCAAGGGGGATATGGGGAGGTATCAACGTCCAAATGAAACTCGCAGACAACAGTTGTCTCTCTGTCTACATTTTAAACAGCAACCTGTGTACCCTGGCTTGCCAGGGTACAAAAACCACTAGTTTTGTAATAAATTGATAAAGACCGCAAACAGTTAGCTAGAACAGTGTCTATGGTAGATCTACATCAAAACATGACGCAATTCCAACGTTACATTAACTGTCTGGAAACCACGGCGAAGAAATCCCGAGCATTCGAAAGCCTAAAACCCACTGCCAATTTCGTCGTGGTTTCTGAGCGCGTAAAAATCCAGAGCGCAACGAAACGTCGAACGAAACAAATTTCCCGGTTTTATGAAATTCCCTAGTAACATCGTTATCGTTAAAACCGTTTCAAAACAGTTAGCCATAGAACAAAATACCACCATTTGTCAAGACTACCCCAGAAACAATACTCCACATGAAATGTGAAGTGTAGTACCGTTCATTCTTTCCAGTTCCTGTTTATGCTGTTCATAGGGGCAATGTAGTTGAATCAAAGCAGAGGCAAAAGTGAACGAAATGATGATTATTGATATAACGGCTAAACATGATGACAATAACAGCACAATAAAAAAAAAAAGAAGATGTATTTCCAGACATTCACACATGACTTCGTTTTGTTGAGATAATGCCTGGCGGTGTTGTGACTCGGCATTATCTCAACGAAACAAAAGGAATACATGATCTGAACTATCTTTAAGCAAAACATCATCAAACTCGGATCCGCCAAAACCTGTTCAGTGAAGCACACTGACCTCTCTACCTTTAAGAAAGTACAAATGCGTCTGCTCTAACGTCCTATCCTATCCTATCCCGTAACTCGGAGGTCGTAGGGGCACCACAGATGATCGTTTAACCAGCGTACTCCATCTTTCTCTGTCCTCAGCAATCCTGATGGCTTCACTCAGTATCAAACCAGTCAATTCTCGAATGTTGTCCTCCCATCTCTTGTTCGGTCCCCATTTTCTTCTACCTCATTGCACCGTGCCTTGCGTGATGGTCTTTGCAAGACCTGATGATCTGGTGACGTGGCCATACCATCGCAGTTTCCGTTTCTTCACCACTGTGAGCAGGTCATCGTATTGATTGATTGATTTATTGTTGCTTTAGGTCCAGCGGACTCCTCCGAGCCAAATCAGGACCGGACAACCCCCGATCCGCATACAAGATCTGCTGAAACAACCCTAGTGGGAAAATTGAACGCCCTCCACCGGCCAGTCACTTTACAATAAAGACATCCCACGCGGGGGACGGCTGAGGGTTTACCTCAACTACGCGAACCCCCGGTTACAAAAACAAAATAGAATACAACCATCATTACAAATCATCAACGAAACATATACATATAAAATGCCTATATTGCTAAATACTAACATCATAGGAAGCCCTAGTGACCACCCAGCAGAAAGCGTCCAACACTCCCAAGCTGATCCAACAGACCTCATACACAAACAAGGAGTCTTGTCCAGGAAGAGTTTTCAAGAAAAAAGGTAGGTCATTGATCTAGCGAAGAAGAAGATAGTATAGCAGAGTGATAGGACAGAGCAGGAATGGGAAAGAGTATATGAGGAAGATAGCAACAGTGGGAATTTAAAGCACTAAATTTCCATAAAGTGGGGATACTATTTATACTGAAACCCCCGGCACTCCAACGGGGGTACTGTTGCCGCAGTGAATCTGTCATGCCTACAAAGGCAAGACAGGTTTTCAACTGGGGCTTTCACTGTTCCCTTTATAGGTTAGAACAATCTACAGTGGCAAGATTGCTCATGACCCCAAGGGGTGGTCATCGTATTGACCAATGGCTTGTTTGATGGTCTGTCGGACTTCGTCGTTGGTGATGTGTTGGGTATAGGAAATGCCCAGAAGTCTTCTGTAGCACCTCATCTCCATGCTTTGTATTCTTCGTTGTAGATCTGCTGTGAGAGTCCATGTTTCGCAAGCGTATAGGAAGATGAAGATTACAAGGAAGCAGTCTTATCTTGGAATGTAGACTGATGGTCCTGTCTTCCCAAATGGGCTTCAGGGCAGCAGTTGTTTGTGTTGTACACTCTCATGGTTGCCCACAAAGCTGCATGCCAGACTCGGTCAAACGCCTTATACGAACACATGATATAGACGTTTTTAGTGCTGTAGGTATTTCTCCAGGCATGCTACTCTGAAAATTTAGTTTTCCCGGAAAATTTTGCGAGGATTAGCAGAGCCCCGAGAGCGAGCCTGAAAAGCAGGCGAGCCCTCTAGGGGGTTCCGGGGGCATGCTCCCCCGGAAAATTAAAAAAAAAAGGTTAAAATCTCTGCAATCTGGCACATTCTGAGCACTTTTTGAGAGACGAAAAATCAATCAACAAAGACGATACAAACCAACACATTTTAGTTTAAACTATATACAAGAAATGACTGGTAGGCCTACATGTCTGTTAACATTATTTTAATATAGTCTGTCATTTAGTTTAGTTTTTGAGACTTTTGTCCCAGTCTCCTACCGTGTTTCTTATCACAATTTCGGTTCGAAACATTTTGATGCTATGCTACTATTAGTAGTATTTATCATTACAAAAACGCTTCCATACATTATCAAACTTAAAAAAAAACACAGAATCGTGCACACAACGTGGTGAAGACGATAAAAATTCAAACGGAAACAACTGGCTGCCTACGCTAAAACACAGAGCGAATCACGTAAGAGAGAAGCAATCTGATTGGTGAGATAAATTTAGCTAGCCAATCACAACGCCGCTTTGATATGATCGTTAAAATTGACTGTCATGGCGGTCTAGCAGATGAATCCCGCTGATATCGCCTGGCCTACCGTGATAAGAACGCTTGTAATTCTTTCTTTTCAACACAGATTTTTTTTAATACTCCCGGAAAGTTTTCAATCATCCGGAAAGCCACCGGGGCTCAAAAATCGATCTCCCGGAATTCCGGGAATTCCCGGAAAAGTAGCATGCCTGTTCTCGCAGATTATTCTGAGGTTAAAAAGCTGTTCAGTGGTACTTCGCCCTGCCCTAAATCCTGCTTGTTCTTCAAATATGATTTGTTCAGCTTGGGGTTTCAACCTGTTGAGTATTATTTTCAGGAGGACCTTGCTGGTATGGCTGATGAGGCTGATGGTGCTAAAATTTTCACACTCCTGAAGGTTACCTTTTTTTTGGAAGAGTGATGACAAGCGACTGGGTCCGTGGTGTAGGCCATTCCTCGCTCTGCCAGATCTTGTTACAGATAATGACGAGGGCCGTCAATCATCGCTTCTCCACCTGCTTGAAGCAGTTCCGAGGGTATGTTGTCCACTCCCGCTGACTTCAATTTCTTGAGCGATTGCACTGCTGCTTCAACTTCTTCTCGGAGAATTGTATGTATCAGTTTATAGTCCCCTCTCTTCCCGATAAGGATTTTCAGAGAGGAGACTCAACTATTTCGGAGAATTGGGAGGATTTCTTCTTCTTCTATGTTTTAGGGGCATGCTAGAACTGATGGGTCTCCGTTTTTTGTGTGGTTGTAAAGGTCAGAGCAGTACTCTGTCCATCTGTACAAGTCTTCTTGTTCTTTTGTCAGCCATATGCCAGACTTGCTTTGGATCGTGGAGACCTTGGGCTGTTTAACACTTGCCAGCCGCTTCAAAATCTGCTCTAACTTACTTAGCAGCAAAAAATGAATCCGCAAAGGAAAAATTATTAACTTTGGTTCAGTTATTCTAGCGATAAGTTACCACCAAAAAAAATATAAATTTAGGACGACCGACTGACCGACAACCGGCCTGCTACTAAAGGATGGTCTCTGATTTGAAGTTCCCGTACACCAGAGCATCAGGCCTTGGAAAGACCATCCTGCAAGGCACGGTGCAAAAGAGTCAGAAGAAGTGGGAGACAGAAAAAGAGGTGGGAAGACAACATTCGAGAATGGACTGGCTTGACATTGAGTGTTGTTGATGTTGCATCAATTTTTATTCATCAGATTAACATAAGTTGTACTGATAAACATTGTACTGATAGACATTGAGTGAAGACATGAGAGCTACTGAGGACAGAAAAAGATGGAGTACGCTGGTTAAACGATAATCTGAGGTGCCCCAACGACTTTCGAGTTACGGGATAGGATAGGATAGGATATCCTATCCTATCCTGTCCCGTAACCCGGAGGTCGTAGGGGCACCACAGATGATCGTTTAACCAGCATACTCCATCTTTCTCTGTCCTCAGCAGCCCAAATGGCTTCGCTCAGTGTCAAACCAGTCCATTCTCGAATGTTGTCCTCCCACCTCTTTTTGTGTCCCCATTTTCTTCTACCTCCTTGTACTGTGCCTTGCAGAATAGTCTTTGCAAGGCCTGATGATCTGGTGACGTGGACATACCATCGCAGTTTCCGTTTCTTCACCGCTGTGAGCAGGTCATCGTGTTGTCCAATGGCTTGTAAAAAAAAATAAATAAAATAAAATAAATAAAAAACGTTGGGTTATTTAGGACTCATTTCGCGCAGATTTGCAAACATCTGGAGAAAAAAATGTTTTGGGTGAACACATAGACATAGATTATGCATGCAAATCAATACAATAAAATCAGAAAACTGCTAGCATTAAGATTACAGAATAAACAAATAGATACGCTAACAGAATGTTAACTTAATGTAGACAAAACCAAACCAAACAATGCGATACAATGCACATTTTCGAGCAAGACTCTTCTTCAGAAAGACACACACGGAACAAATATCATTTAATACTTCCCAGCACAGCAAAACTAAAAACAATAAACAAAAAAAACCTTTAAATGGTTTTATTCAGAAAGAACAGGGCAAGAAAAAGAATGTACAGAAGGGAGGATGAACGGCAGTACTATTAATAATATCTCAGCTGCCTAAATAAGCCCCTAGTAGCAGGGAAAATTAAAGCTTAGTTGTAATGTCCAACCCAAGAACCCAACCCAACCCAAGTTACAAAAACCCTCAGACAATATCGCCTCTTATCATGTTCACTAGAAAATTCACCCAAATTCACGTACAAAACAAAAACAAATCACTTCATTAAAACAACGCCGATTCGATGTTAGACTAAACATTGATTACACATACCTTCCCGAAGGTGCCTTTCCCAATAGCACGCAGTATTTGAAAATGGTCGAAGTTAACTGAAACAGGAACATAAAGCATATTTAACATTTTAAAAGTAAGCAGCTTTTCTGAAAAAATACTAAGTGTGAACCATGCGCCTCCTATTTTATCCTGTCCTATCCCATAACTCAAAGGTCGTTGGGGCACAGACCTTTAACCAGCGTACTCCATCTTTCACTGTTCTCAGCAACCCTCGTGGCTTCGTTCAGTGTTAAACCAGTCCATTCTCGAATGTAGTCCTCCCACCTCTTTTTCTGTCTCCCTCTTCTTCTGCCTTCCTGCACCGTGCCTTGCAGGATGGTTTTGGCACTAATATTTTAACAAGAACGCTCCAATCGTCACGAAAAATATGTACCACTAGAAGGACAAAAGCCCACATGACGCACATGCCCCTGAGGGAACATACAATATTCTAGAAGAATACGAGTATCCAGTGTTCTTTTTCTTTCTTTCTTTTTTTAAAACTAGAAATGAAAAGCGCGTTTGGAACTTGCAATATTCCACATTAAATGAGTGCCCAGAAATACTGAAACGGTGGCATTACAACGCAAAGTATGAATGAATGAATATTTATTAAGCTTTGAAATGTATTAAATGTATTATTATTTTTTCTCAAAGTAATTCTGACTTTGCTCTTAAACTTAAGATGACCTTGACTTCTGGCTCATACCCCTCTTTCCCTGGGATGGTTATCCCCGTCTTCCATATCACCAATGGTGGGCGTACGAGTTAAACATCAATGTTCAGATGGTTGTTCTCGTGTGCATCTGAGAATGTCTATGATTGAATGAAGTAGGACTAGGATAGGGTGTATTAGTTAAATGAAAGATAGACTATGAAAAATAAAGGGTGAATTCGTGTGACTGGAAATATTGTGTTACTGTGTAGGTTACTTCTATTTTTCACTGTGGAGATTCTAGATTTTGTTCATGACAGACACGGTAATTTGAATATTTATATTTTATGATTTACTTGTTGAAAATATAATATTGAAACTAATTTTGTAAATGCATAAAATATTTTTATAAATTGATAAAGGTAAATTTCTATCAGATCGGGAATGGAATTGTTTTAGAGAAAAATAAGATTATATTATAGTTCAGCTATTAAGTATTGTATTACGTTAAAACTTATAGTCTTCTTGAATTCCGTTTAAATTATTATTCTGTTACTCTGAGTGAGAAATAAAACCCCCATAAAATTGGCAAAACGCATATTGGTGTTTTGTTTAAACTGTTATCAAAGAAAGTACAGCTACGCAAAGAAGGTTCATCTCGGCGAGTGCCTATATAAAGTTACAAAACGTAGCCACTCGTAGCGCCCCCCAGCGATTCTCGTGATAAATGATTCCAAGGGCGATAATTTGTTCTTAGCGCTATGTAAACAAACCGCTTCAGTAGATTATGTTCCGGACACTCGCTTGCTTAAATTAACAAGCGATTCTGCTTTTTTTTTGAAAGTAAGTTAATAAGTGACTGATTTTAATAATGTAAATACAGCTTGCCAACAAGTTGCTTGAATTATGCATTCAGCCGATTAAATTACCGTACCAATGCTGATGATTCAGTAGGCCTGTACTCGGCCTGTACTCATCCTAGATCCGTCAAAACTCAAACCCAAAAGTAAGCTTGAATACCGGTAATAGCTTTTCTGAACATTGCTTGATTTAGCATTTCCAGTTAATAACTGTGTTCCAATCTACTGTTTATCTCATTTACACTGCACTTCTGATTTTAATCGCTGCTAACCTACTGTTAGGCTCTCATCTTAAAATTATATTTACTGCTTTCGTTTCGATCAACTGTGTAAATAAGCCTATAAATTATTAGGCCTACTGTTTATCATCATCATTTTCATCATCATCATCATTATGGTTTAATATAGGCTATCTCTATAATAGAACTGTAGTTGCAAAAGGAAATTTGATAGGTTAAGATAGACTAAAAAAAAAAGAACAGACATGTGTGTGTATGTGTATATGTATATATTGCACAATGTTAATATTCTTCTGCCAAATTTAACTCTGAAATTTACTCGCACAGGGATAGGCTTATATAAGCATGCTTGTTGCTTGTCCCTGCTGCTTGTGATGTATATATTTTATATGTATTCTGAAGAAATAAATAATATATAAACCAACAGACATCAAGACTATAGAAGTAGAGAAATAAAGCAATGCAACAAGAAGAGTGAACAGTGAAGCTTTTAAAGAAAACACATTTAACGTTTAAAAGCATTATTTTTTTTGCATGAATCATTACATTGAAAATTGCACCTAGATAAGACCAAAAAGTGCAACAATAAAAATAGTCAAATAAGAAATATTTGTAGTCATTTATAATATTAGATCTGTACATTGCAGCAGGCTGCATCAATTATGTTACTTTATTGTTAAACCATCATGCATTTATAAAAGCTGAAAAAAATAGCTTCAAACATTTGTGTTTCTTTTTCTGACATCTATATATTAATCGAGCAGCCTTTTCAGATCACGAGGGGCCGTTTTAGCCAACCAGCGGCTTTGTTGTGAAGTTAATTTTGAGCTTCACTTGGCTCCAAGTTTTACAGATTACAGCTGAACTGTCCATATAATTGCTTCCACGCGAGTTTTGCCATTCGGCGCTCGATCACCCGCTGCCGATACAACGAAACTTAACATTCTTTTCGATCGCAAAACGGCTTTAGTTTGCATTTTAATGCCTCCAAAAACACTGTAAAAACACATGTGTGAGACGGTATTTTTAGAACCAATCATTTTTGTCCTTAGCCCTGCCATCATTTCCGCATACCATTTCTACCAAGGATTTCGTATTTTATTCCAAATCGCTTTTAATCGATCGACGTTCGCTATATTGTTGTTTAATCCAGTTTCAAGTTTATAACACTAATAAAATCGAGGGGTTCAACATGTTTTATGATATGGGACCTAAAATCAGTTTAGAGAATTATAGCATCACGTGGTTCAATGGATAAGGCGTTTGACTGTCAATAAGGAGACCCGGGTTCGAATCTCCTTGGTCCTTTTTTTTTTTTTTTTTTTTTTTAAAATAAAATGTAATAATACAGAGCGAGAGAGATATAAGAGAGATATAGATAATAAAGAAAAAGAGCGGAACAGAGGCAACTGAAAAACAAAACGAGGTGCAAGTAAAATGCTAAAAAAAATAAAAAATAAAATAAATATATAAATAAAAATAAAATCATAGCACGGGTATTAATAACTGCTTCATATTCTTTTTTTTTTCATTTATCCATGATGCGTGTACTTCTTAGAACACTTAACATCTTATGCTTTTTAAAAAAAAAATTAGGTATAGGTAGGTCTGTTTAAAAAAAAAAAAAACATTTAGAAAATAACATTATAGTTTTATTGTAAATTTCATAGCATAATTAATTGTCATTCGATTCATCAGAAAAAAATATTAAATTAAGAGCAAACTTTCCATTAAGAATAAATATTTAGAATCTAAATTAAAACTGAATTGTTCCCAAATAAATATATGTAGGGACTAAAGGTCCATACTGTATTTACATTTACATGGCTTGGTGCTTTTTTTTTTTAATGATTGCCTCAATTTGGCATTTCATTGGTATGTATTATAATGAAAAAAGTTCTGTGCATGCAGTGATAGCATTGCCTTATTGTTTTAATCACATGCATGTGCAATAAATCAGTAATGCTGTTCTCCTCAAATAAATGATTATTGTGTTTTATTACAATTATAAGTTTATTTTTAATCTATGTCTCTTTTTAGTGATTCACCACTGACAGTGTACTTCAGCCTTCCACTTCCAGAATCATAAACACAACAAAGATTATTATATCAAAGATACTTTTATACAATGTGAATTAATTTTCGAGCTAATGTTAATTAAAAGTATCTTTGATATACTGTATATCTTAGTTGTGTTTATGATTCTGGAAGTGGAAGGCTGAAGTGCACTGTCAGTGGTGAATCACTAAAAAGAGACATAGATTAAAGATAAACATATAATTGTATTTTACTTTCAAAATACTTAGCAGTTCCTGTTGTGTTTACAATTTCTTCCACTTTCAGGCAATTGATATTTCCTACATGTAGTTATTGTACCAACACCACAACATAAACTATACACTATGTAGGCTACAATGGAACATTATAGTCTCAAATAAATTTGACTTCACTCAGTGGCTGACAGCTTGGACACCCAAAGATAACCTATAACGGGCATAAAATCAGCAACACAACAACAAAATATAATAGATACTTTTAATTATACAACAATACAAGACAAATGAATTTTCGTGCTTTGCTCTTCTTCAGATTAAAAACAAACATAAAATGACAAAATGCTGCAGAATGTACAAAAAAAGTCACTTCCAGGAAAATTTTTGAAACGGGCATATAACATCAGGCCCAGCAATTGGGTCATCAAAAATTTATTTGGACGGGTAATAACTGCTAGTTTAATATGAATATTATAGCAACAAAAAGCAACAATGATGACTCTCTCTCTCTCTCTCTCTCTCTCTCTCTCTCTCTCTCTCTCATATAAAGGAAACTTCAGCAATTATCATTTTTTGTAAAGTACTGTCATCTCAATAAATGTATGTTTAAAATAATGAAAAGGGTAAGAATGTTAGGTTTTTATAATTAAATCTGTTGTTTACTTTTTGTTTAGCAAGATTAAGACATACCTACAAAGAAACAGAAGTTTTGCAAGACAAAACAAATACAATTAACCCTTTTCCTGTCTGCTTAAACCAAATGTAATGGAAAGGGAATACAGTCACACAGAAAATGGTATTTTACATTTGAAAGATTTAAAAAATCACATTTGGTATTTTTTCTGCATACATTTCACATGCAACAACAACAAAATCTGATAATACTAGACAATTAACTAGTAGCATTATACATTAAAAGGATAATAATTAATAGTTTTTGCTCTTGGATTTTTATTCTTAGATGCATTTATGAAGAATTATTTGCTTAAAAATTACTTCTTTTTTTTTAATAGTTTTTCTTTACAAGACAACACATCCAGTCAATGAGTCATGCAATAATATTTCATTAGGCCTACTATTTTTTCTTTTTCTTTTTTTTTAAATTACTCTTAAGCAGCAATTAAAACTACGCCTTCCCCTCCCCCCTCCCCTCATCTTCCATTTGTAAGAAATTGGGATATGATAAATTTCAGTATCAACAAAGAAAATACAGTTTACATCGAGTGGTAGATCTAGATCAACGTTGTTAGATTTGGTTATAATTATGTTTGATTCTTCCTTTGGAAAATTAAAAAACGAAAGTCCAGGGCACTTGTATCGTCCATTTGTGCAGTTAAAAGCGCTGCAGTGTTGCCCACCAGGACGGATTCTAGGTTTGTTTACTTGATTTGATACGCTTTCCTCCATTGCTAAGCGCTAAGGCCGAAGCGAGTTATCACTTATTCCGCTAGTTGGCGCTCGCAACTTCCGTTTCGCAGTAAGAGTCGAAATGAACCTTCTTTGCGTAGCTGTACTTTCTTTGCTGTTATGTATTTTATGTCTTGAGAATTTCAAGTTTATCTCTCTTTCTCAACTTGTGTAATTGTATAAGAAAGGTCTTTTGATGAATGCGTGTAGAAATGAAATTGGAAAGTTAAAAACCGTTTACAAACTAATACATGTATCAAGTTTGTATGAATCTTCAGAGAATAAAGCTAATTATTTCATAACACCCACGGGAAGTTTTAAACGCATCGTTACTTATGTACTAAAAACTCATTAGTTTCATTCTACCGATTGAAATCGAAGAAATAAAGCTACAAAGTCATAGTTCGCCTGTGAGTGTGGGTGTGTGTGTGCGTGTGTCAGTTAGAGTCACTAGTTTTTATATATTAGATTACTGTTAATAGTTAACCAGTTTTCCTCATTTTGTTTTATACAGTTGTTCTGTACTCATGTAAGCGTCTATAACTAAGTCTAGATTAGGCGCATAAATAATAATAATAATAATAATAATAATAATAATAATAATAATAATAATAATAATAATAATAATAATAATGTATGCGATTCAAAAAAAGTGAAACAAAACGGCTGATTTATAACGCAAAATAATAATAACTTTGATTTTTAGATTATCCTGACCTCCAGCTCCAAACCTTCACCGCGGTGGAGGAGAAATATTGATTGATAAGAGAATTCTTTGCAAGGAAAAAAAAATGCTGCTCGTATTTTTCATTTCCTTGCGCAAAATGAAAAGTTGCCCATCACACATGTCAACAAAGTTTTTGGTCAGAAGAAAAAGTTTCGGTGTGTTGATGACAAGCATGTGCATGACACATCAAGCCGAAGTAAGATTTTAAAGCGAGTAAAGAGGTGTGGTAGGTTCGTTTTGCATTGGCACATAAAGCAATTTCATTGAAAACGTCCGACTAGCCTCTTAAAAGTTCATACGCGGGCTCGCGCACACACGCCACATTCTTATTCTTGCATACACACACACACACGCGCGCGCACACACAAGTATGTAGAACACCAAGACTGGGTTTTATTAAGAATGTAGAATCGGAAAGTGATCTTTTGACGGAAAAGGGTGGGGGCAAGGGCTATGGATAGATCCACAACTAACCCTTACCCGAACCCTTGTCTAAAAAGTTGACCTAGTTCGTCTCCTATAGGCGACGAAATAGGTCGCATTTTGTTCAAAATTTCTCCGAAAATTGACTGTATTTTCTCCGTCCCGGATAGAGCACTCCTGTGTACTTAAAACACTCTCATGCACTATAACTGCACTCCCATGCACTAAAAGAGCCTTAGAAAAAAGTGGGTGGCTGGAAAAAAGTGGGTGGCTGGAAAAAAGTGGGTGGCTGGAAAAAAAGTGGGTGGCTGGAAAAAAGTGGGTGGCTGGAAAAAAGTGAGTGGCTAATACAGACACCCATTTTCTGCATAAAAAGCAAGGTCAGTCACCCATTTCAAGGCTTATGTGCACACACGCACGCACACACACACACACACACGAGCAATCATTTCTTATATGCGATTGCTTTTCGACAGTCGCAGTATTCTGTAAACTGAATGGATGTCGTCACGAGCGATGGAGACGAGAAAAGTAGCCTAAATAGTCTTCCAAGGTAAAGACCAAGAGTAAAGACTAAAACAATTTAGCTTGCTCAAACACTGACGACCCTAAAATCGATTTTTCGTCGGGAAAAAGGCAGACAGATCATTTACACACAATTCTGGACTTGCAGAAGGTGACGGAAACAGTCCTTTGTTACTGATAGCTGCATAATTTATGCTTATCTGTGCTAAGAACGCACGGGCACCGAAAATGTAGCACTGTCGCAGCCTTGCCACGCAATTGCCTGCGTAATTCTGGCTGGAAGAAAAATACATGTTTAAAAAAAATTGTTTCTTGCGCCTGTCGCGCTTCCTCCCCTATTCTATGTTGACGCTGCCATCAAGGTCGCGTCTTTCCAAACACAACTCAAAGCCTATTTAATATTATAGGCGATCTCAGGAAGAACTGTAAGTCGGTTTATTGGCACTGAATAGACGTAACCAACAACCCCCAGCTGATGTATTTAAAGCAATCAGCAGTTATACATTTATTCACCAACTACCAGTTGGTGTCTTAAGTACCGGTATAACGGGCTGGAGTTGAGATTGGGTTTGGAATCTGAAAGCGGAGTTGAACTGCCCTCTATAAAACTATTACTACATCTGGAGGAACTGCTGATATTTCTCCAGCAATCAACAGTCATACGCTTACTCACGAAACAAGCTGCTTGGTGGTTTCTTGTCATGTAACTTAGAAGGGTAGGGAAGAAAAAGTTGTTACTGGACTCGGGTTGAGATACTGACTGTTAGATAGATAGATAGATAGATATTCAGTGCTTATAGGGTCCAGCGGACTGCCAAGAGCCGAATCAGGACCACACAAAATTAAGTACAATCAGACTAAACTGTTAACATTTAAATATGATAAAAGATGTAAATAAAATCAGTCTAATACAATCCAACAAAGAATACCAAACAAGATGATATGACTTAAATGCGATAAAACAAACCAACATCATGTAAACACTGGAACAGGTGTTGACTATTGCAAACTTTAACAATCTCATTAAAAGGCATTGAACCAAAACATCTTTCTCTTTCATCAACCAGATCAGCACATTCAGATATAAAATGGCGAACGGAAAAGGAATTGTCATATGCAAAGCACCATGGTGCACCATTCTTTTTAAATGGAAACTATGGGTGATATAAATATATCCAATATGAAGGCGAGCCAAAACTGTTTCTTCTTTGCGAGTGGACGCAACGTTAGGCAAAGAAGCTGACAAATCTGGAAGAATTTGAAATAGTTTGTTATTGATTTGATTAGACCATTCAGTCTGCCACATCCGTTTACAATATGATTCAGTCATACAACGCAGGTCAGAGTATGGAACAAACTGGAAAATCTCTTAAGGGAAATCTAGATGCAGAGTTTCTTTAGCCGCTTTGTCCACTGCATTACTGCCGCGGATGCCCATGATACTGACTGTAAATTTTTTTTTGGAGTAAAATTTACGTCCCCGGACACATTATGCGTATAGGGAACCTGACTGTTAATTTTCTTTCGAGTTCCTTAAATAAAAGATAGAAAAGGTTGGGGTTAGGACTGGGTATGGGTTTATTTGCCCTCTATGAGTGAAACTCTTATTAGTATCATGAAGTCAATACTCTTCCATTGAGTCAATCCTTCAATTTAGAGACTAACGAAGTTTTACCAATACTATACATGAAACTCCTTGGGCATCTAAATCACCTGCTTTCAAAAGTTTCAGGCACTCCGTTCTCGCTTCAGCAGACCCAATCGCTCGTCTGGCTTCGTCTACCTTGTGATGTATTCCAAGCATCTGGGTTCTGTCCTGTCCCTGCTCTCCGCGTGCTCAATGGGCGTGCACTGGAAAGCATTAATCTTCTCTGATCTGTTATCGACTGAACAAATCCCTCTGCTACTAACGTATCGCCATTCTCAAGGTCTGCCACACTGTACCCGGGAAAGTAAAACACTATGATAGAGTAAGAATTAATTTACTAGTACTATAATACCATATGTTAAACCCAGTGCTGCTCAATCATATGCAATTCGTCCAGCATGCAATTTTGAGCAAATCATGTCTTCACAGAATTCGAGTTCTGCCACATGCCAATAAGTCAATTCTAAGCTTTTTTTCCATTCTATATTTCATGAAAAAAGAAAAAGATTTCAACGTGTAAATGCCTATTATCAAGGACAGCTTGTGTGCACGTTTTCAACCAATGAGGGTGACGAAGAAGGCCTTTGAACACAAATAATTGGCCCCAGGCAAGTGGAACCTGAAGTAACAGGAAGAAACATAAGGTTGACATTGTTTTAAAGCCGCATGTAGTCTACGAAGGCGAAAGCATACATTGGCTTAGGAACATGGAGAGGGCGAGTCTGGAGGAAACGACAACTTCGCTGACAGGCAGCTAGTTAGGACAGGAAACCAACAAATCCCTTTTACTGCCACAGACGTCCGAGTTACAAGACAGTCTTGACAAATTAAACTCTGCAAAGAGACAATGAAGAAGAAAGCAGGAGCAAAACAAGACTATGACAAGACTTGTTGCTGCTAGAGTTGACAGGAAAGTTACTAAAAGTTCGTCAAACTCTCTGCAGTACTTGTCTTCTGTTCTTGAACTTTAAAAGGACGCACCGACGTATACGGTCTTGTGCTCTAAAGAATTATGTATGCGTGTGCACTAAACCTGCACACTGAATATCGGAGACAGCTGAGCGACACGCCTACATCAGACTCCAAAGATGTGCTCTGAATGCAGCTTAAAGATGCGGATTAATGCTAAAATAGTTCGCTGTTTATACTGATAGTGAGACTGAATCTTGCACACGTTATACACAAATAATATAGTTTAAATATCTGTGTATAGTGTTTGCCGGATACACTACAGACTATAGTTTAATATTAAGCCAAGCCTACATGTATCTTCATATCATCAGTTTGGGCAAAACTGACCGCCAGACCTCTCTGTTAGACCGCTAAACAATAGCAGATGCTTTCAGGGCTTCCACAAGCCAACTGCCTCAAGAAGGAGCACCATCCTTCAGTTTTGTTTAGTTTCATGACATTCCTCCAACCTACAACCTACCAACACCACATTCTAAAAGTTTCTGTAAAGTAGTTTCTTCCTTGCATAGTAACCAAACCGCGTCACCCAGTCTCTTGCGTCGCACATTGCCATTCCCACAAAACATTTCACAATATTCAACATTTGGACTTCCCACTTTAAAACAAAAATTGTTTTCAGATAGATTTGTTGACCATATTTTAAACTTAAACTATTTATCTGAAACAATAAATAAAAAAGATAGTAAGAGAAAATATCCGCTTATTTTATTATATGTTGTGTATACCAAAAATGGAATGATTCCAGGTCTTCTGTTTCTGGTTGACTTTGAAACAACCTTTGATCGTATCTCTTGGACGTTTATTGATAATTTAGTTAGTTATTCATTGCTTACAGGGTCCAACGGACTGCAAAGAGCCGAATCAGGACCACAAAATCAAGACCACAACTTCACTGAGGACTCACCCCTGATCCGCATAAAAGATCCGCTGAAACAACCCTAGTGGTAACGCTGAGGGCACTCCACCAGTCGGTTACTTTACAATAAAGACATCCCACGCATGGGACGCTGAGGCTATACTCTAATTATCGAACACCCCCCCCCCCCCCCTCCCACCCCCGTTCACAAAAACAAAATAGAATACAAACATCATTATAAAATATCAACAAAACACATACATATAAAATGCCTACATTGCCAAATAATAACATCATAGGAAGTCCCAGTGACCACCTGGCAGAAAGCGTCCAATATTCACAAGCTGATCCAACAGACCTCACACACAAATGAGGAGTTTTGTCCCAGAAGAGTTTTTTTTAGAAAAGAGGTAGGTGACTGGTCTAGCAAAGTAGAAGATAGTTTAGTAGATTGATAGAACAGAGTAGGAATGAGAAAGAACAAATGAGAAAGACAGCGACAGTGGGAATTTAAAGCCCTAAATTTCCAGAAAGTGGGGATACTATTTATATTGAAACCCCGGGCACCCCCACGGGGGAACGTTTATTGATAAAGCATTAGACTATTTCTGTGGATTCCTGTATACAAATTGTACGAAGATATTGAGTTATGTTTATATGTTTAGCATAGTTTAAATTTTCAAGAGGAGTAAGGCAGGGTGATTTTCTGTCTCCTTATTTATACATAACATATGCAGAAATAGTATCAAGTATGGTTCGTAAAAATAAGCAAGTTAAGGAGAGAATTGGGCCCGCCATTCACCCCATACCGGAACGGTCGTCGCCCGGGTCACCAATGACCGTGCCTACCGTTGGCACCCAGGACGGAGGTGATAAGTGTGTTACTGATGGACAACTTAGCAAGATCCGCACGAGAGACAACAACGTCATAGGAACCTGGAATGTCAGGACCCCACTGCGGAGCGAAAATTAGAAGAACTGGCCAATGAGCTGGACTACTATCGATGGAACATTTTAGGTATCAGCGAACTGCGCTGGACAGGTCTAGGTGAAACAACGACCGACAAAGGCCACAAGCTTTATTTCAGCTGGAGAGATGATAGGCACGAACAAGGCGCTGAATTTTTGGTCCACCAAGACATTATAGCCACTGCCATGGGTTGCTGCGCAGGCTCCAGTAGACTCCTTACAATCCGTCTCAGAGCATCCCTTTTCAACTTCACCATCATCCAGGCATATGCCCCAACCACAGTATGATGACAGCGAAGTTCAGGATTTCTATGAACATCTGCAGGCTGTCCTTAACCAAATGCCGAAAAAGGACATAATTATAGTGCAAGGCGACTGGAATGCCAAAGGTTCGCCGAGAGGCGTACCACAACTGGGGAGACACCTGTGGACCCCACTGCAACAGCGAGACAAATGACAGAGGTCTAAGACTCTTGGAGTTTGCCAGATAAACAATCTGATACTGGCAAACACGCTTCGTCTCCAGAAAAAAATCCAGACAAGGGACCTGGCACAGTCGCAGCGGGGAGCATCATAACCAGATTGACTACATCATGGTCAAGAAACGCTTCAGATCAAGCAGCAATATTGGCAGGCCACGCTCTTTTCCAGGAGCAGGCATCGGAAGTAACCACGATCTCGTGAAAATGTCTTTCCGGCTCCACTTGAAGAGAGTAAACACAGCAAAGTGCACCAGTTTGAAGTTCGACCTGGAGGTGGCAGAAATATTCCAAGCCAAATTTGGGGGGAAAATTTGCACCACTGCTCATTTTGAGAGCTGGTGTATTGGATGTTAACACCATGACCACCACCTTGAACTCAAATGTGACAGATGAGGAGATCCTTTACAAGCACCGCCCAAAGAAGAAACCGTGGATCACACCTAAACTTCTGGCCCCGTTTGACAAACGAAGAGAGATTAAAAAAAAAAAAAACAACTCACGGTGAGCTGATGCCTACCGACAAATCAACAATGACATCCGAAAAAGAATGCGCATAGCAAATGAGAATTGGATATAAGATCAATGCCAGGAAATAGAGAACAGTCTGAACAAGAACAACAGCAAAAAAAAATGCCTACCAGACTGTGAAGCGGCTGACAAGTTTTAGCACAAGGTCTCCACGATTCAAAGCAAGGCTGTCATATGCTTTACAGGAGAACAAGAGGTCTTGGATAGGTGGACAGCGCACTGCTCTGACCTTTACAACCATATACCAAACAGAGACCACAGTTCTAGCATGTTCCGAGAACAGAGAAGAAGAAGAAATCCTCCAAATTCTCCGGGAACAGGCAGCAGTGCAATCGCTGAAGAATGGGAAGTCTGCGGGAGTGGACAATATACCCGCAGAATTGCTTCGAGCAGGAGGAGAAGCGATGATTGACGTCATCACCATTACCTATAACAAGATCAGGCAGAGTGGGGAGTGGCCTACACCATGGACCCAGTCGCTTGTCATCACTCTTCCCCAAAAGGGTACATTTCAGGAATGTGACAATTAAAGCGCCATCAGCCATCACAGTAAGGTCCTCCGGAAAATAATATGAACAGATTGAAACCCCAAGCTGAATCATAGCTGAAAAACAAGCAGGATTCAGGGAAAGGTGAAGTACTACTGAACAGATTTTCAACATCAGAATAATCTGCGAGAAAGATCTACAGCACCAACAACATCTATATTATGTGTTTGTAGACTTCAAGAAAGCGTTTGACCAAGTCTGGCATGCAGCTCTGTGGTCAACCATGAGAGTGCACAACATCAGCCCTAACATTAATGAAGTCATCAACAGTCTGTATGACAAGGCTACCAGTGCAGTCCTCCACAACAGCGCCATCGGGAACTGGTTCAGAAAAAACAGTCAGTGTGCGTCAAGGATGCCTGCTCCCTCCAATACTCCTCTACATCTTCCTAGAGCGCATCATGTCAGATGCCCTTGCAGATCACGAAGGCACAGTCAGTTTAGGGGGTAGAGCAACCTCCAACCTCCGTTTTGCGGACGACATTGACGGATTGGCTGGAGAGGAACAAGAACTTGAACAGCTGGTAGAGGCTTGAAACGACCTCCAGAGCCTATGGAATGGAAATAAGTGCAGAAAATACCAAAATGATGACCAACAACACCAATGGCATCAACACGGACATCAAAGTCCAAGGACAATCCCTCAACATAGTGCATAGCTTCAAATATTTAGGAGCCATTGTATCAGACAATGGGTCCCGACAGGAAGTCCTCTCCAGGATCGCACAAACAACTGCTGCCCTGACAAGGTTGAAGCCTATTTGGAAAGCCAGGACCATCAGTTTACACTCCAAGGTAAGGATGCTGTGCTCCCTTGTCATCTCCATCTTCATATACGCTTGCGAAACATGGACCTTCAATAATGGTACAGGACGCAGTCAATATAAAAATTTCAAAAAAAAAATTCGATTTTCTTTCCGTCTTCTAATAGCAATCTTCATGCCTTTACATCACCTGTTTGAGTGATGGATGTGTATTTGGTGTGTGTGAGGGTGGATGAAACAGGTGAGCGTGTATGTTGGTATAGATCGCCGCGCTTTGAGCCTGATTGATTTGGGGAAAGGTGCGTATATATCATCCTGTATTATTATTATTATTATTATTATTATTATTATTATTATTATTATTATTATTATTATTATTATTATTCTTATTATTATTATTACCTTCACAGCAGATCTACAACGAAGAATACAAAACATGGAGATGAGATGCTGAGATGAGGACATTTCCTATACCCAGCACATCACCAACGACGAAGTCCGACAGACCATCACACATGCCATTGGACAACATGATGACATGCTCAGTGGTGAAGAAATGGAAACTCCAATAGTATCGCCACGTCACCAGAGCAGCAGGCCTTGCAAAGACCATCCTGCAAGGCACGGTGCAATGAGGGAGAAGAAGAGGGAGACAGAAAACTGTGGTTGGACAAAATTCGAGAATGGGGTTTGAAACTGAGGGTTGCTGAGGACAGATAAAGATGGAGTGCGCCGGTTAAACGATCATCTGTTGTGCTCCAACGACTTTCGAGTTACGGGATAGAATAGGATAGGATATGATAGGAAGGGTATAATACTGCGAGAAAAAGAGGTTGAATTATCACAGTTTGCAGATGACAACGCTTTATATCTGGATGGAAGTGAAAAGTCTTTTAAATCATTTTGCCTAAATGTCAGGTTTAAATATAAATTATGAAAAATGCAAGTGATTTGGATGGGAGTAGAGTCAACCCGGGAATAAAATACTTAAGAGAAGGAATTTCTGTTGGGACCCTGGAACCCTTAAATATGTAGTTATTATCTGTTCAACTAATTATAAGGAAATTAAAAGTCTAAAAATTATGAAGGAAAATTGTAAGAAATAAAAAGTCTATTATATAAATCAATGGAATAAAAGACAACTGACATCCTTTTGGAAAAAAACTGTTTTAACAACTATTGTCTTGTCAAACTTAACCTATTTGCCTTCCTGACCCAGATGATTCCTTTCTTAAGGAACCAGACAATATGTTCTTTACATTTCTATTCTATCCTATCCCGTAACTCGACAGTCGTTGGGGCACCCCAGATGATCGTTTAACCAGCGTACTCCATCTTTCTCTGTCCTCAGAAAAAAAAGCAAAAATAACTAAAAAGGTGGTTTGTAAACCCTACCACGAGGGTGGTTTGCAGATGATAGATGTGTTTTAATTTTTGTCTTCAATGAAAATTATCTGCCTGAGAAGAATTACTCAAATAGAGTCATCGATTCGTGAAATTACAATATTACACACTACATGCTGCTATTTGCATGTACTCAAGCATCATCGACTACCCACACCAATTCGCATACAAGCAAAACAGATCCACTGACGACGCAACACTGACCCTACTCAACAATGCATACAATCACCTAGAAAAAGCTGGCTCGTTCGTTCGCATCCTATTCATTGATTTTTCTTCTGCATTTAACACTATTCAACCTCACCTGATGGCAATGAAGCTCCTGGAGCTCCATGTCGACCCTAAACTAATCCTGTGGATCACCAGTTTTCTCACCAATAGAACTCAAGCCGTTTCCTTTCAACACTCTCTCTCTGGTACCCTAAAAACTTCTACTGGCTCTCCTCAAGGTACTGTTCTGTCACCGATTCTGTTCACCCTCTACACTAACGACTGTACTGGCTCTGACTCCTCACCTCTCATCAAATACTCTGACGACACCGCTCTCGAAGACCTTTCCAATTCTGACACTGTCTATTTTCAACAAGTTAACCGCTTCTGCACATGGTGCAAAGACAACTTTCTTGACCTTAACGTGACGAAGACAAAAGAAATGACGATCGACTTCCGACGAGACCCCGCCCCCATCCCCGACCTGTACATAGACGGTGCGAAAGTGGAGAGAGTGACAAACTACAAATACCTGGGGACGATTCTCGACAACAAACTGTCCTTTGACCAAAACACAGCTGCGATAGAAAAGAAATGCCGACCTCGACTGTACTGCCTTCAGAAACTCCGTTCTTTGAACATCAGCCGACCCATTCTTTCTTCTTTTTATCGCTGTTTTATTGAATCAGTTTTGACTTTTGGTTTTATTTGCTGGTTTGGAGGGCTAAGGGTAAAGAACAAGAGGGTGCTTGACAGATTGGTGAGAGTGTGTGCGAGAGTGACGGGTGAAAGACAAAACAGTTTGAGAGAACTGCATGAATACCGTGTGGTGAGGAAGGCGGGAGTGGTTATGAAAGACACTTCACATGTTTTAGCAAAGCATTATGAAATGTTGCCCTCTGGTCGCAGATTGCGTGTGCCTAAATGTTCTCTTGTAAGAACAAAAAACAGTTTTATTCCAAAATCTATTGAGTTTTTAAATAAGCGCTAAGTAATATTTTTGTATGATTTTGATGTTTCTGATGATGTTTGAGATGTCATTTCATATTGGAAATTTATTATAGATGTAGTCTACTGTGTACTTGTTTTATCTATGTATGTATTGTTTTAATGTTTCATACCGATCAGCAATTGTATGTCATAATTTCTCTGTTGAGATAATAAAGTATTCTTGAACTTGAACTTGAACTTTTCATTCCACCGACCCACTTCTCCCCTCCCTCCCGCCAGCAGAGCGCAGTTTCCACAACAGTGATGGCAGAGACGTAAATATCTGTTTTGAGACCCTGCAAGGGATGTAAGTTTGTGTTTCTACCGTCCTGGTCATTGGTTATAAATCACTGGATTACAGAAATAATCCCTCCAAAAACGCACTGAACGGCTTTCATGAGACTTAAAGATTTTCGATTTTTGATTTGACTTGATCGATTGATTGATTCATTTTAACCCTATGGCTAATAACTCAACATTTCATCGCTGGCCCGCTAAAGGCTTCCGCTGTCAATCACAGGATGGCAGCCGACAATGGAGATGACTTCCTCAGCGCAAACTACTCAACTCAACTCAACGAAGTTTATTGGCCAAATTGACATAAAGCATGCACATGGAATATGCTGCGATGTGGCAGTAACATTCATAAAACATACATGCAAACACACGTTTACCAGCTAATAAAATACCTATCAAGCGTGCACACGCAAACAACAAATAGTAAAAATAAACAAGTAGGTGCCAGTGGATTATCACGTGACGTCAGTTACAGCATTATGAATTTGACATTATGAGGAATTTAAAGCGAGAGCAGCCTCTGGAAAAAAAAATATCTAAAATGATTTGTTCTGGTTTTGAGGGCTCTGAAGCGCCTGCCGGACGGGCGGAGCTCGAACAGATGGCCGGCTGGTTGTGAGGGGTCAGCTGTGATGTTTCTAGCTCTACGGACCAAGCGCGTGTTGTAGATCGAGGCGACAGATGGAAGTTCGCACCTGATAACTCTGGACGCGTGTTTCACGATGCGCTCAAGTTGCACTTTCTCCTCATCAGTGGCACCACCAAACCAGGTAGTGATGTCAAAGCAGATGATGCTTTCGATCACTGCGCGATGGAACTGCGTCAGGACTTTTGCAGTTGCCTCAAGAAGTGCAGGCGCTGTTGGCACTTTTTGATGATGGGGGTGGTGTTGTTTCCCCATGACAAGTCGTTCGAAATGACTGTGCCTAAAAATTTGAACTCTTCGACTTGTTCAACACTTTCACCGTTGATCACAAGTGGTGAAAGTGGATCTTTAATTCTCCGAAAATCGACAATCATTTCTTTTGTTTTTGAAACGTTGAGCTCGAGGTTGTTCTCTGAGCACCAGTCAACCAACCGTTCGACCTCATCCCGATAGGCGGTCTCGTCGTCTTTGCTAATCAGGTCCTCAATGGTGGTGTCATCAAAAAATTTAATGACATGAACGGATGGAAAATGTGACACACAATCATTTGTGAACAATGTAAAGAGAAGAGGGGAAAGGACACAACCCTGAGGTGCTCCAGTGTTCAAAATCCTGGAGTCAGACAACATCTTGCCCACAATGACGATCTGAGGGGCGATCCAGCAAAAAGTCTAAAAGCCAATGGCACACAGAAGGATGGACATTTAAGGTTAAAAGTTTATCAAACAGCTTGTGGGGTAGGATGGTATTAAAAGCGGAACTAAAATCCACAAAGAGCAGTCTAGCGTACGTACGCGCCTGCTCCAGATGCTGCAGTACGTGGTGAAGGCCCAGAGCGACCGCGTCCTCCACTGACCTGTTTGCACTATAGGCGAATTGGAGTGGATCACGTAGGTGACCCGTGCATGCCTTCAGGTAGGTGAGGACGAGTCGCTCAAAGACCTTCATCACAACTGAGGTCAAGGCCACAGGCCTGTAATCATTCAGTTGGGACACCTTGGGCTTCTTGTGGATGGGTACAACAACTGAGGACTTGAAACATCGGGGGACAGTTTGTTGTTGAAGGGAAGTGTTAAAAATGTCTGTAAAGACGGGGGCCAGCTGGTCAGCGCAAGTGCGCAGGGCAGAGGTGGAGACTCCATCTGGACCTGGCGCCTTCCTCGTGTTCTGCTTCTGGAACAGACGCCTCACCTCAGTTTCCTGAATGGTAAAAGGCGGGGTTAGAAGCACAGCACAGCAATTTCCCTACAAGAATATGGGAACGTTTCCATTTAAAGCTCGTTTTTGGGAGGAAATGAGTTTAAAAAAGGAAAACAGAAAAAAAATACAAAAAAAGGAATAATACATAGGAAGGTATGGTTGGGTGGAGGATCATTCTTAAAGAAATTTCTACATTAGCAAAACTACACAAGGTGTTTGCAAGAGAGACAAAAGACTGAAAGAATAAAAGGTTTAATTACTAGGTTAACTACTGACACGCAATTAAATCACACACACACGTACACACCCATACACACACACACACACACACAACAATATGAGCAATCAATAAAAGCAAAGAAAATTTAATAGAATTTCAAAACATATGAAGTAAAAAAAAAAAGAAATTCACCTTAAACATCTCTCGACAATTCCCTACCGCACGATTTCATAAAAAGGTTAGCTTGGCCGATATTACAGATAATGTTAATAATTCTGAGCGTGAGTGTCAAAATTAAAACTAAAACTGAAGTCTGCAGAATTAATGCCTGACTTGGGGCACTTAGACAACCACGAAGAATGCACGGAGACGAAGAAAAAACGAGAAGAAAACAAAACAAAACTAAACAAACGAGAAGGTCAATTTGCAAGATGAAAGGAGCGAGGCTGCTTGATGCCTGCAGTTAGTAGGCTAGAATCCCTGTCTGACATGGCACCTCCTTACAGCTTGTCGATCGGAATTTGATGTGAGCTGCTGTAGTGACCATGCACAAAGGACATCAAAGAGACTCTGAGCAACAGATGTAGAGCTCTCGGAATCTTAATGAAATTCAGTGCAATGTGGTCTTGCAAGCAGAATAGGTAACACTAGCTTTTCGGATGACAAATACAGATAAAACAGCGCACAAGAGTGGGCGGTAGGTGAACTGTAACTTTGATCAAAATATACGACACGCACAAGATCGGAATCTGCCGCGAGTCGCGGAAGTAACCAGGCGCAAAGAGTATCGGATGGACTTTTCTGAGCAACAGATAGAAAGCTCAGTGAGTCAGTCTGGGATACTTAATAACAATAAGACAGACAAACTACACGTACGGACATTTATTTTAAAATATAATTTTGGGGCTATTTAAGACTCATCTCACACAGATTTGTAAAAATCTTAAGATTGTTATTTGTTACGCATGGACGAGTAGACTCACATTGCTGCACTCACGTGATTCAAAAACTCGGGAACAACATAATCACAAAACAACGAACAACACACACATTTAGTATACATTATATATTATGTATTGGCCAGAGGGAACATGATGATGATGATGATGATGATGATGATGATGATTGTCACGAATTGGCTAGTTTAAACCCTGCCTATCGACTATTTAGCATTGTGTAGCCTTTGTAACAGTAGAGAGTTAGTACAGTACACAGTAGCAATTAAATTACAGCACACTGC
Organism: Oncomelania hupensis; assembly: GCA_036898135.1. NCBI lineage: Eukaryota > Metazoa > Mollusca > Gastropoda > Littorinimorpha > Pomatiopsidae > Oncomelania > Oncomelania hupensis. The sequence goes on along the minus strand of CM072511.1, from coordinate 69,280,905 downwards.
GAGCCTGAGCCACACACACAGCGCAGTGACGTCAGCACTTGAGTTTTGAATATGAACATTTTACCCAATGAGAGCTTACGCAAAGCGGTTCGAGCCAGTTTGACTGGGTCCGAGCTTAACACATTTTTGGGCAGTTGGGAGTAATACACCGAAGTGTTAACAGCTAGAAAGCTGGCAGAGAAATCTCTCTACACTTAGACCAGGAAGCAGGACTTAGGAATCGTAGAATTCTATCAAGTCACACGGGCCTGAACTTGTCAAACAGGTAAATGAACACCCTTCTGTTTCATCGTGATATATGTGTAGTATTGTTGAAATTATGTTTGAAGAATTTGCTATGCATAAATGTGAATTGTTAATCCGAATTTGCGTGACCATGTGGAAGAGCCTACCACGAGGCGAAACACGACCGGTTACGCCGCCATGTTGCATACCATACGGAACCACTGTTGTTTAACTTATATGTATGTTTGCAGACCAGTGGCTGTACCACTGAATGTTTATAATATTATTAATTCTGTATGTGTATAGTTAGACACGATTGATATTTATGTATGTATAGGAATTTAGAGTGAGATTCCAGTGGAACCCGGAAGTAGCAGAATGTTCGTCGCTTATGTATAGAGATGTGGAGCTATCACTGAGGGCTACTTGGCTTTCAGTGAGACGCTCTGCACAAACCGATTATTCAGGGTTGTGCAGAATTTCGTCTCTTATATTACAGACGGGCAGGCGAGCTATCCCGAGCTATCCCGAGCTATCCTGTGAACCCCACTCCACAGAAACAAGTTGGTTGAGGAACCTCTACCGCACAAGTCGGAACGAGCGACCCGGTAAAACTCCCTGTCAGACCCCACAGCGTGGCCAGGGAACCCAACTACACAACGACACAGGTGGACCAGAAGCTACCTCACAGAAGGACTTCGACCGCACCACCCGCCAGTTAAGTGTGTTATCCCAAGTGCACTTAAACTGATCAGAACAGGACCACAGTAGTCCAACTATTCAGAAACTCTAAAACGGACCACAGTAGTCCAAATCTACATGAGATATACTAGCGAGTGCCCGATGAAGATAGAACAGCTGCATAGACTATCAGCGATCGAACTATTAGCATTGAAAGAGACTTTTTAAGTTAGATTAGTACTTAGAGAACCTTGTATAGAGTAGAAGAAATAAATGTGTGATTTTAACTGTTATCAAAAGGCTGGACTACATATGATTCATAGCCGTGTGAAAGCTAGTGTGACAGTATTCTTTTACCTTTTTTCTATCTATTTCTGTACCCCAACCTTAACACAGAACGAGCTAAACAAATAAATTTATTAAAGTAATTCATAGGGTGACTTACTAGCAGTTCCCACCGAATAAACGTGAGGGTCCATAATTCCATTGTGCAGAGCCCATAAACCCCACGTGACACTTTAATTGGCGAGCCTAGCCAGGATCTGTGTATAATAGGAATTGGGTATAACCGGACCTAAGTACAATAAAATCAGATAACAGTAGGAGTAGTAGAATAACTTAGAATAGTGGTAACATTGACTCAGTTTGGGTGCACTATTCTTTAGTTAAAAACTTTTTTGCTTCAATTATTTTTGTGTCTGTATGTTGCATTGTTCTTTTGCAGGTTTTGCTTAAGTAACTGTTGTATGCCATTTGACTCTTGTTTTATTCTATTATTGATTACGAATTTGATTGTCTTTGCATTGTTTTTATTGACTTGCAATATTGCTAGTGTTTTGGTATTCCACGTGATTCAGAGGGTGTTCATAGACACGTTTGGCAATGTCGGACCCAGTGGCCTTGAGATTGCGTTTCAAGGAATTGGGAGAAGCTTTACACTTAGCAGGGGCGGACCTAATTGCGTATATAAATGCAGAGGTAGAGAAACAGGAGGCTAAGGCAGAGAGAGCAGCAGAAAGGGAGGCGAAGAAACTAGCCTTAGAAGCAGAGCAAAAGAAATTAGAAGCAGAGCAGAAGAAACTAGAATTAGAAGGAGAACAGAAGAAGGCAGCATTAGCAGCAGAGAGAGAAGCAGAAGTTAGGAGATGGGAGTATGAGAGGGCAGAAAAAGAAAAAGAGAGGGCAGAGAAAGAAAAAGAGAGGGAAGAAAAGGAAAAAGAAAGACAGCATGAGTTAGAGCTAAGAAGATTGGGATCAGGAGCTTCAAGTTCTTCCTCAACCCCTTCCCACTCAGATCAGCTAGAGGTAGCATCCAACCCTGTACAAGGAATGTCATTTCCACTGGGAACATTCAATGAGAGAGAAGAAGGTCTAGATCTCTATCTGACTAGGTTTGAGCGCCTAGCAACAGAGTATAAACTAGATCCCACTCATTGGTCTTTCAAGCTTAGTCAAGGACTTAGAGGAAAGGCTTATGACATCTACAGTAAGCTACCGACTGACAGAGTGACTGACTATCACAAAGTAAAAGAGGCACTCCTAACGGGATTCGAACTGACAGGAGAATGCTACCGGCAAAAGTTCCGCACCAATCGGAGAGTGAAAGGAGAGAGCTATGCGCAGTTCGCGGATCGGTTGTCCACAACGCTGGATAAGTGGATTAGCCAGTCAGCCACGGCTAAGACGTATGATGGACTGACAGAACTGTTAGTATGGGAACAGCTACGGGAAACCATGACCCCCGAGCTGAGAACCTTCTCAGTAGAGCAGGGCGCGGAAAGACTAGAAGATCTGGTCAAGGTCGCAGATAGGTACGTGGCCGCACACGGAGAAGCCAAGAGCTTCAGGCGAGACCTAAAGCCTAACGGGAAAGAGGCACAGAAACGAAGCCCTAACCGAGAAGAGCGCACCGCGAATAAGCCGAATAACCCCAGACCTGGGCAAAATAAAGGACCCAACACGGAATTCGGGAAAAGAGGTCCCGCAGAACAGAGACGGTATTGTTCGTTCTGCAACAGAAACAATCACTCCACCGCAGAATGTTTCAAGTTGGCCGCACAACGTAGGGAAGAGCGCGAAAGCCGGCCAGCGCACAGAGTTCTAACTCAAAGTAGCGGTAATAAGCCACACACGATCGGAGATCACCCATCGGTGACAGACACGGTCAAGGTCAACGGAAAAGAAGCGAACTGTCTGTATGACACAGGTCTATCATACGACGCGATAGTCAGCGAGTCTCTTGTATCGCGCGCGGACTTGACAGACAAGACAGTCGACTTACAAGGAGCAGACTTGACGAAACCGACGACTACTTGCCCAATAGCTTGGATCGAAGTAGAGAGTAGGTACGTCACAGGACGAATCCAAGCAGCTGTTTTACAGAAACCCCTGTATGATCTAGTGCTAGGTTGTAGGTATGTGTTCTTAGGCACGCCCCCAAAAACTGTAGAGATAGCTGCAGTGCAAACCAGGGCCCAAGCTAAAACCCAACCACCCCAGCCCGAGTTCGCTCCGAATCCAGGACTCGAAGAGATCAAAACAGCACAGAAAGAAGACACCTCGATAGCGAAGTGCTTCCAGAAGCTACCCAAGGCGCACACACCCCCGCACAAGGGAGACTTCTACATGGAACAGGGAGTTCTACATCGACAAGGAGATGGAGATCACACCCAACTAGTACTACCAGCCACCCTTCGAGCCCAAGTACTAGAATTAGGCCACAGCATGCCACTCAGCGGACACATGGGAATTGGAGCCACAGTGCAGAGAATCAGCGCACACTACTATTGGCCAGGAATCACGGAGGATGTCAAGCGCTACGTGAAATCTTGCCACCAATGTCAACGATATTCCCCGCGACATCACACCGTACCAGTTACCTTAGGACCATCAGTAGTAGTCGGCGTGCCATTCCAGCAAGTCTCAGTAGACATAGTAGGACCACTGCCCATGACCAAGAAGCGGAACAGATTTCTACTCACACTCGTCGACGCATGTACGATGTGGTGCGAAGCAGTCCCGTTGCCAGCGATCGACACCAAGAAGATTGCAGATGCACTCATCGCCATCTTTACCAGAGTCGGATTCCCGGACAGCATTAGAACGGACAACGGATCTCAGTTCACCGGCCGCCTGATGCAAGACGTGTTCGAGTTGATACAAGTCCATCACATTCGCACACCACCATACCACCCCGCCAGCAACGGACAAGTAGAAAGACTGAATGGAACCCTTCTCACCATACTCAGGAAAGTCGCCGACGACAATCCAGAAGCGTGGGACACCTACGTGAATGCGGCACTGTTCGCATACCGAGAAACGCCCCATGCAGCCACAGGCTACACCCCGTCAACATTGCTATTCGGCAGACCTCTAGCAGGACCGCTAGAAGCCCTACGCAGAAGTTGGACGGAAGCCAAGATAGACGACACACCCAGAGGTGCCACCAAGTACGTCGCAGACCTGCAGGAAACCCTCAAAGCAACGTGGAAGAAAGCTGGTGAAGCACTGAAGAAGGCAAGAGCCCGTCAGGCGAAGTACTACAACCGCCACGCGAAGGACAGAGAACTGCAAGTCGGCGATCAAGTGCTACTCTTACTTCCAAGTGGAACCAACAAGCTGGACATCGCTTGGAGAGGACCGTACCGGGTGACTGCCAAGAAATCCAAGACAGTCTACCAAGTAGAGGGGAACGGGAGAGCCCGATACCACCACATCAATCTCCTCAAGAAATACACGGACCGACCAGCGACCCCCAGCACTCACAACTTGTTAGCCATCGCCATCGCGGAAGAAGGAGAAAGCATGGAGACCAATGCAGTAGAGTATCCCCTGCACTCCAAAGAAACCTACAAAGACGTGATACTCAACGGAGACCTAGCCGCTAAACAGCGACAGCAAGTACTACAGGTCATTCGACAACATCAGACTGTGCTCACAGACCGACCAGGGAGGACAGACCTCGTCGAAGTAACCCTAACGGTGACCGACCCAACACCCGTCCGCCAGAAGCTCTACCCGATGCCACTGTCGCAGCAGCGAGCCATCAAGGAAGAGATAGACACCTTACTGGCAGCCGGAATCATCTCAGAGTCTACTTCACCCTACAGCGCAGGCACGGTATTGTTGCGAAAACCCAACGGAGAGCATCGACTGTGCATCGACTTCAGACTCCTGAATGCGGTAACGCAGTTCCAGCCAGAGCCACTCCCGGACCAGACAGACCTATTTGCCAAGCTACAGCGAGCGAAGTACTTCTCACGCATCGACCTCAGCAAAGGATACTACCAGATACCAGTGCAACCGCAAGTCCGAAAGTACCTAGCGTTTAGCACTATGGAAGGACACTTCGAGTTCAATGTACTTCCATTCGGACTCCACAACGCACCCAGCATCTTCAGCGCCATGATGCGAAAACTCCTGGCACCCCTGAGCAGCGAGCACCTACATTCGTTTATGGACGACATCCTCATCGCAACACCCACGTGGGAGGAACATGTCACGCTCCTACAACAACTACTCGCCCGCCTCAGAGACACGGGATTGACGGCAAGACCCACCAAATGTCAGATTGGATTCACAGAACTAGAATTTCTGGGACACACCATCAGTCAAGGAAGCCTGCGACCGGTAGAAAAAACAGTGAAACGCCTACTCGACGCTCCTAGGCCCAAGACAAAGAAGGAAGTGCAGTCATTTCTAGGACTCTGCGGCTTCTACCAGAAGTTCATCCCCAACTACAACAGCATCGCCGTACCTCTGACAAATGGAACCCGGAAAATCGCCCCGGACAAAGTCGTATGGACAGCGGAATGCGAGACAGCATTCCAAACACTCAAGGACAGAATGACATCGGCGCCAGTACTCCACCTACCCGATTTGACTCAGCCATTCGTTCTTCGCACCGACGCAAGCGACTTAGGACTCGGAGCAGTACTGCTACAGCGCGACCCCAAGAATGCAGAGACGCTATTCCCTGTCGCCTACGCCAGCAGAAAATTGAGACCCGCCGAGACCCACTACGCCACGTCGGAGAAAGAATGCCTTGGACTAGTCTGGGCCATACAGAAGTTTCAACTCTACCTGTATGGGACCCATTTCACAGTTCAGGTGGACCACCAACCACTATCGTTCCTGGCAGCCTCCAAGTCTTTGAACTCTCGCCTGATGCGTTGGGCACTCACCCTTCAGGCATACTCATTCCAGATCGAGTACATCCCCGGCAAAGAGAACCACGGAGCCGACTACCTCAGTCGCCATCTCGTGGAGGACACAGCAGCTGTCGCCCACCCAACACAACTAAGGGCCACAGCACCAGAATTCGTCCCCGCCCAGTAATACCCTGTCACTAGTGTCCATAGCTACCTGGCACAGCATTGCAGCTCAGGTAGAGCAACTTACTTAGTTTGTAAATAGGACCCTAGGATAGTGCAGTGTTAAACTAGGCTCTGTAGTAGAAAAAGGTCGAATCCAGTAGTCATCGCCTTTTTTCAGTTGAGGGAGCCTGTCACGAATTGGCTAGTTTAAACTCTGCCTATCGACTATTTAGCATTGTGTAGCCTTTGTAACAGTAGAGAGTTAGTACAGTACACAGTAGCAATTAAATTACAGCACACTGCGAGCCTGAGCCACACACACAGCGCAGTGACGTCAGCACTTGAGTTTTGAATATGAACATTTTACCCAATGAGAGCTTACGCAAAGCGGTTCGAGCCAGTTTGACTGGGTCCGAGCTTAACACATTTTTGGGCAGTTGGGAGTAATACACCGAAGTGTTAACAGCTAGAAAGCTGGCAGAGAAATCTCTCTACACTTAGACCAGGAAGCAGGACTTAGGAATCGTAGAATTCTATCAAGTCACACGGGCCTGAACTTGTCAAACAGGTAAATGAACACCCTTCTGTTTCATCGTGATATATGTGTAGTATTGTTGAAATTATGTTTGAAGAATTTGCTATGCATAAATGTGAATTGTTAATCCGAATTTGCGTGACCATGTGGAAGAGCCTACCACGAGGCGAAACACGACCGGTTACGCCGCCATGTTGCATACCATACGGAACCACTGTTGTTTAACTTATATGTATGTTTGCAGACCAGTGGCTGTACCACTGAATGTTTATAATATTATTAATTCTGTATGTGTATAGTTAGACACGATTGATATTTATGTATGTATAGGAATTTAGAGTGAGATTCCAGTGGAACCCGGAAGTAGCAGAATGTTCGTCGCTTATGTATAGAGATGTGGAGCTATCACTGAGGGCTACTTGGCTTTCAGTGAGACGCTCTGCACAAACCGATTATTCAGGGTTGTGCAGAATTTCGTCTCTTATATTACAGACGGGCAGGCGAGCTATCCCGAGCTATCCCGAGCTATCCTGTGAACCCCACTCCACAGAAACAAGTTGGTTGAGGAACCTCTACCGCACAAGTCGGAACGAGCGACCCGGTAAAACTCCCTGTCAGACCCCACAGCGTGGCCAGGGAACCCAACTACACAACGACACAGGTGGACCAGAAGCTACCTCACAGAAGGACTTCGACCGCACCACCCGCCAGTTAAGTGTGTTATCCCAAGTGCACTTAAACTGATCAGAACAGGACCACAGTAGTCCAACTATTCAGAAACTCTAAAACGGACCACAGTAGTCCAAATCTACATGAGATATACTAGCGAGTGCCCGATGAAGATAGAACAGCTGCATAGACTATCAGCGATCGAACTATTAGCATTGAAAGAGACTTTTTAAGTTAGATTAGTACTTAGAGAACCTTGTATAGAGTAGAAGAAATAAATGTGTGATTTTAACTGTTATCAAAAGGCTGGACTACATATGATTCATAGCCGTGTGAAAGCTAGTGTGACAGTATTCTTTTACCTTTTTTCTATCTATTTCTGTACCCCAACCTTAACACAGAACGAGCTAAACAAATAAATTTATTAAAGTAATTCATAGGGTGACTTACTAGCAGTTCCCACCGAATAAACGTGAGGGTCCATAATTCCATTGTGCAGAGCCCATAAACCCCACGTGACACTGATGATGATGATGATGATGATGATGATGAAGGATTTGATAGTTTCTTTCTCATAGCGCATATCACGGCCGCCAGGATAGTCATATCACGGCCGCCAGGATAGTCACACGCACAAAGCCCTCAGACCACATTACACCTGTACTTGATTCTCTGCACTGGTTCCCTGTTAAAAAAACACATTATTTACCATAAGATCTTGCCAATTGCTTTCGCATGGGTGTAAGAGACTGCTTAAGGAGTTGTCTGAGTTGATTCTCGTGTATGAGCCATCTTGTCAGTTTTGCTCCTCTTCCCAGTCCCGTTTTGGCCGGTCATCCTCCGAGGAAACAAACAAAAAGAGATCTGGTGTCCGATCCTTAAAGAATGCAGTCAACAAGTTATGGTTTACGCTACCTGAGAGACTGTCAAAAGGGCAGATTGGGTCGAGTCGTTCAGGAGAAGACTGAAGACTCACTTATTCACATTGTAGTAACTTAGTGAACCAAGGATCCCTCTCACTTCTGCCGAGTCGTTCAAGAGAAGACTGAAGACTATGTAGTAACTTAGTGAACCAAGCATCTCTCACTTCTGCTGTCCACCTCCATCCCCCCGTCCCCTCCCACTCCAACACCGGGATTTATCTTTCCTGTCGCTTATTGTTATTATCTTTATTTCTCCTTATCGGTGGCCATACCATCGGAGTTTACGGTGAAAAAACGTAAACTCCGATGGTATGGCCACGTCACCAGATCATCAGGTCTTGCAAAGACCACCATGCAAGGCACAGTGCAAGGAGGTAGAAGAAGAGGGAGACCGAATAAGAGGTGGGAGGACAACATTCCAGAATGGACTGGTTTGACACTGAGCGAAACAATCAGGGTTGCTGAGGACAGGGAAAGATGGAGTACGCTGGTTAAACGATCATCTGTGGTGCCCCTACGACCTCCGAGTTATGGGATAGGATAGGATATGATAGGACAGGGTGTGCATTTAACAATGGATGAAGACACGCGCGTTATAAATGGACATCATCATCATCATCATCATCATCATCATCATCATCATCATCATCATCATCATCATCATCATTTGTGGTCTACACTCCCACCTTCATGGAAACGGTTGCATAACATTTGTTACCCCAATCCTAGGTTTGGTGAAATAGCTTTCCGATGGCGCCTCAACCTACTCTTGCATAATTCCCCAAGATAACAGCCGGAGTAATGCATACCAAATTTTTACGCGATCCAGATCCACCTCCACCCCCAAGGCTACCCTTGTAAAATGTAGATTACAGAAAATAACATTACTTGTGCAGCGCCATGAAGCAAAGTTAAAAACAGAAATCATAGAAAAATAAATTACAATTATAACTAAAATTGCTGATTTTGATGATGATGTTGATGCTGTTGTTATTGATGATGATGGTTGAAGTGTAGGGCCCGTGGCAAAGAAGAAGAAGAAGAACAAGAAGAAGAACAAGAAGGACAACAACAACAACAACAATGATGACGATGATGATATGATTTTGATTATGATCAATAACAATGATGGAGTTTGTTATAAATAGTGGAGTTTCACTGCCTCCATAGCCATCCTAGAATGGTGTAAGATTCTGGCAGTATAACTATAGAAATAAATTGTCATGAGTGATTGTTGTTGTTGCTGTTGTTGTATAACTAAGGAAATGAATTGTCAAGAGTGGTTGTTGTTATTAATGTTCCGTTGATGATGATGATGATGATGATGATGATGATGATGATGATGATGATGATGATGATGATGACGACAACGACGAGGTCAAGTAAAAGACGTTAAAATTAAATAACCAGACATATATGACAATGCAGATAACACAAAATCTGACGGAGGAGTTCAGAAAAAAAGAGACGGGTTGAGTTAGGGTGTGCTAAAATGTGTCGATGTTTGTGGATCTGCGAACAACCAACCTCAAGGAGAGGCTGTTGCGTCACAACATGCTGCTATTTGCATGTACTCAAGCATCATCGACTATCTTTTTCATTCCACCGACCCACTTCTCCCCTCCCTCCCGCCATCAGAGTACAGTTTCCACAACAGTGATGGCAGAAACGTAAATATCTGTTTTGAGACCCTGCAAGGGATGTAAGTTTGTGTTTCTGCCGTCCTGGTTATTGGTTATAAATCACTGGATTACAGAAATAATCCCTCCAAAAACGCCCTTAACGGCTTTCATGAGACAAAGATTTTCGATTTTTGATTTGATTTGATTGATTTTAACCCTATGGCTAAAAACTCAACATTTCAGTTCTTAGTGTCTCTTACTCTATACCGGTGCGGACAGAGTAGAGGTTTACAGATCTTGCAGTTGTAGTTCAAGATGAAGTGTTCCACTTATGATTCACAAATCCTGGCCTTTGGTACTTAAAGATCAATAAGTACCTCTAGCAATAAAGGATCAGAGGATTACACATTACATTACATTACATGCTTATTGCTTTAGGTCCAGCGGACTGTTCCGAGCAAAATCAGGACCAGAGAGACGTTATCTTAAAATATTATAAAATGTTTCAAATCTTAAAAAACAAGCCTGTTACTCTTAAATACTCAAACTTTCACATGACACCTCTTTAAAAGTCTTCTTTAAAACTGATATATTAAAAATATGTTCTCTTTCTTCAATCAAATCACTAAATTCAGTCCTATCAATAAAATCCAAACTAAACAAAACATGTCGATATGATTTATAAAACAAACCAACATCGTACAAAAATTGAAACAGGTGTTGACCATTACATACTTTAAAAATCTCTTTGAAAGGTATTGAACCAAAATATGTTTCTCTTTCCTCAATCAGATCAGAACATTCAGACATCAAATGGCGAACAGAGGATTACACAGGAATGATCCTCCAACAAAGCACCGAATGCTTTCGTCACATTCCAAGACTTTCGATTTTTCACCCTTGGCTTTATAATTAAAAGGTTTCCGTCTTCGGTATCATGCTGAGATGCGGCAGGTGGGTGGGGGTGGCGAGATGGCCAGAGAGGGAGAAGAGGGAGAGTGAAAGGGGGGGGGGGTTGTTGGGAGAAAAACGAAATACACAGTCGAGTCATCTGCCTTCGTGGGAGTAGAAAACGGAAATAAGAAAGAAATAAGACTTATTTATAGGCTATTGTTCCTAATTCTTTCATAAAATTATTTCTGTTGATACAAGAAGAAAACCGGAAATGGGAGAAAATAAACGCGAAAATAAAATTCTCTGCACGCAAAATTAAGCTACATTGTACGCGTAAGTGGCTTGCTTACATAACTTCACTTCCACCGTTCACAAAACTCCAATTCTCCCGGCAGCAAATTAAAAAAAAAAAGTAAAAGGACTTCGTTACACACACACACGCACACACACACCCACCTACACACACACCCACCCACACACACACACACACACACACACACACACACCCCCACACACACACACACACACACACAAAGACGGAACGAGAAAAAGAAGAAGGAATTCTCTGCACGCAAAAATCACATGGCTTGCTTTACATATCTTCCACTCCAATTCTCTGCACGCAAAAATCACATGTCTTGCATTACATATACCTCCCACTCCATCAATCACTAACTTATCCTCCCCACATACAGAGACAGGGTTCCGTTCTCGCCAAAATAAAACTTTGAATATGCTTTCCGTGTTTTCGAAAAAAGAAATACGAAATGGACATGTTGACGAAATGGATCTGGGTGGATGGGGGTAAAATGCATTCGTGGGTTCGGGTGGATGGTGTGGGGGTGGATGGGCGTAATAGGTTTGGAGACAAGGGGTCGGTGCTCGCCAAAGGCTGGAATAATCTCATGTCCGTGGCGGTAAGTACAGCACTTCCTCTCAACAGACACCAGCAAATTGTTTGCGACACATTCGTCGGCTGCAAAGAGCATAGGTTGTTGAGAATAGAGAGAGATCTTTTTTTTTTCTGGCATACAGAGACTAGTCCTTTCCGTAATAATAACGATGGTATAGTGCAAGATGTTTCGTGTTGTTTTACCAGAAATGCCGGTTTGTGTGCTTTCTTACAATCTTGTGCTGTGTTCTAAACGTATTTGCTAGGCTGCGCTTACAATCAGTGGTAAATCTGTTTTCCATTTCCGTTGAAACAAACAACAACAGAAAACTGAATCAACATAATTACAACCCATGGTGTGATAGGACATCAACAGTTCAGGGACGTTTTACGTCGATAATGTTCAAATGAATTGGAGAAACACTTCTTAATAAAGTTTACATTCCTGAAGAAAATAAACTCCTCACCTGTCACCAGCATATCACACACTGTAAAATCCCTACCATCACTGTTAGTGTGGGATCTGGGAAAAATTAATAGCAGGATAGCGTGGAAATTAAAACTATAAATAACATGGAAGAACTTCAACCTATATAAAATTAGTTTTTGTGTAATTTTTAGGGTGTTTTTATCATGCACGTTCAACCAGCTAAGTTGCAACACATGGTTGAAATTAAAGAAGTTACGCTTTAATCCATTAACATAATCTTCCTCGGTTCACTTTCATACGACAACGTCCCTCATAGCCATTTCCATTCAAATCGAGTTTCTCCCAATAAAATAGCCAAAGTGCAGATAGTAATCAGTGCTAACTAAAACAATGGTCGCTTCGTGGTGTCTGAAGCTCGCTTCTCGATGGTTGCACCGATCTGCATTAGTACATCGTCAAAAAAGCTGCAAATAATGTATTTCCGCCTGTCAACATTTCAGATCCGCCATCGAGTTTGAATGTCAAGCACATATGCATATTTTCTCTCTCTGTCTCTCATACTGTACACTATTGTAGCAATGGGAGTCTTCACGCTCATTTTCAGCTGATATAGTGTACACATCAACCATCTCTCTCTCTCTCTCTCTCTCTCTCTCTCTCTCTCTCTCTCTCTCTCTCTCTCTCTCTCTTACGCTCTCATACGGTCTCATACGGTACACTATTGTAGCGATAGGAGACTTCAGAAAGACTCTCATTTTCAGCCATGGATTCTTCAGTATATGGATGCACGGCTTTCGGCGAGAAGGCCCGAAGTTCTGTTTCCCGTCTTTTTTGGACGTGTGTGTTCCAAACTTCCGGTTGCTGAATGGCGTACATGTTTTGATAGTGATATTTTGACCCTGTTGACATGTCCGCCAAACGTCGCCCTCAGGGCAGTTGCTGCTGTTTCGCCGTAAACTAAAAGAAATACGTAAAAAAAACAACGATAGATGAAATATATACACTACTAAAGTTACAAATGTATCATGAAAATGTCCATGATAAGAAATGACTGCAATCTACATCTCTACCTTGCCTCGCAAGTTTTGGCCTAGGGAAGCACGGTAGCCTAATGGTAGAGCTTTGGCTTGCGGATCTCAAAGTCCCGGGTTCGAGCCCAGGCCGGGGCATTTGTGTTTTTACTCCCATTTCCTACTCCTTCGGCTGAGAGTATAAACCGAGGTCTAGTCTGCGTCGCATACATTCCATCATAACGGACTTTAAAGATCCTGACGCTCATGTCCTAGACGGGTGAGTGCCGGTAACAAGAACACACCCAGCAAGTGGAATCATTTTCCTCGACTACGGGATATCCACAGTATTACGAAGAAGTGACACTTAGTGAATGACACGTCAATGGCGGTCTCTCCGATAGCGGCTATTTTGGACAGTCGAAAACATGAGGTTTCACAATTCAAAAACCGATGAAGAACATTATATCTATTACTTACACTTTTCTTCTTCGTTAGTACATAGAAATTTAGAAAGGAAAAAGTATCTACATGCATCAACAAGGTCATCTAATTGGTCCATGGTTCCACATGATGCGGACATAAGACTTTCTGCAACCGGAAGTATCGAACACAAGAGCAAAACCACGTGACTTGGCTGCGAACTCCCTTAGTCATAGAAAGAAGGAGATGTGTTTGTACTTCCATGTTTTCAGCTGCTATAGTGTTATAGTGTACACATCGAGCACATCTCTCCTCTCTCTCTCTCTCTCTCTCTCTCTCTCTCTCTCTCTCTCTCTCTCTCTCTCTCTCTCTCATACGGTACACTATTGTAGCGATAGAGTCTTCAGAAAGATTCTCATTTTCAGCAGCTATAGTGTACACCTCATCTGATCATAAATTACAAATTTGCAACTACTGCTGCCAATTCAATATTACAAACTGACAAGCGTGATATGTCTGTTGCTTTTCATTACCTGATCAAGTTTTAAAATGAATTCGCCCAAAGCTTTGGCCGCAGGAGCTGATACTAAATGCCCAGAACTCAGAAGGTCCCTAAAAAGTCATGCTCTAGTCTTACAACAAGGACGAGTTAAAATTTCCCTTGGGATGTACATCCTATTATCGGCTAGTGTCGAGGAAATAGTCGCTTCCGCTGCACTCTTCAGAGATTGAATCGCATCCTGTAGACATGTGCCTTATCTTGTTGCGGCAAATTACTATGGACTTGTACGTTAAAGGCAACTCCGAGGCACTCGTTTGACTCACACTGACACTGCCCACGTGTACAAGAAGTTAGTACACCATTTTCTTGAGAAAGTTCTGTCTTCAATTTTAGTTTAAATTGGACAATTATTTAATTACTAGACTAGTTCAGTAGTTGACGAGTACCATGGCACAAAATAACATCCTTTGGATTAAACATCTGAGATATTAACACCTTTTCTAAATTTTTTTGTTGATGTTGCTTCAATTTTTATTCATCAGATTAACATAAGTTGTACTGATGTAACATAAACAATTGACAAAATCTACCTGCGCACATCATAGATATTTTTTCAAATTAATTAATTAATCAAACAAGCGAAATCATCATACTACTGACAACCACATACACTTTTAACATTCCCTTATAACAATTCGTTCACATTAAGAAACAAACAAAAGAAAAAAAGAACCTTTTAACTTCACCTGTGAAGAACGAAGTACTTATACATGTCATTTTGCGTCTTACAGAAAGTTGAAGTTGGGCCTCCAGGCCACTACCCCCTCCACCCTTTCCCACTCCCCATAAAAAAACTAAAAGAAAAATGATAAAATAATCAATCAAAATTAAAACAAATTAATAAATAATGCCACCTCCCATCCCATCCCATCCCAAAATAAATAAATAAATAAGAAATATTTGTTGAAACTAATAATGCTTAATTAAATAAATTAGGTACAAAGAATAAAAACAAATTGCTAGACTAATTCAAATTGTCAGAAGTTAAAACAACAACAAAAATTAGAAGAAATTGAAAAATTCATGATTCTAATTAAATCTATGAGTTCAATAACCAATCAGAATGTTCTTCTGGATATACAATACTTGAGATTGACATAGGTAGCTTTAATTTAATCTAATGAGTAAAGGCTGAAAATGGTTATAATTTTGTTAACATTCAAATATTAAGTGATTTGCATTCAAACTTTCTACAGTTATTAATCTTTTGTTTATTTACGACAATAGATCAGACTACATAAATAACTGGAAACAAACAAGCTTAGGTTCCACCTACATAATCTCTTCCACAACAAATATATACAGTCAAACTTCCGAATAACGATAAAACTATGAATCAGAACGCAAACCTCTCAATACTGATAAAAATAGGAACAAACCTATTTGTGATGAAAACAATGGTCAAAAACAAAGACAACAAAAAAGTTGTAGCAAAAACGAAATGACATACTACATCCCATCATTAAGACGTTTTTGCCCATAAACTGATCAAAATCGGCGTATTGCAGGAGGAAAAAAGCATACAGCGACAAATCCACATAGAATCAGAACACCCATACACATGAGACTAGACAAATTAAAAACACGATGTTGTAGCAAAGAAAGGTAACCCTCGACGATCAGTGTAGATATTAATGTGTACTATGAGTAATAACAGGTTAAGAGATTTATTTGGGCATTCTGACACCTTAAACTTAACAATCTAAGAAGTAAAATTGTGCCCACTGGGTGTCATTGACCTAATAATAGTAGGAAAATGTATTGGAATTAGAAAGACCCTGCAGCATACTTTTAAGGATGTACATAAGTAAATTTCAACAAAAATCTTAATAATCCTAATCGAGGATTTTTATAGCGCACATATCTCACTGTACCTGGCGACTCAAGGCGCTGGCCGATACAGGATCTAACTCAAGCTGCCCGAGGCGTCAACTATATATGTTTGTGTCCGGTTCTGGATTCACTTTATTGAGTGAAGAAGTTGCTAACAAAGAAAACAAGTAAGCAAGACACAAGTTGTTTGCATCAAAGTCAAAATTCTGAGTTACTTTTGTATTTCACCCCCAGCCCCCACTCCCCCAAAAAAGACTAGAATCATCACAAATTTACACAGCACATCCCTCAGACGCACAAACATGGATCAGGATTCCTTTCAGACTTTTGCTGAATGTAACAAGAGGCTAGGTTTACCCAGCACTTTTAAGCTTTTGCCTTGTTTAGTCAGCTGTAACCTTAATAGGCTAATGTTACCCTGCAGCAGACGATGGAAGTTTGCTGTATGCTACACTTTTCTAATACTGGCGATAGCCGAGTAGGTAATGAGATCATCCACCTTACGGATAGGCAGTAGTCCGGCCAATCCGGCCACAGAGCGCTTAGGTATACCAGTTCTACCCGGTTGAGGCAGACAGCTTAGGAGAGTCATTCGCTGTTCAACTCGCCTAGAGTACAGAGCTCAGCTCTAAGAAATCTCTCCACTGAAGACTAGAAAAGCAGGGACTGTTGAAAACTCTATTCAACTAAGTTAGCCACGGCCTGACATTGTCAAAAAGGTAAATGAACATACTTTTGTCTCATCGTGCTGTATTGATATTATTGTTGAATTATGTCTGTGCAATTTGCCATGTTTAGAATTGAATTGTTAGTCCAACGTTGCGTGACCGGGTCCGACGCCATGTTGTAGACCCTACCGACCCACTGTTGTTTAACCAGATATATTCTTGCAGACCAGTGGCTGTACCAGAGAATGTGTATAATATTAATTAATTCTTTATGCGTATAGTTAGCCATGATTTATATTTATATATGTATAGGAAATTAGAGTGGAGATTCCAGTGGACCACGGACTCAGCAGAATGTTCGTCGCTTATATATAGAGATGTGGAGCTAATCACCGAGGTAATCCCGGATTGGTCAACGTGTGATCATATTATTTTCCCCTTTACCAACAACTGGCCCGCTGGTGTCAGTATAAATCGGTCCAGTAGTCACCTATATGCGAAAGTGTCGTGTGACTATAATCTACATACAAACACAAACATCACCGAGGGCTACTTTGGCCTTCAGTGAGATGCTCTGCACAAACCTAGAATACACGGTTGTGCAGAATTTCGTCTCATATGTTACAGTCAAGCAGGCATCGTATCGTGAGCCCGACCAGGTGAAAGACAAGAAAAAGTCTTCCCTGAAAGTCGGCCTGCCTCGGCTGCTCAAGCAATGCGCGACGAGAGCCCGCCAATCTAGCAACAAGGAGAAGAATCCACAACAACATAGCTCATCAAGGAATCAACCACAACACAGCTATTGATTGATTGATTGATTGTTGCTTTAGGTCCAGCGGACTCTTCCGAGCCAAATCAGGACCGGACAACCCCCGATCCGCATAAAAGATCTGCTGAAACAACCCTAGTGGAAAAATTGAATGCCCTCCACCGGCCAGTCACTTTACAATAAAGACATCCCACGCAGGGGACGGCTGAGGCTTTACCCCAACTACTCGAACCCCCGGTTACAAAAACAAAATAGAATACAAACATCATTATAAATTAT
This sequence comes from Oncomelania hupensis, assembly GCA_036898135.1. Taxonomy (NCBI): domain Eukaryota; kingdom Metazoa; phylum Mollusca; class Gastropoda; order Littorinimorpha; family Pomatiopsidae; genus Oncomelania; species Oncomelania hupensis. The sequence continues at coordinate 69,263,175 of CM072511.1, read as the reverse complement.
CAACAAAACACATACATATAAAATGCCTATATTGCTAAATAATAACATCATAGGAAGCCCTAGTGACCACCCAGCAGAAAGCGTCCAACACTCCCAAGCTGATCCAACAGACCTCATACACAAACAAGGAGTCTTGTCCAGGAAGAGTTTTCAAGAAAAAAGGTAGGTCATTGATCTAGCGAAGAAGAAGATAGTATAGCAGAGTGATAGGACAGAGCAGGAATGGGAAAGAGCAAATGAGGAAGACAGCGACAGTGGGAATTTAAAGCACTAAATTTAACACAGCTATTCGAACATTGAGTTAAGTGCATATTGACTCAGTGCACCAAACCTGTTATCTAAGGACCACAGTAGTCTACTCTTCCAGAACTCTGACCCTTAGGGCTGAAAGCATCCAGTCCCCGATGATGATACAGTAGCTGCCTAGAACTATCAAGGAGCGAACCATTCGAATTGACATTTGAACTTTTAAGTTAGTATCGTACGTCGCATAACGTGTATAGAGTAGAGGAAATAAATGTGTGATATTTACTGTTAACAAGTGGCTGGACTACCTATGTTTTATAGCCGTGTGAGAGCTAATGTGACAGTGATCTTTTACCATTTTTCTTTCTATCTCTGTACCCCAGCCTAAACACAGACCGAGCTAAACATATAAATGTATTAAGTTGAGTCACAGGGAGATTTACTAGCGATCTCCATCGACAGTAGACGAGTGTGTAATAGCATTCCATTGTGTAGAGTTCAGCAACAATAGACCCACCGTCACATTGAATATTAATAAGCATAGTGTATGTTTGCCGTGATGTCATTTTCGTCGGCAAATCGGCCATTCACCGATAAAATTCCAAAATGTCCGAAAGAGTCATGTTCTAATCGGCCCACTGTCCTAAGGTTTTACGTCTCAATCGGCCACCCTTTGTCCGTTCTTTCTTTGTTTTTCTCATGTCTGTTTCGTTGTTATTGCTTCTGGCCATATTATTAATTTCCTATCGGATAAATAAAGGTGTTATGAGTTATTGTTGAACATCGCGTATCGGAAGCGCCAAGAAGACGACACATGCATCAGTAGAGAGATTTAGAGTAACTCCCCTTGTTGCGAACATTGTGCTTCCGAAAAAGAAACCGAAACTTATCAGTGGCCTCTCGTTTGGTGTTGGAAAGAAGTCAAAATGATGGCCGAAAGATTTTCAAAATATCCTAAAGGTTTGTGGCTGAATCGGCCAAATGGCCTATGCTGAAAATTTCTAGCAACATCACTGTGTTTGTGATATAAAATACTGTGGTAGTTTATCACAGTAGGACTGCATATATTCTAGTATATATTCTACGTTAATTGTTTTCCACTTAAATACAAAGGGTTGCTTCTCCGAAGCTCTTGGGTATTCATGTGCAAACACTCGTACAAATACCGATGCCAGACTGCTTTTTCATTGTTAACAGGGTCTCGGAAGCGGAGAGAGGGAGGGAGAGAGATAGAGAGAGAGAACATCTCAATATGACATAAAATGTTTAAATCGGAGAGGAGTGGAGGGGGTGGAGAAAATCTTGCTATGATTTTAAATATTTAATGTCTGCTTGACTGACCCCGGCCGGCTCATACAGATTGAATGATGGTTATAGAGGGCAATCAACAAAGTGGATGGCGTGCGCAGCTTTTTTTATTTTCCGCTGACCCTAGCTTCGTATTTGCTTGTCACTCTCGTCAAGACTTTTTTTTTTAAATTTTAATTCGCTATTTTTGTTTCCCCACTCAATGAACCCCTGCAATTACAATATCCGACACACAAGTAGCACGCCACAACTGACCAGTTAGAATTGTGACATAGTTTCGTCATCTATTACGCATTGCCTGAGCATCTTTTGACTTTAGTTTTTGAACTGTCAGTGCAGTCTGTTCCAAGTCTAGGAAGCCCTTGTAATTGTAGTTAATAAAACAAGGCAGCTCTGAGGTAAGAGAGAGGGAGAAAGAGGGGGGATTTAGGAGTGGGAAGAGGGTTAAATGAGAGGAAGTTTCAGTTTCAGGCACCAGTCCAAAGGTTGCCACAAACACAGACATGCGCGAGCGTCCCCACTCATTCACCCACCCACCCATATACACCATCCATAAATGATCAATGCCACAAATGACAAAGCCAATTAGGGTCCCGACATCAAAGACCAAATAACGCCTTCCTGCAGGACCCAATTATTTTTGCACAGAGCAAGCAATCTGAATGCTGATTAACATGCCCTGTGATTCCAGAGACAAAAACGTTTTATTTTTATTAAAACTAAAATACAGCTTTGTTCTTGGATTCGTGGGGGTCGAGGAGAGAAGGAGAGGTGGGAGGGAGAGAGAGTGAGAGAGAAAGAGAGAGAGAGTGAGAGAGAGAGAGAGAGAGAGAGAGAGAGAGTTAAAAAAAAGAGAAAGTTTTCGTAGTGACGTTCATCGCGGAAGGTTTTAACCCGAATTATTTTAAAGTTGTTACGAAATTTATACTCTCTCTCTCTCCTTTTATTCTTAAAAATGTTGAAACCTGCGTTTAAAGCGTCCCCTCCGCATCCATTACTTAATTACACCGGCGTGAATTCGACAATAATGTTTTAACGGTAGTTCGTCGGGTTACTTAATATCCATATGAGTGCAGTATGGTAAAAGTTTCTTCTAGCTGATGTGAAGAAGAAAAAGAAGAAGAAGAAGGAGGAGGAGGAGGAGGAGGAGGAGGAGGAGGAGACAGAGAGAGGAGGGGGAGAACTTCATTCAAAAAAAAAATTAAACTGATAAAGCTGAATGGGGTTGGAGTTAGTGGAGAGGAGGATCGGAGTAGAAAATCAGAATGGCTACAGCAACTTAAGGTAACGTAGATTATCTTTTACACTAAATCCTGCCAATTGTGCCTTGAACAGTACCAGACAGGCACGCGATGTGGCTACGAAGCTAGGGAGAATTGGGGCAATTCAGGAAAAGCTTTCTCTAAACTGAATATCGGAGAGTGCTGAGGTCTACGCCTTATGCAGTTTTAAGCGAACATGAGGATAGATATTTCACTGTCAGACAAACAGTATCAGCTTCCTCCCATTCTACTGCACAGAACAACGAACAAACAAAAAACAACACACACACACACCCAAAAAATATAAAAAATATAAACGTAAACAAGTCCGTCGAGGTGCCAAGGCAGTTCTGGTAGTTTGACAGTGCGCCTGATGCAGCAAGTTGGCGTCTTGGGCTGCTTGAGTTTGATCCTGATTGTTAATGGAAAAAACAATTACTTTACGAGTCTAGTTTCGGTCAGTGCGATCTGCACATGTTAGTCATTATCAATGTGGTCAAAGAAAGTTTAGTTTCACAAAGGAGCATAACACCCGGTCAAAGCCACCAAGCGGCCATCGTGCAAGAAATGCGCCACCAAGCGGCCATCGTGCAAGAAAATGGCCTACGTCATGGAACGAGACACTGTACAAAAATTCTACGAAAAGACGTGGGAGAGATCACTGCAGTGCTATCAACGGCACAGATGGTCGTTATAAGTGCCCTGGATTTTCATTCTTCAGATTTCCGAAGGATGAAACAAGTTGAGTATCACAAATGATTGAAATCTATGCTTATTTGTAGATGAACCGGTCCTTTTGCCATCCCAATATATAGGAATAGGCCTACGTGACATATGTTTTTGAACTCAACCATAAAATAGGCCTACATCTACTGCACTGCTGCTTCGCATCTTGTTAAACTTCGGTTTTGTATAGTCTTTCTCGAATAACAAACGATGACATGTTCATTGGCAATATTTCTTATATCGGTCTTGAGCTAGGCCTATTAGGGATAGGAAATGAGTACCTACGGCGTGCGGGATCTATGTCTATGCAGTATGCTGTCATGATTGCCGCCATTGCTAGAAAACAGCGTTCAATGCATATCTGGATAGGCAGCGACTTCACATCGATGACTCTGCCATGATTTGGGTCATCAATAGTGCATTTTTATGCTTAAATTTTTGCCCTCGGTAATAACTTTTTGGAGTGATAGTCTATCGGTTTTTGATCACCAAATTTGGTCTCGTCCTTCTGAAACACTTGGTGTTTGTTATAAAAATGTTTACTAAAATAATATATAAAAAAAAGACCAAAAAGAGGTCAAAACCATTGTGTTATTTCTTGTTCAAGCAGATCTATTTTTACGCTGGATTTTTTTGCCATCTGGAAGAACTTTTTGGACTGCTAGACCATCGATTTTTGGTCACCAACTTGGTCTCATGCTTCGTCATTCTGAAGCACATCTTCATACATCTGATCTATATACAAACCATTTTTTGTACTTATATTCTTGTACATTATTTTATTACACAAAAGGATCATTTACTTATTGTTTCACAAGCATCTGTGCGTGTTTACTGCACATTCTGGGTCGTTACATTTAAAAAGCGACCGAGTAGCAGCATTCGACACTCGAGATTTGTTAACTTGTCGCTATGCATCAGATTGTCTCCACTGATTTTCAAATCACGATGATCGCTTGGGGCGCTTCGCGCGGAGTGTCATCGTCTATATATATAAATTGCTTAGCCGGAAGTCCTTCTTCGCATCTACTATAAAGTTTGTCCCCTATGGACGCTGATCTGGGCAGGTGCTGACCGCTGCTGATCGGCCTGCTGTGTGCTCAAAACCAGCGAAATCGTTATAGCCGACATTTCCTTACCGAACGTTTAACCGTTTCTGAGATAAATAAATAAACAAAATGTCCACAAACTGCAATAGCCTCATTCCGCGCGCTTCCATTAAAAATCAAATTGAGGTTTCAGCATGTTTTCCCATATAGACCAAAAAATTGATGATTTTTCTAGGAAGCGTCGATAGCGTAAAACCATTCGCCTACCGTGCAGGGCGACCCAAGTTCAATTCTCAACCGGCCCCTCTTTTTTTTTTTTTTTTTTTTTAAATATGGATATTTTTCTTTTTAATTTAGGCTTTTTGCCTTTAATTTATTATTATTATTATTATTATTATTATTATTATTATTATTATTATTATTATTATTATTATTATTATTATTATTTATAAACTAATAATAATAAATTATTATTATTATATCTTATATCAAATTTTCTTTTAAAACCTTGGTGTTTTTTTATGATTTCTATTTGTATTATTCTATATTCAATATTATTATTATTATTATTATTATTATTATTATTATTATTATTATTATTATTATTATTATTATTATTACCAAGGATCGGGATGGGGTGGTACGTGTAGGTAAAAGGGGGCTACGGGTAGGTTTAAAGGGGCATGGGTAGGCATAACGGGGATACGGGTATATATAAGGGGGTATGGTGATGGTCGATTCCTTTCATCCATACCTGCGAAACGATCAACGGGGAAGTATCAAGGAGGGTACAGGTAGGAACCAAGGGGGTATAGAAGGTATCAAGGGGGTATGGGGAGGTATCAAGTGGGTTCGGGGAGGTATCAAGGGGGTATGATGAGGCATCATGGGGGGGACGGGGAGATATCAGGGGGGGGTATGGTGAGGTATCAATGGGGATATGGGGAGGTATCATCGTCCAAATGAAACTCGCAGACAAAAGTTCTCTCTATCTACATTTTAAACAGCATCATGTGTACCCTGGCTTGCCAGGGTACAAAAACCACTAGTTCTTTATATAGCAGTCTTTCGGAATTATCATTCTTTGTGTTAACTGAATATTCTTTGCTGTGGTCCAAGCTATCAACACAACTCCTGCGTTGGAAATGCGTGAGAAGCATTATTCGGCTTCGTCAACAATCATCATCATCATCAATCGCGGCGTTGCCAAAGAAACTTAACTTTAAACCAGTCCATTATTACCCTGCTAAAGGCCAGACGAAGAAGTTAAGACTGTTATGAATAGGAAGAAAATATAATTGAATTCTTGGTGTTTAAACTCGCCAATAAAACCAAAGTTTACGAAGTACAAAAAGACATCTTTTATCGTTGTCTATAACTTTAAAAAAATAAATACATGGATGAAAACAAAAAGAGAGGAAGTATGAGCACCTAGACCTATATCTTTAAATGCTTTGCGTCAACATGCACAATAAATGAATAACCATGTTAGGCTATGTAAGTTTGTTCGTGTTTAATCATCTTTGAATACTGATTTTTATTTATATTAGATAAGTCTTCAGTTAGTTATTCATTGTTTACAGGGTCCAGCGGACTGCAAAGAGTCAAGTCAAGTCAAGTCAATATATTCTTTATTCCATCAAAAAGGAAAATTTGTTTTGCCACCATGATACTCACTGTATAAAAACACATTACATAGGCAAGATCATAAATAATTATCAACAAAATAAACCTGTTGTGAGAATGATTTGAGAGATGGGAATTTACACATGGAATGAAAGCACGTAGACACTCACGCACACACCCACATATACACACCCACATACACACACACACACGTATAATTATGCAAGTTAGCAGCACATTACATTGACAATTTAATTAGCGTAGACATAATTATTGTAATGGCTTGACTGTATATTCAAGCACATAACAAACAAGTCGGTAGGTCTTACTAAACATACTCTACAACTCTCATGCAGCTTAGTTAGTTTAATTTTTTTTTTAATTTAATAGTTTATATGTTTACACACTAATAAGTTTTAAATTCTCATATTTATCTGTTCTTACGTTAATCCGTTTTACTGCTTAATTGAAATATCTGCATTATGAAAATATGTCCATGTGTTTGAAGATCATTAATAATGTATTAATATTTATGTGTGTGTAAAAGAAGAATGAATGGACATGTTTAATTGACAGACAATGTAATTTCCATGCTTTTGGATTAATAAAGTAATATCTTATCTTATCTTATCTTATAGTTGACTCTAGCTAGAGCGTGCAGTGGGGGCAGTGTTAACGTCCGATGCGCCAGCCGGAGCCAGAGGCAGCATTCAGTCTACCCACCGCCATGGGAACAAAGCTGCGAGAGAACTTTGCCTTCTTGCATTTGATGGAGCAATACCGCCTGCCCGAGGGGAGCAGTTCAAACTCCGCGTGCAATGGGTGGGAGCTGTCGGCAGAGACCGCATGCGCCTTGTGGAGCAGGGCTTTGTCTGTTATCTCAGAGATGACGGGGACGGGGAGGCCAATGATCTTCGAGGCCGTGTTTGAAATTTTGATCAACTTGTTTCTTTCAGTGACAGAGAGGGGGGGGGGGGTGGTATATACTACTGCAGTATGTGAGATGGGGCTCTATGATGGAACGATAGAGGTTGAGGAGCAGTAGTTGGTAAAGTACTGCAGTGCGTGAAGAGTGTGCATGTGTGTTCCAAATGTGGTCTTTATTCATGTTTATATTTTAATCAATAGAAAGTATCATTGTAATTCCTGACCGTGGTAGTGGATTTTGTTTTCTATTTATAATATAAATTATAATCCCGTCACATGCGTTATGTGGTAACAAGGCATGAAAACTGCTTGGCTCGCTCAGCTGTGATGTGTGTGAAGGTGTGTGTGGGAGAGAGAGAGGAAGAGAGAGAGAAGAGAGAGATTACATTGCATTACATTATTATTGCTTTAGGTCCAGCGGACTCTTCCGAGCCAAATCAGGACCGGACAACCCCCTATCCGCATAAAAGATCTGCTGAAACAACCCTAGTGGTAAAACCGAAAGCTCTCCACCAGCCAGTTACTTTACAATAAAGACATCCCACGCAGGGGACGGCTGAGGCTTCACCCCAACTTATCGAACCCCCGTTTACAAAAACAAAATAGAATACAAACATCGTTATAAATTATCAACAAAACACATACATATAAAATGCCTACATTGCTAAATAATAACATCATAGGAAGCCCTAGTGACCACCTGGCAGAAAGCGTCCAATATTCCCAAGCTGATCCAACAGACCTCATACACAAATAAGGAATCTTGTCCCGGAAGAGTTTTTAAGAAAAAAGGTAGGAGCCTGGGCTAGCGAAGAAAACGATAGCATAGCAGATTGATAGAACAGAGCAGGAATGAGAAAGAGCAAATGAAATGAGAAAGACAGCGACAGTGGGAATTTAAAGCACTAAATTTCCAGAAAGTGGGGATACTATTTATACTGAAACCCCCGGCACCCCAACGTGGATAGAAGAGAGAGAGGGAATAGAGAAAGGAGAGAGATGGAGGGGGAGAGAGAGGAGGGGGAGCGAGAGAGGAGGTGGGAGCGAGAGAGAATTTGAATAATGTTTACAATGAGTGTGATGTGGATTATTATTTTCAGGACATGCATGCATTGTATTGTATTAAGTCCTCTGAACCACCTCCAGAGCCTATGGAATGGAAATAAGTGCAGAGAAGACCGAAATGAAGACCAACAACACCAATGGCATCAACACGGACATCAAAGTCCAAGGCCAATCCCTCAACACAGTGCATAGCTTCAAATATTTAGGAGCCATTGTATCAGACAATGGGTCCCGACAGGAAGTACTCTCCAGGATCGCACAAACCACTGTTGCCCTGACAAGGTTGAAGCCAATTTGGAGAGACAGGACCATCAGCCTACATTCCAAGGTAAGACTGCTGCGCTCCCTTGTCATCTCCATCTTCCTATACGCTTGCGAAACATGGACTCTCACAGCAGATATACAACGAAGAATAAAAAGCATGGAGATGAGGTGCTACAGAAGACTTCAGGGCTGTCACGGACCGGGTTTATAATATTTCGGTCCGATGACTGTTTGTAGTATCTTCCTGTGAGAAGATATAAATTGTAGTAATTTTTTTCTTTCTGATAAAATTCAGAAAACTCGGGCGTTTTCTTTTTGCAGGAAGGGGTAATATTTCGGTCCGATGACTGTTTGTAGTATCTTCCTGTGAGAAGATATAAATTATAATATTTTTTTTTATTGATTACTAATTTCTGATTGGTTGAGCTAGTCATGTGACGGTTCACCAATTACATGTATTAAAAAAAAATGTTTGCATTCTTCTTTTGTATGTACCACGGAGTGGTTGTGTTTGTACTTCTAGCAGCTGCGTCTGCAGGTATATATTGTTTATCATTGAAATATTGTATTATGAACATAATAATAATTTAACCATGATTATATTCTACTTATTGTGGAATAAGAATTAAAAATAGATAATTTTGATATTAGTATGAAGGATGGATAAGGGGGGTGATGGAGACGGTGGATCGTTGTATATTTTTGAGTAACGAATTGAAATTGGATTAGTATTTGATTTGAGGTTGAAACATCAACTTGCAATGTATAGTATTATATTTATTTTTGTGAATGAAAGTAATTAGCGGCAAGAATGTAATAATAAGTTGTTATAATTAGAGTTACAATTTTTTGCATATGTGTGAACTGTGTTCGACACATATGAGATTTGAATTATTATATTGCTGGTCTGGTTCCGTGACAGAGAGAGAAAAGGTATATGTGGTAATACAGAAAAGTCTATGTATCAAGATATTTAGTGGGGGAAAACTTGTATGTTTTCAGAAGTCTCCGGCTGAGGGGCCTCGAGGCGAAAGAGAAAGAAGAAGGGAGAAGAAGGAAGACAGAAGAGAAGGAGAAGAAAGAAGAAGAAGGAAGACAGAAGAGAAGGAGAAGAAGGAAGAAGAAAGAAGGAGAGAAGAAGAAGAAGAAGAAGAAGAAGAAGAAGAAGAAGAAGAAGAAGAAGAAGAAGAAGAAAAGAAGGAGAAGAAGAAGAAGACGAAGACGAAAAGAGGAAGAAGAAGAAGAAGAAGAAGAAGAAGAAGAAGAGAAGAAGAAGACGAAGACGAGAAGAAGAAGAAGAAGTCGTGAAGAAGAAGGGGTGGAAGTATCGAGAAGGGGCCAGAGAAGAAGCCAAAGAAGAAGACGAAGAAGAAGACGAGAGAAGCAACCACTGCTGCATCAGCAACCACTGCTACATCAGCAGCAGCAGCAACCACTGCTACATCATCTGCATCAGCAACCACTGCTACATCAGCAGCAGCAGCAACCACTGCTACATCATCAGCAGCAGCAACCACTGCTACATCATCAGCAGCAGCAACCACTGCTACATCAGCAGCAGTAGCAACCATTGCTACCTCAGCAGCAGCAGCAACAGCGGCCACAACAGCAGCAGCGACAGCGACGATAGAGAGGGGAGAGAACCCAGGATAGATAGATAGAAAGGCCAAGGATAAGGAGAAGGAAGATAGTGTATAGATATAGACAGAGACAGAGGATTAAAAGGAAACAAAAGACAGACAGCGAATTCTGTCCTCCATGAGACTCTTGGTAACTCTCTCTGACGACGGTGACCAGATCGATATTGGTGTTTATTGAGACTGGTGATACTTGGATTATCTTACCGGGATTTTTGTGGTGGTTTTTGGTGATTGTGACTTTATTCGTGGATGATCTAACTGAGACTTGTGTGTGTGTGTTTTGTGAATGATAAGATTCACGGATTATTTCTACATAGTACGTGAGTACAAAGATATACATATTTTTCCATATTATTGCTTGAGTTGTTTGTACTCATGTGAACTTTGTTGATTATTGTTTATTTTCTAGTAATAGAAAGGGGGAGTGACAACAAAAGAATTCTTGAGAGTTAGGGAGTGTGAGACGGGAGAACACGCAGAATATTCACGCACGCATACACGCAATTCTTGATAATAACCCCTTTCGTTACAAGGGCATTTCCTATACCCAGCACATCACCAATGACGGAGTCCGACAGACCATCACACAAGCCATTGGACAACACGATGACCTGCTCACAGTGGTGTAGAAACGAAATTCCGATGGTATGGCCACGTCACCAGATCATCAGGTCTTGCAAAGACTATCCTGCAAGGTACAGTGCAAGGAGGTAGAAGCAGAGGGAGACCGAAAAAGGATAACATTCGAGAATGGACTGGTTTGAAACTGAGCGAAACCATCAGGGTTGCAGAGGACAGGGAAAGATGGAGTATGCTGGTAAAACAATAATCTGTGGTGCCCCTACAACCTCCGAGTTACGAAATATGATAGGATAGGATAGGTGATGTGGATGAAAGAGGACTGTGTATCTGTAATGTATATGAATGTAAAATGTGAATCTGCGACTGCTGTAATTAATTTTGGGGTTATACAGTTGTATTGTATTGTATTAAGTCCTCTGAACCTTTTCTAAATTGCACGCATTTGATCTGACAGCGAGCATAGTGTGCGTCTGTAGACTAACTTGTAGTAGAGGGTAAGGGATCAGAGAGAGACAGCTCGTAAAAAAGAAATGTGGGAGAGGGTAGGGGGAAGTCAATATCGGATGAGACAGTGCACGTTTCCAAGCCCCAAGTTAAAGGCTGATTTCCCTGGAGAACATCGGCAGACGATGAAGAAGTTCATCTTACACGACTCTCTCCTCGACCTTTAGCAGACAACGCTATATGTAAATAAATCAAGAAGACCGGACGTGTACATTTTAAGGTCTGTCTAGATCGTTATTACAGCATTAAACAACAATTCATGTCCTTGTGGTCAATTCACCCCAAGACTGCTATTTCCAGTGTGACTGTTGTCTCCGTCTAAAGACTACAAAGTGAAGTTTCTGAGATTGTAAGGAGTCCATAAGAAATTCTATGATTCTTTGTTTATTTAAACTTAAACTCGTAGACAACTGATAATTTTATTTATAAAGTACTCCATAAATTGAAATCATAAAATGTTCTTGAGATTAAGGATTACACAGTCAATTTAATGAATGGCTTTACATTTACGTAATTAATTATTTTCTAAGTTTGGTGCTACAAACACACACACACACACACACACGCACACACACACACACACATATATATATATATATATATATATATATATATATATATATATATATATATCTATATATATATATATATATATATATATATATATATATATATATATATATATATATATATATATCCGCAGCGCCCAGCACCTGCCCAGATCAGCGTCCATACCGGACAAACTTTACAGTAGAGGCGAAGAAGGACTTCCGGCTAAGCAATTTATATAGATGGAGATGACAAGGGAGCGCAGCAGTCTTATTTTGGAATGTAGACTGATGGTCCTGTCTTTCCACAGGGGCTTCAACCTTGTCAGGGCAGCAGTTGTTTGTGCGATCCTGGAGAGGACTTCCTGTCGGGACCCATTGTCTGATACAATGGCTCCTAAATATTTGAAGCTATGCACTGTGTTGAGGGATTGGCCTTGAACTTTGATGTCCGTGTTGATGCCATTGGTGTTGTTGGTCATCATTTTGGTCTTCTCTGCACTTATTACCATTCCTTAAGCTCTGGAGGTGGCGTCAAGCCTCTGTACCAGCTGTTCAAGTTCTTGTTCCTCTCCAGCCAATCCATCAATGTCATCCGCAAAAAGAAGATTGGAGATTGCTCTACCCCCTATGCTGACTGTGCCTTCATCATCTGCAAGTGCATCTGGCATGATGCGCTCTTGGAAGATGTTGAAGAGTGTTGGAGAGAGTAGGCATCCCTGACGAACACCGATTGTTGTTTTGAACCAGTTCCCGATGGCGCTGTTGTGGAGGACTGCACTGGTAGCCTTGTCATACAGGCTTTTGATGACTTCAATAATTTTAGGGCTGATGTTGTACACTTTCATTGTTGCCCAAAGAGCTGCATGCCAGACTCGGTCAAATGCCTTATAGAAGTCTATGAACACATGATATAGATGTTGTTGGTGCTGTAGGTATTTCTCACAGATTATTCTGAGGTTGAAAATATGTTCAGTGGTACTTCGCCCTGCCCTAAATCCTGCTTGTTCTTCAGCTATGATTTGTTCAGCTTGGGGTTTCAACCTGTTGAACATTATTTTCAGGAGGACCTTGCTGGGATGGCTGATGAGGCTGCTGGTGCGGTAATTTTCACACTCCTGAAGGTTACCTTTTCTGGGAAGAGTGATGACAAGCGACTGGGTCCATGGTAAAGGCCACTCCCCACTCTGCCAGATCTTGTTACAGATAATGGTGAGGGCATCAATCGTTGCTTCTCCTCCTGCTTGTAGCAGTTCCGCGGGTATGTTGTCCACTCCAGCTGACTTCCCTTTCTTTAGCGATTGCACTGCTGCCTCAACTTCTTCCCGGAGAATTGGGAGGGTTTCTTCTTCTTGTCTGTTCTCGGGACATGCTAGAACTGATGGGTCTCCATTTGGTGTATGGTTGTAAAGGTCAGAGCAGTACTCTGTCCATCTGTCCAAGACTTCTTGTTCTTCTGTAAGGCATATGGCAGAATTGCTTTGGATCGTGGGGACTTTCACCGTCTTTGGGCTGTTTGACACTTGTCAGCCGCTTCACAGTCTGGTAGGCATTCTTGCTATTGTTCTTGTTCAGACTGTTCTCTATTTCCTGGCATTGATCTTCTATCCAGTTCTCCTTTGCTGTGCGCATGCCTTTTCGGATGTCATTGTTGATTTTTCGGTAGACATCAGCTCCCTGTGAGGTGTTCTTTTTCTTTTTTTTATCTCTCTTCGTTTATCACACAGATCCAAAAGTTCAGGTGTGATCCACGGCTTCTTCTTTGGTCGGTGCTTGCCAAGGATCTCAGTGGCGGCATCTGTCACAGCTGAGTTGAAGGTGGTGGTCATGGTGTTGACATCTACTTCACCAGCCCCCAAAATGAGCAGTGGTGCAAATTTCCCTCCAATTGTGGCCTGAAATAGTTCTGCCACCTCCGGGTCTTGCAGTTTGTCCAGGTCGAACTTCAGTCTAGTGCACTTTGCTGTATTTACTCTCTTCAAGTGGAGCCGGAAAGACATCATCACGAGATCGTGGTCACTTCCGATGTCTGCTCCTGGAAAAGTGTGTGTCCTGCCAATGTTGATGCTTGATCTGAAGCGTTTCTTGACCATGATGTAGTCTATTTGGTTGTGATGCTCCCCGCCGGGACTGTGCCATGTCCATCGTCTGGAGTTTTTGTGGAGACCAAGCGTGTTTGCCAGTACCAGATTGTTGTATCTGGCAAACTCCAAGAGTCTCAGACCCCTGTCATTTGTCTCGTTGTTGCAGTGGGGTCCACATGTGTCTCCCCAGTTGTGGTGCGCATCTTGGCCAACCTTGGCATTCCAGTCGCCTTGCACTTTGACTATGTCCTTCTTCGGCACTTGGTCAAGGACCGCCTGTAGATTTTCATAAAAATTCTCCACTTCGCTGTCGTCATAGTCTGATGTTGGGGCATAGGCCTGGATGATGGTGATGTTGAAAGGGGCTGCTCTCAGGCGGATGGTAATGAGTCTACTGGAGACTGGGCGGCAACCCATGACAGTGGCTAGAATGTTCTAGTGGACCAAGAATCCAACGCCGTTTACGTGCCTGTCATCTCTACCGCTGAAATAAAGCTTGTGGCCTTTGTCAGTCGTTGTTTTTACCTAGGCCTTTCCAGCGCAGTTCGCTGATGCCTAGAACGTTCCATCGATAGTGGTCCACCTCATTGGCCAGTTCTTCTAATTTTCCGCAGTTAGGGTCCTGACATTCCAGGTTCCTATGACGATGTTGTTTCTCGTGCGGATCTTGCTAAATTGTCCATCAGTAGCATTCTTAACACCTCCGTCCTGGTGGCCAACGGAAGGCGCGGTCCTTTAGCCGGGCGACGACCGATCCGGTATGGAATTAGTGGATAGTGTCATCATGTAGTGTGTATTGGGCAAAAAAAGATCTGGTGGTGTCCAATCCTCTCCAGGCTGTTGGCCACAGCCGAAATCCACGAATACAGTGTGGCTCGCCTTGGCCCAGAGCACGTGGTCGTTGAACCTGTAGTAACGTGAGGTTCCTCCGCCCTGGCCGGTGAATTCTGTGTAGAAGACTTTCGCCCAGTGATGCCGTGCTAACATCACCCCTGTTAGGCGCCTCTTACGACAGATAAAGTCCCCTATACGCTATTGTGTCCGGGGACGGTAATCTACCCACTGAACTGAACTCTTACGACATGCCGGGAAACGTTGGGTCTATTCTGTTTAATGCCCGAACCCACAGGGCATCAACATGGATATCAAAGTCCAAGGCCAATCCCTCAACACAGTGCATAGCTTCAAATATTTAGGAGCCATTGACGTGTATCAGACAATTGGTCCCAACAGGAAACAACTGCTGCCCTGACAAGGTTGAAGCCCATTTAGAAAGACAGGACCATCAGTCTACTTTCCAAGGTTAGGCTCTTGCGTTCCCTTGTCGTCTCCATCTTCCTATACGTTTGCAAATCATGGACCCTCACAGCAGATCTAAAACTAAGAATACAAAGCATGATGAGGTGCAACAGAAGACTTCTGGGCATTTCCTATACGCAGCACATCACCAACGACGAAGTCCGACAGTGCATCTTAGAAGCCATTGGACAACACGATGACCTGCTCACAGTGGTGAAGAAACGGAAACTCCGATTGTATGGCCACGTCACCATAGCATTAGGCCTTGCAAAGACTATCCTCCAAGGCACGGTGCAATGAAGCAGAAGAAGAGGGAGACCAAAAAAAAAGAGGTGGGCGAACAACATTCGAGAATGGACTGATTTGCCACTGAACGAAGCCATGAGGGTTGCTGAGAACAGAGAAAAATGGAGTACGCTGGTTAAACGATCATCTGTGGTGCCCCAACGACCTTTGAGTTACGGGATAGAACAGGATAGGATTACATTAGGTCACACCATGACACATCAACAGAATATTAAATTTATTCTTTGATGTCCATAGTATGCACACAAATACACCATTTTTGTAATTTTATTGTTGTCTTTGAAAAAAAAAAGTTATTATCTAGTACAGTGATTATGTGTCTCAATTATATTAATAACCATGTTTGCAGGAGTCTTTTAACACATGTAGTAGATGCTCTTTAATAACACATTACATGTATACTATATTTTTCATTATAAAAAGTATGCCTCCGATTACTCCTTTAAGAGAATAAATAGCCTCAGAAAGTCTTTGACACTCAATTCACAAACGATCTGTTGATATTTCATAATGATGTTTGTATTCTATTTTGTTTTTGTAAACGTGGGTTTGATAAATTAGAGTATAGCCTCAGCGTCCCCTGCGTGGGATGCCTTATTGTAAAGTGAACGACTGGTGAGTGCCTTTAGTGTTAGCACTAGGGTTGTTTTGGCAGATCTTTTATGCGGATCAGGGGTGAGTCCTCTTTCAGCAAAGTTGTGGTCTTGATTTTGTGACCCTGATTCGGCTCTTTGCAGTCCATTGGACCCTGTAAGTAATGAATAACTAACTAACTGATATTATTCAAACTTATTGACGGATAAACTATTCAACCGTATTTCCTGAGTATTTGAATTACTTTGAAATAATTGAAGTACTTTGTTTAGTGTGTACCCAGCATTCACAGTGCGCTGCTGTTTCTGTTTCCAAGGGTACAAACATGTGTCGTATGATAAGTACTTAAAATGTGTAATAGTTATATTTTCTGTTGAGTGCCAGTTATATTGAAATGTGCAAAAGTTATATTTTCTGTTGAATGCCAGTTTATATTTTCTGTTGATTATGACAGCATTTTCTACAAATCAATAGAAATTAGCAGTGGTGTTTTGAGTTGTTGCATTTGAGTCTTGATTATTGTTGGTGGTGGTAATAATGGTGGTGGGTGTGCGGTTGAATGCAGTTTTGTGGGTGGTGGTTGTATTTACGAGCACATTATAATTGAATCTTAAATGAGCATTGCATGTATTAATGAATTTAAATGTAATCTGACATCAGTGGTGTTCCTAGGATTAGAGGGCAATAGGACAAAATGTCCTAAATCATAAAACTAATCGGACATCATGTCCTGACTACATAAAAGCAATAGGACATTCAGATTGTGAAGCGAACCGATTAATGGTGCTTCTTTAGAAGACAGTGACTGAGAATAAATTATATGAATAAAGTAAAACAAAAACTCTGTTGTGTAAACAGTTTTAAAATGCCCTTTTGTTGTTCGACGGAATGTACTAAAGAGTGATAATAGTCTAGCATTGTCCACTATTCAAACTCGTTTTAACGGCTTTGACACTCCAGTTTGTACAGATGTTTCTTGCAGTGACCGCTCTAGTCATAATACTATCGGACAATGACCGCTAATTTCGCAATAGAATCAGACATTTGACGGGACACAGGTGTTTGCATTCGGTCATTTTCCAAACGAATCGGACCATGACCGATGTCCGAGGCCTCGGGACATCACTGTGACATTATTACTGTTTTTTTCCCCTTTGCAATCACACTGTGTGATGGTTCACTGTCACGAGAGGCTATTTAGACCCTACACTGATGCTTCTCGCCTTAACTAGTTCAGCCTGCTTTGGCCTGGGTAACGTAAAGTCGCTGCCTAGCAGACGACACAAGTCAGTTGTGTGCTAAGCATGTGTAAGCTAACGCTCGCTTAGGTAGGCAGTGACCTCATCCCACTGATGTATAACCCCCATCCCCCGATAGACGGCGCTCAGATCTCACAAGATTTTCGTGGGCTTTGGCTGACCACAAGGCTAGGTAGTCATTCTTTGTCTAATGCTCACCCGAGACGGACACGTGGAAAAATCTGTCTCTGAAAGACTAAAGCAGGTGACGGTTGAAAATCATTCATTGCAGTATAGCCACAGCCTGACATTGTCAAAAAGGTAAATGAGCAAGCTTTTGTTTCATCGCGAATTATTGATATTATTGTTGGATTATGTTTGTGAAATCTTGCCATGTTTTATCATTGTGAATGTTTGTAAAACTAAGCGTGACCACATGGCGGACACGCGACCGGTTTTGGCACCACGGTTAGCATCTCTACTGTCCAACTGTTGTTTCTCCTATGTGTATTATTGCAGACCAGTGGCTTTACTGGAGAATGTGTATATTGTTAATTACTTCTCCATGTGTTTAGTTAAGCCATGAAATGTATATGTATAGGAATTATGTTGGAGACCCCATTTCCAGTAGACCACGGACATAGAAGATTGTTCGTCCCTTGTTTGTATAAGTGGATGCGATCTCAACTGAGGGCTGTTTCTGCCATCAGTGAGACGCCCTGCACAACCTTTGTATACAAGGTGTTGCAGAAACTCGTCTTATGTTTTGCAGACGAGCAGGCTAGTTGGTCCGAGGCAGGGATAGACTACTCAGAGTCAACCCTGACATTCGACCTGCAGTGGAGCATCTAGCACTGAGCTACAATAGCCCGATAGTCAACAACCAAGGAGGAGACACCATCACCACACCTCAACCCATCAGCTAAGTGCAAGAAGAATTGCACTAACACTGATCTAGAAGGACTGTGCAGTAGTCCACTCTCCTGAAAATAAACATTAGGCAAACCAGAACAAATAGCCCAATGATGAGACAGTAGCAAATATCAAGAACAGTAGCAGCATAGACCCATCAAGGAGTGAACTAGTCGAAGTGAATTTTTACATTTAAGTTAATAGAATGTTTAGAGAATTATATATAGAGCAGAGAAAATAAATGTGTGATATTTACTGTTAACAAGTGGCTGGACTACCTATGTTTCATAGCCGTGTGAGAGCTAGTGTGCCAGTGAATCTTTTACCATTTTCTCCCTATCTCTATACCCCTACCCGCACACAGACCGAGCTAAACTTATAAATGTATTAAGATTCGTCATAGGGTGATTACACTAGCCAATCCCCGCAGACGATAGACAAGTGGGTAATAGCATTCAATTGTGCAGAACCCAGCAACAATAGACCCACCGTCACATTCACAACCACAGCATTTAGTAGCAAGAATCTTTAGAGATAAGTAACATTTTTGGGTGCCTATAGGGACAACCTGTCAAAATCTTCAGTGCCGTAAATTCCTCTTTTTCTTTTCTGTGAGACTGTTCACAAATAATGGCTGATAGTAGTGGTGGCAGTGATGGTGGTGAGGTTGAGGATGACAACGATGATGATAATGATGATGATTATGAAGAAGATGATGATAATTTTAAAATGCATTGATAACTTTGTTTGATAAATTCTTAATTACACTTTTACAATAATTTGGACATTTAATCGTTCACTTATTGCTTTTTATTCAGAGTTGTTTTTAAATAACTTTTCCAGATTAAGTTTGTATCCCAAAAGTAGATTTTTCCAGTACTTGTTATACATGTAGATGTTATACATGTAGATATTATCAATAAACAGTTCATTCTATTTAGTTGCCATGGCAATTTCCAATTACTTTCATTAACCAGAGGACATAAATTAAATAACTGAATAAGAATATAGTACTTTCACCTCCTACAGTTTATATTAATTTAAATCTTTATAGATCAGTACACAACAGCTCTCACAGAGTTACATGATATCAGAAATAACATTTATGTTGTATGTAGTAGAAACTAAAAAAGACATGGCAGGATTTTCTGAAATATAAACGGAAAAGTTTTCAGAATCAATATTTAAACCTTGTTTAAACTAATAAAGCAAGACATCTAGATCTATAATCTACAATTACCCTTTACCTCCACGGAGGGTTTGAATAATATCAGTTTGCATAAGAGATCAATTGAATAAGAATAACTCAAAATGGTGGAGAACTTAAAAGATTGATATTATAATTATCATATAATAAATAATATAATATACTAAAATATGTCACCATCCCAACTTATATATATAAGAAAAAAAAGAGATTTCTCTTATATAGCGCACTTACAAGGTCAGAGAGCTTCTCAAGGCACTGTCAGGATTTGAACCCACGTTGACCAAGCCGCACTCACGCAAGTCGTGCGCTCTGACCACTGAGCTATATATATATAAAACTTTAAAAACGAAAATGTTATCCACTCAATTTGAATTTTCAGCCTGGTACAATTGCGTTTTTCTGGACACCACGAGTAGCAAACAAAAGTGTCTGACCCATGCCCTAAAGAACCGTAGATCTCGGTATATAAAAAAATCGTTTACCAGGACAATGGTTATATCGGCAGCCTAGAGAGAATTATCTTCCTATGAGGATCTGAAACCAGTTTTCCTCCCAAAATTATTAATTTTGAGCGTTTGGGGCAACTTTTCAATTCATCAAATTTTTGACGTGGCAGTATCTGGTTTTATGCCCAATTTGTAGGAAAATAGAGCAAACAGTAATTGGTAATAGTTTAAATTTTTGTTTCCAAAGATCATAGTTTGTAAGGTTTTAACAGTGTACATAATATCGTAAAGATCTATGAACGAAATTTAAAGTACATAAAATGTTATTACTTTGCTACGACTTTTGAGACCATGAAAGACTACACGAAAAACGAAGCGGGTGGGTGAATGAGCACGCACTCAGTAGCATGGTGACTTAGAGAGTGAGGGGATGGGTACTCGAGGGGATTGGGGGCGTACATGCATTGTCTTATTGTTATGAATTTAAATTGTTTTCATCACGCTTACCTTCGCCACTTGCATCGAAGGAAACCCTGCGTGTTGAATGCCCCGTTCCCATTGTACAGCCAATCTTGATTGTTGCTGTGAGTTGCGGAGCCTACACCACGTACTGTCGAACAGGGACAGTAGTGGTCAGCATCCGCTTACAAACATTCACAAGAGTAATTATAGATGTCTTATTATCCACGTGTAATGTTCTCACAAATGCACAGAACAAGTGTGTTTATACGGTTACATTTCCCTGAATTTCACACTAAAATTGCAACTGGAGGTAAGAATCTTAATGTCTAATTATGTTTTCCCTGCAACTCGAGTCTACAAAAATAATCTTTCAAACGGTCCAAGAAAGAAAGTCTGATCCGCAAAGCATTCTTCCAAGACTAGGAAGTTTAACGCTTACAAATCATCGAAGATCCGAAGATCGGCTTCACTCAACGCTATACGTTGTGAAGCTGAATGGATTTCCGTTGCGAGTCCTTTCTTTTTTCTTTTCTTTTTTTATCTTTCCGCGAAGTAAATTCTACTGACTCTGTAGAAAGGATTCTATAGCTGGTAGCAGCATCGTCTGCTTCGGAACTTCCCACCAGTTCAGCAAAAGTATCACGTGACGTTATTATGATTCGAAGACGAGGACCGCGGATTTGGTCATGTGATCAATATTTCCATAGCGATCCGACTACAACTTCCGCTGAATTTGTGACCATTTCCAAGATGGCGTGCTGTAAAGGAGGTGGCGGGCAGAAAGTTGTAAACAAAACATAGTACAGCCTAAAAATATCCGTACACAACTCTCTTCGCATATACTGCGAAATGGCGGACGTGGCCCTCCAAAATGTATCCGGGCCTGAAAACTTTAATATTGGTGGTGTGGTTGATGATCTAAGTGCACCAACTCCTCACTTCGACTTCGCAGAAAATCAAAATGCCTCAAACGGAGAGAGATTTTCTCGAATGGAAACGCCTGCTGACACTGCTTTTGCCCGCACAAAAAGAGAAGAAGAAGCAGTTTTGCGATGCATTGAACAGGCTCGGGCAATAGGGTCGAAAACATTGGACCTGAGTAGAAAACATCTATTGTCCATGCCAGATGAACTGATGCAAATGACAGAACTTGAGGTAACGTGTTATTTTTATATACTGATATTGATAACTTTGCACTTGAGTTGCTGTTGATCAAAAATGTTCTGGTATAATATTATCGGCAGACAGCACAGACACCACACACACCCGGCAACATAGCCTTCTAACAAGGTAAGAACTTTATAACAATTATGTTCTGCATTTTAAAGGATCTCGTGACTCGTAGGCCTGGAGGAAGTTTCAGTACATTTTTCAGCTGGTCGAATTAGAATTGACCAGAACCATAAAATATTTATTAAGGTGTACATACCATGCATTTGTGCAGTCCCGTAATTTGAATTTGTGTAATTGTTTACTTAACGTTCTCAACTTCCACATTTTAAATTAAATTGATAAGTTAAATTTAAATTAAATTGACCTCACCATTATCTGTAACAAGATCTGGCTGAGTGGGGGTGGCCTACACTATGGACCCAGTTGCTTGTCATCACTCTTCCCAAAAAAGGTACCCTTCAGGAGTGTGAAAATTACCGCACCATCAGCCTCATCAGCCATCCCAGCAAGGTCCTCCTGAAAATAATACTCAACAGGTTGAAACCCCAAGCTGAACAAATCATAGCTGAAGAACAAGCAGGATTCAGGGCAGGGCGAAGTATTACTGAACATATTTTCAACCTCAGAATAATCTGTGAGAAATACCTACAGCACCAACAACATAGATATATCATGTGTTCTTAGACTTCAAGAAGGCGTTTGACCGAGTCTGGCATGCAGCTCTATGGGCAACAATGAAAGTGTACAACATCAGCCCTAAAATTATTGAAGTCATCAAAAGCCTGTATGACAAAGCTACCAGTGCAGTCCTCCATAACAGCGTCATCGGGAACTGTTTCAGAACAACAATCGGTGTGTGTCAAGGATGCCTACTCTCTCCAACACTCTTCAACATCTTCCTAGAGCGCATCATGTCAGATGCTCTTGCAGATCACGAAAGCACAGTCAGCATAGGGGGTAGAGCAATCTCCAATCTTCGTTTTGCAGATGACATTGATGGATTGGCTGGAGAGGAACAAGAACAGCTGGTACAAGGCTTGACACCACCTCCAGAACTTATGGAATGGAAATAAGTGCAGAGAAGACCAAAATGATGACCAACAACACCAATGGCATCAACACGGACATCAAAGTCCAAGGCCAATCCCTCAACACAGTGCATAGCTTCAAATATTTAGGAGCCATTCTATCAGACAATGGGTCCTGACAGGAAGTCCTCTCCAGGATCACACAAACAACTGCTGCCTGACAAGGTTGAAGCCCATTTGGAAAGACAGGACCATCAGTCTACATTCCAAAGTAAGACTGCTGCGCTCCCTTGTCATCTCCATCTTCCTATATGCTTGCGAAGCATGGACCCTCACAGCAGATCTCCAACGAAGAATACAAAGCATGGAGATGAGGTGCTACAGAAGACTCATGGGCATTTCCTATACCCAACACATCACCAACGACGAAGTCCGACAGACCATCACACAAGCCATTGGACAACACGATGACCTGCTCACAGTGGTGAAGAAACGGAAACTCCGATGGTATGGCCACGTCACCAGATCATCAGGCCTTACAAAGACCATTCTGCAAGGCACAATGCAAGGAGGTAGAAGAAGAGGGAGACCGAAAAAGAGGTGGGATGACAACATTCGAGAATGGACTGGTTTGACACTGAGCGAAGCCATCAGGGCTGCTGAGGACAGAGAAAGATGGAGTATGCTGGTTAAACGATCATCTGTGGTGCCCCTACGACCTCCGGGTTACAGGATAGGATAGGATAAGACTAGTCAGTAGTTGAAATGTTGTTATCCTTTGTTTTTTCTTCTCCCACAAACATAATACAGGCTGTATGTTTGCACCTTTTAGAATGTTGAGTTGTTAATCTAAAATTATTACATGAATTTAAACAATAGTTATAGTACTGAAGATTGGACATTATCAGGTTTACGTGTGATTGTGACACTTGATACAATTGAATTGTAACATGAAATCTCAAAAACACTTTTATATTTAACACCTCTGTCTCTTTATAATGGTTTAACATATTTCAGATTCAAAACTGTTTTGGTTACAGTACTTGTATTTGGAAGGGAATGAAATCTCGTTCCTTCCTGATGAGTTTTTCAAGACTTTGCCAAAGCTGAAATGGCTGGATCTCAGGAACAACCATCTTACCCGCATCCCCAGTATATTCCTCAGTGGCCACAGTGCCCTTAGAAATCTTCTTCTTGAGAACAACTTCCTGAAAAGCCTGCCTCTGGAACTTGGTAAATTTACTCTCTCTCTCTCTCTCTCTCTCTCTCTCTCTCTCTCTCTCTCTCTCTCTCTCTCTCTCTCTCTCTCTCTCTCTCTCTCTCTCTCTCTCTCTCAAGTTTTGCTTGAGGATGCTTGAGTGCAAATAATGTCATGCACTACAACAATGACTAGGACAACAGCAATAACTAGGCAGCTGCATTGTTCAAATGCAGGGTTGTTGAATATTAGGATTTTTGCGCAACACTATTAACAAATCAATTCACCAAATGCCGCTCTCCCATTGGTTTGTTATAAATGATAATTTGTTCTTACAGGTCTGGTAAAAACATTGCATGGCCTGAACATCACAAACAATCCTCTGGAGTTTCCTCCAAAAGATGTCATTCAGCATGGCACATACGAAATCCAGAAGTTTTTGCGTGAAATGCTGCATGCCAAATCCAGCGGACAATTGGCCATTGTCAAAGATGGTAAGGTTATAATGTTTTCACTTATTTCATGACATGATCTATATTCAATGAAAGTGTGGCAACCTATGTGTGTGTGTTGTTTTAGTAGGTGGTGATATTGTTTCTGGTGTCGGATCATGTGTGCATGTTCATTTAAATTGTGTTTTATATTCACCTTTCTTGAGATGACAAATAACATCCTATTGAAATGTTTAGTAATACATTTTATATATTAGTCCTCTTTTTGTTGATTATTACAGACTCAGCACTGGGCTGCATCTTTGAAGACTCGAACGATTCAAGCAGCTCGGACGACTGGAACACAAATGCCAGCATGATGGAACTAGCAAGACAAAGACGTTTTAACAAATCTCTCTCCGCAGACACAGTCTCCAACACAACAGATTCCATGAATCAGAAGAATCTTGTGGGTCCTGTACCACTGTCTGCCGAACTTCATCGTGAACGTCCCATTCCAAGTGGTTATGGCAAGCTAAAACAGCTGAGTCAAGAAAGACTAGTCAACAAGAGTAAAACCAGATTAAACACTAGAACGAGATTGAACACTGGCACCAGTTCTGGGTCTAACACACTCTCTGGCCCTAGTACTGCTGACAGGTGAATTCATTTAGCAAAACTTGTCAGTAGTGACCATAGGTTTCTGTGATTTGTTTTGTTTTCTTCTCTCAACACCTGTGATTTGCTGTATAGATTGCCTGATCCCTAACAGAAAACAATTTTGATTTCAGCTAAATTCATCGTTAGTTGCTCAATGAGAAATCTTTTTTTTTTTTTTTGTTCACTGTGTTATGGTTTAACATTGTCATGCATCATCATCAAATGGTATGTATCTGCTAGTAAGCAGTATACTCTGTATTTATAATTTTCTATTAGTGTTTGGAACATTTGAGCGATTTGAACAAAATGTGGAAGTTGTCAGTATTTTCAATGATGTGATTATCCAACAAATCTTTATTTACCCCTAAGGAGAATATACACAGCACAAGCGAGACAGTGACATAGTTGTTATTCATACTGCACATTATACATTTTGTTGTTGTTGTTTTCATTCAGTAATAGTGTATTTATGGTTATTTGGGCGGGTTGTTATTTATATGTTGTTTTATATTGCAAATTTGCTGCATCACACAGATTTGAACCTCTATTCTTTCACCTCTGTTCGCAGCCGAAAAAGTCGGATGCTGTCTGGATCCAGTGTGATGTCATGGAAGGTGAACCCCTATCCAGAACCACCAGACCAAAAGTACATATCTTTCAAAATGGCTGAGGAGAGGCAGCTGGCTAAAGTAAAAGAAATGAAAGAGAAAACAGATGCAATATTACAACGAAGAAAGTATGTTGAAGTTTTATTGTGTAAATGAAATATTGCAGTATGTATTTTTCTTTTATTCGCTGGTACAATGGTGGTACGTTTTGTGTTAAATTAGATTGTACGTTGTGCTTCGGTATCTCCTATACTTTGTTTTATAATAGTATACAAAGTGCACATTTATTGTAATGCGACAAGACAAGAAATGGGTTTTTAGAAAGTGAGACATCCGTGTCGCATGCGTTAAAAATTGGTTATACGCGCACACAAAATGTTTTGTTTTTAATAAATTTAGGTACTGCTTATATAAATCCTTCAAACATATTGCAGATAATTTGCTTAATAAAAGAGTCCATTGTATTAAAGAAAGGGCTATATTTATTCTTTTCTTGCATTTATAGAGATGATGAAGCTTTGAAAGGCTGGAGAGAAGATGCAAAGAAACTTCAGCAGAGGAAGCAGTACCAAATATTTACAAAGGGAACCAAAGGTTGGTAGACATTATTCTTTTGCTAAATGATTTAATAAAATGTTTGTTTTTTCACTGTATTTTATTTTGCTTGTTTTTTTTTTTTGGTTTTGTGTGTGCACAAGGTCCAGGTTTAAAAAAATCCTATCCTATCCTATCCTATCCTATCCCGTAACTCAAAGGTCATTGGGGCACCACAGATGATCGTTTAACCAGCGTACTCCATCTTTCTCTGTTCTCCTCAACCCTCATGTGTCAAACCCAGCTCTTTTTCGGTCTTCCTCTTCTTTTGCCTCCTTGCACTATGCCTTGCAGGATGGTTTTTGCAAGGCCTGTTGCTCTGGTGACGTTGCCATACCATTGGAATTTCAGTTTCTTCATCTTTGTGAGCAAGTCATCGTGTTGTCCAATGGCTTGTGTGATGGTCTGTCGGACTTCGTTGTTGGTGATGTGCTGGGTATAGGAAATGCCCAGAAGTCTTCTGTAGCACCTCTTCTCCATGCTTTGTATTCTTTGTTGTAGATCAACAACGAAGATCTACATTAAAAAAAAATATGCTGCTCATAATTAAGTATACCTTTGTGTACTGTGGATGAAGTCATTTTGGACAGCATCCATTATACAAAAACATTTGTAGCATGTTGTGATTTTGTGTGTGTGTGCAGATTATCCAGAAACTGCAGAAGATGCTCCATTTGCTGTTGACAAACCATACATGAAAATGCTTGACAATGAAGAACGTTTCAAAGTAAGTTATGATCATCTTGCTTCCATATTATTAGCCATGCATATAAAAGTTCAGGATTTGTTGGTGGTTTCTTCTGTATTGCCATTTAGTTAAATTCTTTTCTTTCTTTTTAAATTTTTGTTTACTGTAAGAGCGTTTGTCATGACCATGGTCTGAGAAAAAGAATTAAACATAAAGAAAGTGAAGTATTCTTTCAATTTGAGTAAATTAGTAAATAAGTTAGTAATACTTTACTAATTTTTAATTGCACTCCTTATGCAGTTAGGTATTAGTGTGAAGATTGGAAAATAATTTGAATTCTGATTCATTTCAATAGTCTCTTATTTTCAAGGCATGCCCTAGCCTGCTTGTACCTTGTTCTTGTTAAAAGAGATCATCTGTATTCAAATACAGTGTATATGATATTTTCCAATCAATCCTAGGTTCCAAACTGCTTGAAATTTCTGACCATTGTATAAAGAATTAAGGAGTGTGTTTTTATTTGCCATTTGTTTACTAATTCATTCTCTTCAGGATTTATTTGGTTCATTGTGTATTTACAGGAAACAAGACAAAAACCAAGAAGATTATTGTCACCAGCATCCAGAGCGAGAGTTGAGGAAGAGAAGTACTTATTTATTTTGTTAATTGGTTTTTGCTTGAATTTTGTTACTAATAAGGATAAAGAGGGTGAGGGTTGTTGAATGACCAGTTAATTGGTAATATTATAAATTAAAGAAATAATGTAACGGAGTGGTTTTTTTTTTTTGTTAATTGGTTTTTGCTTGAATTTTGTTACTAATAAGGATAAGGAGGGTGAGGGTTGTTGAATTACCAGTTAATTGTTAATATTATAAATAAAAGAAATAATGTAACGGAGTGTTGGTTTTTTTTGACTTTGTGAAGTGTACCTACTAAGTTTATTTCAGTTATATTTTGTCCTTTTTTTCAGAAATGCTAAGATCCGAGAGCTTGAGAAGAGGATAAAAGATCATACTGCCCAAATGATGGATAGACGGAGAAAACCCAAGGGTACCCCGCAGGAAGAGATGGAAGCTGCCAGGAGGGAGCTGGAAGTTGTAAGTCTTTTTCTGTTATTATTTATTTATTCATATCTCTTGTTTTGTTTTTTGTTTTTGCACCATTTTAGTTATTTGTTTTCCTCCTTCTGTTATACTAGCCCCGAATTGTCCTGTAACCTCACTCCCAGCCCACATATTTTGGCTAACTTACATCCTTACCATTCCATTTACATTTACAGACACCTAGGCAGGATGTATTGTTCCCACATTTTAATCAACTAACAGTATTGTGTCCTCCATGAAGCATACACCAGTATCAGCTAAATACCCACAGTATTGCCTTTTATCATCTCGCAGTGGTTGGTTGCGTGTGTCGTAAAACCATGCTTAATGTGACAAAACGTAACTGATTGCAGGCCATTTTTGATTGCATTTGGTGTTATCTGGATTATTGTGCTTCTAATATATGAGGTTTTGTTTAACTCATGATATTATTTATCCCATTGTGCTTTTTTTTTCTGTACACGATTAGTTTAAATTTGATTTTGGTTTTTCCCTTTCACTAAAACTACTTTGTCATCAAATCGACTTCATGGAGAATTGCAAACTTTATTCTGTGTCGTGAAGTTAGTTTACACAAGTTGCCTGCAGAGTTAAATGTAACCCTTTGCAGTGGTTTTTCTGGTGATGGTCTTTGGGTTGTTTTGCTGTGATGTTAACATTGCAGCTTTCATTTTAAAAGCTCAGTGCCAACAGAGGCACTTTGTCCACCCTTACCCCTTAATCTCTTTTTCACTTGCAAGGTTCCAAAACATTTGATTATCTAATTTTGTGGATTTGATGAAGAGTTTTAAGATAACAAAGAGGAGAGGTCTTGCTCTATGGATGTTGAGGTGGTTATGGGGATGAGAGAGGGAGAAGGAGCATTGTTAACATTTTCTAAATATTACAATGGAAATGTTCTCTCATTTGTGTTTGTCTTATTTTTGGAACCCTGAATGTTCTCAGAGGTGGGAACATCAAAATACAGTTGTTCAAATCTAAATGTAGTAATAAGGGCTGAAAAGGCACCTGGCTTATTTTGTGCTTGTATGATTTGCGCATAAAAAGAACTGAGCATTGCATGAGTGTTAGCAGAAACACCAGAACACCAGACTTTTGCAGTTTGAACTTGGCATTTTCCAAGTTTGATCCTTTTTCAGGGTGATGTGATGATAGATGCAGGATGATGTGTTAGACTGGGCTTCTTGGTGTGATTTTTTGCACAATAGTTGTGATCCTCAAAACTTGTTTTTCTTGAGAGTATCATGGCGTGGGTAAGGGACAGGATTTTTGCATGCAACTTAATTATTTCACCTTTCTCAGTCCATACAACTGAATAACATTCCTATGTTCAATATTTTCATTTACCTGTTCAATCAAAGATACATACACATGTTCTTCATATATAGTGTGGTGAAAGAATATTACTGTAGTGTAAAATGCCTGTCTGCACTCTATTGTCCTTAAGACAATTGCATCCTAAAATTTATATTCCCAAATCCCTTTGGTATGGTGAAACGTCCTTCCTTCCGTTTTTGTCCCTTATCTTGATTTCATTGTCTGACTATTCATTGTCTTTTGTTTTCTTGGAACCTTTTTCATACCCCAACCTTTCGAGAGAACATGTTATAATTTTAACAATAGAATTAGAAACATTTTGCTTTGGAATTAATAATTAGCCGTTGTATTAGAAACATAAATTATAATGTTGACTTAAATAATGGTTTCTTTTTAGAGTAGCCAGCTTATGCTGTAGTAAATAGTCGCATAATTATGCTGTTCATGTATCCTAAATTGGTGAACATATGTAAGCCTCTGGACGCGAAACTATAGACACTGCAAATTTAAGGTAGAAAATTGTCATTTATATGACATTTATATAAACTTCATTTCAGAAACTAAAACCTTAAATTAAACAAAAAGGTAATAGTCTCATCGATTTAAAAAAAAAATTTCTTCTGAAGTCCATTGGAGGTAAATTGGTATAAACAACAGTGAAGACATTTTATCTGATCTCTAATTGCCTTTATCAGAACAGTGCAATTTGTTAAAGCATTTATTCCAACAAAACCTTTGGTTTCACCAGCTTTCTGTTAAGTATTGGTATCCAGGCAGTTGACATATGGTCAGGCCTAGGGAGTAAAATGGTTTCATATATAACACTGAGGGGTATTGAGTCTTAATGTTTTCACCATTATTTATGCACATGTTCTGTTTTGTACTTCAGTTATCCATCCTGGGTTGTTTTATTTTGTGTGTGCTTGCAGGTAAAACGTTGTTGTATTTTTTCTTCTTTTGTGTTGTGCCCTGGTGTAATATAGGTGAAAACTCTGCAGAAAGATTTGAAGCGGCGCTACCAGAAACTGAAAACTTGGACCACAGGTTAAAGCGCTTGCTTTTTGTAGTTGCTTCTCACGCTTTTGCACTGTGTGTGTATCAAATGCACAGTGCACCTCATCTGCATGCCAGCCTAATTATTTTAAAATGTGTCCAATGTAAAAATATTTTGTCAGATCTAAAATGTTTGTGGGTGTTTTTTTGTTTATTTGTTTTTATCAGATCTAAAGTGGTGACTGTGTATTGTCAGGCATTTCATGGTAATTGACCATCGTATTGTTCTATTAATATAAGAACTAAACTTGTAACCCTTACTTTTGATTATTTAATCAATATCGGGGTCTATATCAAATAGAATAACTTTCAGCACTAGTTTAATTCTTGGAGGGATGGGGTAGTAGGGATGCAGGGCAGGGAGTGATGATTGGGATAGTGAAACTATTCTGACTGTTGTGTTATTCCATTTAAAGTGCAGGAGGCTTGCACCTATTTACACAACTATTCTGACTGCTCTTGTTCATAAACTTGTAACTGTTACTGTCAGGTAGGTATTACATAGAGGGAGAGTAGTATTTTAAAGTGATTCTTTCTTCATTCCTTTTATATTATGTTAAAGGTTTCAGTATTACAAAAATCAAAACAAATTGAATACTGTCCATATATGTTGAATTATAGTCAATAACTTTTAATTTAACATTGAATTCAAATTTCAGATTTGTTTACAGTTTAAAAAAAACAAACTAACTACTTTTAATGGAATTTTGATATTGTGAATTCTCTTGTTGTTCTTGATTAAGGTTCCATAAGTATTTATATTGGGTGATCTGTCTTAAGCCTTGTTTTGAATATTGGTGAAGGATATGATGTTAACAAAAGACACAATTGCATGTTGATGTTTCTTTTACAAAGTGCAGTAGTACTTCAAAACATCAGCAGTGTGGGAAAATCAATCTAGTCAAAACAGTTATTCATTTGGTTACTAATGAGGAAAGATGCTAATCCATTACAGTTCATCAGGATTCAAGCTATAAAGTATGTATTAGGCAGGTATTCATGTAACATTTTGTGTTAGGTAGTACCGTGTGTGAACTTTGAAATCTATTGCCCTTAATTGTTGTAATGTGTGACAGAGCCATTTCTCCCCATCCAGTTCTTTTCTCTATAGTTTATGTACTATACATGTACTAAGTATGTGTAATGTTATTATGAATCATACATCAAGAGAAGTTTGTAAGCTTTTTTCCTTTTTTAAATTGTTTTTTAATGAAGGATTTTGAACTGAGTTCAAAGTACTTTGTTTCTTTGAAATTAGAAACTATGGACAAACCTGTGAAATTTGTAAAAAAATGTGCATTCTGTTACTGAAGGTAATTTTCTCAATATTTAGATCTTAAACTATATAGACAGCCCACTATTCCCCCTTACTAGTTACTACCTACAATTTGTTACTGATTTAGCAGATTTCTCCCTTGACACAGTATGAACCTTTCACAAAATATTATTGCATTTTATCTCAAATGTATTTTGTAGCAAAGTAATGTTGTTTTCAGAAAATCTAGGTGTATTCTTATATGATTCAAATACTAGTCTTTGTAAATTATGTAGGTAGATCTACAAGCAGACTCAAAACTTTAAAACCAGTTATTGGCATTTTAAGGAGCAGTTTTATTATGTATGTTTTTCATTAATGAACAATAACGGTTGATTTTTATGCTGTATAGGGTTTGATCAGGGTGGGCAGCCACGTAAACTACACATTGTTTTGCCCAGTATTGGTGTTGGTGAGATTTGAGCCAGTTTATTGGGAGTCGGTTTACTAATCTAATGTTTGCAGTGAATCCTCGGTTTTAATTTTATGTTTTGTACTGTAATTTTCAGACACACTGGGGGCTATTAATCATAAGTGTTACACACAAACGCATTACCATGATCTTGATATATATAAATTATGAAATTGCAATAATCTCTGGCTGTAATAATAGGCTGTTGTGTTTTGTTTTTCCTTATTCAAAACACAATGCCAGCATGAAACAGATTATATACGTTTTACTTTTTATTTGTTTATTATGTTTTGGGGGTATTTATTTTTTTAATTTTTTTTTGTAAATGAATACCAAAATCTTGTTTCAGTAATATAGCATTTTGTATTATGCGTACAGTTACCTGTAAGTTGTCTTATAAAGGCAATAGCTGTGCCTACTGGGGCCTGGTGGTGAACAGACAGGAACAGCTGTCTGAGCTGGAAATAGTAATAGAACTAGAACCCCTCCAAAATTATGTAGTGGCATTGCAATTTCTTAATTTTGTATTTCTCACTTTTAAGTCTGAAAATTACAATTCTTTATTTAGGGGCTAGGGCTAGAACTAGGGTTTGCACATTAGTCGAAATGACATGGCACAGTGGTCTTTCAGAGGTTAGAGTTTGAGCACAATAGGTTTGAGCACTGTTCGTACCAAATTACAGTTTGGAAGATCTATTTATAAAGTTGTAGCAGCTTGAGGAATGTTATTAGACAAGTCATGTGCTTTATAGGTTCCATGTATAGCTAAATTTCTGTCATTATTATATATAATTTTACAGGTTTCCTATCATTTAGTATATATGGTAGTACTAGTAGATATGTGTTAGCATGTTACACAACTGTCCAATTCCCACTTTTCTTTCCAGCCACATGTTCATCTAAGTTTTATTTGTCTTTGGATGCTGTTGAGCTGGTAAACCACGACAATAGAATGATAGTAATAATGATCCTTAATGTATTAAAAGTAGACAACAGTCATGACCTGTGTTCTCTCCAAAGTTAGGATATATCATTACTTTTGCAAAAGATCATCTGTATTTTATTTTTGTAATCCTGCTGTATGGATAAGGATTTTTGGTTTAAATACAAAACGTTAAATTAAAAAATAATAATAATAAAAGAAGTATTCCCCTTCAGCAAACACTCTTGGGTTAGCAAAGTCTAGTTATAGTAGACTAGTTACTATTTTCACTTTTTGCATCTGATAACACAAATCTGTACATTGACAAATGTGCAATATATGTTGTCACAAATAAGGAAGGTAGCTGCGCGCCTTCATTTGTTATTTTATAAGTTTTACAATTATTTTTGTGACGTTTTATTTTCCTTGT
This sequence comes from Oncomelania hupensis, assembly GCA_036898135.1. Taxonomy (NCBI): domain Eukaryota; kingdom Metazoa; phylum Mollusca; class Gastropoda; order Littorinimorpha; family Pomatiopsidae; genus Oncomelania; species Oncomelania hupensis. The sequence continues at coordinate 69,229,945 of CM072511.1, read as the reverse complement.
GCATCAAACAGTGTCTGGCGATCGTCCTCAGAGTGCTAGGCAGAAAATCATTATGGGCATGGATATTTTTCATTCTGATTTGTTTAAGCTTTGCATAGTATTACTATTAAATCTTTCATTTTGATAGCTCTTAGGCCATTAGAATTCTTCTTTTAAACTTTTATTCTATGCATTTCTTCTTGTAAGAAATATTTCAACAGATATTTCTATGTTGTTTATTTAAGTATTTATTTATTTATTTTAGTTTATTTTATTTAGGAAAGAACTAAGCTATTTTACTCTTGCTTTTTATGTATTTGGAAACAGAACAATGTTAGCAGAGCAGCAGCTATATTACTTCAGCATTTCTAATGTTATTAATTCGTGTATTTGTTATTTATTTTAAAATTAACTATTCTTTGTCTTCTTCTCATTCTTCTTCTTCTTCCCTTCTTTGCTGCAATAGTACTTTGCATGTTAGGTGGAATTATTTTAAGGTAAACTCCATGGGCATGACAAAGTAAGCCTTTGAATGACTATGAATACCATCCCTCTATTTTCTTCCTTTACGTATGCTTTTTTCTTTTGAAATCTTTGTGCATGCGAGTAAAATTCCCAAGCTCTTGAACCATCCTTGATTTCAAAGTTTTCATATAATATATTTAGAAAATACCATATGCACAATTTTGCTCTTATAGGTACAACCTGGAAAAATACTTTGTTTTATTATTTTTTTAGACACAATTGTCTTATCGTACACACAATCAGGGGGGAGACTAATATGTGCACACTTTCATCTGATCCTATTACAATTTATTCATTTCACATACTTCTGTCCTGTAAATGTATAATTAAAGACTATAAGTACATATAAGCTTTTTGGTATAATTATGGAAAGAGCACACACACTCACACACACACATTCCAGTAACTAACACACTGAAATGAAAAGCACAAGTACATAGACACAATACAATAATTACTAATTGATTTTCAAAAGATGCACTGAACTCGATCCTTGCACACTTCCTTAATTACCTAAGATGCAGCAATCAGTTGTACGTATTTAACATAATGTATCAGGTAGTGCTATTCTTTTATCAAAGTTTTTATATAAAAACCATTCAGTCTTTGTACTAAAATTTTTAATGCATAATTTTGGATGGTGATAACATCTGGTGCAAGAAACTGATAATTGTTAGTGTCAAAGAAAAATTAATACCAACTTTGGTGGATGCTAATTTAAATGTATAAATTCCAAATCTTGTGCTTACAGATTGCGTACCACTTATTTTGCCTTGAACTGCTACTCTCAGCTTGAGTGGCAGTGATTTTTGTCAGAGCTTGTGCTTGTCATAGAAACTTTAAAGAAAGAAAGTGTTTTAAGATTATGTTTGAGGTTTTGCTCCCACAACCTACTAAAATCTAACAGTATTTTAGAATCAATTACATGGGGGATTTTTCCTCTTAAATCTAAGAGAAGCTTTGTGGTTTTAAAGTGATGCAGAAATACAACAGTGCTCTTATAATTCTTTTAATACATTTTAAAACTTTTGCCCATTTCTTTCACCAGCGTTTTTTTTATTTTTTTTTTATTTTTTCAATCCATGCATGCAGATATTTTGATTTAGAAATATAATACATGTTGAAATATTCTTTTTTGTGATTACCTGATATGTAGTTTTAGTTTATATTTTTTCCCCAGTAAATGCTTCAGTTCTGTTATTTGCATTCTTGATATTTTATGTGTCTGAAGTACTCAGTGGTGATAATTCTATAATTTTATTGTTACATGATATATGATTATGTCATTTTATTATTATATTATTATATCTTCAAGTCTGTAACATAACAGAAAATATTTAGGTGTATTTCCTTATTTGCTTTCAACTTTTTTAAAATTTTGAATGGTGATAATTCTTAAATATTTCAAAGCTCTGCATTTTGTCAAAAACTAACATCTTATGGTGTTGATAACCAGAGCACATTGCATCAAAATATTATATTAGTTTAAAAGGAAAGTCTCAGTTGCAAATTATATTAGATGCAGTAATAATTATAGGATGAGTTTAATCACAGAAAACCATTTAAAGAATTTATCTAATGCATGTGATAAATCGTTTTCCGTTCGCCATTTTATGTCTGAATGGGCTGATGTGTTAGATCAAAGAGAAAGATGTTTAGGTTCAGTACTTTTTAATGAGATTTTAAAAGTTTGCAATGGTCAAAATCTGTTTACATTTGTATGTGAAGTTGGCTTATATTGCCGCATCTAGGTCATGTTACTGTTGTTTTTTACATGGTTTAAATTTAATCAGTTTTGCTAGTTTTTACATGCATCTTTTATCATCTTTTAATGTTTTAACAGTGTATTCTAGCTTTGGATAAACTTTCTGTGGTCCTGCTTCGGCTCATTGTAGTCCGCTGGACCCTAGCTTAGTATTATAACGCTGTTTTTAAGGAGTTAATCAAAACTTCTTAGATATTATATTGACTGTTGTAAATGGTTATTATTATTATTATTATTATTATTATTATTATTATTATTATTATTATTATTATAGGGATTTAATTAAAATCAATCTAGAGAATTGTAAGTCTAACACTGAAGTGTATCAAACTTTAGGGCGAGCGACAGGTTACAAGTTCAATTCCGCAGGCAATGGTTTCTAAGCTGCTGATGGGAGCAGCTGCAGGTGAGTTTAAAAAAAGGTTTAAAATACAATCCAATTAAACTTGAAGCTAAAACTTGAAACTGGTTTCTGGGGATGGTCTTTACATTATTCCATGTTGTGCTTTCTCTCAAAAATATTTCATTTATAAAATAATTTTAAGATGCAGTTTCTGCATTGTTTTTTTGTGTTTTTTTGCCTTTTCTTTATGAAAATAGTAATAGGTAAATCATAAAACTTGGAAAAAACAGTCACTTAGTTGGGTTTTTTAAAATTTAACAAAATTTTTTTAGGGTCTTTTAGTCTTCAATTTTTACAATACATTTCTAACCGGAAAGGAATAAAAAACTTGTCTAGTTATACTGCAAAATGTTTTTCTCAGGCTGTTGATGTTCAATTTATCCGTTGTTGGGATTTTCTCACTTGTCTTGTTTCTGATAAATTGCTGTGCATATTTAGACATATTATGTCGTCTACAGTATACAGAACAAAGGACACTTTTCCACCTTCTTTCTTCAAAAATGAAAATATTTATTCAAAATTATACCACATTTGCACTTGCACACAAATTTACTTCACCTGATGAACCTTTGTGAAGCCATTTTACATTACAAAGTGTTTTATGTTAGTGGGCATTTCCTGAAACCATTAGTATCACTACACCTGTGTTCAAGGATGCAGTGTGTGCACGTTTAAGTGTGTTTTAATATCATACACTATATCTATTTTTGGTGTGCTTTTTTAAACACTTTATTTTTCATTTTTATTTGGAAATTCTGGGCCACCTTCCCTGGGGAAGGCATAGTCACAGCCTGCGGCACTCCCTAACCCAACCTACCTAATATTAGTTGTGTTTTTGAAATTTTGGTGGGGGAGCAAATCGTAGTACCCGGAGAAAACCCCCGAGACGTTGCCGGAGTCGAATGTAAATATAATATTCGGATAAACATAATGTCCAGATGCTGAATCGACCCCACACCTGTCAGGCACCATTGGTTTCTCACCTGTGTACAAGGCAAGTTAGTCCCGCCTTAGACCACTCGGCCACAACGCTCACTGTCATTTTCTTGGTCGGAAATGATGTTCTTTTTAGACAGTATACTTTAATTATAGAGGTGATTTTGTTTTAAATATTTGATTTCTGATCAACAATGATGGGTTACTATTATGTGTTTATTTTTTTTTTTGCAGGTAAATGATATGTTTTTTGTACTTGTATATGTTCATTTGTTAGAATGAAGTGAATGTTTAAGCTAGAGTGACAAACATTTGAGCAGCTTTGTTTTATTGTTTTCCTATTGTGTTACATTCCTTCTGTAACATTTCATTATTCTGTCATGTGTGCCGATTTAAGACATTTCCTTATATTTATATACATCCCTTTGATGTTGTATGAGTGCTGATATATATGTGTGTAAACTACCAATATGCCATTTTAATTTGTAGCCATTGCGTTTTTGCGATCCTAGCATTTCTATATTTATGCTTTACAAATGGCTTAAGAAGAAGAAACGTTTTTTTGGTTTAATCAGAGAAACTTTAAATTTCTTTAATCATTGAAGTTTTACAATAGGCTTATCTTTTTTTCAGCAATTTTGCATTTCCCTCCAAGTTTATTTTTACATGTAGATGAGTATTTGGAACAATGATTTTCACATGTCGATTTAACTGTGAAGAAACATGCTCCTTGGCAAGTGAGGAAAAGGATATTTAATGTTGGGATATGATACTGCACAGCTGGCATTTAGTGAAAAATATATCTTTCTCAATAAAATACAATTAAAAAAACAAGTTTCTGACAACTTATGCTGTGAAAACTTATTACACACACAAAAATATAAGTAAAATAAATTAAGTTTTTGTTACATAAATTTATGTATTCAAAGTTTATTTCATTATTAGTTCTAGGTCTTTTATAGCGAACTGGACACATTTTTCCAACCTTCAAATATAGTCAAACTCAGTGGCGTAGCTAGGGGAGGGGGAGGGGGGGTCCAAATTCGAAAGTCCTCCCTGGCCCCCACTTAAGGGGGGCCCCCAAAGGAGTGTGCGAAAAAAAAATTTATATTAAATATTACGCCACCGCCATGTAATCTTGGTATTCACGTTGTTATATAAGTTAGTGAATTTAGACTTATATATTTATTAAGTGTATTATCTCATGTCATGATGTCGAATGTAAAAATGCATGGACCCCCAAAGAGGCCAAGCCCCCCGGGCACCCAAATCCCTAGCTACGCCATTGATCAAACAGACAAAAAGGTTCTTAAAAGTTTCTCATGTGTGGTACTGTATTTGGATGGGAGATAATCCTGTCAATTGAACCCATATGTAACAAGCACCCCTGGGGGATGAGGGGAGAGGGTATAGGTGTAAACAAGGGCCATAGAACATAACTATAGCCTGTATTGAGTGACATTTGGGAAGGAGATAAGCCTATCAGTTGGACCCTTTTGTAGCAAGCACCATCATGTGGGATAATTGCACAGCTAAGTTGATCATTATTGCCCATCCCACTTTCTCCAATTTCTGTTTGTAACAGTTGCTGTTCTTAAACTGACATTTTGCCAGAAGTTGACAATTAAAGATATTAAATATAACGAACTTCTTTTTTTTCCACAGCCAAGGATTGGGTGAACGTTGTGATCACATTTAATAAGCATGTCTTTTTTTCCCTGACAGTCAAGTTTTGGGCAAGCATAATATGGACAACAAAGGTTTACAAGTATTATTGACTGTTGCAGGCTGAAGATCTTCATCGTCAACTGATGCAAAGACAGAAAAAAGTGGAACACAGGCTCAAAGAGTTTGAGGCAGAAATCCAACGACAGAATCCAACAGGCACAAGACTGAGACACTGAACACTTCTTTTGGTCTTTCAAAATTCCAAGTCAGCATGCCTTTCAAGATTTTTTTCTACATTGCTCTTCAATCAAAAATTTTTTTAAAAGACAGTTTTTGGAACAGGCAGGAGATTAAAATTTGCACTTACATCATGCACAGGAAAACGTAAATGTGACATTTAAATATATGCATTAAAACAGTGGCGGTTCATCTATGCAAGCCAGTAGCGTTAAACTTTTGTGTCCCACATTTTCAGTAGTAATTTAAAGTACTAGTGAGTTGTAGTGTTTAAATAGATGGCATCAGATTATGTTATGTCATAAGCTAACATGTCAGTTTTCCTAACTGTTACCCTTATATTTTTCTCAGAAATGTGAAACTGAAAGGGAAGTCCAGCTCTAATCCAGTATAAAGGTAAAAGTTGCATCCGCTTGGTTCTTTTGGGTGCTAGCGATACACTGCTGAGCTATAATTTATCAGCATTTCATGAAATTTGGATTTCTTAGATCTGTCTTATTTTTTTGCCTGTTGAATATTATTGATTGATGGTGTGGCTTCAAACCAGTATTGACTGTGGTAAGGTAGTTGTACTTGGTGCTGGGGATCAAACATTTGACCTGACCCATTATTCAATTCAGGGTTTGAAAGAAGTTGCGGACATGGTTTTGTATGAAGTTGGGGCTGTTTGGCCATAAGTCAGTGTAAAAGTGTACATTATAGTTAGTTTTGTAGCCGTAGTTCTAATTAAATAGTAATGTAGAATTAATATAAAGTAAGGTACATTTAAAATATATTTGATAATATATCATCAAAGACCACATATAATTACGATCTTTGCCATCATTTTGTACTGTAGTGTGAGAATCTCTCAGAAATTGCTCCTAAAATTGTTGTGGGTCAGATTTCTGAAATTATATGAAAGTGTATTTGTTGATCTGAATATTTGCGTTAGAACAGTAGGGTCGGAAATTTGACAATAATGGAACTATAGCATGGTGCATTGCTGGAAATGGTGAGTCTGAAAATGTACATTTGAGTATCAAATACTGCAAAGGGGTACATTTAAAAATATAAAAAAAAATCAAGGCTATGCCTTGGTACATCTCTGACACTCGGTGTGCCAGAAAATGTGGATATTATTTATTTGCTGAAAGTTTTTATGCATTGTGAGTTTTATCTGATGAGAAAATAATGCTTATGTAATGAACATTAATCTAAAATCACTTAGGTGAACAGACGTTAAATTATAGAAACAAGCAATGAACATTATTGTAAACTATAGGAAATTTATATTTCATTTGAATGTGTGTGTGTGTAAAAAAGTTGTGCACTTGTGATTTTCATGAAATAAAACAAACAAAATGCATAGTAATTTTGTGATTAAGTTTTGTAATTGAATAAAATGCTGATTTCAACTGTATAGAGCTTCAGTGTCATTTTTCTCTGTTTCAAGTTCATGATGCAAAAGTTTTCTAAACAAATACCTAGTGCATATTTTGGTGCCAGCCATTCAAGTATTGGTACTGCATGTAATGCACATATTTTCCACAAGAGCTATCATTGAAGTTTCAAGATATAAAAGTGCTGAATGTTCCCGTTCCCAGTGTGTTTTGTACAGAAATATGTGCACGTTTTAATTTAAACTATTCCATTACATAATACTATTATGTGAACATTTTCACGGAAATTATTTTTTGTTAATATTGCTGAATTTCATGCAATTCTTAAAAATATTTTTTTTTAAGAATTTAGCGAACACTTGTTGTTTGAGCTTTTCTATGACATGGTCCTGATAAGCACATTTCAGATGAGCAATTTTTCATCGCACTGAACTCTTTTTAACTTGATGAGGATAATATGTAGAATTTATTTTCATTTTGCATTCCATTATTTGATACAATTATTATTATGGGCACATTTGTGTAGTGTACTTTTAGTGTATTTAGCTCCGTTACATATGCATAGTTTGATTTGAACAATAGTTCATATTAGTATTTAGATCATTATTACATGTAGTTATGTTTTAGATTCTCAAATTGTCAGTTGTTTGCTTTTTAGCCCAAGTTTTGAGTTTGGTACTATTTATCTTTATCTGTTATAGAGTTATGTGTGATGGTCTGTCGCTTCGTCGTTGGTTTTGTTGGTTGTCCACAACAGCACCACCAGAAGCTGGTTCAGAACAACAATCAGTGTGCGTCAAGGATGCCTACTCTCTCAACACTCTTCAACATCTTCCAGATGCCCTTGCAGATCACGAAGGCACAGTCAGCATAGGGGGTAGAGCAATCTCCAACCTCCATTTTGCGGATGATAGATGGATTGGCTGGGAAGTAATAAGAACTTGAACAGCTGGTACAGAGGCTTGACACCACCTCCAGAGCCTATGGAATGGAAATAAGTGCAGAGAAGACCAATATGATGACCAACAACACCAAAGGCATCATGGACATTAAAGTCCAAGGCCAATCCCTGCACAACAAAAAAAGTAAAGTTGGCTGAAAGTGAAAGTTACTGTCAATCGCACTGACGACACAACAATGCTATTAAATATAAATACCAATTATACCGATTGCACATAAACATAATTATTCTGTCAAAAAACAAGTACCCAAATCTTACCAGACTGATTATAACAAAAGTCCTCCCTTGCTATTTGAATTTTGAACACATCGCCATTCGCAAATCAAAAGCCCACCACTCTGGCCGCCATCTTTTTCTCTTCGCAAACCTACTTTCGAGGCCACTGTATACAGACTGCTACAGACCACTACAGATCACTTTCTGCGGGCATAGGGTTGCTCAGACTTTCCGCCGATATAGTTACGCAGCACTCTGCTTAGCCAACTTGCATTATTTGCACTCTTAGCAATAAACTTTAATTTATTTTCTCTCCCCCACATTCCACCCTCTATAACAGGCTTACAAACCCTATTATGTCAGGTTTAGAAAACTTGAGTTGTTAGGATAGTTCTCTTCTATCTCTTATGAGACACTTCCTGGTTCCACAAAAAGAGCATCACACATACTTGGACGCGCACACACAGGTAGACACATATACCTCACACTTTCGAGCTCAGAGGGCTAATTCAATCAATCAACCTCTCTCTCTCCCCCAACTCACCTCACCCCCTCTCCATCCTCCTTCATTTGGCAAAACTCTTCTAAAATCAACCCATTTTGCCATAACATGACAAGAATACAGTTTAATGTGTCCGGGGCTGTAAATCTTACATCAAAGACTCATTTTAGAGACACGGCGGATATAACAAATACAACCACACAATTCGGCCACTAACCTTCGAGTACAGCTAAAACAAACTTCGACAAAGGGAAAACATTTTCTCATGGGCTTCGTTGTAAGCGTGTTCAACTGCATATATGAAAGAGATATTGTGCTTTTTTAGAATACAGAGAATTCTATTTCAACTTTGATGTTGATGCATAATAAATATAGTTCATTCTTGTTTGATATCAAAGATGTTTCAAGTGTTAATCAGGATGATAGCGGTCTTTTTTCCTCCTTAAATTGTTTTTATCAACATCTCCAGTTTTGAATCAAGCTTTTTTTAAGTCATATATGAACACTGATCTAAATAAAAAGGCATGATGTTAAACAAAAAATTGCCAGTGGAAGGGTTGTGGGAGTGATGATATAAAATTGACAGCTTTTTTGCAACATGTGAAATAGCTTACAAGTTATTTGAGCATCCGTCCATTTCTGTTTGAATTGAAAAATATGTCTCGCTGTGATAATTTTTAACCGCCAAAGTTTTACATAGCCCAACAATTTATTTGTGATATTATTTTTTATCACGGTCTTCTTTTAGGTCTAAAAATACAGTACAATTTCTATCAAATCTTTGCATGGGAGGTAATTTAAAAACAGAAACTGTTGTACATTCTCAGTTTTACAGATATCAGTCTTTTTGATTACATTACATGGTGGTTATTGCTTTAGGTCGAGTGGAATCTTCTGAGCCAAATCAGGACCAGTATAGCCAAATCAGGACCACAAAATCAAGACCACAACTTCACTGAAAGAAGACTCGCCCCTGATCCGCATAAAAGATCTGCCGAAACAACCCTAGTGGTCACACTGAAGGCACTCCACCAACCGGTCACTTTACAATAAAGACATCTCACGCAGGGGACGCTGAAGCTATACCCCCTTTTACAAAAACAAAATAGAATACAAACATCATTATAAAATATCAACAAAACACATACATATAAAATGCCTACATTGCCAAATAATAACATCACAGGATCTAGGAAGCCCCAGTGACCACCTGGCAGAAAGTGTCCAATATTTCCAAGCTGATCCAACAGTCCTCACACACAAATGAGGAATTTTGCCCAGGAAGAGTTTTCAAGAAAAAAGGTAGGTGACTGGTCTAGCGAAGAAGAAGATAGTATAGTAGATTGATTGAACAGAGTAGGAATGAGAAAGAACAAAGGAGAAAGACAGCGACAGTGGGAATTTAAAGCACTAAATTTCCAGAAAGTGGGGATACTATTTATACTGAAACGCCGGGCACCCCAACATTACATTACATTACATGATTATTGCTTTAGGTCCAGCGGACTCTTCCGAGCCAAATCAGGACCGGACAACCCCTAATCCGCATAAAAGATCTGCTGAAACAACCCTAGTGGTAAAACTGAAAGCTCTCCACCAGCCAGTCACTTTACAATAAAGACATCCCACGCGGGGGACGCTGAGGCCGTACTCTAATTTACCGAACCCCCGTTTAAAAAAACAAAATAGAATACAAACATCCGGGGCACATTGAGGGTGTATGTGAGGCCCTGCGTACTGTGACCCAGGTAGAAGCTGTCCCAAAAGAACGTCGTTTTGCCTCCTGCAGGTGGAAGTAGAGGTGGAAACGTAGATTGTGGTACGAAGCACGTAGAATGAAGAACGAAGTATGTAGAACAAAGCAACAGAAGCGGAGGTAGTGGTACAAAGACAGGTAGATCAAACGTAGTAGTAGCAGTAGCAGAAATACTAGTTGCAGGAATAGTAGGCCCAATCTGGTCAACAAATAAACCGTCTTAATAAGCTACCTCACCATGTAAACAATACATGGAAAATAACTCCTTCCGCCGTCCACCATCTTGACCTGTTTATTCATGCATAATAACATTTCATAATCCTTTTATCATTTGTATTAACATCCCATGAATATGATTATTTAAACAAATACAAATGCATATTAAAATTTTATCTCTAAATTTATTATTAATAAGCATACTTACAATGACTCAAAAATGCAATGTTATTGGCGTTGCTAGGTGAGTGCCCCTCAAAGCGGAAGCTGATACAAATCAAAACAATCATAGAGTTGCTTCCCCTGCACTAACTTACCTCGTGCGTCCCGTGCTACAACACGCGTCTAAAACGCTCACGGTAAAAGCCGCACACCTCAGTCCTTATTTGGAACTGCGGGGAGGAGGGAGGGAAATAAAATTGAGTAATGGTAAGTACACTCAACAAGTGCCAAAAAAGGACTGAGGTGTGCGGCTTTTACCGTGAGCGTTTTAGACGCGTGTTGTAGCACGGGACGCACGAGGTTAAGTTAGTACAGGGGAAGCAACTCTATGATTGTTTTGATTTGTATCGGCTTCCGCTTTGAGGGGCACTCACGTAGCAACGCCAATAACATTGCATTTTTGAGTCATGGTATAGTATGTGAAATTAATATTATAATTCATATTCTTATCAACAATCTCGATTCATCCTCTCCCTCATATTCATCACCCCTCTTCTATATCATAATATATAATACATCATCACCCTTGACCTCATTTCTATCACTCCTCTCTCACATTCATCACCCCTCTGGCATACTATAATACATCGTCACGCCTCTAGCATGCTATAATACATTGTCACTCATGACCTCATTTTGGCAACAACATTATTCATTTTTACATCTTCATCAAGAAAATCATTTTAAAATGCTATTTATCAAAATATATCCCTTTCCCCCTCATGCATCATCATTCATTCATGTACGCATGCTCAGAGTGTATAGTCACTAAAGGAACTAGAATACTGGGCACGAACTCACCTTCAGTTTCCCGGCCTGTGAAGATTCAGACACACTAACACCACAATACAACACAACACACACTGTCTGTAGAGAGTAGGTGGTTCGTTACTGTCTTATTATGATATTAGCCTTAACCCTAGGACTTACGAAATACTAGGTCTTGGGAGGTCTCCAACACAAGAGCACACACCCTTAGGACGTCATTCAACACAGAGATCACACAGCACTGTGGCAGCAAAAGTCCTCCTCAATTACTATAAATTTACTTTTCTATAATAATTGTCTCAAATCATTGGTCATTCTTGTCCGTATTAAGGCACAAGACTTCCGAGTGGTTCCAAACACAAAACAAAACCCTTAGACACGGACCCTACACTTATCCTATGATAGTGGTAGTCACAGTCTCTCCAATAGTCGCCTAACACAAGAGCACACACCCTTAGGACGTCACTCAACACAGAGATCACACAGCACTTTGGCAGCAAAAGTCTTCCTCAATTACTATAAATTTACTTTTCTATAATAATTGTCTCAAATCATTGGTCATTCTTGTCCGTATTAAGGCACAAGACTTCGGGTGGTTCCAAACACAAAACAAAACCCTTAGACATGGACCCTACACTTATCCTATGATAGTGGTAGACCGTAGTCACAGTCTCTACAATAGTCGTCTAACCACAAAGACTACTGCCCCAACTCTGCCACTTCAACCGCTTTTCCCAGTCTACAGTCCAAGGCACAGAGCTCCGTTCAACTATTTCCGCTATAGAGCTATGCGTAAAACACGTGAAAACTCTAACTCTGACATACAAAACACTGATTCAAACTTCCCACATCGCACTCTGAGATATGAAACTATATACTATGTACAACCTGACACAGCATAAAATGAGTGTGCGTCAGAACTCATGTCGTCACAACCGTGCATAACGGGTTTTTTAAAAAGTAAAACTAATTTTTAATTTTTTTTTACAAATTAATTTAGAGCGCATTTTTAGTTTTAGCAGTTGTGTTTGTAAGATGGAATTACATTCACATGAGAATGAAATACAGTGCACCGCTTCAAATCAATGTATATATGCTGATCTTGTGGAAAGTTAATTTGATGTACAGTCTCCCTTATGCTGTGTTGCCTATACTATCCTATCCTATTCCGTAACTCGAAGGTCATTGAGGTACCACAGATGATCGTTTAACCAGCGTACTCCATCTTTCTCTGTCCTCAGAAACCCTTATGGCTTCGCTCAGTGTCAAGCCAGTCCATTCACGAGTTGTCCTCCCACCTCTTTTTCTGTCTCCCTCTTCTTCTGCCTCCTTGCACCGTGCCTTGCAGGATGGTCTTTGCAAGGCCTAATGCTCTGATGACGTGGTCATATCATCGGAGTTTCCGTTTCTTCACCACTGTGAGCATGTCATCTTGTTGTCCAATGGCTTGTGTGATGGTCTATTGGACTCCGTTGTTGGTGATGTGCTGGGTATGTAAAATGCTTAGAAGTCTTCTGTAGCACCTCATCTCCATGCTTTGTATTCTTCGTTGTAGATCTGCTGTGAGGGTCCATGTCTCGCAAGCATATAGGAAGATGGAGATTACAAGGGAGCGCAGCAACCTTACCTTGGAATGTAGACTGGTGGTCCTGTCTTTCCAAATAAATTGGCTTCAACCTTGTTAGGGCAGCAGTTGTTTGTGCGATCCTAGAGAGGACTTCCTGTCGGGACCCATTGTCTGATACAATGGCTCCTAAATATTTGAAGCTATGCACTGTGTTGAGGGATTGGCCTTAGACTTTGATGTCCATGCTGATGCCATTGGTGTTGTTGGTCATCATTTTGGTCTTCTCTGCACTTATTGCATTCCATAGATTCTGGAGGGGTTGTCAAGCCTCTGTACCAGCTATTCAAGTTCTAATCAATCAATGTCATCCCTCAAAACGGAGGTAGGAGATTGTGGGTAGCTTTGTCATACAGGCTTTTGATGATTTCAATAATTTTAGGACTGATGTTGTACACTCTTATGGTTGCCCACAGAGCTGCATGCCAGACTCGGTCAAACGCTTTCTTGAAGTCTACAAACACATGATATAGATGTTGTTGGTGCTGTAGATATTTCTTGCAGATTATTCTGAGGTTGAAAATCTGTTCAATGGTACTTCGCTCTGCCCTGAATCATTCTTGTTCTTGAGCTATGATTTGTTCAGCTTGGGGTTTCAGTATTATTTTCAGGAGGACCTTGCTGGGATGGCTGATAGTGCGTAAATTTTCACACTCCTTTTGGGAATAGTGATGAAAAGCAACTGGTCCGTGGTGTAGGCCACTCCCCACTCTGCCAGATTTTTTTAACAAATAATCGTCAGGGCGTCAATCATCGATTCTCCTCCTGCTTGAAGCAATTCCGCGGGTATGTTGTCCGCTCCCGCTGATTTCCCATTCTTCAGCGATTGCACTGCTGCCTGAACTTCTCGGAGAATTGGGAGGATTCTTCTTCTTCTCTGTTCTGGGAACATGCTAGAACTGATGGGTCTCTGTTTGGTGTGTGGTTGTTGTCAGAGGTCAGAGCAATACTCTGTGCATCTATCCAAGACTTCTTGTTCTTCTGTAAGGCATATATGCCAGACTTGCTTTGGATCGTGGAGACTTTGGGCTGTTTAACATTTTCAGCCACTTCACTGTCTGTTGTTCCTGTTCAGAATGTTCACTATTTCCTGGCATTGATCTATCTAGTTCTCCTTTGCTGTGCTCATACCTTTTCGGATGTCTTTGATTTTTCGGTACCTGCAGTGTCTGTCTAATGAAAAGTGACACCTTCCGAAAAACTTTCTGTAAAATTTGGAGCTTGTGCTTTAGGACAGAGATGAAAGACAAAAGTAGAAAATCTCACTGGCTATTCATACCCAAATATAGTGTTTGTATTTTGTCATTGATAAAATGACAGGCAGAAATATTGAAAACATCACACATATAACATCATACAGTAAACGCCAACATCAACATCAGCATAAAATGGCCTTATGTTTATTCATGTTACTGTTACTCCTCAGCCCAGGAGTAGCAAGCCAGAGGGGACCATAGGGATGCCAAGCCTCAAGGGCGCCTCATCAAATTGCAGTTTATTTTTTTTTACAAGGAAACACATGTTCAGGAAAAAAAAAAAAGCACTCACAAAATAGCAAGCAATCATCACACTGACACAGAGTGGGAGAGATCAGAAGAGAGAATGAAACAATAGAGAGGTGTCCGTTTATAGCAGAAAGAGACAGTCCCCAAATGTCTGTTTCTGACGAATGTTAAAAAAACACCACCTCCCCATCTGTTCCCTCTCTCTTCCCTTATCCTCCATTATCTTGCATAGCAGTCACCACAGCAACCAACAAGTTGAGTCTGGGAAGACCCTTTTCGCAGCATGCAATGTCAAATTAGTGTAAAGAACCAAATGCCTTAAGTCATATCAATGTATTTTATGTAGTGTTGTACTAGGCAATGATAGGTACTACAGAATGCTCTGTGTAGGCATAAACATAGATGCCAGAGCTAAAAGTGATGAAAGAGAATTCCTCCCTGTTCATCTTTGCCTACCTGATACAAGAACAAAGCTATTCACCATTGCCTTGTCCTTTTCCTTCTCCCTCTATCCTCCAAGACTCGCTTCCATCAATAACAAAGCGACAAATGCAACAAAATGTTAGCCTAAACAAAAGACACACAAAGCATCTCAACATTTCCTTGAGGTACATTTAAAGTCATGTTCAAAAATGATAATAGCATCAAAATCATCTCTATCATTATCATCAAATACATCATCGAGCAGAAAGCATGCACTGGGACAAGGGCAGGCAGGAAGCTGTGTTTTGTTCACATATCATCACAAAAAGTTTGGAGGAAGAAGAAAAATGTCAGTCAAATCTTTGCCACAGAAGGAGCTCAGACTGAATAAGGGTTTCAGATCCTTAGTCTCCTATTGTGTAAAACAAAGGTTGCTGTCAGGACAAGATTATATATCACATTGACAGCCAGAAGCAAAAGACAAATGACATCCAAATGATTATTTCACAATTTTGCCACAAAACAGTTCCTTCCCTTTCTTGCCTGGCAGGCCAATGCTCCAAAAAGACAAAACACTATATTATAATAATTACTATTCTCCACTTAAGTGAAAGCTAAGGACACACACAATTAACTGCAAACCCAGTTTCCATGGGTCAAGCCTGGTAAATGTGAATAATCCTATAAATGGAAAATCAATCCATCCACAGGCCATCAAGGCCCTGTGGGGATTATTCTTTTCTCCCACAGACACCAGGTTTTACCCACAAGTATCTAATACACAAACATTCATTATTAATCTTGGACCATTGGAAATAGAATGCCCAATACTTTTTTTTACGCATCTCCCATTGTTAGTAACATTGTCAGTTATAACTAATGACAAGTCGAATTGTTTTTCGATCAGCAATGAATGGGTTGTCACAACGGAAGCTTTGCAACCGGTAAAAAGCTTATAACATTCCATTACACATGTGACCTACAAGTATTAGAGCAACGTTAGTTGAAGTTACTGAAGATTTCGTATAGATCGTTTTCTGCCCGATCACTATCACATCCAAACTCGGCAGCAATAATGTTAAAATGACTGGACAATTCCTTCTTTTCCATCATCCATAACAAACCAGTGCATTTCATCAACAGCTCAAAACCATGCAACAATTAAGCACAGCAGATTTTGTTTTAATCCTTTACGTATCCCTTTCCCTTTGTAACAATTTTAAAGTTTCCATCACAGTTACACAGTAAATACAATGGCTTAACTTACTGAATGGATTGAGAAAAGAGAAAAGACATGTGAATTGTCAAAAAAAAGAGATTATGAATGCCACAGCACAACCTACACAAGACTCCAAGCGTACTTCTCGTTATTACCACCAACTAAGTCAATTTTACAACAAAATTAATCGATCTCCCTTAGTCTCATTCAATAAAGTCTCTATTTACTTAAGTGCTGTCAAAACACTCAGTTGAAATTACTAAATGTTACAATCAATCAAAGAAGTCTCATATCGCCAACAAATTTAAGTAGATGGTAGAAAGATCGGGTGCAAGTGAACATTCTATAATCAACAAACCTAAAAAAATTAAATAAAAAATAAAAATATATTTTATATAAAGGCTTTTAGACTCTTTCAAAACAAATTTCCATAACTTGTCCAATCAACACTGTTAAAGATTATCAAATCAAAATGCGCCTGCCTTTATTATTTTTAAAACAAAAATTAAAAGAAATATTAAAAAAATTACACACACTCCAGCAGTAGATATAGGCAGGTATGTTAACAATATCAGCCAAGTTGGAAAAACAAAGGCCATATTTTACCCCAAAATAGAATAAAATAAAAGTAATAACATATAAGATAACAACAATAATAATAAAACAGTAATAATATTAAGATTACCGACAACAAAAATCCCATAAAATAAAATAAATTGCGCTAATTAAAGCGATGCTATTGCCCCTTCCTGACTTCAAATAATTTGAGAAGATCATTGCTCCAAGTGGATAGTTTCTATGTAGTTTTCATGACTCGATCCTAAGAACTTAGGCGCAACCCAGGCTGCTCTTTTTTTTGGAGAATATGTCCTTCATGTTCAGTGTGACATCCAGTTTCTTCCTCTCTTGAGGAGGGACGGGAGCTTCCAAGACAAACCTGCAACAGGACAAAGGTAAAACTATCAACACCACAGAACAAGAAACGAAAACATACATGCAAATCAACACAACCAGCCTACTGAAAACGCTTTCAATAAAATAGAACAAGACGCCGAGACACACACACAAGGAACTACAGTGTACCTTCAGTGTTAATCACACTCATTTCTATGAAGTTCATAAAGAATTTTATAGTGTAAAGAGTACTTTCTACTATACTATGAAATACACACAACTAAAACCTTAATGAACACATTCAGGCAAGAAACCTGGCCACTAGTCAACTGTTCAACAAAATCTTGTCCGTCCAGCACCTCGAGTTTTCCTTTTCCAGCATGGAGTTGTGCATTATGCAAGTGATCATTGGATTGGATTGTAAATCGCCAAAGAGATCACTGCAAATATCAGAACCCACCTCTTAAATTTCTCAATGTCTCGATCAGCTTCATCCATGTCATTTGATTCCAACTCAGCTTCAGGTCTAGGCATGAATACTTCTTCTGAAACACATTTTAGGGGTCAAGGTAACAACTTGAAGGGCCTCACCTTATATAACCTGTAACAAGTATAGATGGTACCATCTTCCCAAGGCAAGGCAAGGCAAGGCAAGTTTTATTCCAGAAAAAAACACATTAAACGTACATGTACATGGTTAAAATAATATACACAAACAATGCAAAATAATTAATTATACAACATTTTAATTTCACAACCATGCAACCAAAACCTACAAGTTGGACTTTTTCTGTTTACCTAACGACCCCTTAAAACATTGTAATTTGACATGTGGTTTTGTGCTTGCTATATGAGGGACATATATCAGACAGAAGCCACCTGGTTCAAGAAATTGGGGCAGTATTATCAGTATAAACGACTGTCCTAGATTTGTATACAGTTTTGATCATTTTCACAAAACAAGAAAATAATAAAAATAAAAATAAATTTTCCATGTGACATACACACGCTTCAGAGAATAACAACTATGTAGGTTTGAGAACTTTAGACATACCAAGAGCCTTCCAGTCCTGGTTGGCCTTCTTCTTCTTCTTGTTTTTGCCCCTGGCGTTCTTGGCTCCCCCTGCCTCAGGAGAAGTCTCTTGCTGGTTGTTTGATGCAACTCCCTGGGGTGCTTCACGCATGTGCTGGAAATAAGGTAAATTCAAGCCATTGGAGCCTTGCGACTGGGGTTTTCCCTGGGTGTGCTGGGGCCAGTTGATGATGGATGGTGCTGCGGCAGTGGAAATGGCTGCCTTGCTGATGTCTCCGTTGGTCAGCTTGGTGTGACTGTTGCCCATACCGACAGGATGACCATTAGCTGCAGGTTTCGCAGACTGCTGTGGTTGTGACACCATAACAGCCTGTTTTCCCTGCCGTGGCACAGATACCTGGCCTTGCTTTTGACTCATTATCTTTGCCTGGGCTTGACGTTGCTGTAGCTGTTGTTGCTGATGCTGCATGGCTAGGACTTTCTGTTGGAAGTTTGCCTGCACTTGACCCGACTGCTGAGGAGTCTGCACAATGGGCTGGGTGTTGGAAGGAGGCTTCTTGGGCTCTTCAGGGGTGGACCTCTTGAGCTGTTGCTGGATCTGCACTTGCTGTTGAAGCATCTGTGCCTGCTGTTGTAGCTGTTGCATCTGCCGAAGCTTGTTCTGCTGGAAGATGTGCTCCGCCATCTGCTTGGATGTATTCGGGGTAATCATGTCATTGGACTGCTGTGTTGGGTCAGCTGCTGATGTGGGAGGGGCCATGATCAGTTTACGAGTGGCGGTTAGCTGACTGGCACTGCCTGCAGGACCAAGGCGGCGCTTGGCTTTCTTGGCAGTTGGTGAGTTGGGATGGCCACCCAGGGTGGGCAAGGTGGAGGGGCTGCAGCTGAAGATAGAATTGGTAGCCATTGCGGTGCTGGCAGCCTGCTGCTGTTGCTGCATGGTCTGTTCCGCTAGAGTGCGCATCAGATGTGCCGGGGGTTGGAACACCTCAGCTGACTTTAAGTTGGCTTTGGTCAGCAGACGTGGTGGGGCTGTGGTAGTCACTGTCAAGGCAGGAGCTGGTGTCTCCTTGATCACTTGCACCATAGTTGATCTGGGCTGTGAAGGAATCGACAATGCCATTGGCTGGGAGACCTCCGGCTTGGCTGCGACGAAAGATGGCTTGACGCTGGAAGTGGAGGTCACTACCTGGGTAGTGCTAGGACTTGACTCATGTTCTTTATCTTGCTGGCTGCAACTTTCCCTCTCCTCTTTCAGCTTGGCTTTAGCTGCTGGCTTATCAGGAGTTTCTCTCACTGCTGTATCTTGCTTGGATGTTGGTGCGGGGCTGAGGAGATTTGTTCTAACGTTTAAAGCGGTACTAGTTTGCACAGGGGACGAGCAGGAGGATTTGGAGGGATGCTCCTCTTTGTGCTTGCCTTTCTTCCTCTGGCTGTTTGACTGTGACTTTGCAGCATCTGCCTGTTGCTTTCTCAATCGCTCCTCAGCCTGCAGTTATAAACAGAAATATGGCCATTAGGGATTTTTTTTTTTTAACTATGTTATGGAACAATGTTAGCTGCATCTATAAAACCTCCAATACACTTTAGCTATGAAGATTACTACAGTTTATAGCCACAGACTAAAGATATAAAAATTCTTCTGAAGAATCCTAACATAAAAAAAGTTATTTAAAAAAAAAAATCCACCTTGCGTTGTTTTTGCCTAGCTCGTTTGGCAGCCTTGGAGGACTGATGTCTGTCCGCTCTTGCTCCATCTGAGTCGGTGCCGTTTATGAAGTTCAGCAGTTCATCCAGATCCTTCATGGACAACTGGTTGTGAGGCTCATCTGACTGACCCTCGTGGCCGTCACGAGTCTGCTTTGCTTCATTCTACACAAACAAAAACAAACATGCAATACTGTGCCAATATATTCCAAAACTAAAAGGGCAAATCACATATACCTCACATGCTCCTTATGGAATTTGCAATATTTAACATGAAAATGAGTGCCAAGAAAAACGAAATGAAATAGTGGCATTAAAAAACAAAGTAATACAGACTTTCTTACTTCAATACTCTTGACCTTGAGATGACTAACATCCAGCTCCAAATACACTCATGTACTATCAAATAAACTACAGCAAAAGTTGTACTATGCACACAAAAAACAGTGACCTTAGGATGACCTTGACCTTGGGATGACCTTGACCTTGCGTGACCTCTCATGCTCATGTATGATTAAATTACACAATGCTGTTGCATATTATGGGTTAAATATCGATCCATTCCAAAGTAAAATGAATTTTTTAAAAAAGTTTTTGAAAGGCCTATTATTTATTTATTATTATTATTATCGAGGATTTGTATTGCGCACATATTTCGCTGTACTTGGCGACTCAAGGCACTGACCGATACAGGATCTAACTTAAGCCACCCGAGGCGCCAACTTGCAGCCTTTGGGTGCATCGTAATAACGCCCCAGACAACTGAGCACAATCCTGGGCAGCCAGGGATGGGGGAGAAGGACCTAGGTGCATGCTGGGTGTGTTCTTGTCAACGGCACTCACCCGTCTAGGACATGAGCGTCAGGATCTTTAAAGTCCGTTGTGATGGAATGTATGCGACACAGACTAGACCTCAGTTTATACTCTCATCCGAAGGAGTAGGAAACAGGAGTAAAGTGTCTTTCCCAAGAACACAACACAATGCCCCGGCCTGAGCTCGAACCCGGGACGTTCAGATCCACAAGCCAAAGCTCTACCATTAGGCCACCATGCCTAAAATGACCTTTACCTTTAACTCTGTTATCACCTATAACACCGCTAAACACCTGGTACACCTGTACTTAAAATGCCCCCCAAAACCTGACCTACATACCTAAACTTGGAAGCCACAAGATACATTTGTGCCTACTTTTGAGATGACTGCAATGGTTGTCTGCTATGTGGCAAAGATCAAACAGAAATTAGCACACTGCGCATGCGCACTAAGACACTGTGTGTGTCAGGCTTACCAGTTTAACTTGTTGAAATAGGTTCTGAGATATTAAACCACTTGCAAGTTTTGCATAGACAGCCGTCCGGACAAAGAAAAAAAAGTCATTTTTGGACTCTTTAGGACTCATCTAGCAAAGATTTGCAAAAATCAATTTTTTTTTGTGAGGGGGTGCGGGTGTGAGGGTAGAGGAGTGGGGCTAAAATAGACTTGCATTGCTATGCAGGTGAAAAAAAAAGTACTTTTTGTACAATTCTCTTAATGAGTTCTATTGTAGGTTGGAGAAGGATGACTTAAAAGATGAATTGGTTTCTACTGTTTGTGTTCTGCAGGATAGGCAGGGGGAAGGTTATGCTTTAGTAGAATTCTAGATTGATGGTTGCACTGTAAAAACGTTTTTTAAACGTTTTTATATCCACAAGGCTGTTGGCTGTCACACAGAACGCGGTGGATAAGAGGTCGAGGTTTTCGGCCACCTATATTAGGCCTACTCAGGCAGAGGCAGTTGTACTCGTGTATGGAATAAATGGGGGGCAGAATGATGGTAGAGGTGAATATGGGTGGGTTGCCAGGAAAGTTATTTGAGAAAGGCATGACTTTAATAGGTCAGAGTTTATATTGGATAAGAGTGAACGAACAAAGCCTTGCTGCTACAAAATAGAAAAGATTTTAGTCATATGCCGTTTGCATTTCAACCTCAGCGGATCGAGCCTGGGAGTGGGATTGAACCATGAGGCAAGACAGGTGCTTAGACACGGGTGGGGACGATTTAGAACTTGTGTTATAGTTCTGCGTCAAGCCATTGGATTTGGGGACTCAGGTTGTGTAGTCTCATCCTTTTCATGCCGGCTTTTGAGCAGAGTGTGTGTGTGTTCAATAAAATTCATCATGAGCCGTTAAGTGACGATGTTTTTGCACTGTCTCCATCAGGCTGGTTGCGAGTTAAAATAATTCATTTTTTGAATAATGTAGACAAATTATAATGTTGTAAATAATTGTCTTCATATTTCAGAACAGTTATTATTCTTAATTGTTTCAAATTCAGGGATAAATAACCACCAAAAAAAAGCAATCAATATATAAAACAGGTTTGGTAATATATTGTTTAACGCTAACGTATGGGAAATAAATCGAGTTGTGGTTACGTCCCAAGTAATTTTGATTGTATTTACGATGCAGATATCATTTTAAATGACATTTAAAATATTTACGTTTGAGTAATTTTTCATAAGTAGCAACAAGTAAGAACAGTTTTGATTCTGAATTTTGTGTTGCATGGGCGGCAAATATTATATTTCAGATTTCAGCTAGCCTGCAGTGGAGGGGAGATAATCTGTATTGTGGGCACATTAAACGCGGACCTTAGTAAAGATGCTTGATGTATAATCAAGCAAGCTTTCAGGTTAGGCTTATTATTTTCATCATCATCATCATTATTATTTTCTGGTTCTTTGTTGGTGGCTAACGCCATGCTGGTGGCACAGTTGGACTGATAGACATTTGTTCCTTGGCTTGGAAGGCGCTGGATGGTGTGGGGTCTCAGGAGCTGAAGGGAGCATTCTCTTGGACGACCAGGAAAACTGCGTCTATTTCTCTTGGCGCCTTAGTCCATGAAATTATCAATGCATTTAATTTTTTCGCTCTGAGAACACTGAATGGACAAATGTCTGATTTAGCTATTTTTTTTCCCTTCATTTTGTGATTGTATGAACTGGCTATTTTGGGTTTTGTTTTAGTTTTATAAGAAGGCTGGTGAAGGGAGATTTTTTTTGTTGGGATATTGTTTCAAATTATTATTTTAAATCTTAAAAATATAAAGATGTTGTGTTTATTAGTTAGTAAGAGTAGTGTGTAAGTGAGAAACAAACATGCACGCATATTCTGACATGCAAAGTCAAGTGTAAAACCAAACACACGTGACATTGACCCTGACCATATTGGTAGAAGGTTGTTGCGTTCTTGTGCCTCTCAAATTTCACAGGTTTTCAGTTTATTTTTCTGGTCTTTGCGTGTCTGCACAGTTCCACTTCTCTGGAAAACAATCTACAATATGTCCGGTACCCAAGTCTACAAATCCCCCTGACATGAATGACTACAGACTTGTTGATCTGACACCTATTGTGATGACATGTTTTGAACGCAAGTGAATGAAAAATACAGAGGACTCGATTTCCTTTCAAACGATGTCTCATTTGTAAATATCGACCTGGAAAGTGAAGAATAAAGCTGTTTCAAACTGACCTACCTAGTTTTGTTTTGATTTTGGTTAGACCCATGGATGCTACATTTCTGGTATGGACCTGTGCCCGTGTGCATGAAGAATCTTAAAGGGCAACTTAAGCTTAAGTTCGCTTACTCAAGCACACGGAGAGTTCAAACTTAAGCTTGAGTAAGCGAACTTAAGCTTAAGTTGCCCTTTAAGATTCTTCATGCACACGGCACCTGGTCTCCAAAATAACCCGCTAAAGAGGAAGGCAATATCTCACTCGATAAAGGTTGCAAGTGGGCACCTCTGGCGGCTTGAATTAAATCCTGTATCAGCCACGCCCTTGATCAGCTCTTGAGCGGCTAAAGTGCTCTATAAGAACCATTCATTTTGTGTTATTCCCTTCTTTTTCTCTCTCCCTCTCTCTCTGTGTGTATTAGAAAAGCACTATATAAGAATTAATAATAATAATAATAATAATAATAATAATAATAATAATAATAATAATAATAATAATAATAATAATAAGGTTCAGAGGAAATAATGATGAAGACAGCATCAATGTGAAGTAGACATCAATTGTCTCCCTGTTTAGTGCGTTGTTTTGGAGACAAGATCCACTCCAGAAATAGGATTCTAAGTTTACAACAATCAAAACAAAACAAAACTGAGTAGGTCAATTTATAAGTGCTTTCATCCACTGGATCATTTTTTTTAAACTATGCATCATTATGAAGGAAATTGATCCCTCTGTTTGTTTGATGCACTTTTTTTATGGAGTACTTATCCAATTTTGAATTCTTGTCCACTATAAACAAATTCACATTTTAGCACCATTTCTGACCCCCATCCTAATTCCACCATGCTAGGATGTGAAGGTTTACAATATTTCAACAAAAATGATTGTTTCAAAACACAGAGGTTGCTTTCAAGGACTGTGTAAATTACATGCACATAGGTCAATTATGCATGGAAGCCCTCCCATAAAGTATAATTTAAATGCAACTTTTGTTCTGTTGTGTGCATTTCTTAAATCTATGAGTAGGTTAAGAAGTAGGTGGATCTCATCCAGTGATCGCACAGAAACCTATGAAATACTAAAATTATGTCTGGACAGCAAATTGAACCCACAATAACATGCTTTAAAGCCTTTTGAATTTCAGGCCAGTGCAAACGGTTAATTGCATTTTTCTGGATCCCATGAGCTGTAAACAAAAGTGTCTGACCCCTGCTTTAAAGAAACGTCAATCTCTGTACTTAAAAAAATCATTTACCAAGAGAGTGGTTTTATGAACGGCCTAGAAAGAACATTTGTCTATCAGAATCTGAAACTAGATTTTCCTCTCAAAATTATTTAGAGTGTTCGTCACAACTTTTAAATTCATCAAAGTTTATACCTTCTCCAAAAATCCCTATTTTGTAAGTTTTTTATTTGTCGGTAGTGTACACAGACTCATGCATGCAAATCAAAAAAGTTATACTCACTCTTTGCTTCAACCTCCTTCTCAAACGCTCTCTCATCTCCGTAAAGTTTTTACTAGTCTGCGAGCCCTGAGTCTGCACATCAGACACAAATGTCATCTCACTGTTGTGTTTGACACCTTCATTCTCATCATTATCATCACCACAATCATCCTCATGATCATCTTCATCATAATTTGTCACCATTAACATAGGCAACATCCTTATCTATTCACTCTTTAATGGCAAAACTTACTGTAACAGAGATCTGTTTGTGCAATTATCAGAGATGAGAATCCTAAAATGACAAAAAGGAGGAAAAATTCCAAAGTCTGTCGAGTGGCGAAGCCACGAGTGCGCGTACCTGCGAAGCAGGTACGCGATGCTAGGGGGGTCCGGGGGCATGCTCCCCCGGAAAATTTTTGAAAAGATGGTTAAAATCTATGCATTCTGAGCCTTATTTTATGGGGTCAGATCAGTTGTTTTTGTGGTACTAAAATGCTGTTGTTAGCTCTCCACAGTTCAACACATAGGCCTAATGAATTTTATTCAAACATCAGTTAAGCCTTGTATTAAACAAACATTTCTTTTGACTGCAGACAAGAATGGTTTAAATACCAATGACAAGACAAGGCTTTACCAATGCACATAATTACTATCCAAAACAGAGTTGTACATTTATACATAGAATCAGTATGAAGCCTCACTGACACTCTTACGGTCACACCAAACAATAAAATCATAAATACCTCGATTGACTGTTCAAACAAGGTTTACAATTTCAAGATAATGTCTTGGAAAAACCACAACAAGGAAAGCAGAAATACGGATGGTTAAAGGCAGTAGTTCCTAAAACAGTTCTGATGCTATAATCATATATACATTATGAACAACTTCAGCCTTGAAGTCGTAGTCAGGCACTGAAGTCAGGCTGAAGTTTACAATTACGTCATGCACTAGGATTACAGTTCTTTGTGTGTACAACATCCTCATGTTTTTTTGAAGAATTGTTAAAAGTATAAATAAAAACTGGCAGGTACTAACATGCTATACAGTCTGCACACACACAATTATTGAATGAACTATGTACGCATGTATTTTATAACTGAAGCCAGGCTACTATCCAGTTCTTGCTTTCTTGGCTGGTGGCTTTTGACTTCTAATCTCACTTCTCTTCCTCACCAACACATGAAGTCGGGCAGTCAGAGCTTTCTTATGAGCCAGTCTGGCTTGTTTCTCTGCCTCTGCATTCAACTCCACATTTCTTTCGATCTTTTTGTCCTTCAAACGAATTAAGACTGTTGTGTTCAACTTTTCTTCTAACCACTTAAAAAAGTTCCACTTGTTTTTTACACCACTGTAGATGTGGGTAGCAAGAGCCTTTTCTCCAGGATTTAGTTTTCAAAGCATTTTACAAGTCGCGCTTTGTTCTAGACAATGGCTGATCAACCACGTGATGTTTTGGCTGTTCCATCGTTCGCACTACAACTCAGCGCATGAGAAAGGGCTTCAAGCGCCTATTTGAGTGACGTCACTATCAGCGGGAGTGTCTGGGAACAGCCGGAATCCTATGCTAACGGGAGGCTTAGATACGCAACGTCACTTCCGTAATGCGATGGCTAGTATCTAAGAGAGCCCGTCCACGTACGTTTACCAGGACACACGGAAGAAAGAAATCGGGTTATCTCGGCTTTTTACGGAAGCTTGGTGGATCGACGAAAACGAAGTGAGAGCGAACCAAATGACAACAATCCGCATGGGAATAACGAGTGGGAATAAGCTGCGAGATCGAAAATCAACAACTCACCCTAATCATATACACTAAAATTTTCTCACCGGATTTAAACCGATCTCAAAAATGACCCTGGGACCTTCCGAAAGAGCGGATTTCCGCTAAAAAGCGGAAGATTCTCATCTCTGAATTATTAACCCCATTTACAATCATCTTCGAAAGACCAGACAATCAGCAAATGGACCAACCAATTATCTTTGTTCACCAAAAACCTTTTTTTTCTACAGTCAATCTCTAACATGACCATCACCTACTATTAACACCACCTCCATGCACTATCTTCAAACACCACCATACCAGTCTCTACTGCAACTATCAATCACTATCACCATCATCCCATACCACCATCGTGACACTCACATTTCCATGGCCAAAGAATTCACAGTAGCAGCAATCACAGTATTTGCCCTCCTTCTGGTTGTTGGAGGCAGATGTAGAGGAGGACTTCTCTGAGCAGCTGTCGTCAATGCTGTCACAGTTGTCGTCGTGATGTGAGCCGCAATCGGGATCCTGGCAGAGTGTGGAGGTGCCAACGCTAACATTGTTCAAAGCACCGTTGGCGGCTGATGCACAGCTGGTCAACCCCGCATGCAAATCAGCATGGCCCTCCCCTCCTCCATTGTGCAAAGCCTGAAGCTATTGGAATAATAAAATATAAAAGTTACTGTTTGATGTCCATTCCATTCACACAGATATAAACAAATAATGGATGTTTTCATCACAAAAATTATATTTTAGTGTCTAAGTCATCAAAATTAACCTTCACTACACGTCTCTATTTTGCATCCTATATACATGTCATGGGTAGAAAACTTCACCAATCATGCAGCGAAGGAACGTCAACAAATATTCCTATTAGTACGCCGTGTGAAGAAAACGACATTGTCAAAACATAAACTGGGATTGAAAAGAAAGCAACAAAATTGCTGGGAAGGAGGAGGGAGGGATGGGCAAGGAGGAAGAAGGGGCAGGGGAGGAGAGGTGGGAGGGGAACGTCAAGATACTGACAGCACCGAGATCAGAGCTCTGGTGGAGTTACTGCTTATGTTAGCTGTTATGAAACTAAATCTGTCACCAACAAAGCTTGTTTGGTACCAGCTTTATGGTCCTGCCCTCATGAGGTCTTGCATGAGCAGAGAGAGGTTTGTGGCACTTATAGTCATGCTTAGATTCGGACTAGCAACTTTTCCCGTTTCGGGGAATGTGCTTATTAACCCAGTATCTCTCTAGCAAGACAGACAAATGTGGCATGAAAGTATTCTGGATTTGCGATTCCGAAAATGCCTTTACACTGAAGGGTCTGCCTTAACTGGGCAAGAATCGAAGTGGGCAAAGACAGTCGAATATGGGTAGATCAGTTGCACTAGAGTTGACCCAGGACTTCTTTAGAACTGGGAGCAATGTCACTGCTGGTAACTTCTTTACAGACCTAGCTCTGGTTGAGTCTTATGCCAGGGATGCCCTCATGCTGATGGAAACGGTGCGTCACAACAAGTGGTTTTTGCCGCCAACATTCCAGATCACTCCCTCTGCATGGGTCAGAGTTTGGCTTTTGTGAGAATGCAACTATTGTAACTATGAGTCCAAAAAAGCCAAGAATGTGCTTTTGCTGAGTACAATGCATCGTGAGGCTGCTGTTGACACAAAATCACAGAAAAAAATGCACACTGTCACCTTCTACAATGAAACAAAGGGTGCATTCGATACCCTTGATAAAATGGTCCATTCATACAGCACAAAACGAAAATCAAAATGATGGCCGATTGTGATGTTTACAAATTGTCTCGATGTAGCCAAAGTTGCTGGAGAGTCATTTTCACTCATAGGTTTCCCACATGTACACACACACTACAGTCGTCAAAAAGGTGAAACAAAAGCATACTCTGCATGGGTATGTGTGTGAGAGAAAAGAGAGAGAGAGAGAGAGAGAGAGAGAGAGAGAGAGAGAGAGAGAGAGAGAGAGAGAGAGAGAGAGAGAGAGAGAGAGAGAGAGAGAGAGAGAGAGAGAGAGAGATGTAGTCTAGTATTCTACATATATGTAGTCTGTGGGCACAAAATTCAACGATGTCATTTTTATTACTTCAAACACATCTTTTGCAGGAGTTTGGATGTGCTCTCCATTTTGCTACTATCACCTCAAGTGGTATCCCTGAAAAAGACAAATGAGAGAGATAACAAATCATTAAAACCTCCCATGCATAAAAATAAGTGACCAAAAATTTAATTTTAACAAATGCATCTGGAAAGTTGGGACAGTCGCTTTAACCAGTAAACAGTAACATACTAAAAGCTCCAGCTCATACAGAAAAGTGGTCCTGCTTTGGCTCTTTGCAGTCCGCTGAACCCTATAAACAATGACTAACTAACTAAATCATACAGAAATGTTTACCCCACCATCTTGATTGGATATTTATTAGACCAAGCATTTGCAACCTTAAAAACATAGCATTAACAGGCACACCTGTCCATCATACTGGGTGTCATATCCCACGTCATCCTCAAGGGTAGCTCTCGGGCAGCTTTCCTGAGAAGGAGAAAGACCAGGGTCTGTGGGGTTGCCACCTTGTCAATGAACTACAGCCAACACAAAAAAAAGTTTACTTATTATTATGACAACTGCTGTGTGCACTGGTTACAATCAAGTACATATACACACACTTAACAGACGTAACTTTTTTAAAATGAGGGAAAAAAAAACACAGAAAGTTTACTCACAATCAAAGTATTTCAAAGACCTCGATAGGACTCTTTTCGTCCTGCCGTAGGCTGCAGAATGTGCAGTAACCCCGGCGGCATGCATTTACTGAATACAGATGAAGTTTGTTTTAGCGATCTCTATACTAAATCAATACCCTCACCACCAACTCCTTTAACACAGTCACTCAAAACACAAGTATGTCTCATGAAATTACAAATAATGTATGTGAGTATCAATCTAAACTTCCGAAAAATGTGAACAGATGCTTCTCGTAGATCTATCTCTTCAATACTACTCTTTCAATATAGGCCTATTTCTTCTACATATCGACCAGATTAAAAACAAAAGCATTACGTCACGAAAGCCTCTCTGACATGGGACAGGTGCAGTAAAACACACAAAAATACTTACCCTTCTTTTGCAAATGCCGTCTTGATGTCTTCCATCTTGGTCCCATGAATTGTGGGATTCTTTGCATCAAAATTGCATATGTGAAGTTTTCTTCACACGACGTACAAATAGGAATATTCTCTGACACTGTTTCTTTACAGGATATGGATAATTTTCTACACGCGACGTGTAAATAGTAAGGGTACAGAAATCGATATCTTATTTTTATTTATTAAAGTAAATTTTGTTTATTTAAAACCAACAGTTGTTTTCCTTGTAAAATTCCTGGGGCATTGATGTAATTTGAGAGAGGTATTCCAACAAACAAGGAATGTACAGATATAAATGCGACGCACTGTGAAGTTTTCTACCCACAACGTGTAGCGAAGGTCAATATTCATTCATGCATATTCACTTTTACAAGACTTGCTGGGGGTATCAGGATCTTTTAAGTCCATGGGATGGAATGCATGCATTTACAGACTAGACCTTGGTTTATACTCTCATCCCATGTTGAGTCCTTTCACACAATATGCCAGATGACGTATTTCTTTAAATGACAAGTGTTCATTTTTGTTTCACTTCAGCAAATTATGAGGGCAACAAAATGTAATAAATGGAAAAGCAAAATGTAGATATATATAAACTGCAGAATACTAAACATTTAACTTACATGGGTGTGGGCACACATGTGAGGGACTTCTCCGTTCATCTGTCTCTGCTGCAATTTGCCTGGAATCTTTCCTGTATTGCCCACCTGCAGGTTGCCCGTGTTCAGGTTGGGCATGCCCAAGTTGCCCAAACCCTGACTGGAAGGAGGGGGAGGGGGCGGTGCTACGTTCACCTTGCCTGCCGCAGCTTGGCGAGCAGCGCTGGATGTGTACTTCTTGCAGGGCTGGGCATACGTGCGCTGCTCCTTGCCAGGCAGGGAAGGTGCACCCTCGTTGCCTCCCACAGGTGCTGGTCTGCTGCAGGGCGGAGGGGGAGGGATAGGGGTATTGACTACTGGAAGACTAAGGGAGATGGGTGTGCTTGCGGAGAAGTTGAGGATGGGGGAGGCAAAGTTTATGTTCAGCTCCTGCTTGCCACCCATCAACAGCTGAGGTACAGAGGCATTGGAAGAGGAAGCTGAAGAGGAGGAAGAAGAGGACGCTGGGAAGGTGGAGGCGTCTAGGACAGTAGCCGCTGAGGAATTGACTGATGTCTGGTCATGCTGCATCAGACAAGGATCAATAGGAACCTGAAATGCCGGAGGGATCCCCGTGGAAAAACCTGTCGCCACAGCCTTGAATGCACTAGTGCCGTTCGTAACTACTCCTTGGCCGACGGGCATCAGCAGAGACGGACAGCTGGCAGTAAAGTGATTGGCATTGACATATGATAGGTTCTCTAAGGACATGGTGTCGGTGGGAATGGATATGTGTGGCAGCAAGTCAGTGTTGATGGCGGTGGAAAAGGGAGATGAATTGGCGGCTAGTAGCTGAGAGGGGTCAAAGATGGGAGTGTTCTCCCAATCATCGTATGCGTTGAAGTCTTGAAAGGCGTCAGGATCACCCACTTCCAGCTTGAGGCGGGGTGTGTGCAGGTTATACAGCTGGGGCAGCAGGTTGGCTTGCAGGTGGGAGTGGTGCAGGCCCTGCGTTGGGGGGTGGCTGGTGTGAGGGTGGTGGATGTGTGTGTGGGGGTGGGAGGAATTGTTCAGGTGGCCGTGGATGTGTGGGTACAGCTGGAGACCAGCAGGCTGAGGAGGCTGGGGTGGTGTGGTGGGGAGTGTCGTGGACACCATCTGGCCTCTCTGTTGTACACAGACGTGACAGTCGCAATCCACAGACCCTTGAGTCTGTAAAACAAAGCAACAGATCTTAAAACAATCAGGGTTCGTAGCCAAAAGGCATCACAAAATTCACAACAAACTTTTCAAAAACTTTCAAGACCATTTTTACATTTTTTCAAAACATTCACCCTGACCAAAAAAGGTACACACTAAAACATGAATCATTTCTAATAACGATGTATATTATAGTACATATATACAGGTCTGAAGTTCGGTCTATTCATCTGCACTAATTAATAGAAGCAGTCTCTTCATCTTCAGTCTGATAACACTAAAGCAGCATAAACTCATTATGACTCATGGTGGCACCTTCACCCATGTTGTCACATCAACAGATTTTCGCCAAGCAGCATGAAAAACTGACTGCTTGTTTGATGCTACTTTTCGGAGACAGCTTTTATATAGCAGATTTTCCATCCATAAATCATTGGAAACACATGAACCACAGGCTTGGAAGCCTGTGCAGGAACCTTGCATTTTGATTATTGCGAAGAGACCCCGGAGGTCTTCAAAGGGAGGTAATTCACAGATCTCATTTCTGTTTAGAATTTGAAAGTCGTCAATCAGAATGCCTGCTCTTATTTACTTGTTTTTGCATATATTTATTTTCATTTTTCTGTTGTATACACATGGCTGTGAGTTATGAACAATGTGGATTCTATGTAGCTGTTGCAATCATTCTAAAATGCCCAAACTTTCACAAACCATACACACATTTTTCATTTTTCAAAGACTTTCCAGGGTCTGGAAAATGAAATCCCTTTTTCCCAAATCTTTCCAAACGCTGCCAGCCCTGGACAATGGATGTATTGTAGAAAATGTTTGTTTATGAACACTGGATAATCACACTGAGTCAGCGAGATGTCAGTTCAGTTTGTAATTAGTGTAACATCTTTTCTCTGTTTTTGCTTCACTGTTGTACAACTACCAATTTTTCTAAAAGAAAATTACACAAAGAAAAGAAAAATTAAAATAAAATAAAATAAATCAACACTCACAATCAATAAAAATAGAACAATTAAGCAAAACATTTCCTGTACTACCTGTACAGGAATATGATGAAACAAACATCTAAACACAAGTGAATGAAATTTGCAGATTTATATATAGCAAAATACATTCACATTATTTTTATTTGAATAAATCTTTAAAAGTTATGTAATGCTAATAACAGTGCACATTAATCTTTTTCATTCAAGAGTAAACTTTGTTAGTGATGAATCACCTCAAAATAATTTTTCTCTAGATGAATCTGCATAATTAACAGTGTGACAGTGTTCTATTTAATTCAATTCTTTACTTTTACATCTGTCCATATAGTAATATATAAAGTGATATTAGAGTGTTTCCTACCTGTACTGTAACAGCAGGCTCCGGTATGGTGGTAGAGCTCCAGTGGTTACAAGAACAGGAATTGGGCGGTAGTGCAGGCACATCCTGACTGCTCATCTCTAAGGGTTCTTCCACTTGCTGGTTCAGCTGCTGTTGTTGAAACAGCATCTTCCAGTGCTCAGAGTGGTCCCCCTGGGTAATCAGGGTGCCCGCCTCCCACATAGCCTCCAGCTCTTTCTGTGACACTTCCTTCATCATCCTATTATTCCCCTGAGAACACTCTTCCTCTTGTTCTTCTTCTTCATCTTCATCATCATCTTCTTCATCAGCGTCGCCATCAAAATCCTCCTCCCGGTCGTCCTCGTCCTCATCAAAATCATCATCATCTTCGTCTTCGTCATCTCCATCATCGTCATCATCATCCTCCACATCATCTGCATCCTGCTGATCTTGTTCGTGAACATCATCTCCGCTGCAACCAGCATCACCTTCTGTTTCATCTGCATCGTGATCAGCACCCTCATCCATCCCCACTTCATCTTCCACTTTTGGTGACTTTGGTGGAGGGCTGTAAAGACATTAAATCACTTTAGTACCCAATATGTGCATGTTAAAACAACAATATCCATATTTATAACATCTATTTCTGCTTGTAGCATCAACAAGACTAAACTGTCACTTGATCTGAATGTTAATGTGTTCTCTACTAAAGAGGAATAGCACCGAGTTATAACCATATGCCCGAAAAATCTGGCTAACAATTATAACTAGAAGCGTAAAGCTCACATGACCCACATGCTCCTAAGGGAACTCACAACATTTAACATGAAAATGAGTGCCCAGCTAAAAACACCAATGAAATGGTGGCATTAAAATGCAAAATAATACTGACTGATCTTTCTATATCTTGACCTCCAGTTCCAAAATACCCTCATGTACTATCAAATAAACTACAGCAAAAGTTGTATTATGCCCACCTCCCTCTCCCCTCTCCTCCCCCCCCCCCCCCCAACTCCTCCCTCCCGAATAAAAACGGTGACCTTGGGATGACCTTAACCTGTGGTGACATTGACCTTGGGATGATCATGAACCTCACATGACTTCTCATGACTGTCTGATCAAATAACCCAATGTTGTTGCATACTATGAGTTAAATAAATAGCCATTCCACTGTACGACAACCTATGTTTGTACGTTTGAGCAATTCCACTGTATGACAAATTTTAATGTTTTTGTAAGGCACAAAAAATTATGTTCACCTTCAAGATAAAGAGAATTAATACTATGTATTTGGTCATTTAAACACATTCAAGTTTACCGCTGGACTCTTGTGCAGAGCACAATGATGAGTAAACCGATAGTTTCCATAACATTAAAAACCTTCAACAGGAGCATCATAATCACTCAGAACAAAAAGGAAATGATATCCAACATAAGCCACAGAGCTGGAAAATTGTAAACAAGTGAGCATTTTGCTTCTTCAGCAGCTTCTCAAGGACAGTTGAGTTCGCAGCTCAAAGAGCTCCAATTTCAGTCACAAGTTTAATCCTGATTGCCATGAACACTCAAATGGCTGTGAAAATATCATTAAATATTCAAATCCAGATTGCCTCATACATTAGAACTGACTGTGCATATATGCCTTCTTCAGTCAGTCTGTTGGTTCACTAACTTTAATCAGCCTGGGGATTAATGCAGTGCACAGTGCGTTAAAGTTGGCAGATAGATCAGTATCAGCAGTCACAAATTCAAATCCAGGTTGCCTATGAAGTTAAACTGGTTGTGAGCATAGGTCAACATACTGCTTCAATGTTTCACTGCATAGTGGATGGGTAGGTGTAGATTTAGGATCAGGTGTCAAATCCTGATTGCCATCAACTTTATACTGATTCTGAACATATTGCTCCTTTGGTCTCTCTGGATGAAAATTGGTGCAGGCTAAAATCAGGAAAGGGCAAAAGCTCCCGGGCCCATTCTTCTTACCCTTGGTGATGCTGAATGCTTTTGCAGATGAAGTGTTCTAGATTTCATCTGCATGGGTAACATTCAAAATAAAATAAACATCCAAACTGGTTCTTATGTCAGTATGCGATATGGGTCAACAGAAGAAAACAAATCTAGACAGAAAAAGAATTCCTCAATTGGTGCCCACAGACCTGTTCACCCCTACAATGCCAGTCAGGAGTAAGCAGACTGTCTGTCAAGAGTTTCATCTGTCTGTCAGGAGTACAGTACTCAGGGGCGGATCTTTCTATTGTTGAGGGGGTATGCACAGCTAATGCGAAGTGGCGTAGCAACAAGCGCGAGCCTGCGAAGCAGGCGAGTGTACTAGGGGGGTACGGGGGCATGCCCCCCCGGAAAAATTTGAAAATAATGGTTAAAATCTGTGCAATCTGGTGCGTTTTGGGCATTATTTTAAGGACTGAAAATAGTATTGTTTTGTGCTAAAAGTCCTCTTTTAGCCCCCCCCCCCCCCCCCCCACACACACACACACACACAAACACCCCTCTGCAAACTCTGATGATAAAATTTACAATAGCAGAACATCTTGCATAAAGGCTTATACAAAGACAGATAAAGTTACTGCAAATAAAACAAGAAATAGCCACTCACATCAGTTTTATTCAAAACTGACCTGATGCATGTACAAGTTTGGTCACACACACACACAAAAAATAATAATAATAATAATAATTTGGAGGTACATAAAACTGTGGTGAGTTAGAATTAGTAATTTTTTTTTCTCTTCTTTCTTTTCCTTTTCTCCCTCCTTTTTTTTTCTTTTTTTTTTTTTTTGTTGTTCACCGCCAGGGGGGTGTGCACGTGCACAAGAACAAGATCCGCCCCTGGTACTGGAATACATTTTTTGAGAAAAAAGAAAACAAAAAGACAGTTAAATTTACTACAAAAACACATTAAAAAGTAAATTTGAAAAAGCATTCACTTATTTATTGCTTTAGCAATAAACGAGCTTATTGTGCGTTGGTTAGCCTGCTCTTGTTGCAACTGCTTCAGTGCTTGTGTCTACCACAGTTCACGTGCCTTTCAATGGCATTTCTACCGCCGTCCGCAACGCTGAAGTCAAGTTTGCAAATTTGCAGTAAGCATAGTTTTCAGACCTTTCGGAGCTCGTTAAGCACTTATGCAGTTCTGATTAAGAAGCATTCCACTTCTGCGTGTAAAGCATCTTCTTTTTGGGTGGTGTTTGTCCACCATCTTCTGCGTTTTTTATTTTCGGCATCGCGTACAGACTAGTCACTTCGAAAACATGCACAAATGCTCGATCACACACGAAAGAAAGTGCGATAGCCGGAAATCGAAACTTGTACAGGAAATTCCGGTTTTTGTCTTATTACGGAAAACTTACGAAACGGAAGAAAAAGCGTCTTTCTACCGAAAAAACTACAATTTTTTTTTCATCGCTTACGTTTGAAACCGGAGTTTTTGTTTTCAAAACGGATAAGCGGATTTTTACAGTCAAAACGGAGAAAATCCGGTCAAACCGGAGGAGTGAACAGCTCTGCGCCCATCAATCCATCATCTTCAATCTATATACCTGACCTGATATATGAGCTAACCAAGCAGTTCAGCAAATTGAATACAATTGTGCCATTGAAGATTACCCACCACAACAAAACCACTTTCCAACTCTCACGAATGATAAATGAAGACTTCACAAATCAGTACTAATATCAGACTTCAGTTAAATAACAGCTGTGATATAAACAAGATATCGCCCATAGCAAGATCAATGTTTGACCAACATTCAGGTTAACGAGGTGGGAGAGTAAGATTAACAACTACGGTGAGTGGAAAAACTTACTTGACATCTGTGGCTGCATAGGACTGGTGATTGTCCATCTGCCGGCTCACGGGGACAGGTGAGGTGGAGGCAGAGGAGGAGGAAGTTGTTGAAGACATGGAAGGCGGGGTCACATCAATGATGTAACGGTTGGCATCGTGGGGAGGAAAGTTGAACGTATGCTGAGAGGTGTTCACCTCTGTGTTGATTATGCCGCAAGTAATCATATGTGTAATTGTGCACTCGTCACATGGACACCTGCTGATGACATCAACTGTCCTGAGCATCGCACAATATTATATAAACATACAGGGACTCACACTGCTGCATGATTGTGAGTGGGAAATGTATACAAGGGTCGCACAAACACGTTTTGCGTTTGTGTATGCAGACATAAAAGACAATTGTTTTTTATTGCACAGAAAATGTGTGTCCATGCTTACAACAGCAAAATCTTGCAGTAAGTGTCAGCCATGTTCAAAACTGGACATCAAATTGGAGAAAGACAGAAGCATGTGCAACATAGTTTCACATACACAGCAATTGCACACAACAACATTCCTACTGAACAAGGTTAAAACCAAGAAGCAAGGAAAACAACATAAAGCAAGGGATTAAATGTGCAACAGTATGTAAGCTTAACCAATAGCTTCCAAAAATGACAAGGCAATGCATACTGGAATAAACTAGAGAGTTCACTGAAAACTACAGCTACACAAACTCAGCACTTTTGCGCACAACTCTTGTCTCTCTCCACATTTATTTATCAAAGCAAACACTAACATTAAATTCCATCACAAAACCGCAAAGAGCATGCTACAGTAGTAATATGAATAGTAGCAGTGTTTAAGACCCTAGTCAAGCATCACTACCAAACCCGCGTAGTCCTCATTAAAAAAATCATCTGATCACAATCACCCTTGATGCTTCAAGTAAGGTCAACTCTATACAAGCAGAATATGGCTATTAGCAGTGTTTAAGACCCTAGTCAATCATCACTACCAAACCTTCATCACCAAAATCATCTGATCACAATCATCGGTGATGCTTCAAATACAAATGGCTAAGCCAAATTGAAAAGAGGATGTTGATAGGTACTCCAAAGTGAATTTTTAATTTTCTTTAACTCAGTTTGGACACTAAAGTATTTACATAGATCTTTTTGTTCTGAACACAGTGGTATAGTTTTTTTCCCCATAGGACAAATAGGTAAAAAGTTATTAATGTTTGAAAATGGCGAATGTTGGCGTTTTTTGGCAACTTTTTGGAATTGAAGAAATTGACAACTTTGGAGTCTCAAAGTGAAGCCAATATTGATACCATAAAGCGGATTTTTGACAGGTAACCCCTTCATATGTTATACTCCAAGCCCAATTTTCTTCAGGCCTATCCCATGTAATGTTCAGCTGTTTTGGTGCTTCAAAGTTGGGAAATCATCAAATTCGCAGTGCGTGCCGGAAAATTATAGGCATACTAGTGTACTACTACGTTCAGCACTCGTTTCGCTGAATAGGCCTACAAGTTCAACATGGCCGCAAGATAACCCGAACACCGTTTGGGTACACTTTTCTACGGCAAAGCGCACCGCGATAGAGTAATGCACAAATTAATAAATACCCAAGTTTTATAAAGGAAAGTCTGCTCTTTATTTCTTGCTAATTTTTAAACTTCTAGTTAAAATCAAACTTACATCAAAATCGCTTTAACCACTTTGTTCGGCTCGTAACAACTCTTTCACACATCAGAGCCTGCCATATTTGATATGTGAATGAAGCTAAGTATCCGAACTTCTCATTGGTTCTTATTTTTAGGCCATCCAATGAAATATCTTAAAGCACTTAGAGTTTGAAACAAGCCACCTCGCAGCAGTCGACGCTGACATTTTGTTTCGCAGCGGCATTCAGCGTTCGGATAGGGGCGTATTCAAAAGCTGTTTTCTCGGAATCTTTCGCATAAACATGCATTAAAAACAACACAGATGTAAAGATTAAGCTTTCAATTTTTATTTGAATACAGCCACTGTTCATTTTGATGCAGTTTTACATTAATAATAAGTGTTGAAAGTGAAGTCAAAACTGAGTCAAAACTGCCGAGCGGACAAGAGCCAATGAAGGCTTTGGATTACCTACTGTTAATGATAAAGTTAATGAAAAAAATCCCTGACAACACAGTCTACAATTAAGTTTTTCCATCACTGAAGCAAAAGTTATAAATTCCTTGCTGAATTTCAGCGCTGAAGAGCATCCACTTTCCTTCACAAGGCATACAATAACTTTACTCTACTTGGAGCATCAAGAGGTTGGGCCAAAGCCTAAGCCTGAATCAGACTTTATTATTTACATGACAACAGTTTCAAATAGTCACCATAACTTTAGAACAAATGGAGTGGATACTATGCAACTGTAGCAAATGAAAAATTACCCATAGCTTCCAAAGATTACAGAATAGTGCACAATAGAATAAACTTGAGACCAAAACTGTAAAGAGTTGACTAGAATCATGAAAAACTAGAAGGGCAAAGCCCATATGACTCACATGCTCCTTACGGAACTTGCAATATTTAACAAGAAAATGAGTGCCCAGAAAAAACAAAATGAAATGGTGGCGTTAAAATGCAAATACCAACTTTGATCTTTCTATGCTCTTGACCTTGAGATGACACTGACCTCCGACTCCAAATACACTCATGTACTATTAAATAAAGTACAGCAAAAGTTGTATTATGCCCCCCAAAAAGGTGACCTGTGGATGACCTTGACCTTCAGTGATCTTGACACTCATGTGATGTCTTATTAAATAACCCAATGTTGTTGCATACTAAGGGTTAAATAAACAGCCATCCCACTGTACGATTACCTATTTTTTGTACGTTTTTCAAAGGCATAAAATGACCTTGATCTTCATGAGCAACGTAAAACCGGAACACATATAAAAGATCAATCTGTCATCTCTAAATACAACAAGTTTGGACTTTATATTTCTCATAGTTTAGGGTCAAGGTCACTTTAAAATACCTATACAAACTGACTTTGGACAGCTCCAGTGACCTTGACCTTGAAGACATCAGATTTTATTTGGGCACTTATTCAGCTGTGGATCCATGGGTTCTAGGACCAAGAGCTAAGTGTGGTTTTAAGAAGTATTGGACACTAAGAGTTAATGTGCATGAGCTTGAATAAATGTACACAATAAACAAATACCAATAAGAAATTTAAAAGCGATCAACTGCTAACCTTTTCCGGCTACACCTTGAACAGTGTGACTCTTCCATTGCAGGTTTTTGTCCTGTAAGCATGTTGCGCATTGTCTCAGTAAACTGGGCCTCCATACTG
Source organism: Oncomelania hupensis (assembly GCA_036898135.1). Lineage (NCBI taxonomy): Eukaryota > Metazoa > Mollusca > Gastropoda > Littorinimorpha > Pomatiopsidae > Oncomelania > Oncomelania hupensis. The sequence continues at coordinate 69,189,886 of CM072511.1, read as the reverse complement.
AAACACAAAAATCACCATTTGTTGCAACTTAACAGTGTATTCCACCGGAGACTCAACCATAGACAATCAATTAAAAACAAAATACATTTAAATAAAAATTAATGTAAACACTTTCCAAATCACAATAGCAATTTGTGTGAAATATAAAAAGATATATTTTTAAAAAAGATGTAATGAGACACAGGTTAAAATGTTATAAAACAGAAAAATCTGCCATTTGGAGTTAAGATGTTGACAGGTAAAAGTTTCACAAATGATCAAATGCTAATGAAAAAAAATGATGAAAGCAACTAACAAATAATAATAATAAACATGGTGAGCAGAAATTCACACATAACAACACGAAGTATCAACAAAATTATTTTGCTTGTGATCTGTACTCACTCGCCTACCACTGCCTAATATACAGAGTTCCATTTGTCATTTCACATTCTTGTCATTTTTATTTTTGCATGTCACAGTTATTTGTTAGCAATTCCTTTTGTTTGTTTGTTTTGTTTTTGAAATAATAGGATTTGGGATAATTCTTGACACCCAGGTGAATGAAATCCTCAAATGTTTGAAAAATGTTTTTCAGCAAACGTATGACAGTCATAGCACAGCAAAAAGCAGAACTCCCCACCAAATTGTATCCACACTTATTATCAACCACTAATTAAAACCATTAGTCTGTTGGATACCAAAAGAAGGCCATTGATCACAGTAAGTTTGAAGTCATTGGCAACCTGGACACCTTATGAACCTGTGACCCTTGAAATATTCGCTCAATGCTCTCCCCAACTAAATAGCTTTAACAAAGATGTGCTATTTTTAACTAGGAGGTCAAGATTGTTGTTGACGGTAATTTTATTTATTGATTGTAATACTTCTTACTTAACCTTATAATAATTTATTAATTATGTATTGCATGAATTGATTCATTTATTTGTATTTAAATATGATTTTGAATAAATTCATTCCAATGAGCTGAATGGTGTCAAAAAGTCACAATAATATGGTTTTTCCACAAGTTAACCAGAAAAAGTGCTTTATAATACATTATATTAAACATCTTATGTGACAATAATTTTCTAAATGGTAGTGACAATGAATAGGCATGTTTTTGAGGAAGTAATTCCCAGAGAATGTAGCAGGTTTTGCTGATGGCAGAGCATGCAATGCAATGAATGATGTAGGCAAAACTAAGAAAAAGCAGTTGAAGGAGAGTGGGAAAAGTGGCAGAGGAAGTAGAGTGGGAAGTTTAACTGTAATACCGATAGCATGTTTGGACTAGTGGGGGGAGTCAAAGGCAATTTTTATTTTTACAATTAATCCTTCAAAATTTACAAAGAAGGGTTATCAACAAATCTACACAATTTCATTCACCTTCAGAAATGTAGTCTAACACACAAAAAAAGCAAATACTCACATTTTTTTGGTAAAATGTACATGCCTACAAGCTGTTTTTCACATTTTACACCCAAATTCTCTTCTCCTGACATAATATTTTTAAAAGCTCTTTGTCCGAGATCATTTCAGTAAGCTCTTCAGTGTCCAGACAGAGAACCCAAAATATGTGAAGAAAGAGTTACAAAAATGGCAGCCGCCTGTATTCACATCAGTAAATGTAGGAAGAGAAACCACAACAAAAGGTTGAGGGGATATCATTCTGAGGACAAAACTGGGGTCAAGGGACACCACAAGTGTAACCAACTATTTAAGGCAATGGGTAGATGAAAATTCTGTTTTCTCAAATCATAAACCAAATTAGTTGACATTTTGTGTGGTGTTGTGGTAATAGTAAATAACTGCCCCCCACCCCCCACCCCCCCACAAAAAAAATCAACTCTTTTTTTAAATCTGTGTCTGCCAGTTGCCATGGAAACTAGAATAAACAGCCACCTTAGATTTTTTAGACACTGTATTAACGCCACTCTATTGTTAATTTAAACTCCAAATTATGCACAAAGGTATATGTTATCAATATGCACAGACTGACCAAACAACAATTGTCTAACATTTTGTATTTTTTATGACGTTTTCCCCCCTGAAACATTCTATAAATATAACTCTGAGCATAAATATAAAAAAATTATAACTAAGAAAATATTTGAATGAGATGAAAAATCTTTCCTAAATCTATGTGGGGTAAACTCAACTGCAATTGGGCAAAATCTTACATTCATCAATCCAGTACTTGTTGAAATATGTTGTTTCCAAAAGAAATTCACATAAAGAAATCAGGGATGAAAAGTGGGTAAGCTAAAAAAGCCTGAAATTTTTTTGTTTTCCGGTCAGGGTCCAGGGGCCGCCGTAAGGTCCAGGGGCAAAGCCCAGGTGGGGGGCCTGGAGGGCGAAGCCCCCCATACGCTGAACGCTTTATAGCATTTAAAACCCAAAAAGAATGGTTTTAGTTAGAGATCAAAGAATATTCAAGTGTTATTGGCGGCTATCACGTAGATCCAGTGCCTTAACTATATGTGTATGTAAGGGAAGTAATTTGTTACGGAAATAGCGGGATAAAAGAACCCTAATCCTACCCCTAACCCATAAAATAAAGTTTTACTTCACATATTAATATGTGTGGTACCGCGTTGTTATTCAATCAAATTATTATTTTTCAAATTGATTTAATTCTAATGACACCAAAGTTTACATTATCCTGTTCTTTCCGTAACTAATTATGTCCCTTAGTTAGAGGCACTGGATGTACATGCCGTAATTTTTATTAATATCCTCACAAACACAAAAGTAAAACTTACTTGAAAACCCTCCCTCCAAAAAATCTTGGAACTTCAATTTTTTTATCTCGGGACGGCAACCATTTCCCTCAGAAAATCGCGGATCCGAGGAGAGTTCTGCAGCCTGACAGGAACTGATGCTTTACGTTTCGAACTGGCGCGTTGTCTGTCAAGATTGCCGCCTAGCAACTAAGGTTCGTAGCAACGAGTTTTCTTGAGAAGGCCGATTGTTTAATAATTAAAAGAATCTTTGATTTTTCGGCTTTGTTGTGTTTATGATTTTATCTTCAACTGATACTTAGCAGTCCCAGTTGTGTTTACGACTTTTTGACGAAATTATGATATGAAAGAGAATCAGCTAAAAATACACAGTACATACCAGCAGGTGTGGTTCCCCACCTGACTGAAGCATAACTGCTGCGATGCTTCGGCGTTTCCATGTGTTTTCGGATTGCTTTAAATCCTGAAGTTCCATAGTTGATCAGCTTCTTGCCAGCGCAACAAATGCACTTCGCATAGCCATCCTCGTCGAACCCCCGTTGGGGTGCCGGGGGTTTCAGTATAAATAGTATCCCCACTTTCTGGAAATTTAGTGCTTTAAATTCCCACTGTCGCTGTCTTTCTCAATTGCTCTTTCTCATTCCTGCTCTTTTCTATCAATCTGCTATACTATCGTCTTCTTCACTAGACCAGTCTCCTACCTTTTTTCTTGAAAACTCTTCCGGGACAAGACTCCTTGTTTGTGTATGAGGTCTGTTGGATCAGCTTGGGAATATTGGACGCTTTCTGCCAGGTGGTCACTAGGGCTTCCTATGATGTTATTATTAAGCAATGTAGGCATTTTATATGTATGTGTTTTGTTGATAATTTATAATGATGTTTGTATTCTATTTTGTTTTTGTAAACGGGGGTTCGATAAGTTGGGGTGAAGCCTCAGCTGTCCCCTGCGTGGGATGTCTTTATTGTAAAGTGACTGGCTGGTGGAGAGCTTTCGGTTTTACCACTAGGGTTGTTTCAGCAGATCTTTTATGCGGATCGGGGGTTGTCCGGTCCTGAATTGGCTCGGAAGAGTCCGCTGGACCTAAAGCAATAATAATGTAATGTAATGTAATGTAATCCTCGTCGATCTTCCTTATCACATCGCCGACACGAATGTCTTCAACCTTTTGGTCTAGCCAATCCCATCGGAATTTGTTCTTGATGTCTTTTTTTTCTTTAGTTTTTTGGACTTCATTTGATTTTCTTAAAATCACTCTGTGCGCCATTTTTTCACAATACCGAGGTGTGTGCGACTGCGCGGCGTTTGCGACTACGCTGCTTCCTGTAACTAAGGAACGCTCACAGAAGCGCAGAAGCAGACAAATAAGTGCAAAAGCACGCAAAGACGTGCAAGACGACCCCATGAAAATAAGCCGGAAACCTAAAAAAAAAGCCGGATAGCTGACCAAAAAAACCCTGAAAAACCTGAAAATTTCATCTCTGAAATGAGCAAATGAGAAAACCCACCAAGAAAGATTAAGGTAATTTTCCGGCAAATATATTACAATTGCTGGTATTTATGGGCAGATTTCATAGTTTGCAGACTGGAACAGCACATTTTTTGTATATTACATATTTAACAGACTGGAAAAGCACAGTTTATGTCTATCCAATAAGCTGGATGCAGTCAGTGAAAATACTTCATAACAAGGTTACATAAGCGCATGTATGCATACATGTACTGTTCATATTATTATGTCAAAATACAGTATGTCAATGCTACTACTAACTTATTAAGGCCTAACTGTAAAAACAAAGGGGAGATGATTGCAACTATTTTTGTATATGATGAAAAGTGTGTATTTATAATGAGGACAACTGCCGCCTTGCAAAAACCTGTCTGTTGTGTGTCTTACACTTCGCTGACCCATGGATACACTGCCAAATCGCATCAAAAGGCAGAAATAAAACCCTATAATCAGTTTCTAGTTGCACTCCAGCAAGCTGTGCATGAACCTTCCTTATGTAAGTAGCTGTCTGCCCAAAAACATGATTTTCCAATTCAGGAAGCTGGCCATGGACAGTCTTTTGATGCATTCCAGGTAAGCTGATGGACTCACAAAAATTGTTGAATGTGATTAGCCTAACACACAGACCCAGGCAGCAAATACTGTCTGCCTACTGACATCAAACATTTTTGTCTTATTTGTTTGGATGCTAGATACCACTTAGTGATTTATTCTGAACACTGTAAAGACTTGTCCATACACAACTAGCCCTTTGGGATCGTTGATGTCCACCAGGGGTCAAACTTTCATTTTTACACAAACACTGTCACCTTCTCTATTTCACTGAAATCAACTATTCCCCTTCTCTTTTTTTTCTGCTCACAGTCTCTATCATTTGCATCATCACATTCACCATTATCGACTAAGAAAGATGAAGTGGTTGTTTCACCAGAAACTACACTTTCATAAGATTCAATCTTGAACTGTGTATGTTTTTTCCACCAGGAATATCAGGCAACTGTGTAAAAGCAGTTGGCTTTGCCATAGTCGAACAAGTGGTTGTCAAAGTTGATGCCACCGGTTGAGCAGAGCTAGACATTTTTAATACACAATTAGTTCGTTGGCTGTAACATGCTCATGTAAAATGTTCCTAAGATGTTGCTTCTTCCTCTTCTTCCCTTTTGGAGTATTGCAGATGGTTGATTTTTTTTCATGCGAACCATTTTGATACATGCTGTGGAGCAAATTCAATTCAAAGACTTGGCCATCTTGGATGTAAACATATTCCACAGACCAGTTTCAGCAAATCCGTGGCACAAATACACATAGGTTACCCATAGTAGGAAGTTCCCATCGCATTCCTAGATCAAAGTAGGATCAAATTAACACGCATTTGAGCTGAGATTGAACAGAATTTCCCAAAGATACAAGCTGCCCTGTGCAGGGGAGAAAATTATGTTTACAATGGTATGTGATACACTGGGTTTCATCTCGTACAAAAACTTGTTGCTAAGGTGAACAAATCGATAATTTTTGCAATTGCTGCAACTCAACTTTAAGGGGTAAGAGTGTTTGAACATCATTATTGACCATAAAGCGAAATCTTAAATAAAACAATTTACCGCAGATAGAAGAAACAATGATTTATACTGCCTAAACTACAGTAAAAATCTCTAAATACAGAAATTTGTCAACAATTTTTAATTTTGACCTGCCCATTGCCTTAAACTTTAGACACGTTCACTTCATCCCTTTAATCCATCCACTAACCTCCACCCCTAAATAGTAGGTGGACAGAAAGAAGAGGAAAATAAGATTTAAACCTGTGAGGTACTGTAGCTTGTGGGTTGTGCTTGAGAACTTGCTCCTCCAAATACTTTCTCTGCTGCTTGAAAAACTCCCAGTCCTCCTTCAACCATCTCTGCTTTACCTTCAGTGCATTCTGCCAAAATAAATAAATAATATTTAAATACAAAATTTCAAAGTTAATTAAGAAGAAATGAAATAAAATAAAGTTATTTATATCCCACCTGACTAAAAGATATTCCAGTTCCAAAAGTAGAGTAGTATTAATTAACCAAATTTTTTTTAGTAATATTTCATCTGCAATCAAAGGAGGTAGGCAATAAATGGTCAAAATCTTTACAATGTATATTGATGTATGAAGAAGTAGAAAAAGAAAAAGAAGATGACGACTTGTGATTGGAGGTATAAATAAACATCTTAAATGCAGAAGACGTGTAAACTTGTTAGAGGCTGTTAATAATGCACACATCTATATACAAACATTTCATAATTACAAAAAGTTGCTTTAACGTGCAGGGCACATTATTTAGTAAAACAGTCTTGTCAAGAGCATTCTCAAGGAAGATATCATGGCTGACATTTGGTAATTATTACAATTTGAGTGTATATCTAATATGTCAATGTTAATATGTCAACAGTTACTGTGCATCACACACAAATATCTTTGTGCAAATGGGGACAATAAAGATTCGTTATTCGTTAATTATATCCACGCAACAATACAATGCTCAGGGCAAATAAAAACCTTTTTGGACAATGTGAAAAGATTTGACATCATAACCTATGCCCAAATTGCTGAAAACAGCCTCTGACAAAAATACATAAAAGAAGCCACTACTTCAAAACATATGTTCCATCTTCATAAATCAGATAAGACTAAGATGAGGTGCTTTTGATGAGCAGGTATTATAATAGCCAGCAAGAGCAAAATGCAAAAAGAGCACAGACTGCAAATCTATCCCCATGCATCAAGGAATGAAACAGCAAACCTGCTCCTCATTATAGTGGTCGATGAGTTGCTGACAGTCGTGCCACAGGACCAATATCACAGACATTTCATTTCGAAAGCCGACAAACCGCTTCATTAGGTTGGGGTAAGTGTCTTCCTTGTACGACTCCTTATCCAACGCTCCATCTCTGTAAATATGGTAGAATCATGTACCCTTTACCAGTACAACAATTATCATGCCGATTTCCAAAATGAAAATTACCTTTATTCCAGGTAAACAATAACAACAATTATATGTAGTATCAATAATTAATGAATAACATTACATTACATTATTATTGCTTTAGGTTCAGCGGACTCTTCCGAGCCAAATCAGGACTGGACAACCCCCGATCCGCATAAAAGATCTGCTGAAACAACCCTAGTGGTAAAACCGAAAGCTCTCCACCAGCCAGTCACTTTACAATAAAGACATCCCACGCAGGGGATGGCTGAGGCTTCACCCCAACTTATCGAACCCCCGTTTACAAAAACAAAATAGAATACAAACATCATTATAAATTATCAACAAAACACATACATATAAGATGCCTACATTGCTAAATAATAACATCATAGGAAGCCCTAGTGACCAACTGGCAGAAAGCGTCCAATATTCCCAAGCTGATCCAACAGACCTCATACACAAACAAGGAGTCTTGTCCCGGAAGAGTTTTCAAGAAAAAAGGTAGGAGATCGGTCTAGCGAAGAAGACGATAGTATAGCAGATTGATAGAAAAGAGCAGGAATGAGAACGAGCAAATGAGAAAGACGGCGACAGTGGGAATTTAAAGCACTAAATTTCCAGAAAGTGGGGATACTATTTATACTGAAACCCCCGGCACCCCAACGGGGGTAATTAATGAATCAATAAATGACATTATTTAACCATTAAAAACATTTTTGGTTAATCAAATTCAAACTTTTTAATGAGAAACTGTAAATGCTCTCTTCCCAAGTTAATATTTATGATGAATTCTACACATACGTGGGCGTCTCGGGCGGTTTGAGTTAGATCCTGTATCTGCCAGCGCCTTGATCCTTAGGCTAAGGTGCCTTACAAATGACGAACATTATTATTATTATTATTACATATACTTTTACTTTAGTTTTATCACACTAGAAAAGAGAGAAAAAATAATATGTTTTTCTATAGTGCACTAACCTAAGTTGTTGACAGAGAGTCTCCAAACAGTTCTGAACAGCAGGCTCTGTGTAAACGATAGAGTGATATAAGTGTTTGTTATGAAGTTCCCAGGTGACATTGAATCGCCGCAGGTGGTCCTTCTGAAACACAAAACCAAAAATCATACTGCAACATTTGTACAATTCTGGGTTTGTAATGGTCTGGAGTTTAAAAAAAAGGAAATTGATCAGACTCCAGGGGCCAGCCGGGGAATGCCCCTTTCACCTCCCTATCCATCTCCCTCCTTGGCGAAAACAAATTGTTGCATTTTAATTAAGCATTTTTGATGACCAAAAATCATAACATAGTGAAGGAAAGGCTTGCTTACACACAGCTGAACTCGTGAAGTGGCCTGTCTGTATCGATGCATAGCTCACAGTTATTATACACCAACAAAGTCCAACTACAAATGTAAGTTTAAACACACACTGGCGCCCAGCTGACAGCCCCCTCCAAATTTAGTTTTAAATTTGTCATACATTCTGATGCACAAGACACATCTTGAAACAGTGTTTTCATTGGCAATGGTTTAGTTGGGTTTGTTTGAAGAATTTGGAGAGATTGTTTTTTGGTTTTTTTTGTGACTGAAGTTTCTCTAAACAGGTTTTTGAGGTGTTTTACCAACACTGACTGAATCCTGGGTGCAGAACACTGGCTTCACAGATTGTGTATCAGCAACACTGACTGAAGGTTGAAAGATGCATACCGACCACAGATTGCGCATCAGCAACACTGGCTGAAAGGTTAAGTGCTGCAAACTTTCCTCATAGTTGCATGAGACTGCTTAGCATGCACAGTTCTGTGTTTCCATTTGACTTAAGGACACGCACAAAACATGTTTTCATTGGAGGAAAATTGTTGTCAAACGTTTTTGTTCTGCGGAAAACAATCTGTTCTCGGCAGAAATATTTTTTACAATAGCGGAAATCTGCAGAACCGTGGAAAATAACAAGCCCTGACAATTACCTGTGTATCTCCTCAGAGGACCTCTCAAAAACAGGCATGAAAAAAAAAAGAGCAAATTTAGTAGAGATTGCAAAAGAGGACATCGACAGCACAAAGCGCCTAGCATCCCCCTTCCCCCTCCTCATCTACCCCCTTAGAATTTTGTTAAAAACACAGATGCAAAATATCGTGGAATAGCCCAATAGTGCTGGAATAAACGGTGATATAAAACTTGATTTTGGGGAGAAATAGACTAGTCAGGGTAAAATAAGAAGGATGCAGGAGTGTAATCATGCAAGATATTGACTAAAATTGTAAGAATTAGGCCATGCATTTGTGTTGAAAATGAACCCGCAGAAGATTTATTCAATCTTTATTGACACAATTTCGGGATCTGTAGTGGTCCAATTGTCAGCTGTTACAGCCAAATGAACTGTATAAAAAGCTTTAGATTGTGTATTTTTTGCAGCAGGCTACTGTTGTCATCGACCTTCACCCATTTCAGCAATTTTGGAAGACTGACAGTCGGATACAGTGTGATAATCTCCCTCCATTTAGCGCAAGATTAGCACGAGGAGCAATTGCAAAAAAACATGTGCTTCACTTGCAAGGGGGGCCCATATGCATTGGATTCAGGCCTATTCTCATACTGTAAAAAATAAAACACATCAATCAATTAGGCAGAGAACTTTGAGACCTAAAACCCTGAGCCGTGGTGGCTCATACACTGTTTATTTGATAGGCCTTAAAAGTAAGGATTCAAGCTCAATATTTTCCAGCCACCGATTCAAATTATAAAAAATCTGCGAAGTCATAGTTTTCCTATGTGGGAGCGTGAGAGAGAGTGCGCTTGAGCAAGTGTTTGTGCATGTTAGAGAGCTATTAGTTTTTATATATATTAACTGTTAATAGTTCATGAGTTTTCCTTGTTTTGTTTTAACTATTAAAGTTGTTCTGTATTCATGTAAGCGCTAGATAAGGCGGATAAATATTCACAACAAATATTAATATTAATAATGAGCAATAAGTATACGACTTACCAATGAAGAGAGATTTTCGGATACAACGCGAGCCACGTTGCTTAGGTTGTAGTACTCATCTAGCAACATGCTCATGATGTCTTTTGCCCTTGGGGGTGTGTAGCAGCCCTCGTTGATTTTTTTACGGAGGTTCACCTTTTTCTCCAACACAAACTCTCGGACTTGAGATTCCAGCCGTTGAAACAATTGGTGGGGATCTCGACTACACAATCTGTACACAACAAAATCCATTATGTTACAAAGCATGTTAGACTAAAGTAAGAAAATAAAACGCTGTCAGCAATGTAAGAATATTTTGTGCTTTGTTTTTTAAGAAAGCTTGTAATATTTGTACTCCTAATAAAAAAAAAACAACAACAAAAAACACTTTTCAGACTTGCCTGTATTTTGAAATATTACACTGTATGAACATCTTTATGTTGCTATCTTTACAATTATTCTTTACTTTAGTTATGTTGCTTGATTTGAGTGTATAATACTGCTCCACTAATCTGAGCTATAAGCATTGATTTTCACAAAGTCTGATATTGATTTTTTGTTTACTATCTTAAATTTGATTTTGTGGTGCCATTCAAACATTCATGTTTTGTTTTTTTTTAAGTCTAAAAATAAGTTTTAAAAGATAAAACGCAAGTTATACAGTGGAACCTCTGGTATCCGTCTCTCTTGTATACGACTCCCTCGGTTATGTGACCTGAAAACTTCTGACAGATTCACTACCAATAATAAATGACCTCTGGTATGCGACAACTTTGTTTATGTGACCAGCGACCTTGTCTTAAGCCCTTTATATGACCGTCTTAGGCAATTTAAAAGAGATATCAGTTAATTTATTGACTGTACCTTTCGTTTTTTCTCTCATGTTAGTGTATGCCTGCTGTTGTCTGCTAGTTCTGGTTTGCAAGTAAGGGACATTACTCGCGCAAGTAAGGGACATTACTCGTCTACACTGGCTTGTCAAAATGGCATCAGGCAAGAGGAAAGTTTTGAGTTTGGCAAGGAGAATGAAAGTGATTGAAGGAAGTCAAAAGGGGGAGAGTTGTTTGTCTATTGCTAGAAGTTTAGACGTTGGGAAGACCCAAATTCAGCTTATCGTAAAGGATAAAAAATTATGACTACATACCCCTCCGACCCTGACCTCCCCTTACCTCTCCTCCCCTATTTCCGGTATAAGGCCACCTCTATTATAAGACCGTTTTTTCTCAGATTTTGGACGGTCATATACCGGAGGTTCCACTGTAGTTACATTGTAAATCACCACAGACTTCGATCCCTATCAATACAATAAAATATATACACATATGTATGAAAATAAAGAAAACATTCAGAAAATGTGTCCCTCACTTGTCAACCTGCTCCCTGAAAGTGGCAGCCTCTTCATTGCTGAGACTGACAATCTCCATGGAGTATAGCCCTCGCACAGTCGTCCGCAATGCAGAGTATGTATCTTGAAGTGCCCTGGTTTCTTGCTCCGCTTGCTGGGAGATCTGCCGCCGCTCCTTGCAAGAATCACATGAGCACATGGCCCCATTGGGTAGCAGTGCCTCACTGGTGCTAGGAAAGCTGAACTCGGACAACAAGCTGAGCGCTCCTGTATCCAAGCCTAGATCCTGTGTTGTCAGAAAATAAAACAGTTAACAGTCCATTATCAAGTCTCAAAGGTTGTTCAAACTAATATGGTGCTGCAAATGTCCACTAGTCTTAGAGGACGCTAGACATTGAAATTCATCGCCAATCTGTTAGTAGCTTACTACAAAATCTTTTAAAATAATGACTACTAAAGTACTATTCTTATCTTTATTCGTAACAATGAACATAAGTCATAATAATGACACAATGTCTTTCCTTATCATTTTTTTTTTAACAAAAGGCAAGAACGACATTGTTCTGCAACAAGTTACTGTACTCATCGAAGTATTTTAGTTTTCTTCAGTCGCAATGTCAAGGATGCCACAGCACGTTATGCTTGGTCCGGACTTATGTTTTCATTGCAGGAATTAGGCACGGTGGTCTAATGGTAGTGCTTTGGCTTGCGGATCTGAAAGTCCCGGGTTCGAGCCCTGTCCGGGCCATTGTGTTGTGTCCCTGGGAAAGACACTTTACTCCCATTTCCTACTCCTTCGGATGAGAGTATAAACCGAGGTCTAGTCTGTGTGTCGCATACATTCCATCATAACGGACTTTAAAGATCCTGACGCTCATGTCCTAGACGTGCAAGTGCCGGTAACAAGAACACACCCAGCATGCACTTGGTCCTTCTCCCCCATCCCCGGCTGGCCAGGATAGTGCTCAGTTGTCCGGGCGTCAGACCATGCGCCCAAAGGCTGCAGGTGGGCATCTCGGGTGGTTTGAGTTAGATCCTTATCGGCCAGCGCCTAGAGTCTGGTCAAGTACAACAAGATAAGTGCGCTATAAAAATCTTCAATAATTTTAAAAAAAAAAAAATTAGAACATGTTCTATTCTCTAAATCTACACTGGATTTGCATGAGATTTTATCGTAAGCTTGTTGTACAACTTATTGCAGCGTGTGACTGGGTAAATCTTATGAGAATCGACAGGTCTACTGGGGCTTAACCTACCTGCCCCAAGTTCAAGTCAATACAAGGCATAGGGATCTCAACAATACTGCAGTGCAAATGTACCAATCCACAATGAAACCGTTCCAGTCAAATATTATTAAACTCATCCTGATGAATTGTAATACAAGTACACATTTTTTAGATAAATGGGGTACTTTTTATGCTTAGATATTTTAGTGCTATTTTGGGGTGATGTTTTACTCAAAATGACGAAGAAAAAAAGGTATTTGCTCTTCTGTTGGCCATCATTGTTGCCATGTTGGACTAATTAGCTCGTAGTAGTAGTAGTAGTAGTAGTAGTAGTAGTAGTAGTAGTAGTAGTAGTAGTAGTAGTAGTAGTAGTAGTTGTTGTTGTTAGTAGTAGTAGTAGTACTAGTAGTAGTAAAAGAAGAAGAAGAAGAAAGATAAATTCTTTGCTCTGTTCAAGTGTGGTTGTGATAGATGAAATTGGTTTAAAGAAATTAATCCACTTTAAAGTTAACACAGAACGACCGACGGCGGACGGACAGACAAAAGAAATATATGTATCAATTATATTTGGAACTCATCTGGCACAGATTTACAAAAATTTGGAATAAATTGGGAGTTGGGGGAGGTGAGTACATAGACTCCATTGCTGCAAGCATGCAAGTCAAAAAAAAATTTCATTACCTGTCTAAACTGCCTTGCCTATGATACAAAACGACAGTGAATGTCAACATCAGCATAGGAACATAAAAATGTACATTTTGTGACAATTATAGAATTATTTGTGTCATGCATTTTTAATGACATTTTAATATAATTTGTTTCAAACTTAAAGGAATGTCTTACAAGGTCAAACTTGCGGTTTGTTTCACCATCAGTAGTGCGGCGACAGGACTGACACACCCAAACAGGAATCTGAAAAACAAGATCTACCTCTTGAAATTTTGTATCTTGCCTTAACATGAAGTATCACTCATTCACTATTACACAGAAAAAAAGAATAAAATAGTATGGTTCAGGTAGTTTGTGTTCTCATTTTCTAGATTTGCAAACTCTACAAACTATATTTACTTCTTCACTGGTCAAAAATCACCACAATCCAAATAAGCCCTTGAAACATGAGCTTATACTCTTCACATCACACTTAACAGTGCCATAGGTAACAATGCAATGGATTATAAATGTGTCAACCAAATAAAGTTAATTCAAAATAAGCCTATACCTTTTACTGCATTTAAAAAAATTTCTTATCCTCTATCTTAAATAATATATATATATATATATACACTCATAACAATTTGTAAAAGAAGTAAATGAACAAAAACACAAACAGTAACTGATTAAGTGAGTAACGGACAACTAACCTGTTCAAAAGCATGTCCATCTACATCAACTTTGGTGTCATCCTCAACTGCAAATATAACTTAGTAATGTTAAAACCAAAGAACAGTTAGTTATGTGTTAACAAAACAAATGTTTCAAACAAGTCTAATGAGTAACTTAAGGTGAACGAGATTTACAATAATGACTCAAAATACTGTTATCTGTACATATGCAAAATTCTTATCACCTTTACCATGATTCAGCTTCACAACACTAATTTTCCTACAAAGGCAGGCAGCTGTGACAATTAATGTCAAATGCAATTGTTCCTAAATGATGGTAGTGTAACAGCTTCTAGTTCAACATCAGTGTCATTGTCAGCAATCCATAAACACAGAGTTTAAAATACTACATGTATCCTTTTATAATTATTCAGTCAAGGGTCACATTTACTGCAAATTACATATTCTTAGAGGATGCAAGTTTTTGTGACAATAGACACAATTTTCCTGTAGGTCTGCATATACTGAGATTCAAAATTAAGAGTGTCACCAGACCCTTGATCATTATCTTACAAAGGCAGACAACTGTGACAGTTTAAAAGCATAAATTTAACCCCTTCCCTGCAAAAAGTAAAAAAGCGCATCTGTATTCCTGTATGCCGGAGCAAAATGTGACTTTTGAGGGTGTATTCACTAAAACGTAAATAATTCAGGTATTTGAAGCGATATCTCTTAGATATTATTATTTGGCAGTTTTTTTTCTAACATCCCTGGCTTCAATTTCAAGTGAAAATAGTTTCATTTGACAAGACATACATTTTTTAGTAATTATTTATTCTTGGTGTTTTTTTCTCCGTGATAGGCATTTTCGGAACTTAAAAACGCACTTCATCATAAAAATTTGTGACAGAACACAACAAAAAAACTGGTGTAATAAAAGGACAAACATCAACCACTCAATAAACTCCGTGGTAATCAACTTTACTGCTAAATCATCCACAGAAATAAGGGTACAGAGACATTTGGTTCGTAGCTGACAACATTATCATCATCAATCCCTACCTCCGACAAAAGAGGATAGTGCTGGTTGCAATCAGTTTCTTCCTTGTCTGCTTCGTTGTCACTTCTATCTCTAAGGTTTTCATCATCACTGTCTTGACCATTTAGGACCTCTTGAAGCACTTCAAGTGCTGAATATTATCTGAAAAGAGACCTCATAGTGCCCCCACGTCGTCCACCGTCCGCCACATTGGTTGACGACTGAACACTGAGAATTCTGAAGTTTCCAAACATACGCAGATTTCGGTTTTTGCAATTTTGTCTAACGGTCAAAGGGAAGAAACCGTTTGTTCTAGATGTCTAACTGCTCTGCCAATGGTTACTGTGGTTACCTCCCTTCTTGGGTGAATACAGAATGCTGACGAATAACACACGAACGACGTTCGTAGTTGGGCACACAGGAAGCAGAAAAGGGGTTAAGATTAGCTCAATTGAATTGTATGTCGTGTTGGCATTACAAATGAATATCTTTTGGTAGAATTACACAGTGGTTCACTTGGTTCAGTCAGGAATCATTTTTACAACTTAGGATAGGATAGGATAGGATAGTTCCTGAAAGTTTTGAAATAACTTCTTGCTTTGGGTAAAAAACAACCATATTGGACAGTGAATGCAATTTCCCCCAATTCTCCGGAATCCTAAAGGGACTTGAGAATAGATTGAATGATCTGCTAGTGTGACATCTGTTCAGTGAATGTAACAACATCATTTACCTGAGCCTTCACTGCTAGAGGGCAAGGATTCAGTCCTATCGGCCCCACACAGCAAGCACTTCTCCTTATCCAGGTAAGGGTTGGGACCACGGTTGAAGTGCAAAATGGATGCCTCATCATCAGGTGCATCCATAAGCCGAGCGATACGCTGTATACCCAAAAGATAGTTTTTAAAGAGCTGTCAGACTGCAATTAAAAACTATGCAAAGTCATAACCCTTCTTCCATGACATCAGAAATAATGTCAAAAGTAACTTGATGTGAACCAAATATCAACAGACAATACAATAAAATTACAGGAATTATAGTTATTCCACTATCTTCACACTGGCCTGCCATCTTACCCACTTCCATTAAAGCCACACGTAGTTGTGTTATTCTTCAGTGTTGATGTGAATGCAGCATAAACTTTTATTACTTGCTACTGCCACTGAATCATCACATTTATAAACATCCTTCTGATGAGAGTATAAACCGAGGTCTAGTCTGTGTACGCATGCATTCCATCGCATGGACTATAGTAGTATAGATATCCTGACGCTCGTGTCCTAGACTGGTTAGTGCTGGCTACACAAATACACCCAGTATGCACTAGGTCTTTTCTCCCCATCCCCAGTCACCCAAGATTATGCTCAGTCATCTTGGTGTCAGACTTTGCACCCAAAGGTTGCAAGTGGGCGCCTCCAGTGGCTTGAGTTAGATTCTGTTTCGGCCAGCGTCTTGAGCAGCTCTTGACCTGGAACTGCGTAATTTAAGAACAATTAAATAAAGAAACAGCCAATTAAGTCAAACATTTAATATATTAAAGGTCTAAACGGCAAGAGTTAAACAAATAGGCTATCTTTAACAGAATTACAGTTGTAAAAGTAGGCGTGGCAGATGCAGGACAGTTTTTTGAAAAAACAAATTTCAATACAGGAAACTACTTATTATTAAACATATCGGTTTCATCATAGGAAACAAAAGCAAACAGTATGCAGCAACAGTCATTCCAAGTTTTGGTGTTATGCTTATGCACCATGCATACCTCTGGACAACTGGGACTGTTCTGCTCCCAAATTTGGCAATCCGCCATCACGATCATCGAAGCAAACACATCTGTGATATACTTCTCAGACAACAAGCCAATCAATGTACCAGCATGAAAAAGAAACACCTATACTATCAGGTGTCGATTAAAAACTACATTACTAATACAAAAGCTAAAACAACAATTCACCGTTTCTATTTGTACCGACATGAATGGTCATGTTTCTAGTTCTACTTTAGCCTTCATCGACTGCTTTATGTAGTTACTTTATTACACAACATTTTAAATACAGGACACGCAGCAATTGTCTGGCTATTATCAAACAAGTATGAGTTTGTGTAAGGTTACCTCGGCATCTGAGTTATCCTCGGTTACGACTTCGATGACTTCATTCGCCTGTGGGATAGCGGCCGAGTATTTCCCAGTCGCAGCCTTATTTTTTCTGCGTTTGGCTTTCTTGACCTCTTGAGTACTCATTTTGTGAATTCAGATAGGCTCTTTGGAGTCTTGAGCAAACTTCAGCGGTATCACAATGCTTTCAGACACAAAATAAGTGCACAGACAAACCCAGTTTTTTCAGTCCATCTGATTTCAATCGAGTCAATAAATATGGCGAACAACCATTGCAATTACCCAGGATTCAGCGTAGGCATGTGCTAGGGGCGAACACTCTTAGATTTATTTGCTTTCTTAGTGCAAAATTCATGTAAATTTACAAATAATTGAGAATTCACCTTCTGTTTCTGATTTTATACTTGCATTCCTTCTAGTTACAGATTTTTCAGTTTACACTACAACATCATTATCCTCATTCTGCACGGAAAAGACAATCTTCCCTCATCACCCTCCCCACTCCTTTTGTTAGCCTAACTTTTCTTTGTGGTTGAGGTATCAAGGGTGGGGAGGGGAGATGCGCTCTGGGTCAGGAAGATGCGTGTGATTTACTCCATTAGGCTTATATTTCTACATCGCTATAACATCGATGCTCAAAAACAAGTAACATGTGATCTTGACGTTAATAATGCTGCATTCAATTGTGGTTATTATTGGTGGTGGTGATAGTGGCTCACACGCAGATCTACAAAGAAGAATAAGAAAGAGATTACTCTTATATAGCGCACTTACAAGCTCAGAGAGCTTCTCAAAGCGCTGGCCACTACTATCTAGCAATCACAAAATAGTTTGCTGAAGTCAGGATTCGAAACCACGTCTCCCGAGACGCACGTACACAAGTCGTGCGCCCTGACGACTGAGCTATACCTGCCGCCAATACAAAGCATGCATGAAGATGAGGTGCTACGGAAGACTTCTGGGCATTTTCTATAGGCTACCCAGCAAATCACCAACGACAAAGTCCGACAGACCATCACTGAAGCCATCGGACAACACGATGAGTTGCTCACAGTGGTGAAGAAACGGAAACTCCGATGGTAGGCTATGGCCACATCACCAGAGCATCAGGCCAAAGACCATCCTGCAAGACACGGTGCAAGGAGAGAGAAGAACAGGGAGACTGACAGAAAAAGAGGTGGAAAGACAACATTCGAGAATGGACTGGCTTGACACCGAGTGAAACCATGAGGACTGGTGAAGACCGAGAAAGATAATTATAGTACGTACGCTGGTTAAACGATCATCTGAACGTGGTGCCCCAATGACTTTCCAGCTATGGGATAGGATAGCTGATAGTGAGGGTTCTCTCTATAGCATATATCCCTATCCCACTTCAAGTTCTGTACTTTGAAACAATATATCGGTGGGTGTTAACGGCGAGCTTCCTTTGTACTTGCATGGGTGACCATGGAAGCCCACCACCAAATGGCACATAGAATATACTATCATACTATATACTATATATATATATTATACTATCAACCAGAAGGAAACAAGCTCACAATATATATATACATCCCAGTCCACCCAGCTGTGAATGGGTACCTGGCTCCTTTTAGCACTGGGAAAGATAAAGAAGCGAGGAGGTTGAGAGGAGTACCTCCCTCACAATAAGCTGGCCAAGAAAAAGAGGTTCCAAACGCCTCTCTCATTAACCACCAAAAGGTCAAAGTAACCTTGATCAGATATTCCTCTTCTAAGCTAAACTTAATACTCAGACAATTTGTTATTATACTTATTTAAGAATTAAATAATAATAATAATAATAATAATAATAATAATAATAATAATAATAATAATAATAATAATAATAATAATATCCTATCCTATCCTATCCCGTAACTCGGAGGTCGTAAGGGCACTACAGATGATCGTTTAACCAGCGTACTCTATCTTTCCCTGTCCTCAGCAACCCCGATTGTTTTGCTCAGTGTCAAACCAGTCCATTCTCGAATGTTGTCCTCCCACCTCGTTTTCGGCCTCCCTCTTCTTCTACCTCCTTGCACTGTGCCTTGCAGGATGGTCTTTGCAAGACCTGATGATCTGGTGACTAGCCATACCATCGGAGTTTCCGTTTCTTCACCACTGTGAGCAGGTCATCATGTTGTCCAATGGCTTGTGTCATTGGTGATGCGCTGGGTATAGGAAATGCCCAGAAGTCTTCTGTAGCACCTCATCTCCATGCTTTGTGTTCTTCGTTGTAGATCTGCTGTGAGGGACCATGTTTCGCAAACATATAGGAAGATGGAGATGACAAGGGAGCACAGCAGCCTTACCTTGGAATGTATACTGATGGTCCTGTCTTTCCAAATTGGCTTCAACCTCGCCAGGGCAGCAGTTGTTTGTGCGATCCTGGAGAGGACTTCCTGTCGGGACCCATTGTCTGATACAATGGCTCCTAAATATTTGAAGCTATGCACTGTGTTGAGGGATTGGCCTTGGACTTTGATGTCCGTGTTGATGCCATATTGGTGTTGTTGGTCATCATTTTGGTCTTCTCTACACTTATTTCCATTCCATAGGCTCTAAAGGTGGTGTCAAGCCTCTGTGCCAGCTGTTCAAGTTCTTGTTCCTCTCCAGCATATCCATCAATGTCATCTGCAAAACGAAGGTTGGAGATTGCTCTTCCCCTATGCTGACTGTGCCTTCATAATCTGCAAGGGCATCTGACGCTCTAGGAAGATGTTGAAGAGTGTTGGAGAGAGTAGGCATCCCTGACGCACACCGATTGTTGTTCTGAACCAGTTTCCGATGGCGCTGTTGCGGAGGACTTCACTGGTAGCCTTGTCATACAGGCTTTTGATGACTTCAATAATTTTAGGGCTGATGTTGTACACTCTCATGGTTGCCCACAGAGCTGCAAGCCAGACTCGGTCAAACGCCTTTTTGAAGTCTACGAACACATGATATAGATGTTGTTGGTGCTGTAGTTA
Organism: Oncomelania hupensis; assembly: GCA_036898135.1. NCBI lineage: Eukaryota > Metazoa > Mollusca > Gastropoda > Littorinimorpha > Pomatiopsidae > Oncomelania > Oncomelania hupensis. The sequence continues at coordinate 69,169,715 of CM072511.1, read as the reverse complement.
TTTCTCGCAGATTATTCTGAGGTTAAAAATCTGTTCAGTGGTACTTCGCCCTGCCCTGAATCCTGCTTGCTATTCAGCTATGATTTGTTCAGCTTGGGGTTTCAACCTGTAGAGTATAATTATTTTCAGGATTACCTTGCTGGGATGGCTGATGAGGCTGATAGATAGATGCTCAGTGTTTATAGGGTCCAGCGGACTACCAAGAGCCGAATCAGGAACACACAAAATTAAGTAAAATCAGATTAAACTGTTAACATTTAAATATTTTGAAATATGTAAATAAAATCAGTCTCTTCAATAAAATCCAAACAAGAATACAAAACATGACGACATGATTTAGATGCGATAAAACAAACAAACATCATGTAAAAATTGAAACAGATTCTGACCATTGAATACTTTAAAAACCTCATTAAAAGGTACTGAGCCAAGATATCTTTCCCTTAAATCAACCAGATCAGCACATTCAGACATAAAATGACGAACGGAAAAGGATTTGTTACATGCAAAGCACCATGGTGGTTCTTCTCCTTTTAAAAGGAAACTATGGGTGACATAAGTATGCCCAATATGAAGGCGAGCCCAAACAGTTTCCTCTTGGCGGGTGGACGCAAAGTTAGGCAAAGAAGCAGATAAATCCGGAAGAATTTCAAATAATTTGTTATTGATTTGCTTAGACCATTCAGTCTGCCACAGCCGTTTACAATAAACTCCAGTCATACAACGCAGGTCAGAGTATGGAACAAACTGGAAAATCTCTGAAGGGAAATCTAGATGCAGAGCTTCTTTAGCCGCTTTGTCCACTGCAATATTGCCGTGGAAGCCCATGTGACTAGGTACCCACATAAAAACTATCTTTTTACCCTCAGAAACAAGTTCTGTGTGGGGGTTATGGATCTTTGCCAAAAAAAAAAGGGTGTGATATCTTTCTCGTGGAAAGAGCCTGAAGTGCTGACAGTGAATCAGACAGGATTAAAAACCAGGTTCTTTTGGATTGATAAACCTGTTTCAGAGCTAGATGAGTTTGTGTAAGGTTAAAATATTATACATGCGATAATTTTCACATCCCTGAAGGTTATCTTTTTTAGGAAGAGTGATGACAAGCGACTGGTTCCATGGTGTAGGCCACTCGCCACTCTGCCAGATCTTGTTACAGATAATGGTGAGTGTGTCAATCACCGCTTCTCCTCCTGCTTGAAGCAGTTCCGCGGGTATGTTGTCCACTCCCGCTGACTTCCCCTTCTTCAGCGATTGCACTGCTGCCTCTACTTCTTCTCGGAGAATTGGGAGGATTTCTTCTTCTTCTCTGTTCTCTGGACATGCTAGAACTGATGGGTCTCCGTTTGGTGTGTGGTTGTAAAGGTCAGAGCAGTACATTATCCATCTGTCCAATACTTCTTGTTTTTCTGTAAGGCATATGCCAGACGTGGAGACCTTCGGCTGTTTAACACTTGTCAGCCGCTTCAGTCTGGTAGGCCTTCTTGCTGTTGTTCCTGTTCAGACTCTTCTTTATTTCCTGGCATTGATCTTCTAACCAATTCTCCTTTGCTGTGCGCATGTCTTTTCGCATGTAATTGTTGATTTTTCGGTAGGCATCAGCTCCCTGTGAGGTGCTCTTTTTCTTTTTCATCTCTCTTCGTTTATCACACAGGTCCAAAAGTTCAGGTGTGATCCACAGCTTCTTCTTTGGCCGGTGCTTTCCAAGGATCTCCGTGGCGGCATCTGTCACAGCTAAGTTGAAGGTAGTGGTCATGGTGTTGACATCTACTTCACCAGCTCCCAAAATGAGCAGCGGTGCAAATTTCCCTCCAATTGTGGCCTGAAATATTTTTGCCACATCCGGGTCTTGCAGTTTGTCCAGGTCGAATAATACTAATACTAATACTAATTAATAATAAATAAATAGTTGTAAAAGAAAAAGATACATTTAAATATATTGAAAATATACATTTAAATATTTTAATAATTATGGATCTGTAATATATTTTTTAATTTCTTTTTAAAATCCTAATATCACAAATATTGAATCAAAAGCCATACTATGATAACAATGAATAGTGACCTTCATCTAACCTTGACCTTCAGATGACCTTGACCTCAGTTTTAAGAATGCATTTATTATTTTTAGCATGGCTCAGATATATATGTGTATAGAACTTCTGAATGTGTACGAACCATCTCGCAGCCTCCGCTCAGCTTCCAAGTCTCTATTCGTTGTTCCTGGGCACAAGCAGTGTAAGAGCTATGGCCAGAGGTCTTTCAGATACACTGCACCGGTCTGGTGGAATGTTCTTCCAGAAGGCATAAAGAGAGCAGACTCTGTCGATGCATTTTGCAGAAACTTGAAAACACGTACATTTCTTCTCTTCTTGCTAAGCTGGATGTATAACTATCTCATCTCATCCCAATTTCACAAGGTCACTGCGTAAAAATATTGCATAAATGTTAATTGTCTGGTCTGCCTGCTAGAATGTGTTGAGCGATAGTGAAGGAGTTAAAACGTTAAGTTATGATCTATGCACCCTTCCCGCTACTGTGTGTGCGTGTTCGTGTGCGTGTGTGTGTTTATCCACCTCCTTCCCACCAGCGCTGCGATCATGCCAGTCGGCGTGGAGATATTTACGCGCTTTATAAATTATTCATTTATTCATTCATTCATATCCACTTACTTTCAGTGGAAGTTTGTTGCGAGCTGCTATGCATGCGTGTGTGCTGTGTGTGAATGTTAAAGTGGGGGTGGCATTGATGGTGGGAGAGAAAATATTATTTTCTTATTTATTTTTTTAATATATATTTTTTTTAATTTTAAGGCCAATGCTGTGATATGATGTAGAGGTGTTGAGTGTAAAACCTAGTGTGGTCTAGTCTCAGTGTTTTACTTCTATTTTTTGTCAACTTTCGTTTTGTGTGTTGTGAAAGGCACTTTTTTTTCTTTTTGGTACATGTTACATTTGTAAATACTTACGTGATGCTGCCATTGTAATTGTTCCGTGTGAGACAAATAATGTTGCATTGTATTGTATTATATTATAAAACAGATCAACAGTGACTGGCCTGACATTGATCTTAACATCACAAATACGATCTAATAGACTAATGTCAATTAGACACACGAGTTGTTGGACAAATGTGGTAACATTCCAGAAAGTAAAAATAACAAATTATCATCATGTTAATAGTCATTTAAACGACTTGGCGTTTTGAATACAGGCGCCTTCACCCAGTTATATAACTAAAAGTAAAGTTTGTGATTATTCAAGGAACAAGTTTCGAATCCACGTGCTTCTCTCGTAGTGCAAGGTCAAGAACACATGATGATGATGATGATGATGATGATGATGATGATGATGATGATGATGATGATATTAATAATAATAATAATAATAATAATAATAATAATAATAATAATAATAATAATAATAATAATAATAATAATTAACATTTGTACAGTGCCCTTCCTCACTAGGGCTCATAGCGCTTTACAGAAGAAAAAAAAAGAATACATAAATAATTAAAAGAAGCGAAAGAAAAACGTGAAAACAAATCAGAACACACATACACACACAAACACACACATAATGACTATATGATTGTGTTTTAAGTATTTGACGAAGAAAAGATCAGGACCGAGACTTAAGGAAAAAAAGTGATGCTTCAACAGAGCGCAGTTTTTAAAAAAAGAAAAAAGAGAGAATTCCAAACTGTAGGCAATGAGCGTTCGCCAAAAGTGTTTGTTTTCATACGGGGAATACGACTGGCTGGCGACTGTGAGAATATACGTAGTTCTATAATCTGTATTTCAATTCTATTCAACATAGAGTTCATACTCTTTAATGCAGGAATAAACGCTATATTTAACTTTGCGTGAATCGTCGTCCATTATTTGAGCGCATGTGAAATCGTGGCCTTCCCCCTTGACTCGCCATTTTTCCACTTCCATCAGACCGGTGCAGGAACACTGTGTGTGTGTGTGTGTGTGTGTGTGTGTTTGTGTGTGTTTGTGTGTGTGTGCGTGTATATGTAATAGTGTAATTGTGGACGAATCTTAATCACTGTAAATATAATCATCAACATTATTTTATTTTCAGTTTTGTGTTGAAGTTACAATTTATTTGCTTTGAAATTTTATATGCATATAGGCAGGGATAGCTCAGTTGTCAGAGCGCACGACTTGTGTACGTGCGTCTCGGACGATATGGGTTCGAATCCTGACTTCAGCAAACTATTTTGTAATTGCTGGATAGTAGTGGCCAGCGCTTTGAGAAGCTCTCTGAGCTTGTAAGTGCGCTATATAAGAGTAATCTCTTTCTATAGACACTGCGCGAAGAATTTTCTTGCAGGTGTTTGTGGGGACAATAAAGGATTGTGTATTCAGAGGAACATTGGGAAGAGAAGATCGAGGCAGTGCAGCGCCGGGCGGCACGTTCGTTCTCAACCGTTACCACAACACATAAAGTGTGAACGCCATAATCGACTTTTGGGGATGGCCCACTCTCAAGTTCCGACGAAAGAAAGCCAAATTGTACCTGCTGAGGAACATCAGAAATGGACAAGTCCAGGTACGACAATAGGCCTTTTCTGCCCGTAGCCGCAGAGGTCATGACCAACAGTTCCAGCTGATCCCGTGCAGGATAGATTACAGGAAGTTCTCCTTCCCCCGCACCATTAGGGACTGGAACGTTCCCTCCACCGAAGAAGCCAGGTGGCACTTAACCCATACAACCACTTCGTCTCCACTCCTCACCCCCTCCTTCGTTCTTAATCTCATTTGTTAACTTTGTCACTTTATTTATTATTAGTTCCCGGACATTAGCTGGGGGAACAACTGGTTTTTGCTCTGTCCATCCATCCGGCGTCCATAGCTTTTAAACACCTTTCTCTGAAGCCGATGGCAAGATTTCTTTTAAACTTGATTTGTAGTTGTAACATAATGATCAATAACAGATGACACAAAGGTATGCATATCGGGTAGGTCATTTGTTGAAGGGATTGGGTTCAAATTTGGTAGGTACTTAGACTTTATTAATGCCTCCGACGGAAAACCAAATTTATGCAACTCAAATGACGTAATTATCGTGACGTCATATAGTTTTCAACGTTTTCTATTTCTTTTAAAGTTTGGATGTAATTAGATGCCCTGTGTATATAAAGTGACACCATCGTGGTGATGTAATTTAAAAAAAAAAAAGTAATAAGTGAAAAACAAATTATATAAACTTTGTATGTAAATGGAGTGTACAGATGCCTTGTTAATTTTAAATGTATTTTAAAATTTTATTTTATTTTTATATCTTTGAGTGCCTTTTTATTTATATATTTATTTTTTTAGGTTAGGGGTGATTGAGCAGGAAGCTGGGGAATAGTGGTGTGGGGAGGGGAGGGGGGTGGGTGAGGCCATTGCTCCCCAGTAATATTATTATTATACATAGAACATAATGATCCCTACCTGATGACATTAATTTAAAACAATTAATAATAACCCAGAGTTGTTTCAAAAATATCCACACTCCCCCCCCAAAAAAAATTAAATAAATAAAAACTAAATAAAAACAATTAAACCTAAAAGAAAAAGCTAAAAGAAAACTTAAGTATTTTAGTAAACACGGACTGATATACCCAAATGTTTATGAAAAGACCATTATTGCAAAGCTCCAACTGCAAAATAATTATATAGCTTGTTTAACCATGTTCAGTTACCACCAGCTATAGCGGTGTGTCTTTTACTCTGTGTCATAGTCTTAACTTCAATGCTGAATGTGCTTTCAACAACTATATCGAAGGCAGGCATTTAGCTCATGAAAGTAAGTGGGCAGCATACCCAAAACACACAACGGCGACATTTAAACTGTAACTCATTTTAGAAACATTTTTTGGGGACTGTCTGAAAGCCCTCTGCTTAATACTACAATTTGTTATTGGCCAACATGTAATAAATCAATCAAAATTACACCCAAACAATCATAATAAATCTATTATAAATCTCCATAATGCTTCAAATATTAAAAACATACAGCAGAAGTATGCTATGCATACTCGAAATAGACAAGAGATTCTGATTTGTTAAAACAGGCCGATGTACTATTAATAAATCAAGCTGGAGGTGTTTCTCTGTATCTGTCTTTATCCCAAAACTTTATTTACACATCACAATTCAGATACTCGTTAGGTCTACGAAATATCAATATTACGGTATTTTCTTGCAATAGTTGTCATTTTAAATGCAGGAACTTTTGGTCAATCGTTAGAATCTTTATTGTCCGAACAAGCAATATGAAACATTGGTAGTATTAGAGCGAATATTAAAATTTAATGTCTATACACCCATCATTGACGATATTGCAGATGAGAATAACCATACCAGGGTAGAGGGTAGGAACCTAAATCAACCCTGAACCACAAGAGCAATCATATATATGCTAAAATGGACGGTGGTATAATGAGTAGAAAGTTAGTTGTGTTAAGACTCCTTGATCTGGTTGAAGTTAAAGCCATAAAAATAGATTATCATGCCCTAAATATAGTGGGTTTAAAAAAAATGTAAACATAGTCCTTTCTAACAGTAAAAAATATTAGTGCTGGACACTATTGGTGCAGAGTTCCCTCGCATGCACACATCCACACTGACTGCTTACACTGACTACCCATTAAAAAAATGTAAAAATCATAACTATAAAATTCTAAATAAATTTCACAAAACACAATTGTTATTTTTGTTTTAAATCAATAATAATACTAGTATTTTTGTTTTCAAATATATATGTGTTTTTGTGAAATTTATTTATTTAGAATTCACCATCCATATTTTTTTTTTTATATATAGGTAGGATTGCTGTTAACATGTGTACATGTACGTGTGTTTATATGTATGTGTACATGCAAAAAATTCTGCCCCTGTTAGGGACCAGCACTTTGTTTGTTTGTTTTGTTATAGTTGTCCCATGCTGGTGCAGCGACTTTATGAACCTTGTACAGCATTAGGACACATTAGAACGTATGGTAATCATTTAAAAATTTATACAGACGGATCTGTGTCTGAAACTTTACTTGCTGGTGCCGGTTTTACCATTCCTGATCTAAAAATAAAAAAATCGTATTATGTTGGTAAGAATGTATCAATTTTCACAGCAGAATTGTGTGCCATTTTAATGGCTTTGGACACTATTAGCAACACCTCTATTGCCTTTAATAACATAGTTTTATGTGTTGATTCTAAAGCTGTTCTCAAAGCCCTTCAAAATTGGTATTGTAAAACTAGATCAGATATTATTTTCGATATTAGATTATTAATTCATGCTATTATGTCAAATGGTGTAGGATTATCTTTTTGTTGGGTTCCTTCACATTGTGGCATTTATTTTAATGAAGTTGTGGATACTTTAGCAAAGGAAGAGTCATTCTCTGTAAGTGACAACAACATTGTTAGACCATCTGCATCAGAACTCATTTCGTTGGTAGAAAGATCAATGTACTCCACCTTATCACAAAGTACTGGAATAGATCATTACTCATGTTCTAGAAACTTGTGTAGAATAATCAATAAGCTAAGAGTCAACTCATGGAATACTAAATTTTTAGCTAATACTATGTGTCCATGTTCTCAACCAATTTCCGTTGAACATCTGTTAAAAACTTGCCCCATATTAACTTCACAATATTTAAACAAACATATTAAAACAAGTGAACATTCCACTGTTGAACTGCTGCAGTATCCAACAGTTATTACCATAGCACAAATTATTAGCCAATCTCCAGTGAGCACATTTTTGTGATTATTTTGTCTGATCCTTGGATGTGCTTTTTGTATTTTGCGTGTGATTGTGTGTATGGTCTAATATCACAATCTGTGAATAGACGTTAAATAAAATTATTGAATTGAATTGATACAGCATTAGGTTGTGCTAGGGCTGGTGCTCATGCGTTTGCGAATTCCAGTAGCTTCACATATAGCTGTGCCTACAGCAAGTAGCTTCAGATTATTCTTTTTTATTTATTTATTTTCCATAAATTATTATTCACCACTTCATAGGAAACATGGCAACCCTCTAGTAACAACCTACAGCAGCTAATGAATCAATGTATTGGTTGTGGCTGCTCAACCCTAGAAGAAACATGTTTTGCTCTTTATTTAAAATAAAAGGGTCAAGCTCTTATGAATCATGTGGCCTTATGGAACTTGCAATATTTAACATACAAATGAGTGCCCAGAAAAAACAAAAAGGAAATGATGGGGTTAAAATGCAAAGTAATACCAACTTTGGTCTTTTTATGCTCTTGACCTTGGCCTCCGGCTCCAAATACACTCATGTATGCTAAAATGCTAAACTACAGCAAAAGTCATAATATGCAGGGTTTGCCAATTTTTGTCAACAAGAGCTTGCTCCAGGTAAGCAACATGTCATTTTTAGCTTTCCTGCTCAAAAACTTACTTTCCAGCTCAAAAATAAACTAAAAGGTTGAACAACTGACCAATCAAATCCGCTGTTTTATATCGGATTCGAGTGTGACGTCAACATTCCAAACAGCATTCCAAAGGCTACTACGTAGTTCAAAGTAAACATAATTCGGTGCCTACCCCTTGGGGTCATGAGCAATCTTGCCACTGTAGATTGTTCAAACCTATAAAGGGAACAGTGAAAGCCACAGTTGAAAACCTGTCTTTCCTTTATAGGCAAGACGCTTCACTGCGGCAACAGTACCCCCGTTGGAGTGCCGGGGGTTTTCAGTATAAATAGTATCCCCACTTTATGGAAATTTAGTGCTTTAAATTCCCACTGTCGCTGTCTTCCTCATTTACTCTTTCCTATTCCTGCTCTGTCCTTCACTCTGCTATACTATCTTCTTCTTCGCTAGATCAATGACCTACCTTTTTTCTTGAAAACTCTTCCTGGACAAGACTCCTTGTTTGTGTATGAGGTCTGTTGGATCAGCTTGGGAGTGTTGGACGCTTTCTGCCGGGTGGTCACTAGGGCTTCCTATGATTGTACTATTTAGCACTATAGGCATTTTATATGTATGTGTTTGGTTGATGATTTATAATGATGTTTGTATTCTATTTTGTTTTTGTAACCGGGGTGTTCGCGTAGTTGAGGTCAACCCTCAGCCGTCCCCCGCGTGGGATGTCTTTATTGTAAAGTGACTGGCCGGTGGAGGGCATTCAATTTTCCCACTGGGGTTGTTTCAGCAGATCTTTTATGCGGATCGGGGGTTGTCCGGTCCTGATTTGGCTCGGAAGAGTCCGCTGGACCTAAAGCAACAATAAATCAATCAATCAATCAATTCGGTGCCTATGATAAAGTTGTGTTGTTTTACGTTCTCAGCTTTTAACTTACCCTCGGGCAAGTGACTTTCATGATTTGTCTTTCCCTGCAACATTTTTACTTGCCCCGGGAAATGGGATTTGGCAGTCCCTGATATGCCCCCAAAATTGACCTTGACCTTCACGTGACCTCTCATGCATGTCGGATCAAATAACCCAATGTTGTTGCATACTATGGCCCGTAGAGGAAAATAAACAGCAATTCCACTGTATAGGACCAATTTTTATATGTTTTTGCAAGGCCTAACAAGGCCGAGCAAATAAACGCGAACACATCACACCTCTACTACATTCCCTTCACTGGCTTCCTGTGCAAGCACGCATAGAGTACAAACTCTCTGTTCTCTGTCACAACTTCTTCACAGATTCTTGTCCTTCCTACATTGCTGATCTACTGTCTGTCTACTCTCCTTCACGCACTTTAAGATCTTCTGCTGACACTCGCACACTCAAGGTTCCCGTCACCCACACTAAAACATACGGCCAACGTGCATTCGCTTACTCTGCACCCAAGCAGTGGAATTCCCTTCCCTCCCATTTCCGCAACATACAATCAACACAGGCATTCAAAAAGGCCCTCAAAACCCACCTCTTCAAACTGCATTATTCAGACTGATTTGTATCCCGCTGCCATTCTCTCCTCTTTTGTTTCTCTCTGATCTTAAGTGTGTACACGGCTGTAAATATTTATACTGTTTTCCTTTCCTGGGTCTAACCGGGCATATAAATAGCTGTGAATAAGTTTTTGCTATTCTACTTTTGTCTTGTTGTCATTTTTGTACATAGTTGTAAATAGTTCTTACTTTTACTGTTCCATCTTTTGGTGTATCGTAGCAAAAGCGATGTTTGATCGAGTGCATGTATTTTTATGTAATGACTATGTAAAGCGCGGTGAGTCTGGTCGTAGGCTGGAGTATCCGCTATATAAAAATCCGTTATTATTATTATCTTGACCTTCCAGATCAACGCACAAAACGCAACTTAATATATATGTAAAAAATCTCTAAATGTTTAGGGTCAAAGTCACTTTAAATTACCTATACAACTGGACAACTCCAGTGGCCTTGACCTTGGAGTGAGGTTGACGAAATTTGTACAGTATCCGTGTCTCATTGATATCTAGTATAATGCATCAAAGAATCATAAGTTCAATATTGATAACCAAGAAAATTGTGAAATTTTGTGAAAAGTTGTCATTTTTTTACTTACATTTATTGAGCCGTGACCTTGACCTTGAAGGGAAGTCATTCATTCACTGATCATTGATGAGGTCTCGTGGATATACACCATCTTACCAAGGTTCTCAGATATTAATCAATTTGCAAGTTTGCACAGATAGATGGCGGACAGACATGCATACATTTTTTAAAATGTCATTTTTGTGACTATTTAAGACTAGTCTCGCACAGATTTGCAAAAATGTGGACACAAAAATGTTTGGAGAGAGTACATGGACTGACATTGCTACAGCTAGGTATGAAAGTCAAAAACGGACCAAACCGATTTTTATATTTTGCTTGCAGATAATAGCCTATACCTCCACGTTTTTCTTTTGCCTCGTTATGATAAAACCAATCTTGTTTTTCTATGTGGTGGAAAGCCTAGATACGTAGTGGTGTCTTTCTTTAATAGAGCATTAGCCATTATGGTCGTTTCAACAGACTGCCCGCTTCGTGTAGGAAAGGCAGAGTTAAAGTTTTTGAGGTGTTCAGTAAACTTATTAGTAAACTCTATCAATCAATCTTTAATTTAATGTCTGTTCACACTTTTAGGTGATATTATAAAGCATTAAAATCTAAAAAAAATCTAAAAAAAAAAAATCAATGTATCATATGTTTTATTTCATAGATAAACTCCCTTGTATCTTTACAGTTCCACTGTTTTAATGCATACAGAACCACTTTTGAATCAACACATACTAATATACCAAATAATTCTAAAGGTGACGTCATAATGAAATTTAAAGCCATTAAAATAGCATAAAGCTCAGCTGTAAATATAGAAAACCCCTTTCCTAAATAATATGACCTTCTGATATTTATTTCAGGAATAATATATGCTGATCCACTATCCGAAGAATCTAAAACTGATCCATCAGTAAAAATCTGCATATGGTTTTTGTAATTACTTTCAATATGCATTTTTTTTTTTTACCTCAGTAACTAATAAATTAGGATTATCTTCTTTCTTAGTTTGGCTATAGTCAATATCAATATGTGCACATAAATGCTCCCATGGTGGAATCAATGGTGTTAATGGAAGAACTGAAACTGATGTGATACCAATGTCACACTTATCAAAAAGGTCTTTTGTATAGTTTCTAATTGGCTGCAAGTACTTCATATTTTTTTGTTCTTTTGGGATAATCTTCTTGAGCGTCAATATATATTTCATCATACACCGAATTTGGAACAGATAAACATCTTAACACATACTTGGAAGTAGCCAGTTGACGTTGTTGATTTAATGATAATATTCCAGCTTCTTGGTATATTCGTATATTAGCATGAACTGGAACTCCTAATGCAATTTTAATAGCCCTACTGTCAATACTTTGTAATTTATTTAATAATGAATTATTTGCTGAAAAAAATCTAGTTAGCCCATTTGTGCATATTTTTTGTGTCTATGGTTTTTCAGCTTCCTGATGTTGAAGGTTTGTATTTTTCAGTATGAAACTCTCTCTAGACTTCATACTTACTTTATCAATATGCCCATCTACCTAGTCTTAACCTGTAACAAGTTCTACATGGATAGCAACTACGAACCAACTTTAGCGTTAGAGTGACACACATGCAAAATTAAAATCCCAAACACACATATAGTGTGTATGTTCTGGATCTGAATTGTATGCATGTGCCATTCATTCTCACAGTCACACATTGTGTCCATACATTCCCTTACAAATGTAACATGATTGCTCTCCCCAACATTTTATTGTCACATTGAATAAGATAAAGTTGATTAAAATCCTGAGCATGATCCACATACATCAATCACACTCAGCAATCACTGATCCACATACATCAATCACATTCAGCAATCACTGAATTCATTAGAAGTCATTACCACTGTTATTATTAATGATTAAAGACGGTGCTCCAGACAAATTCTTACTAAAATGGGGATTCCAATAATCAATAAATGTCTTCGTTGAAGACATAAATATGTTGTTCAATGGGTAGGCTAAGCCTAACCCAAGACTGAGAACAAATGAATGTTATTTTTCATCTTTCTGAACAAACGACAACATTCAACAGAACATTCTACACAGCAATTGAGGTTGCTTACAAGATGGACACATTACATATTTCTCAGGATGAAATAGCAGGGGTTAGATGAAGGGCAAGGGTGTGTTAAAAATAATGTGTTTTGAATATAATCTACTTTTTATTACCATTTAAAATAAATCTGAAAGTGGAGTTGTACTTCAAGAGAAGGTAGGTTATTAAAATATAATTCAAACTGTCCGCTACAAAATAATGCAGATGACCAACTTTCTGTTCCCAATATATTTCTCCATATTTGTTAAAGTTTTATGACCTATGTTAGTTGATCTTTTAAAAAACCTACGTAATACTACTAATAAACAAAACATCTAATCTACGACAGCAGCTTCAAGTAATCAAATAATATGATCAAATAACCAGGCTACAGAAATAGATGATTTACTGGTTAGCCCAACCACTAAGTCAGATTTTAAAAAAAAATTTCATAAAAAAAAACACACATGCAATTTTATAATTGAATGTCTTACTATTCTACCATTTAAAGGACAGAACACAAAGAAGAATTCCACACTGAAATATATATGCATCTAGCAGTTTATTGACTGTACATTCCTCATGTGAATGTTTCTATTGCCTTTTCAGGTTAACATTCATCAGGCAAACAGTATATTTGTCACTGTAGACATTTTGAATTTCGGACATTGAAACATACAAGAAGTGAAATTAAACATACATAATACAAGCGCAGTGCTCATAATACCATAGAGCACCATCTTATTTGTAATAACCTGTTCACACAAGTGTCCACCACAATAACAAACATTCTTTGAACAGTCATCAGTCTTTGTTCATCAGCCAGCGTCTAGTTCTTTTTCTTCAATTATTATTTCTTTCTGTCGCTCTTTTATTTTCCCTCAACATTATAATTAGACTAAACAAAAACTTATGAAAATAATCTGACAAAACAATAAAATGTTTAACTTACACACATACATAATGCAAAAGCACTGCGTATCAAACCCTTACCATCAAGTACCCATCCAAAGTTTGCACAAACACCTGTTCATTTTATCCTGTATTGAACTGTTCCGAGAGGAGGCTTCTTGCAGAATCCATTTGTAATCAACCACAATTACTTTCAGCAAGAACTGCACACACTCACATTCTCACCTGAAAGCTCCAACTCATATTTGTTGAGATATGATTGTAAGTTAGAATGCAACCTTGAGCAGGTATCACAAAAACAGCTGATGGATCTGCCGCTTTGTGATTTTTTTTCTACAGGTAGGGCATCTTCCCTGAATATTCAAAGCTTGTTTGATGCACGCACAGCAAAACACATGACCACAAGTGGTAGAAAACAGTGCCCGATTCGATCGCCTGATCTGGAAACCAAACGAAAAAAATAAAACAAGTTACATCTGTTATACATTAAATTTCTGCACTTGAGATTGTTCTCTGTGACCAAACATAATTTATCTGAATTACATTTTTCAAAATTAAGATGGAAACAATAATAAAGATATTAATCAGAAGCTGCTATTTGATTCATAATTTTGTCTAGTACATGTCCTATCCTATCCTATCCCGTAACTCGGAGGTCGTAGGGGCACCACATACGATCGTTTAACCAGTATACTCCATCTTTCCCTGTCCTCAGCAAACCTGATTGTTTTGCTCAGTGTCAAACCAGTCCATTCTCGAATGTTGTCCTCCCAACTCTTTTTCGGTCTCCCTCTTCTTCCACCTCCTTGCACTGTGCCTTGCAGGATGGTCTTTGCAAGACCTGATGATCTGGTGACGTGGCCATACCATCGGAGTTTCAGTGTTTTCACCACGGTGAGCAGGTCATCGTGTTGTCCAATGGCTTGTGTAATGGTCTGTCGGACTTCGTCGTTGGTTATGTGTTGGGTATAGGAAATGCCCAGAAGTCTTCTGTAGCACCTCATCTCCATGCTTTGTATTCTTCATTGGAGATCTGCTGTGAGGGTCCATGTTTCGCAAGCATATAGGAAGATGGAGATGACAAGGGAGCACAGCAGTCTTACCTTGGAATGTAGACTGATGGTCCTGTCTTTCCAAATTTGTTTCAACCTCGCCAGGGCAGCAGTTTGTGCGATCCTGGAGAGGACTTCCTGTTTGGACCCATTGTCCGATACAATGGCTCCTAAATATTTGAAGCTATGCACTGTGTTGAGGGATTGGCCTTGGACTTTGATGTCCGTGTTGATGCCATTGGTGTTGTTGGTCATCATTTTGGTCTTCTCTGCATTTATTTCCATTCCATAGGCTCTGGAGGTGGTTTCAAGCCTCTGTACCAGCTGTTCAAGTTCTTATTCCTCTCCAGCCAATCCATCAATGTCATCTGCAAAACGAAGGTTGGAGATTGCTCTTCCCCCTTTGCTGACTGTGCCTTCGTGATCTGCAAGGGCATCTGACATGATGTGCTCTAGGAAGATGTTGAAGATTGTTGGAGAGAGTAGGCATCCCTGACGCACACCGATTGTTGTTCTGAACCAGTTTCTGATGGCGCTGTTTTGGAGGACTGCACTGGTAGCCTCGTCATACAGGCTTTTGATGACTTCAATAATTTTAGGGTTGATATTATACACTCTCATGTTTGCCCACAGAGCTGCATGCCAGACTCGGCCAAAGGCCTTTTTGAAGTCTATAAACAAATGATATAGATGTTGTTGATGCTGTAAGTATTTCTCGCAGATTATTCTGAGGTTGAAAATCTGTTCGGTGGTACTTTGCCCTGCCCAGATTCCTGCTTGTTCTTCAGCTATGATTTGTTCAGCTTGGGGTTCACCCTGTTGAGTATTATTTTCAGGAGGACCTTGCTGGGACAAAAACATAAAAACATAAAAGCGACTTGATAACAAAGCCTACTCACCATGGCTTCAGAATCGAGGCATATTGGGCATTGTACCCTTCTTTTCTCACTATCAGGGGTATCTGCATCAGTTCTGAAAGAGAATGGAAATGTCTTCAAAATAATGCAGCAGAAAGGATATCACAAAATTTATTACAATGATACTCTGACAACAGTTAATCTGGTTTATTAAAGTCATAATATTTACAGGTCTAACTCTACTTATTTAACTGTTTTCATGTAGCTATCTGGTCAGTCTAACCTCAGCATAGAAAAATATAATAAAGTAGGTAATACATAAACTATCTTTGAATTATAAAAAACATTGTAATCACTAATCTCATCTCCAGTAATTTTACACACGAAGCTACACAAGTTTACATAGCGAAAGAAAACAACAAACTATGAACATTATAAAGTATTTACTAAACATTTATTGTAGCCTTAGCCACCATTATATATCACAATAAGCTACAAAGACCCAATAACAATACTTACTTGAAAGAGAAGGACATGTCAGAAAGGTCATCATCATCGCTGTCTTCCACTGGAATGGCAACATTACTTCTGTCTCCTCTAGTCCTGCTTGAAGGGTTAGAAGTAGACACAATTACTTCCTGCTCCACGTCGATGACTCCGGGCTCAATTCCAAAGTTTAATTGTGGTAAGCGATTGTCGCGTGTTCTGTGAGCATCTGCAGATTGTAAGAGAATTAGAACTTGGTTGGCCTGTTAAAATGCATGCTGGTGGTCTACGAGAGGAGTGGATGAGTTGTCATGTGATATCATTGTGCTACTGTGGGTGAGAGTGTGTGTGTGTTTGTAGAATTGCAGTTATTTTTACAAACTCTTTGTACTCTACCTATGTTCTTTGACGGCCCCCATTATTTTGACATCAAAATAGTGCTCCGTTAGGGCATAGGTGACAAACTCAATCGCTCAGTGGGCCAAAACTCTAATCACACGTACGGTTTCAGGCCGATAAGCAACATTCAATAATAATAATAACTGAACGTTGCTAGGTTACTATAACGACGAACATCCCCTCACTACACAACTTTTATTTTTGCTTATTCTGATCGAAGTGAGAACACTCTGAGGTAACCTATAATTCGGCAAGGCTGATATTTATGGAATTTGATTTGCATTTTATACTGCTTGGCCATTTAAAAACATTTTTGGCCTAAAATTCTCTCTCAGGCCGGATATAATTGAACGCCGGTCAAGACCTCTCAGGCCTGATATAATTGTACTCCGGGCCTGAAGTGGCCCGCGGGCCTTGAGTTTTACACATGTGCGTTAGAGTTAGTGCTGTGTTAGGCTTAGTGTTAGGTTAAAGATTATGGTTATAGTTAGCTTCAAAACAATGGACAATTTTTTTTTTACAGTTAAAACGTTTTATGAATGTCATAACAATGGTGCTTTTACAAACATGTGTGTGTGTGTTAGAAAGTGTTTGTATGGGGTGCATATTAAGTTTTGTGTGTGGGTTGATCAAGTTGAAGTTGTGTGGTGCAGAATACTTATTAGTTTTTCTTGATGTTATTGTACAATTTGTCTCTTTATAGCGACATGTTTGTGATACACTTGTTCCGTTTATTATTTCTGTGACTGTGTGTGTGAGTGTATATATATATAATTATATTGAATGTTGTTTTTTTTAGCATGATTAATATTGAGTGTCATAAAATAAATTATTCATTGTGAGGTAGGTTAAAATGGTTCAAAATAATTCTCATGGTCTTTAAGTCAAAGGGGGAAGAAAGGAATTGGGAACCTCTCTTTACTCACAGTGAGTTTTCCTTTGCTGCTTTAACTTCCCCAGTTCTCCAGAGAGCCAGGAACCCATTCACAATTGGAATTTGGGTGCTTATTGAGCGATGTTTTGTTCCTCTCCACTCTTATCAGCCACTAATTAAACTACTAATGGGATTAAATCAAACAGTAGTGTTTGTCCTTAAAATTACACTATCACACCACCTATTGTGAAATACTTTCAGCAAACAATACTTGTGCATGTCTAACAAAAATGAAAATGTACCAGCTAACAGCTAGTGTGGCATGAAGTGTACAGTGCTATTTTATGGTTGTTCAAAATCAATATCATCAATCATCATGTGAACCCAACTATCAAAATTATGAATTGTATGATGTGGTCTTACCTGCTGATTCAACATCTGTACTTCTTATGAGCTGAAACAGAGACATCAACAGTAACACTTTTTTTGAAAACAGAAGAGCACTAATAGACCTTTTGCGCATTTCGACCGTCACGCATGGGCAGACAGCATTTTCTCACATTCAGCGGAAACGGGGGAGAGGGGAATGAGGAAGGGGGAGAGGGCAGGGAGTTAAAGGAGTGGTAAAGATTTGTAAACAAACCACCAACTGTCAATAGCGAAGCGACAAAATGAGAAAAAGTGACTTTAGTTGCCTGTATAATGTTCAAGGCAATGCAATAGAAAAAAAAAAGAAGAGGATTCTCCTTTTTTTTTTTATCAGATTCCCCTAGGAAAGTAAAATAAAAAGTAACAGATAAAAATTGTGGCTGAAAGCACTGCGAAGTAAGACACAACTTCGTATCAACCAACTTACCAACAACGAGCCGTTGAAAAAAGTCATTTTTTGTTCTTCATATAAATAAGGCTAGTGATACTAAAGCTAATGCATATATATATAGTTCTACTTGCAACAGTTTTAAAATACACAAAACTTTTCACACTCTTTTTTCATACATATAATAATACATGCTTAATTTTGGTTTTCCAAAAAAGTTGAGATTTTGTACATTTACTTTTCAAAGAATTTTATTATATTAAAATAATTTTCTTTTTATTTATTTACATTTTGTAGGTTGGGGAAGGCGTAATGGTGGGGGTGTAATGGGGGAGGGAAGGGGGTACATTATTAACATTCTTTCAGATTTCATTTGATAATTATAGTCATGTTACATGATTATGATCATGCAAGTTTGTATATATGTATTTTTTTTCTTCTTTCGTTTTGTTGTTTTTGCTTATAGGACTAGACAACTGCAATACTAAACTTGGTCATTTACCATCGACTACTTTCACTTTGCTCCCTCCCCTCCCCCACCCTCCTCCCGCCTCCCAGCTTACGGCTTTTCCACGAACGATAACTCCAGGCACAGTTTGCGGTCCAATCACAATTCCTCTTTCATTCGGAACCTATCCTATCCTATCCCATAACGACCATTGGGAACCTGGAATGTGCAAAAGGTCCATTCAACAAGCACATTTCCCCCTAAAATTTTAGAAAATGATTCTTGGCATTTGTCAATGCATGTAATAGGAAATACTTCTTGTGTCCAACATAAACTAGAAGGATAAAGCCCATATAACTCACATGCCCCTTAGGGAACTTATTCACAATATTTGAGTACAGAATACAGATTCCTTATTGTCCGCATAAAAATTACAAGGAGATTTCTGTAATATTCATATTCTACATGAAAACGAGTGGCCAGTATGGATTTTGTTTAAAACTACAAGCATATATGATTCACATGCTCCTTATGGAACTTGCAATATTCTACATGAAAATGAATGCAAACTGAAATGGTGGCATTAAGGTAGTTGGTTACGTCAATTTGCGCATCATTTAGCGCATTCATAATTATATCCAAGTGTTCGTCGTGTCACAGTTATTATTACCCAAAAGATTTTTCCATCGTGTCTAAGTCTGAAGAAATTACAGTAAAATCTTTTTGAATGTGCCGAGTTAATGCACAAAACATTCTTTTAGGAGGTATTTTATAAAATGTGAAAAATTGTCAACAGTGACCTTGACCTTGGAATAACCTTGAAATTCACATGACCTTTGAAGTTCATGAGTGTTGACACACAATAGACAAATTTTGATGGTTTACATAAGGCCTAAAATAACACTGACCTCCAATATCAACTCCCAGATGAAGGCAAAAATGGCACATAAGGAAAGATCAATCTATGATCTCTACACACAAGTTTGGACTTATTATTTTTCACATTTTAAATATTAACTGATTGGACAGCTGACCTTGACCTTGGAGTGAGGACCAAATTTGCATGATTGGTGTGTCTCATTTATATCTACCATGCATCAATCAAAAATCCACAATCAAAATGAAAGACAATTGTTTATTTTAAAATATTATTTTTTCACTCACATTTATTGTTTATGTGACCCTGCAGTGAGGCCCTGCAGTGAGGCCATTCAATCACTGATATTTTTATGTTACTTAGCTTTCATGACTATATACCATCTTTCCAAATTTGGTTGTGATAGATAAAACAGGATCCTTGTAATTAGCGATTTGTACAGACAGTGTGGATTGTTATGGATAATATTTTTTGTACTATTTAGGACTAGTTTCAAGCAAATTTGCTAAAATCTTTATTTAATGTGTGAGTACAGACTCAAATTGCTGTACCTCTGAAAATCGACATACACAAAAAGACATTAAAGATTTTAAATTTAAAAAAAAACATAAATTTATATTTTATCACTCATTCAAAGGACCAGTCATATTGAAGCACAAAAAGCAAACATTAAGTATAAATCTGAAAACAGATGTAATATGGATTTTTCATAGCTCGAGATCACAATTAGAATAACAACTCACTAAACTTAAAGTTGTAAAGCTGTACCATATTGTATTGTTATTATATTGTATACTTACCACAATTGGATCAGCATCATAAAGACTTCTGTTTGGTGTGGTTTCTGTCAGGTCTATGACATCCCCATCCAATGTATCATTGGCTGTCAAGTCAATGCAACCTCCTGTTGAAATAAACCAATAAATAAATCAAATTCATTTTAAATCTAGAAAATCAATAGACTTTTTTCTCATAGTTTAGGGTCAAGGTCACTTCAAGGTAAATCAACTTTGGTCAGCTCTAGTGACCTAGACCTTCAAGCGAGTTTGACCATCTTGCACAGGCCTGAAAATGGCGACTAATTTAGTCGCCATGGGTAGTGAGAAAAAAAAATTGGTGACTAAAAAAAAACTTTAGTCGCCAAATGCGAATGTGCTAAAATGAACTTTTTTTTAGTTTGGCTAGTAAAATTTTTAAGTTACCTGCCAAAGGCTAGTGGGACCTTTTTTTCATTTTCAGGGCTGTTGCATGGTAGATATACAGAGGTGCCAACCCCCTAAACTTCTTGTCAGTATTTCCGGACCCGTTTGTCAGTATTTTTTAACACTTGTCAGTATTTTTTTTTCTCGCAAAACCCAGCCTATGATACTATAAAGTAACGACAAGCTTCCCTCTGAAACAGCAGGCTATTTTCAGTCCTTTAAAATCACGATGAAAATCAGCTTGTTGAACACCACACTTGTTTTACTCTAAAATCACCATGAAAATCTGCTTGTTGAACACAGTGAGTGCAGGAGTACTATTCTGAGACCAGAAACCGGTACAGAAGTACCGCTGGCAAAGAGAAACGATCGGCAACTTCTCCTCCGTATTTTTATAAAAGCTACCGTATTTCCGTATTTAATTCACTTCGCCGGAATTAAATACGGTCAATCCGTACTGGTTGGCACCTCTGGATATATCTCACTGATACCAATCACACACGAAACAATCCTAACTCTATGGTCAACAAGCTAGGAAAACTTGAACTTTCAAGAACAATTTTCATTTTTACTAAGTAACATATTTTGACCCTGTGCCCTTGAGCTAGACGAGGTCATGATAGTTTTTGAGCTCTCATGCCGTCATGACGTTACACTCTCTAGTCTTATCAAATTTGATTTGAATAGCTTCGAAAGATTCAGAGTAATTAAAAGTTTCTTAAACAAACGGACTGACACATTTTGTCATCATTTTTGATTTTTTAACATAGACATCTCACTCAGATTTGCAAAAATCTGTAAAATATTGAATTTTGGGTGAATACAGACTCACATTGCTGCAAACTGTGAGTCAAAAAATACTGGCAATGTGACTTGAACGTACTGACCAGTGCTATGATAA
Organism: Oncomelania hupensis; assembly: GCA_036898135.1. Classification (NCBI taxonomy): domain Eukaryota; kingdom Metazoa; phylum Mollusca; class Gastropoda; order Littorinimorpha; family Pomatiopsidae; genus Oncomelania; species Oncomelania hupensis. The sequence continues at coordinate 69,148,311 of CM072511.1, read as the reverse complement.
ATAATCATTAACTAATTTTGATTTATAACAAACAACCCTGTTTTAACAATACAAAGTTATGAACTAATGAAGGAGTGAAATTTTTACCTGTAAATTTAACTTCGTGACATCACATGTACATAAACAGATAGTTGACAAACTCTTTTACCTGGTTCAGGGGCAATGGTGCTTGCTGAGGACGCCATGTTGGACTGCGGTTCTGCATTCGAGTGTAAACGCCTAAACCCAGATGTTCGAGCTGATGTACCCGGTCGCCGTGAGCGACGGTAGGGGTGGGGACGTGTTCCTGTTCGTGTCTGTTTAAAAAAAAAAAAATCACACTAAAAAAAAAAAGTCAGCACCTCATAATCAGAACAGGGTTTGATCCAAAGCAACTTTCTTTTTTTTTTTACCTGTCCCAAAACATTTCCAGCCTTTCCGAACTTTCCGTACAATAGACATGCTCGAAAATACGAGGTGAAACAACTTTGGCTGACTTGCCCGCATGTTGCGCCAGAGTTGTCTAAAGTTGGGGTGGACATTCTTTGCAAACGAACACAGCCTTTCTCGCCTACAATTTCTGCTCTGGTCCTCCATCAAACCTTCATGATCAACCGAAAGGCTGATTTCAGTTGCAATCCTAGCTAGCTTCTCTAGTTCAGCCTTGCACTGCCAGGCAAATTCCACCCTCCTTTCCAGAAGAAAAGCTTTCAACTCGGGGAAGATTTCATAGTGTTCTGAGATGAGATGTCTGCCTGGATAACTCTAGGTAACTAAAAATAAAACAAAAAGACAAGTTACCTCCCATTCCTAGGCCTATTTTGATGAAGAAATTTTGTAAGATATTCAGGTGAATTGTATTGCAGCACATTGGCATTCACATTCAAACACTTTTGCTTGGCGAAGTCACATAAAGTAAACAAAAACAAGTGGAGACTAAAAGTTAGCAACGTGGGTTGCATCATATTGTTCGATTCCACCCCTTTCAATAACTAGAAAACGTCTCCCCATGTCTGGCTGTGATGCATTTTTTCATTGGCTCAGCTTAACATAGCATCAAATCAAAGATGTACCTGCGCCGAATGTGTACAGCTGCTTCTGTTCCGTCAAATTTTTGCGATGCCTTGGATTCACTACTGTTTCAGTGTTGCTTGTGAAGTCGTAGCAGTCTGTTTTCCGTTTTAAGCTAAGCCAAGATCATTGACGCCGACTGACTTGGCAGCTGAAAAATACCTTTCCCGTCGGACAGATCTGGTAGCGATCCAACCTGTCCGGCAGCCGGTTCTACCTGTCCAGGACAGTCGGTCAGTCAGTTGTGTTGAGCCCTCAGAAGCTACCTTCACAAACACATAGATCTCTCCCGGAGTACCTCAATCATCTGCTTCTTCTTTTTCCAGTTAACAACCATGATCTATAGTTGAGGTAACTGAAATTGCAAACTGGGACTGGTGGAGAATATAGAGGGATTGAGGAATGGGGTGGAGGGCTGGGCGAACTGTGCTGGGTACTTAAGCAGGGATGTTGCTAGGAAATTTTTTCTTCGGCGATTTGGCCGAAACAGCCGTGAAACTTTCGGCTTTTTACAGAAAGTTTCGGCTCTCTGTTCCAAAGCAGTCTCACATGTGTTTTTTTTTACTAGATTCACTACGTTAACGTGCACCCTCTACCTACATATATTAAAGGTTTCCTGTGGATGCATATCTTTGTAATAAAACATAATTTTAAGAGTAGAATAAGAACATTGAAAAGAAATTTTATTTTCTTAAATTTTAGACACACAAAAACAATAAAAAGTTTAGACTGTCCCTTGACAGACCACAATACTGTCAGAGTTTCTGGGTTTAACCTTAGTAATTATGGAATCTTCACCTAAACTGCAAGCATACAGCACAGAAATATCGCAAAAATGGACAAAATTGAGCCGATTCACCCGTGAAAACTTCGGCTCGGCGAGCCAACATGACGGACAGTTTATCGGCTTTTTAATAAAAATTTCGGCTAAAAGCCGAAGATCCGACCCAAACGACATCCCTGCTTAAGTAGCTGAAGGACTCCGAGCTCACAAACAGAGCCTGGACTACCTCAGCAGGAAGAAGTTTTAGTTTTTGACAGCCCAGGGGATAAAAGATGATTAGCAGTAGTGGGTTTGACAGGTAATACAGGTGTACTGAAAGCTGTGGTCTCACCGAGCTATTGTGGACACGGGTTTCAGGTATCTGCATTTGACTTGGAGGAGATTATGGTGGATTTTGTAGACTAGAAGGTAGAGCCAGGCTATTGTTCTTTTCTGGAGGGTTGGCCGCTTTAGCTGTCCATCATAAACGATGCACTTTCTGTTGGCTTGTAATTGTTCATGACAAAGCATGTCGCTTTTACAACGGACAGCCTCCATGTCGAAGATGAGTGGCTATGCTATGTTAATAGTACTAACCAACAATAGCTATTTTATACCATCTAGACCCTGAACCTAGAAACACTTGAATATAAATTATTTTCTTTTTGGAAATTATATCAGATTGACTTCAAAAGTAACATACAACTTGTTAAATGGAAAAATTCCATCAACTTTAAAGGTTATGGAATATTATGTATTATTATACAATACATTGATTATGCCTGAGGGGTCAAAGAACTCGAATGTATCATAATTAAAACTCATATTTATATTTGTCTTAAAAAATATTTTATTATCAAACAAACAAAAAGTAAAAAACGTAATCCTTTATATTTTTCCTCATTACCCTTTGGCTTTGTTTTTATACATCATTTGTCAGCTGCTGACCATCAGGGTGGTGTAAGATTATCCCTATTTTATTAAATCTATTATTTCAATGCTATGTTTGACTTTGTAGACTGGTAATTTTGCAACATGGATTTTGAATATATTAGAAATGTGTCTGGACCTCAAAATAATAAACAGCAACCAAAGAAGTGCTTTCCCGATGTTCATTTGATATCTTGATTTAATAAGAGGAAAACTCAAACGTCTCAAATTACACAGCCTGCATGCTTTAGGAGTGGATAATATACTACACACCACAATCCACCCAGTTGAAAATGGGTACCTGACTCCATTTAAAATCAGGGAAGGTAATGCAGCAATGGATATAAGTCATAAGATGGGCACCGCTCTCATGAAGCTTGCCCAGAGAAAAGAGAGGTCCCAGACGTGTCCTTCTCTTCAAAGTTATATGGACACCTTACCGATACCCTTGTTTTACTGTACTAGAGGTTTATTTTATGAGAAATATCTTCTTTGCTAAATAATAAAAAAGATGATGCTGAAAACTTTTAAAGAATAAAGTTGTTCCAGATGATGTTATTTTAACAAATAAAATATACATTATTGACATGTCTCCATCAAATTCATGAAAGTCGACTCTACATTTACCAACTAAATCTAAATTTATGTCAAATTTACCTGTAAATAAAACTAAGAAAGGGCTATAAAGAATACACTATGCCAATTTAGACCATTTAGATGATTTAGAATATTGTATGTTTCTTAGGCCTATTTTAACAATAGTAAACAAACTGACTTTTTTCCCTTTAGTGTTCCTCTAAGTCTAAAACTGAATGCATAATATAATACATCAATTTCTGTCCTTGATTTAGATCTGGAATTTTTAAAATATTAAAATAATGTTGAAATATTTTATTATCCATTTCATTTAATACACTGTGCAAAAATATAATGATAAAAACAATAGTTTAGTTCTCCCAAACAATACTGGTGATCAGCAGTTGACATTAAAAAAACCCATACATATATCTCGCCATTTGATACAAATGATGAGATGATTCTAGAGGGTTAAATTATCACAATCAATGAATCATTGACTATGAAAAAACATCACTATAACTTATAAGACTAAGAGTCAAAGGCATTCACAATTTTGCACCAATCAGCTGAAATTTCAGTTAAATCCTAGGAACATGGACCAAACATAAATACCTTGTCAGAAATATAGTAAGTTGTGTCCTGGGTGTGATAAGATTCTGACGAGGTTTTACTTTTAGTTTTAGGTTTGGTCCATGCTCCTAGAATATTTGCTCCTAGAATAGAACCACAATTTCACTATGCACATTTACTGAAAGTATGCCTTATGCAAGCAGATGAGTGGCAAAACTAAGGTGTGTATAGTATCAACTCATAATCATCATCAACAATTCTTATGACTACTTACACTCATTAGGTCGTCAGCTTCTGAATCAAAGCTCTGCTGAGCTGAAATGTCGAGTATTTGCCCAATGATGATGTTCTTCACACGTACTCCAAAAAGCTGATTAAACTGCAAGAGAAAACAATTCAAGATAAATAACAATTTTATTCTTCAATTCTATGACTATGGATACGAGTCAATATGAGCCACAATTGTCAAAACTTGACCCCGGTTCAGAGTAACCTATTTAGATATAAATTACATAGTCTACACAGAATGCTGTTAATAGTGTTATATAAATTACAAATTTCAGATCTCATTCAGGAATGTTAGTTTTAAAAAAATATATTTCTTGAAATTCACAACTGGATTTCGAACACACTCTGAACTGAAGAGAGTTCTAGTTCTACCAAAATGGAATATCATCATTGATGATCTAGCAAATCATGTAACCTTTTTCGAACAGTAAATTGATTCACACAAATCATCAAAAACAATGTAAGACGTACCTTTTACACTATAAACGACTTAGGGATTATCAAATTCTTGGAGAAATTACTCGAAGACGTCTAAAAATGACTGAAAAGAACGACCGTTTGTTTGTCAAAACCGTCCGGCCCAAATCCGTCTTTGAAAAGGGAAGTCACTCCGAAAATTGTGTAAATATTCAACACTCAGTTAAACTACGTGAAGTTTCGTCTGCATTTGGAGAAAAGGTGGCGTGTTGTAGTAGTTCTACCAAAAATAACTGAATGATTATTACTGTGCGTGTTCTTCACTTGCACTAAAACATGATTTTTATCATGAAGTCACTCGACACTTTTTAAAACATTGATTTTATTTTAATGTATAGGTAAATAATGATGTCTGTAGTGGTCAACTTTCCAGCCCCAAATTGTGCTTATGCATGTGTGTTATGTAAATGCGTTGGTTTTTTTTACCTTGGGGCTGCCAGCCGAGTATGGGCCACACACATACTATTCTTCTACAGGCCATAAATAAAACACAATACAAGCAATTCAAATGATAAGATTTTATTCAAAGATCGCTATTTTCCAAATCAGGTCCAGTAAAGGCAGACAGGTAATTTATATTGTTGATAATAATTTCTTTAGTGGTCAACTTTCCAACCCCAAATTGTGCATATGCATTATGTAAATGTGTTACGAAAATGAGACAGTGAATAGGGAGATGTAAGGAAACATGTTCATCCATCAAGCAATTGACAAGGAAAGACTGAGGAAACAATTACTGAACAGGAATATGGATTTATGCACACATAATTTTCATGGCCTAATGAATAGCACATACACAGCATAAACATTTATTTTCCTTCTCAAAACGACATGGAATATTGTCAAAATAGGATCCTAATCATCATCATTATTAATATAAACATTTTCCCACTGATGATTATTTTTGAATAGCAATTATTTCAGCAATATTTCAAAAACACAATAATAATAGGTAGGTTGGGTCTCATCACAAGCTGCGACTACACCTTCCCCAGGGGAGGCAGCCCGAATTTCCTGATAAAAAGGAACAATAAAGTGTCAAAAAGATTTTTTTGTTTTGAACTGCTTGCTAAAGTAGTTTATCGACTTTTGAAGTAGAGGCAAATCAATAAACAATTGACTCAATAACTGCATCATCTTGAATTGAGGGAAAATTAACCCATGTGGCAAATGTAACCATTTCTCAAAATATAACTATTACAATATTTTTAATATCCTCAATCATTTCTTTCCTTTGCAAAAAAAATAAAAAATAAAAATCACCTAAAAAAAATAACTACAACAAAACAGTGTGTTGTTGCGAATGATTTGGGCTATGAAAACAATAATTTTATTTTATTTATTCTTTCAGTTTATTGTAATCAGTGCTTGAATCTTTTAGTTTTTATAACAACACAAGTTACCAAATCTAAACAATTCATTTGCTCTGCATCTACCAGAAAATTAATTCTTTTGTATACGTTTCATAATCAATAACTGAAACAAATGAAAAACAAAAGACAGCAAATCATAGCATGTAAAAACAAATTAATACAAATTTTAACGTTGCAAAATCCAGACCTGTCTTTTGAATTTAAAAAAAAAAAACTAGAAGGGTAAATTTGTAATATTTAAAATGAAAATGAGTGCCCAGAAAAAACAAAATGAATCGGTGGCATTAAACACGATAAAGCCATTGGAAAACATGACGACATGCTCACAGTGGTGGTGAAACAGAAGCTACGATGGTATGGCCGTGTCACCAGGCCTTGCAAAGACCATCCTGAAAGGCACAATGCAAGGAGGCAGAAGAAGAAAACAATTCGAGGTGGGAAGACAACATTCGAGAGTGGACTGCCTTGACACTGAGCGAAGCCATGAGGGTTGCCGAGGATAGAGAAAGATACGCTAGTTAAACGATCATCTGTGGTGCCACAAAGACTTTCGAATTATGGGATAGGATAGGATAGGAACAACAGAAGAAGGCAGAAGTGCCAGAGGTGCCCCAACGACTTTCAAGTTAAAGGATAAGGTAGGATATGATATGATAGGGTAGGCAAAGTAATACCGACTTTGACCTTTCTATGCTCTTGACCTTGATCTCGCTCTAAATACACTTATGTTCAATCAAATAAACTACAGCAAAAGTTGTATTATGGCAAAAAATGGTTACCTTGGGATGACCTTGAACCTCACGTGACCTCTCATGCATGTCTGATCAAATAACCCAATATTGTTGCATACTATGTGTTAAATAAACAGTCACTGTATGATAACCTGTTTTTAAAAATGTTTTTGAAAGGCCTAAAATGACCTTGACCTTCAAGATCAAGGCAAAAACAGCATATATCAAAGATCAATCAATCATCTTTAAATACAAGTTTGGACTTCAAATCTCTTATAGTTTATGATCAAGGTCACTTCAAAGTACCTATACAGACTTTGGACAGCTCCAGTGACCTTGGAGTGAGGTTGACCCAATTTAAATAGTATGTGTGTCTCATTGATATCTATCATGCATCAAAGAATCATACCTTCACTATTAATAGCCTAGAAAAAATGTGAAATTTATGAAAAATTATTTTTAAAAAAACAAAACTAACATTTGGCGACCCTGTGACCTTGAAGTCATTAATTCACTGATCGTTTCTGAGGTCTCATGGGTATACACCATCTTACCAAGTTTGGTTATGATAGTTGAATTAGGTTCTGAGATATTAATCCACTTGCAAGTTTTGCACTGACAGACAGCGGGCAGACAGACGGATATTTTTCTTAAATGTCATTTTTGGACTATTTAGGATTCATCTCGCATAGATTTGCAAAAGTCTGGAAAAAGTGAATCAAAAATCATATAAATCAGGATATGCTTTTCCACAGATGAGTAACAAATACTCAATACTTTAATTTCAAATATTATTTAGCCATTGAAGTTTTTATTCATATTTTATTGATTTCATTTATTTTTCACTGTCCAGACCGCAATGTTATCTCACCAAACATGTTAAAACACAATAATTCATTTACATACTACTGATTTGTCACAATTTCAATGCATTCATATATTCCAGTCAACTGTACTGGTTGGCACTCAAACACTCATAGGGAGACACACAAACATGCATACTCACAACAAATTTCCATACATCACTTTCACATATCAAGCATTTAAAATACTTAACCACACAAAACCACTCAACGCAGAGAGACAAGAGATATTTTCATCTGTACACTGATCTCTCTGTTATTTGTCATTTGTACATCTATCTCTTTGTTATTCATAACACCGAAAAGACATCACGTACAGATAGAAAAAAGCAGATATGATGGAAATTACAGATGATATGACAAAAATTACAGATGTTTCATGCCATGCCATGAAAGCAAAATGATACTGCAGAAGAGAGATGACTAGATGCAGACATTATCATATTTACATAGTGAGAACCTCTATGTACTGCGTTAAGATATCACTTAACATTTAATAAAAATTATAATCAGTGGCAGACAATAGAGTGAGGTTGCAATGAAAGAAAGAAAGCAACAAAGAAAGAAAGAAACAAACAACAAAGAAGAGAAAAAACACTCAAAGATGTGTGTGGTGAAAGCATGTTGCTCTAAACAGGAAAAGAAGGCTGCACCAGATAAACAAGTATATAATTATAAATAAATAAAATTAATAAAAATATTATTAATAAACAAATAAATACCATCACAACACTACTAAAAATGGACTGAAAGAAGACAGACATGAAACAGTGACTCTGCAAATTAATTGTCATTCTACATGATCTATATGAAAATAACCAACAAACTGATCTTTGAAAATTTTTTAGACAATAAACAGCTGACTCAACTAAAAGAAATCGAACTAATCTGACAAGAAAAATGATCATTAACCGTAAACATATTCACAAGTAAAACACAGTCATGATAATGATAATATAATAATAATAAACATGATAATGGTTTTTTTTTCCAGGCCATTCTGATGCAAATATATGTGAAGCCCCCTCTCCCACCCTCAAAAGATTCATAAAACTCTGTAGCATGCACCATTGTACATTAATTTACACTTGTCTGTACAAGATTCACATTTTCATCGTGAACAAACATTCATAACAAAAACATCCACAATGGTATCCTAACCAAGAATGTGCACTGACTACCAAGGTTTAAATCTGTTAGCGCCTATGCAAAAACAAGAAATGTTTCTTCTTAAACTATTGCATAAGAATAAATAATGAAGCAAGCTGAAAATATCACAGATTTATGTTATCATTCTATCAGTGCAGCTTTTCAAAGTTCTACAGTTCTTGCAACGACATCTACCCATTAAATAATAATAATAATAATAATAATAGTAATATTACTAATAAAAACAAAAAATCAAAATGATTAAAAAATATAATAAAGTAATAAGTCACTAAATATATTAAACACAATGAACAAATAGCACTTGAATGTTACCCAAAATGACTGAAAGTGTATACATTACACACAATAATAAAATGAACCATGATGATAAAGCGCCATCAGTTCCAGAAAACTGAGGTTTGCACGCAATTTTCTATCTGATTTTGATAGTGCAATATTTAACTAGAACTCTGGGGGTCCAGCAAATTTTACACAAAATCCTTGGAACTCTTACAAACAAAATTTAACTGAAAAACTGCACCTTCGTTCAATCTGCAGTAAATTCCTTATTTGAGGTAATAAAGATGTGTGGCTAACAGTTATTAGACAATATAGGCCTGCAGACATTGGTAATGCATGTAGTGTTATTGCTAAATGCAACAGCAGCATGAACATTATTTGTGTTCTCTCCTCAGTCTAACATGCATTATCTAATATACATTTATTTCTGTTTTGTTCTCTTTACTTTATGTTCACCTCTTAGTTCTATGGATTTGTTATCAAAGGCATTTCAGCATCGCCAAAAATAGGCAAATTCCTCTTATAAAGCTTCTATTTTCTTTCTTATTGCTTATTCCTCTTTAAAGTTTCCATGTTCTTTTTCATTGTTTATCAATGAGTTTTTGTTCATTTGATTTATTTTCCCTGTTTCAATTAATTAATTTTTGATACTTTTGTTCCTTCATGCAGCTTTGTTTTCCATTTATTATCATAGTCCATAATCTTATTGTAAAAATTGTGCAAAATCTTATTCTTTAAAGAATATTAAAAAGAAAGATGCGGTTATGCATTTCTTTTTTTTTTCAGTAGTTTTTATCCGTTTCTTATTTGCTTTCAATTTCAGTTCAGTTGCTATATTACATTTTGCACTGTTTCACTTAATATCGCGTTTATATTATTATTACTATTGTTATGTTTGTTGTTATTATTATAACTAATGTTATTGTTATTATTATTTTCTGGGGTTCAACATAAAATATTGTTTTTATTTAGTTATTTTTGCTTTTCTTAGATTTACAGGATCTTATTAGACACTGTCAAAAAGTACCAATGTATTCACCTTTATTCATTTGTTTGTTGTTATTTAAGTTTTGTTTAAATATTTTGAAGGTAGCATTGAATACAAATCGTTCTGGCATTCAAACAGACTTAATTTCTCTCATTTCCATCCACTTATTGAACCACAGCATCACTGGGGGAATTTTTTTTAATCTCCGAAAAAATGGAAACGTTTTGCATATTTTAGACTTATTTTGCAACACGTCCATTTTATTTTGTGATTCTATTTTGATAACACAGCAAAAGGAAACACAGGATTAATGGCATGTTAGCATATAAAATATATTACTAAAATGAAGGAATTTAAAAGAGTGCTCTTGTTGAATGGCTTTAGAAAAGATAAATGTTTGTCAGTATTATGACATAAAACATCTGTAGCTACAGCCCAAACTAAAAGCCAACAAAACCAATGTGATCTTGGGTGTAAAGGACGAGACATTAAAAAAATGCTAAAATGGTTATATTCAGATGCATGTTTCTGTCTCCTCCTGCTTCCCTCTGATTCAATCTATATTTCTTGCTCTAATCTTCCCGCCTCTTCTCTTCACTTCTCTTACTCTTCACCCAAATCCAAATTACCACACTAAGCATGCTAAAGTAGCATAGATATAAGTGATACACAAGATCAAAATCATCATCATTCTCTCTCTCTCTTTGTCCAAAAAGCACATCAAGGTTAAACAAATATACATAGGTAGCAGTGCAAGCCACAAAATGGGTAAAAAAAAAAAAAGGGGGGGGGGGGGGGGCCCCAAGTGAAAAGAAAGCACTGTGCTGACGATGAAGGCGTTATGGATAAAGCCCAGATTACCAGATGATGTGTCATGCTGCTTCCCACATGGTGAACCAAGTTAATCTCAAAATCCTTAATGACCAGCATGCACAGATGTGAAAAATCAGGAATGGCATACACATAGATGTGGAGTGATGAAAAGGACACATTCAAATAATTTCACTTCTTAAACCATTTCAGTCAAGATGAAATATGTTGCTGAATTTCATTTCTCAAAATACAGCCCACAAAAAATTTCATTTCTCAAAAGTATCATTCAACACAAAATTAGCATACATATCCAACAGCTAAAGCCGTCATTGTCCTTCAACAGATAGCTTAAAACAGTCACGTTTTGTTTTATTTTAAGTTTTTCTTTCACAAGACAGCTCAGAGCTGTTTTGTCTTTCAATTAGACAGTCATAAACTGTCTCGGTCCATCACTAGACAGTTAGAACTGCTTTTGTCTTTTCAATAAATTAAATTTCCAATGTACACCCATACACGCACACATTTACAGAGGATTCTTGATGTCTGCATAGGCTCTTTCTTACGACTTCTTCCCTTCTGGTGGATCCAGCTTCACAATCTTGAAAGTAATCAGGTACTCCGGGTAAGCCTGCAAAAGAGACTGAACAGGTCAGCTTAAGTTCTCTCCCTGATATATCAAGTTTTCAGAAATACGCACAAAACCCCAAATAATGTCTACAATAATCAGAACTTCGAAAACAAAACATTTCAGAGATATATTTTTAAGCATTTTTAATCTCTTGCAAAACGTTCCAGGAGCTCTGAAAGAACAGGACCATTCTCCATATGGGAGTTTAAAAATTTTGGTGCAGACTATCTAAAGGTCGTTTGATGGCGAACCGTGTTTTTTTCACCCATCCCTTCCCCTTTTCATGGCTGATGAAACTTCTGTCAAGATTTATGGAATTGTGTACCATCTGTCATCGTTGCATACAAATTCTCACTAATTCAGTTTTGTTTGATGTGAAAGCTGTTAACAGGTAGGTAAGAATTCTGGAAGACTATCAACTTTCGTCAGAGAGGTGGATGGTTTTAAAATATATATATTTAAGCACCCATGCACTGGAAGCAAAAAAGAAGATATAAAAAGTCTAACAACTGTGCAGTACCTGCTCTCCTCTGTAGATGACATACTCTGTGTAGTTAAGGCCCCCTTGGGATGGTCTGCCAGTGACAGAGTGATGCCCGGGAGGGGCGTGTGCCATCTTCATGGCCGAAAACTGCAGGAACGACTTCCCCAGCGTCACTCGACACAACAGCAGTTGTCTGAAATCATAATTGAGCGAATGCAGATCGCATTTTCTTCAAAAAAGAATCTAGGAATTAAAACAATCAAAGTTAATTTGTCTTAAGATTCTTTAATTTTACCACAATTCTGTCTCCACGTATACCAATCATTTACATTCAAAAAGCATTCATCTGTGAGAATGAAAACTGCAAGAGTAAGTCCTCCATTTTATCTCAACATCACTATCACTCAACAACAAAAGCAGTTATCCGGAAAAAAAAAAAAATGTATAAGAAGCACCAAAAGCTGAAACTTTTTTTTTTAATGATACTCAATATCATGTTTAACTAATTTCTTCCCAAGTAAGCAATAATGCTTTCTCCTGCCTAAGAAAATTTAGCAAAACCTAAGAAAAAGAAGGGCAAAGCCCCTATGACTCACATGTTCCTTATAAAACTTGCAATATTTAACATGAAAATGAGTGGCCAGTTTGAGGGCAGTCATTGCAGAACTGTACGGACAGGGATCCCTGGTTCGAGGTAAAAAAATAAGTTAAATTCATCTTTTAACATATACTAAAGGTTGTAAAATAAACCTGGATGATGATGACGCAGATACTATTTGACCTCAACAAAACAAAAAGAAATATATGCATACCTGTTGCAAATATAGCATGATCGGTCTTTATGTACAGGACAACCAGTGCCGCCTCCAATGCCATACACATACTGGTTGCTTTTGGATGAGTTCTCTGCAAAGTAAATACCTGCAACCCAAATAAATTATCATAAATTATGAGATATATAAAAATTATGACAAAGGCAATGATAGGAATCTTATAAGCCAGTAATTCCCACATATTGAAGCATGTTCACTGGTGTCTTTTCATTTAACCTTGGTGGGAAACTTTTACTCAAGTAATCCAAAAGGTTTGAACCTCCTATCAAATGCTGGGAGTTCTTTTAAGTGAAGCTGGGATGATCTGGGGAGGATGCGTGTGGGGGAATTGGGGGCCAAATCAGGAGGTGATTCATCGAACATCGAAAAAGTCAATTCCTGTTAAGAAAATCGTAGATCATTTTGCACCCCTTGATATATGGAGCACTCTAACAACTGAGCCACTCTGCTATCCATACCGTTTCTGAGCAGACTTCATTATAGCTAGTGTTGCTTCTCAAGTCTTCCCATTAACATTTTTCTTAAAGTGCACACAACTTGTACTGACCAGCACCAAACATTCCCCCAATGTACGCATGCCGCTCGTCAAAACCCTTGTGTACTATGGCACTGATGAAGGGGGAGCCATGGAACAGAAGGTGCTCATTGGGTTGGCCATGGTTTTCCTCTGACACCTCCTTACGTCTGTGCTGGTACTTCTCCAGCAGTCTCTTGTTGCGAATTTTCTGCACCTGCAGGACCAAGAATGAAGAAAGAAATTATCACTGCTGCTCTTACAAATGCACCTTGTCACTGACCACTTGCACCTTGCTAAAAGACAAAGGAAAGCCCAATGCAAGAAACAAAACAAAATTCCTCTCCACTGAACTTTCAAGTATTTTTTCTTGATGCAAACTTTTTGCACACAGCATCTCAAAAATGAAGAATAAAATCTGTCTGTAGATTTTATGAACAATCCCAAAGAACAGAATATGCACTTACTTTCATAATTAACAAATTCAGTCAGTATGTATATCCTGGCTTGAACCTATGTACAAACTAACTGCTGTGCTGTTACAGTTCAGATTAATTATACAAATCTCAACGAACTGATGAACAAATGTGAGAAAAACTAGTAACACATTAACCCTTATACCGCGCCACAGTCCGTAATTTTTATACAGTGGATCAACAGATTCCACCTGGAACCGGCCACAAAGCATGTGTTGTCTTTGTGTTACGTTGAAACGCGAATGATAGTATGGCTGAAGCGTGTACGATAGATCTAATCGTTTCGTTTTGCAAAGTATTCAATAATGGAGTTTATTTACCTTTGATTTGAGTTTGCATTGTTGTTAGGAGAGGCTTTGTATAACGTTGATAATTTGCGTTAGTCGATATTATTTGAGAATCTTCTGGATATGCGTGTTTACTCTTGATAGAAATTTCCGGATGGATATCGAAGGTCGTGAATGTTCCCGGAAGTAGAGAAAATGTGAATGACGTAAGTCAGTGATGACGATCTTTAGTTCGATTGGTGGCAGTGCGTCATTTCTACCACGTACCAAATCGTTCCAGAAAAGAGAGAGGTTATTTAATCGTGAGCCGAGTCGCTGTTGGGACAGTAAAGTTGTTGATAGTGATTTGGAAAGTTGCTGTGAAAGTTGTTGAGTTGAATTGAGAATTGTATGCAGTTGTTGATGTGTGCTGAATAAAAGTGGAAAACTTCATACGTCGACTTTGTGAATTGTGTGCTGTTTGGACGGGCTGTGTGAATAAACGAATCTGAGTTACACAACTATCAGGAATTCAAGCATCGGGGCTGAATCAGATACTGATAGAAAACACCAACATCGAACTGAGTGTAACATTTTGGGGGTCAAGCCGCGATTCACGCCATAGCCAAGGGTTCAACTGCTACAACAAGCGAGTCAACGTTACGAGAGGCAGTCATCGAGGGTAGCCGCCAACGAGTTGCGTCGAGAGGGGCCAACATACTGGGACTACATCACCGATAGGTTCGGGTTGACTGCAAGGGCGTGTAGTCGCTGAAGAGTTGCTTCGTGAGCGAACAACAGATCGGGACTACGTGGCTACCGTAAGACTACGTCGAGGGACAGTCTCGGAGCTACATCGCCAGTGTTACAGAGAGCGACGAGCGGACGTCGCGTCTACTTCAGCACAGGAGCGTGTACATCAACACCAGCGTGGTGAAGCGTCGCATACGACGAGGACAGCGGGGCCTGCGTCAGCGAAGGCGACTAGTGACAAGCATCAGCGCTACTGCAGAAAGCGTGCTGTTCTAGAACAGTCTAGAAAGGTACAGCACAGTCAAGAACTTTCCAGAAAAAGAACTTTCCAGAAAAGAACCTTCTAGAAAAGAACTTTCCAGAAGCATCAAGATGGCTGACCTCTGGCAGAAAGGGGTTGAACTAAATCTAAAAGGCAAACAGCTGACGGAGTACGTCAAATTCCAGGAGAGAATATTGCGAGAAGAAAGAGAAGAACAGCGACGGCGCGAAGAACGAGAATTAGAAGAGCAGCGTCGCCGTGAAGAAAGAGAATTAGAAGAGCAGCGTCGCCGAGAAGAAAGAGAAGAGCAGCGGCAGCGTGAAGAAAGAGAAGAGGAACGCAGGCGTGAAGAAAGGGAAGCTGAGCGTCAGTTCCAGTTAGAGATGGCGCGCATCCAACAACAGCAGCACGCGCCACACGTTATCAGCGACTTCAAGGCTCCAAAATTGCCAGCATTCGTCGACGAGAAGGACCAGATCGACAGCTATCTGGCAAGGTTCGAAAGGTTCGCCGAAAGCGCTAAATGGCAACGTCAAGACTGGGCGATCATACTCAGCGCACTACTGACGGGGAAGGCGCTCGATGTCTACAGTAGACTGTCGAATAATGACGCCAAAGACTACGACGTTTTGAAAGCGGCCCTATTGCAGTGCTACAACTTTACAGAGAAGGGCTACCGTCAACGCTTTCGTGAATGCCGGCCTTTGTCAGACGAGACACCAAAACAATTTGTGGAGCGCCTGTCATCATATCTACACAAGTGGGTGGAATTATCAGGCAAAGGGAAGACTTACGAGAGTCTCCATGAGCTGATCGTGAGGGAACAATTACTCAACGCCTGCCCTAAGGACCTCGCGATCCACTTGGAAATACAAAAGTTGCCGACGCTAAAAGACGTTGCTGAGGCTGCTGAAAGATATCTCATCGCTCATGAGAAAACGTTGGGGCCACCCAGCGCGACGAAACACTTTCAGAAGACGGCAAGCCATGGGAACCAGATCCAGGGGAGCCAGACGAGCCAGAGACACACTGACTCCACGCATCCTCCCAGGGAAGGGCATTCAAGGGGCTGTTTCACCTGCAACGCTACAGACCACAGAGCGGCTAACTGTCCTCAAAACAAAAGTAGCGGACAGCGGAGCAGTACGGACAATTCAGCGGCGGGCAACCGGCAGAGGCGGTTCTCCAATCAACGGCAAACCAGTAGATCTGACCATCAAGTGTGCGGCGGGAGCGTCATTCTTCCGAGTGAGACCAAGCGCACAGCTACCCCTGCCGACGTGCAAGAGTGCATGACCGATGGCCAACTTCTCCTTGCCAACGGAAAATCCATCCCCGTCGTCGCCAGCGCAGCTGTGACCGTCCAGAACATGCCTGTTTCAAAGGGACGCGTCGGAAATCATGAAGTGACTGTCTTAAGAGACTCTGGCTGTAGTGGGGTCTTCGTCAGAGAAGACCTAATCGCTAAAGAACAATTCACTGGCGATTCTAAATGGACACTCATGGCCGACAGCAAATGTGTGAGAGCGCCAGTTGCGAAGATTCATGTCAACACCCCTTTCTACATAGGCGAAGTCGAAGCGGTTTGCCTGAAGAAGCCGCTGTATGATTTGATGATCGGGAATATCGACGGCGCGAGACGACCCGACGACCCCGATCCAGAGTGGAGTCCTGCCTCAATCCAACGCGTCGAAGTTGTGGAGGAGGATCCATTGCCGTTTCCCGATGGAGACCTTACAGAGCTGCTACGGGACAATGTGGTTACTCCGGCTCAGCCCTGCCGACCAGAGATCGTCGGTGCCGTTACTACCAGGGCCCAGGCCAAGAGAGACAAGACGTCTACGCCACTGAAGGTCGCCGACAACTCTAAAGCTGCCATCGTGGACAGAGATAAGCTGATCCAGCTCCAGGAAGCTGATAGCACTTTAAACAAGTACAGGAACCGCCAAGACCACGTGACCAAAGGCAGTGGTACGGTCTATTTTGAGGTGAAGGCCAAGATCCTGTACCGAATCTTCCAGCACCCGAGGGTCAACGGAGGTAAACCACTACGTCAAGTCTTGGTACCATTACCCCTAAGGAGTCAAGTGATGGAAGTAGCACATGACTCAATCATGGGAGGTCACCTGGGTATCAAGAAGACGTCAGACAGAATCCAGGCGGTGTTCTACTGGCCAGGACTTCATGCGGACGTCAGCCGTTTCTGCCGATCGTGTGACATTTGCCAGAAGACCATACCTTGAGGAAGGGTCCCGAAAGTGCCTATGCAGAGGATGCCTCTGATCGACCGACCTTTCAAGAGGGTGGCCTTAGACTTAATCGGCGAAATAAGACCTCCGAGTGAAGAAGGTCATCGGTGGGTACTGACTTTAGTGGACTATGCGACTCGGTACCCAGAAGCAGTGCCACTGAAGAAGATTGACACTGAAACTGTAGCAGAGGCACTGGTGGACATGTTCAGTAGACTTGGAGTGCCTGAAGAAATTCTGACAGACCTCGGGACGCAGTTCGTCTCTGACTGTATGAAGGAGGTCAACAGACTGCTGAGCATCCGGCATTTAACTACGACACCCTACCATCCAATGTGCAACGGGCTTGTCGAAAAGTTCAATGCTACGTTGAAGTCCACCTTGAAGAAACTGTGCAGCGAGCAGCCCAGACAATGGCATCGCTACATCAACGCCTTACTTTTCGCCTACAGAGAAGTACCGCAGGAGTCCACCGGCTTTTCTCCGTTCGAGCTGCTGTACGGAAGAACCATCCGAGGGCCGATGCACATCCTGAAAGAACTGTGGACGAAAGAAGTGGACACCCCAGAGGTGAAGAACAGCTACCAGTACGTGTTTGAGCTACGGGAGAAGCTGGAGCAGACTCTCGAGATAGCCAGAGAAAACCTGAAGAAGTCCCAGGACTGTGGAAAGCACTATTATGATTGTAGGGCTGTGAACAGGAAGTTTAAACCTGGCAACAAAGTGCTGGTGCTGCTACCTACTGATCATAATAAGTTGCTGATGCAGTGGAAAGGCCCGTACGAAGTGGAGACCGTGGTGGGTATCAACGACTACAAGGTGAAGGTCGGCCAGCATTCCAAGATATACCACGCC
Source organism: Oncomelania hupensis (assembly GCA_036898135.1). Taxonomy (NCBI): domain Eukaryota; kingdom Metazoa; phylum Mollusca; class Gastropoda; order Littorinimorpha; family Pomatiopsidae; genus Oncomelania; species Oncomelania hupensis. The sequence goes on along the minus strand of CM072511.1, from coordinate 69,130,117 downwards.
AACCTCCTTAAGCTGTACGTAGAAAGGCCATCAGAGACTGTGCACGCAGCCACAGCAGCTGTGACCGACGACAGCTTTGACAGCGAAGAACTGTTGGAACTGGGAGACTTCCATAGCAAAGAAGGCATCAATGATGTTAAGCTAGGACCAGGCTTGACAAAAGGTCAAAAGACTGAGCTCAAGGACCTTATGAGTGAGTTTCCCCATAGCTTCAGCGATGTCCCAGGCTCTACGACTTTGGTCGAACATGAAGTCCACACCCAGACCTGGAAGGAGCATCTGCAGACCATGAGGGAGCTGTTCCACCGTCCCGCAGAAGCCAACCTGACCGTGAGACCCAGCGAATGCATTCTGGGAGCTGACAACGTCGACTGCGTCGGACATCCGATGGAAGAAGGAGACAACGGAGGACGCACTGATTCCAGGGAAGCCCACGTGATCATCGTCTTTGACCCTGGGCCGATGACGACCGCAACTGACGAGGGCGTCGTTTCCTTGCGAATGAAAGAACATTGACTGTGTGGACGAACTAAGAATATTGGTAATGACAGACTTGAAAATGAAAAACGTTGACTGGGTAAATGATATGTGAACATTGACAGTATCCAGAAAGACTTGCAGATGAGAAACTTTGACTCTGTGTGAATGAACTGTGAACATTGACATTATCCAGGCAGATTTGAAGATGAAAACCATTGACTCTGTGTAGATAAGCTGAGCGCAATTACAGTATTCAGAAAGTCTTAAATTAGTTTCAATTGAGGACTTTGTTTGTGCATTACGTTTCAACGTTGTTGGAAGAAATTGGGTAAATTTCTTCTTGAGTGGGGGGTTATGTTACGTTGAAACGCGAATGATAGTATGGCTGAAGCGTGTACGATAGATCTAATCGTTTCGTTTTGCAAAGTATTCAATAATGGAGTTTATTTACCTTTGATTTGAGTTTGCATTGTTGTTAGGAGAGGCTTTGTATAACGTTGATAATTTGCGTTAGTCGATATTATTTGAGAATCTTCTGGATATGCGTGTTTACTCTTGATAGAAATTTCCGGATGGATATCGAAGGTCGTGAATGTTCCCGGAAGTAGAGAAAATGTGAATGACGTAAGTCAGTGATGACGATCTTTAGTTCGATTGGTGGCAGTGCGTCATTTCTACCACGTACCAAATCGTTCCAGAAAAGAGAGAGGTTATTTAATCGTGAGCCGAGTCGCTGTTGGGACAGTAAAGTTGTTGATAGTGATTTGGAAAGTTGCTGTGAAAGTTGTTGAGTTGAATTGAGAATTGTATGCAGTTGTTGATGTGTGCTGAATAAAAGTGGAAAACTTCATACGTCGACTTTGTGAATTGTGTGCTGTTTGGACGGGCTGTGTGAATAAACGAATCTGAGTTACACAACTATCAGGAATTCAAGCATCGGGGCTGAATCAGATACTGATAGAAAACACCAACATCGAACTGAGTGTAACACTTTGGAACATCCATCTTTGTTACTATATATAGCATTATGGCCAGACCGGAAACCTTGTTTCCGCGAGTTCTCAATCTTTCCGGAAACGTGTGTTGATCAAAAACTGAAGCGGTAAGACCAATGCTGAGATTTTTTTTAAAGTTTAATAATGTCTCGGCAATCCTACTCAGACATTTTGAAACAAATTCTATCAGGCAGTGACCATGATGAGAGTTCTTTTGAAGGATTTACTGAAGCAGATTTTGTGACAATCAACTGAAAAGGAGAGAGTGACATAGAAATCAACCACAATGTTTTGGCTACACAATGAAAAAGAGTGAAAGTGACAGCTAAGTTGAAAAAAAAAACCGTTGTTGAATCTTCCTGGTGACAACTGGCTTGACAATTTGACAACCATTATGGATTATTATTATTATTATTGTTTACAAAGTCAAAAATTTACAACTAATCAAAAAGAAAACATACAAAACAAGAAAAGAAGATAATTTTTTCACTGATAACCACCTTCTGCAAAACACACACACACACACAGACACACACACACACTCACGCACACATAATCACTTCCATAATAAAGAAAACAAAAAATCAATTAAATTAGTCACTGCGAGAAGCTAAGCACACCAAACATACTCAGGGTGGAGAACAACTGAATCAAGAAATCTCTGAAATCCGGCCGGGGCCCAGGGGCCAAGCCCCGGTATTCGCCCCCTGAAAGAAAATGAATTTATGCAATTTTGAAAGTAATTAAGGGCCTCTCCTGAAAGCAAAAAGCAAAAAATAAACATGAATAGAAACAAAAAACAACAAAAAAAGAATGTTTTATGCACATGTCTTTCAAAAACGTTAAGAATCTTGATTTGTAGGCCTAACAAAGTTTGAGGTCTACCACTGTTACACACAAACTCCACATTTCCAATTTTACTGGGCACACGTTTGTCTATTTTTTAGCTGTAAACAGGCAAGAATTTTTATAATTTTAGAGATATTTAGGGGTACGTAAGTAAAAACACCACATCTTAGGTATTAGTGACTAGTGTATAGATTTAAATGAAATAAAATGCAAAATGAACAGAAATAAATTCTATTTTGATTATCTACCTTTTTATACTTCTCTTGTCATGTCTTGTTTTTTATTACTCCATGTGTATACAAAAAAAAGTTTTTAAAAGTCCAAAAAAAGCCCCCTCTTCTTCACTTTCATGCCAGTCTGAAAGATCGTATGCATGCACACTACTGACACTAATTGTCTAATGTCAGTACCGATCTCTTCCTCCGACTCCAAGTCCATTTCTCTCACTTTAATGTCTGGTAAATGGAAGCCTGTAAACTCCCCTTCATCAGTCGAAGAATCCAAACCATCCCTTTTAGGCACACACACAAGAAAATTTGAAAAAAAATCGAAAAAACGAACGCATCACAGAGAAAACTTGTGGAAATGCAGTCGAATGTTTTCACAACATAATAAACCGGAAGTCAATTGCCGGAAGTCTCGCAATCTTTCAAACAACGCGAGAATATAACCACATGGTTGATACGGACGCTTTTGGACGTTTTGCCTGTTTAGACCTTCGGCCGCTTTTGGCCGTTATGCCCAGTAAAGGGTAGCCCCTCAGCTTCTCACACTCGGAACTCAATATTTTTTTCTCGGAAATGCAAATGCTTTCCGCGGAAATCCGCGGATTCGTGAAGAGTTCTCCACCCTGCATACTCAAAGACAATCAAAATTAAAGACTATGATGGAAATAAATAAGTTTTGAGATGTTTTTTGAAGGTTGGCAGGGAGGGTGAATGACGGATGAAGTGGGGGAGCTGGTTCCAGGTAACAGGGGCTTGATAAGAGAAAGACCTTTGGCCAAAAGTTTTTGTCCTGACAGTGGGGATCGTAAAGATACGAGAGTCTGCAGAAGAGCGAAGCTGACGGGATGGGGTGTAGAGATTGAATAGTTCAGATATATATTGTGGGCCAGAAGCATCAAGGGACTTATAGCAGAGTGTGGCAGTCTTGTGAGAAATTCTCTGTTGAACGGGAAGCCAGTGGAGAGAGTGTAAGAGAGGGGAGATGTGGTCAAATTTAGAAGAGCGAAAGACAAGCCTAGCAGCATGGTTCTGGACCCTTTGGAGCTTAGAAATAAGATAGTTAGGGCAGCCTAAAAGAATAGCATGAAGTATTCAGTGAAGACAGTTGGCGTGTCTCACGATCTAAATGTTGGGGCAGACCCAGTGGAATTTTTTAGTCTTTTTTTTTTTCATCACCATTGTTTTTAATTGTTAAGTCAAGAGACCAACTTGAATGCAACACAAATTCAGGCTTAGTGGAAAATGACAATGCCGAATGGAAGCACCACATGCAAAGTGCACATTTGCAAGGGGGCATGTTTTGCCAGATTTCTTAAAAACCTTTTGTTGTACTGTTACAAACAGTTAAGTATAAATATTTTGTTGTATATACTAATCTGAAATTTGTCAATCAAGATGTATTTTATTGTATTGTAGTATATTGTAATACCATAATTCTGTGAATTTTTTTTTGTAAAAGTGAAACTCTGAAACATGGGAAAATGAACTTTGGAATTTTTTGTACTGATAACTGTGTAACAAACAACAAAAGAATGGATATCAAATGACAGAAAAATGTATTGGCTGTAAAATTAAACTAACAAGGTAATATAAACATTGTGTTTTGAATTTTTATTTATTTTTTAATTTGCATACCCATAATATATTATTTTTTTTTCTCTAAATGTATTATTAAAAAGCATTAATAAGCACCAAAAACACATCACATTTGCAACAACAAAATTTTGTTAAGAAGCACAATACCTATATGTTTCACCCATTTTTGTTATGAAAATATTTGATTCTCTTGTTTTTATGATGTAAAAACACTGTAGAAATGAATTTTACACAAAAATAATAATGAAAGCACAATCTGAAGAGGCATTTGTCACATAACTATTAATATTGTAAAGCAAAATTTTCCTAACAAAACTGGAGTCTTAGAGAAAAATAAAATAAAATAAAAATAATATCTTTGTCAAAAATATGGTCAAAGGGAAGCAATCTACTCTAAAAAGACGCCATTCAAGTATGTGTATTGCTTACTTCCCTTGGTACTCATTTTCATCAAAATATGTTATACAAAAAAAAATGTAAACACAGGCGTAACCATAGATACGGCACGACTTCATTGAGATAAGCAGGTACTGGAGCACGTGACGCACTGTGGGGTTTGGTGGTGCAGGGGAAGCAACTCTATGGTTGTTTTTCAGAATCAACTTCCGTTTTGATGGGCATTTACCTAGTATGTGAAATTAATGATAAAGTGATTTCCCTTCACTAACAGTTTCAGAGATACAAGCTGGTTGCTGGCCTAAGGGCATAAGGGTTAATGCTGTGTTACGTTGAAACGCGAAGGATAGAATGTCTGAAGCGCGCACGATAGATCTAATCGTTTCGCTTTGCAAAGCATGCAATAATAGAGTGTATTTACCTTTGATTTGAGTTTGCAATGTTGTTAGAAGAAGCTTTGTATAACGTTGATAATTTTCGTTAGTCGATATTATTGGAGAATTCTCTAGATCTGCTTGTTTACTATCGATCGAAGTTTCGGGATATTTGAGAACATTCTTTTGACAGAAAGAAAGGTTGTATGACGTAAAACAGTGATGATGAAATTAATTCTGATTGGTTGAGGTGTGTCACTTGGGGGTGGGGGGCAAGGGGGGGGGGGTTCTCGCTCTTTCTGGAGTTTAGAGAGACTGTATATATATAGTGCCTCACTGTTTCAAAAGTGGTGCTGTTGATAGTGAGTTGGAAAGTAAAAAGTTGAGAGTGGAAAAGCGATTGTATGCAGTTGTTGATGTGTGCTGAATAAAAGTGGAAAACTTCATACGACGACTCCAGACTTGTTGATGAGTGAACGGGCTGCGTGGATAAACGAATCTGGGCTACACTCATCAGTACTTCAGCATTGGGGCGGAATCAACTACTGATAGAAAAAAACATCGAACGAGTGTAACATGCTGACATACAGGGTGGGTAACAACTCATTGAGAAAAACTCTGAAAAGGCCGGGGTCCAGGGGCCGCCTAGGCCCCGGCGGGGTCAAGGTGAAGGGCCCTTGTAGGGTGTCCAGGTGGGCAAAGCCCCCCTTGAAAATGTGCACGTTTTTAAGCCATACCAAGAGTGGCATAGTAACAGTGCAGTAAATGTATAGTGAACTGAACCAACCAAATATGAAAGAAAAGTAATAATTATTAGAAAAAGCTTGAACAAACACAGGAGCACACACACACACTTGTGTTTTATGACAATAAAATTTCGTATTCGTATTCACACACACACACACACACACACAAGCAAATACCACTAACCTTTACATTTTGGATGTATGTTTCTTCTTGCACATTTCAGTCTTTCTCAAGTTCAATTTTAATAGAAACAATCTTCTTAGCAAATTTTCAAATAAGTTTCTGCAAGTTAAATTAAAGAGGTTCAGCACATTGTCTAATTTTAGCTTCCACAAGTTCACTGTTGTTTTACTTCCTAAAAAAGCTGACAATTGAGCTTTGCTTCATTAATTTTGCTGGTGATGGACACGGATGGGTACTTGTAATAATAGGTCTACTGTATTCGGAAACGGACAAATTTTTTTTCCTCTGAACTCTTTTTTTTTTCCTCTGAAATGGCTGCCGATTTACTCTGAAATCAGAGGATCCGAGGAGAGTTCCCCACCCTGTGACATAAAAGGAAACTATCTTACCTTCACAATGTCGTATGTGTTGAAGATGCCTCCAACATTGTCTTTATGGTCCCTTAGGGTTGACAACATCTGAAGAGTGAAGTGAACAAAAATAAACATGCAATATGGCACACTGCATCCTACATTCAAAAATAATCTCAAACCATGTTTATTCTATTTTCATGTTTCTACTAAATAAAAAATCAAACTAATGCACTACAATGATGATGCTTTTTTTAAAAACAAGCTTTGACCTGTATAAAATACACATGGATTTACACACTCCCACTCAAATGCATTATACCAGTCCATCAATTATTGCATTATTTTATCCAAAAATTAATAATTTTCTGGGATCTAGAGAAAGACTAGATGCACATACATACACATCCCTAATGTTAGTCATTCATGAGCTAAAATAACTCTTTCTTGTGATCTACAGACAATAAAAAAACAACACAAAAGGAAAGTTATCAAAATAATGGAGATGGGATTGTGTGCAGTACCTGGTCAGAGATGGATATATACTCAGGATCGTCAACAGCCAGGTCAATAAGCACTGTTCCTTGACTAGGTGTTCCAATTCCAACCACTGCACTGGACATTCCTACGCACAAAACACTCATATAATTAGGCATGATCCAAATGCAATTTTCATGAAAACCTTTTCATAGCTTCAGAAAGAAGAGTCACCACGATCTAAACAGATAGCATGTGTTTTGTGTATTTACTTAGATGCAAATAAGTCAAACCCAATGAAGCTTGTGTGTGAAGTGCACGTTTGTATGTAAACAAGAATGCCATTCCAGTCTGGCACGTTGGGCAAATAAACAACATGGAAATATGACGAATTTTTCTGATGTCAACATTTCTTCTACTAGTAAGTATCATTTCTACAAAATCTATGTCAATATTTACCTTCAATATAAAATTGTATCACCATAATGTATTCATCTATAATCACAGAATGTATGGGGATGTGCATAAATAGAAACATGACTCATATCAAAAGCTGTAACACACCTCTAGAAGATAACATCTTCTCCATTCCTTTGAGGATTTTGTGCCTATGTCCGTAAGCATTAATGCCCACATCCTTCAGTTCTTCGTGGCCCATCTCCATCAAAATGTCCATGGTGATCTGCTCACGCTCAAAGATGTCCCTCAGCTGTTCCAAACCCAAAGAGCCCAGGAAAGTTGACACACTGACCCCCTCCAAGGTCCGTTCCCCTTCTGCCATGGATCGCTCTCCTATGCAGCCATCTCCTAAGCCTGCCACTCCACCCACTGCACCCATTGTGGCATCTGAGCTGCTGTTGAACAGGCTACTGTAAAGTTAAATATAAACAAGGCAAGTTTAGTTAAAAGGCTTATTGAAAAACTAGTCGTCATAAACTAGAAGGATAAAGCCCATATGACTCACATGCTCCTCGTGGAACTTGCAATATTTAACATAAAAACGACAGTCCAAGAAAAAGAAGAAACTATCGCATTAAAATGCAACTACCGACTTGATCTTTCTATGATCATGACCTTGACCCCCAGCTCCAAATACACTCATGTAATATGAAAATAGCCTACAGCAAAAGTTGTATTTATGCCCAAAGAAATCCCAGTGACCTTGGGATGACCTTAATCTTCATGTGACCTCTCATGCATGATCAAATAACCCAATGTTTTTGCATACTATGGGTTAAACAGAGCCATTCCACTGTACAATGACCTACAGGGTCTGTACAGAAAATGGTTTCATAATTCCCAATCTTTTCCCAAACTTTCCCAACCGCTACATACTTTTTCACTGACTCAATTCGCAGCAAACTCCAAACGAAATATAAAACAGTATTCCATCCCATACATATGTATGGCAGCAGCATAAATAGAAAAGAATTATTTACCTGCAGCCCTCGGTGTATGCACATTATTTTGTTAGTTTCAATCATGTTACTTGTTACAAGATCCAAGTGAATGCATCACGAGTACGATTGTCAGCAAACACCAGACATGTCCAATATCTGATTCAGCAGCAGTTTCTCTTAATATAGGCCTATTCATCAACTGTACATTGCCATACTATTTATACCAAAATGTATGTTCTTTCAAGAGGCACACTTTTTTTTTTTGGAGGGGGGGGGGGGGAGAAAGGTGGGGGGGCGATGGGGATTACTGTACACGTATGCACACTATTTAATCAAAAATATATCTTCTTTCAAATAACGGATTTTTCTTGCATCAGCTTCTCCACCCCCTTTATTTCTTCTGCGTTCTCTTTTGCTCTCTTTCTCAAGGCACTGGACTGTGAGATGAGGTCCAATCTGTTCTGTTTTTTAGCATCTTCTGCTTTAGAGTCTGCAGTTTTCTGTAAGGATGCTTTTCAAAGCACCTTCATCTATAGAAGCAATGTGAATTTTGGTTTTGCATACTTTTAAAAACGCTTCTTTTAATTCTGTAATATTTTAATCCAAGCTGCATCTTTTGGTTTTTCCAACCATTCGTCACAAAACAAACATGAGCCCGGCATTGTGCACAAGGTGTAAAATATTGCTGATCACACGCGGCACCAAACATGGATGTAGAAGCACGAATGTCAGCAACCGGAAATTAATAATTAGAAACCGGAAAGGAATCATTAAAAACTAAAAGTAAACTTCTTGACTTTTCGAGGTTCGGGAATATTCGCTTCTCTCTTTTTTTTCTCTTTTTTTTTTATAATTTTATTTTGCACATTCTTTTTACCAAGCAAAGAAAAGTGCTTAGATCGTTTAATCAGTTTTCCAAGACTTTCACTGACAAAGACAATTTTGCTCAATTTTCACAGACTTTTAGAGACTGGAAAACACCCTCTCAAATTTCCCAAACTTTCAAAGACTTCACAGACCTGTGCGGACGCTGACCTACTTAGTGTATGTTTTTGCAAGGCCTAAAATGACCTTGACCTTAATGATCAATGCCAAAACGGCAAATATATGAAAGATCAATGTAACATCTCTAAATATAAAAAGTTTGAACTTCAGAAGATAAACCAATAAACGTCGAGCTAACTTTTCAGTCGCATGGCAGTGCTAATTTTACATTATGATTCTTTCCGAAACAGTAAACACTATTCACTGAGACACTTGCTCAGAAAAATAGCCTTTTTGCCTAGTTTAAAATCGCGTTCACGATCGTCTCACCCAGTATATATATTTTTCAGTGGTGTTTTCAGCACCAATTGTAACATTTGAGACATACTCCTCACCCCTGATTGGCGATTCTAAGGTGTGATTTTGAGGGTCAAAGGCTTGATTGTGCCCAATCTTGGTGTAATGGGGAGCCCTGCTATACTGAATTTGGGCAGCTCCAGTGACCCTGACCTTGGAGTGAGGTTGAACAAATGTGCATAGGATGTGTCTCATTGATATATGGCAGTTTTTCCACAAAATTTCATTTTTTTTCCTATATACATATAAAATGCATCAAAGAATTATAAGTTCAATATTAATAACCTAGAAAAAACGTGACATTTTGTGACAAACTGACATTTTTTGACTAACATGTGTTGACCATGTGACCTTGACATGAAGTCATTCATTCACCGATCATTTATGAGGTCTCATGGATACACACCACCTTACCAAGTTTGGTTGTGATAATTGAAATAGGTTCTGAAGATATTTATCCACTTGCATGTTTTGCATGTCCAGACAACAGACATCCAAACGGACGAATACATTTTAAAATATATATATATATAATTTTGGGACTATTTAAGACTCACATTGCACAAATTTACAAAAATCTAAAAAAAACTTTGGGTGGAGGGTGGGGGGTAGGGGGGGAGGTGAGTACATAGATTCACACTGCTGTGCAAGTGAGGCGAAAAAAAAAAAAAAAAAAGAAAACATAGAGAAATGAAAATTGACCGTTGATGTTTGAGTAACGTTTGTTTTGATTTTTGATTTTCACAAACACATCTGTCTCTGTGAAAAGAAAGTACTACACTCTACCCAAGAGGAAAATCACAGAAAAATGAAGGCAACAAAATGAGGGGAATACGATAGGAAAGGCAAAGAAGTAAGTTACAATTTAGTTGTGCAATGATTGAGAAATAACAGAGATGAAAGGAGTGATGGGGGAAAAAAATAATTGAAAAGACAAAAAGAAATTGCTATCTAGGGCATTTGTTCAATGTATACAAAATGTAATACTTACTTTGTGGATGAAGATTGGCTGGATGTCATACCGCTGACTTGCGTCTTGGGTATGGTGGGTGGCATAGCAGGAGGCATGGCGTCTGTCAATAGTGCTCTCACATCTTCAGCCTGAGAACACAATAATAAAGCACAGTGAAAATCCCAACTAAATCTCATTAAAGTGAGCCCTTTTAGGCTTTACAATTGCAGACTATGTTAACATTTAACTTGTTTACAAAGTTTGCCAAAACCTGCCATTGTAATGAACTCAAAAACATTAGTCAATTGTAGAGAATGGGAATTTTCAGTTTTTGGTTCATACTCAAATTGTTGTAAAAAATTCAAGGAGTTTTCAAGGAGATTTCAAGGAGTTTTTCTAAAATTCAAGGAGCTTTTAAAAATAGTAAACGCACATAATAATTGATAAATAGTCAAAATAAAGGATAATTCTTTTACCCAGTGATATCCATAAATTGTTTGCAGTCATGAATCTGATGGTGATACTGATGTTGATATTGATTATGAAATCTACACAAATAAATATTGCATGTCGATGAAGTTGCAGTTATGATGATGATGCAGATACGGAGTCTATACACAAATAATAATTGTGAAACATGTTGTCCTTAGATACAAGTCAGAGAACTGTAAAAAGTCAGAAAGAGTTACCACCCCCGGCTAATAATACAGATAAATGAATTTTCAGTTATTTTAGTTTTTCCATCCCTTCATCAATCGGACGGGAAATCTTCTCCAGCTGGATCTTTATTTCCTTAGATTTGCTCCTCAGCGCATTTGACTGGATTAAACACACAATTGCCTCCAGGCATTTTTACCGATTCATTCAGCAAACACGCGCGGAAAAAACGAAGGATATACGGAAACCGACAATTGAGCGTGCGCTCGCGACAGCAAGGGAATGAACAATTTCCAGTGGAGGTTACTTCCCTTATCATTAGCAGACGACAAAAGTTACAATCGTCGAACAGTTGACAACACAAATAATATTAAAATTTGTGTTTTATAAATTTTTATTTTGCAATGTTTTTTTTGGTTTTTTTTAAATTTGACAATAAAATTTCTAGGTCAAGCAATGGATAGATACACTGGTTGAAATTTCAAGAAGTTTTCAAGGAGCTGAGGCAATTTGGCATTTTTCAAGGAGATTCAAGGGTCCTTGAACAAGACATCCAAAATTCAAAGAGATTCAAGGAGGTTCAAAGAGCGTACGAACCCTGTAAATAAATATGTTTATTTTTTTCAAAATAAATTTATGTTTTTTTTTTGATTGGCCGAAATAGTTGAGCCAATGGAATAAGGAATAGCTCGCAGTCAAGGCATTGGTACTCACTCATTTTTTGGTGTCGCGAGGTACGTGGTCCTATGAGGTAGTGTCAGTGTGTCAGGCCAGGAAAGAAAAAGAAAGATTAAGAAAGAAAGGAAGAAAAGATTAATGTGAAAAGTGAGAGAGGTAGAAAGCGCTGAGAACCTATCAAGGTGTAAAGGTTCGGTGGAACTTTCTCCCTGAAAGTGGATACATATGGTGCTGTAAAGATTAAAGGTATTTATGTTTTCTCATGATTGTGAAATGTTGGAGAAGTATATTTTTGCATTGTATTTATTGTGTTGAGAGGTGGTGAGCTGTTGTCCACTGAGATGGAATATAATTTTTCACTGATGTAATAATATTATTAGTAATTACATGAGGCTTCAGTTAAAGAGCAGTAGACAATGTAATATGAATGAAAGGTGTGAGCATGTTTGATAGCAATTATCATTCATAAAATAATTATATCTGGGTTATGAATAACGTTGTAGAAGAAGGAAAGAAAAGATCACATACAGAATGGAAATGGAAAAGTGAAGGAGAAACAAAGAAGAACAATGAGATTATAGAGGTCAGAGTTTTGACGTGTGTGTATATATATATTGTTGTAGCTGCCCACGGGGAGCGGGTGTTGGCTCCGTACACTTGGACACAGCGTTGCCTTGGACAACGGGAGAAAGTGCGACACGAGGATCAGCGGCGACCGGCCGTGAGTCTTGGTCCAGACCAAGGCTATATATCTACTTCAGACGGACTGGGCTGGCGAGCTCGTCCGCCTGTCTACGACAACATTCTCGGTCACCTTCGTGTTGACAACGTCACTGGTATCTAGCTGCTAGCCTGTGTGTGCACCCGCCTCTTACCACTATCGAGGTAACGTGACTTTGTGCTTATTTTGGCTCGGACTCTTACAGTGTTGAGAGAGACATAAGAAAAGTAGTGTTAAATTATCCGTATGAAAGCACTGGTGAAAGATTGCTATAAAATATTGTGGTTTGTTTATATAAAGTTTGAGAACGTGGAACATTTATTTTGTGTTGGTGTTTGCCTGTGTTCAGAGCTGCCAACTGCTATTGTTGGTCGGGAGTAACAAAAAGGCAACTTGGGAGTAGCAAAATGGCGTTTGGGAGTAGCATTTCAACAAAATGTTAACCCTGAACAAGGTCATCCGCTTATTTACTTTTGCACTTTAATACAATAACACACAAAAATTTGCACACTCTGACACGGTCTAAAACCATAAAGAAATAAGATGGCGGTTAAGCGTTTCCGGTAATTTTGTAATGCGCTTTCCGATTGGCTAACACAGACGCAGTGTGCGTGCGTGCGGCAGATACAAAACAGTCACATGGCGACTTGCTGTTGCTGTGCGAGTTTTACACAGCCACTTTCTTGTCAAAAAGTGGTACGCTAGACAAAATTTGACCGGGCGTAGCAAATCGAGACCGGGCGTAACAGCATAGCCAAGTCAACTCTAGCGTTGCAAACTACGCCCAAAGCGTAGCACTTGGCAGCTCTGTGTGTTGGAGAGTCTGTAGGTTTGTGGGTGTGGTAGTTAACAGAGAGACTTGCACGCAAACTTATTTTGATCTAGGAGTCAGTTATATTTCGCAGGCACTTAGCTAACATAAACAGGTACACACATCAAAATATCCATACGCTACATCAATAAATAGATAAATAACGGACAAACCTAATAATTCAAGGAAGAATGATTGTTACCTGAGCAAGATCAAGTGGCGTCTGTCCTTCCTGATTCTTCATGGTGGGATCTGCCCCATGGGCTAACTGAAACACACACAAAAGTCAATAAACACAAAAAAGCAGTTTTGCTCTATCTGGTTCTGTTTAAGTGAAAAAACATAAATGACCCACTGCATTATCCCATGCCAGTCAGTATTTCTGTCAACACATAGAATACACAAAATTCAAAGTAAACTAAAGTGGATACCAAGATTTTGTTTCATCCCAAAGATTGCTAGGGTACACACAATCTGTTACACTGAAAGCCCTAAGGAGCCTTTGTGTGAACCTACCAAAAACAAACTATAAATAATGGCTAAAAATAATATTTGGAGATACAGAGAATGCTGACCAGCAAAGCACAGAGTTGTGTACGTCCTTTTTGAGCAGCTTCATGCAGTGGAGTGAAGCCCCAGCGGTCTTGTGCATTGACACAGGTGTTGAACTTGATCAGCAATGCTGCAATCTCCACATGCTGTTAACATACAGATAAAATAATGAAGCAACTATGTTTTACCATCATCCTCTTTTATTTCACAAGTACACTTTATACTTAAGTCTCGCTGGGCAACAAAAAATTTAGAAAATTTCCAGTGACAATTGTATTTGTAAATTTAAAGTTGTAGGCTGCTATCATTGGAAAAGGCGTAACAACCCCTCATATGCAGTAACAAATAGGGAGCTCATTGCCCAATATTATATTGCAGTGTGCCAACAGACTGATTCTAGAAGGAAAATGACACAAACGTTTTAGTGATAATTTCTTTTTTATTTTTTCTCAAATTTATCCAGCAAAAAATCTACAGTAAATCATTTAGTCACATTTTGTTTCTCTTTCTCTCTTGTCTTCTCATTCTATAGCTTATTTATTAATTTTGCAAAGAGTTCATGATGTATATTATTATATCTACAAAATATATATTATTATATCTACAAAACATCACAAACTAACCCCATAAGAGGAGGCATTATGGAGCGGAATGAGACCTCCTTTGTCCTGCGCGTTGACGTCTGCTCCACTCTCCAGCAAGAATTCTGCCACTTCCACATTGTTATAGCCAGCTGCAAGCAAACGAAACATTACAAATTTATAGCGCATATGAGTTCTGACAGCAAATATTTGGGACATTATATGCAAATGGGAATCGATCAGTTGGAGACCAGCAATTTTCTACTGAAAATCTTTAGACCTGATATGGTTACACTAGCTAATTTCCTGCCCAACACTCAACACAAACCCATCACAACCTTAGTGCTAATTTTCTTACTAAAGAGCACGGTGACCTACCCATTTCCACATGCCAAAAATTTTAATCAACAGACAGCAGGCAAACCTTCTAAATGGTTTAAAACTACCTTAATTGTTATAGTTAACCTGCAAATTGGCTATGTTTACTATATCAGTGACATACCAGCCAGATGTAGAGGTGTAGAGTTACGTCCCTGGGTATCACGACAGTTGATGTTATCTGTTGTGGCCAGCTTTTGAACACGCACCAAATTGCCCTTCTTTGCAGCCTCCAGCAATGCTGCATCACCTGAAAACCAAACATAATGACTTAAAATAATAGTCCCTGTATCACAACATAAAACACATTAGCATCTCGAGACCAAACTGCATTCAATATGTGCAGGACCAGCTGTAATAATCGGTATATTCAATGCAATTTCTTGAATTTTGGGCAAAAAGCTGACTTGTCAATCTTGTGCTACAAGCAATCGAACAAAGTACTACCTGGAAAAACTAGACATGTTAGCCAAATTGTGATGCAAATGACACCTTTCAAAAAGTGGCAATCTAATAAAACTTATAATTAATAGCATAAAAAGCTACTACTGACCTCTGAGCAGATCAGCAACATCCTGATCACCTTCCTTGACAAGATCCAGTGGCGTGTGTCCATCTCTGTTTTTCTTGTTGGCGTCTGCCCCATGCTTCAAACCAAACATTTACAAAAATTATTTTCCACCAAGAAACTTGTAAAGAAAAAAACAAAATCCACAGTGAAGAAATATATAGAACAGATCTATGCAAGCATGTTATAAAATCTCTATGAAGCATTTATTCCTTCAAGACAAAATACAATATATAAATCATTTATTCTTTCAATACAAACTACAAACTTCTCTAATTCTGGCACTGGCAGGAACATGAATTACACTTACTAAATCACAGCTGCTCTTATGAATGATCCTACAGCATGCTACTTCAAGACACTTTGCTGCAATTGAAATCTAGCTGAACTAGCAACAAAAACAGTGTCTCTCACAAACCTTCAACAGTAACTTGCAGATTTCAAATTTTCCTTTAGACGCAGCTTCATGGAGCGGTGTGAACTTCCACAAGTCTGCCACATTCACGCATGCACCATGCTGAAAAAGATGTACACAATTATTTCCATCTGAAAACACTCATGCACATTCTAGTTTTGTCAATTAAACTCAAAGAATAATAATTGTGATAGTTTGTACCTTTTAAGGGGACTCCAAGCTCACTGCATCAGGCATGCCTACCCTCAATTAGAAATTTCCGTATTAGCTTTTTCAAATTTCAGTATTACTATTACAGACCTGCCTACCCTCAGATGTGAGAATCAGTAACACCAACCCCCAAAATCAGTAACACGCAGACATTTTCAGCAACCAATACCAGCGGTATTCCTTACTGTGCTATTGTCAAAGGATGTAGGTTCCGTCTGCAGCACAGTTCAAATGTCAACGTTATTCCATGTACTGAGCAACGTGATAGCCGAAATATTTACCAACGAAGAAATAAAAGCCATGTGTTTGTGTATTTTCACATATTTTCTTTCTGTACTTTATATTTTCTTTTACTTCCCTGTTGTTTTCTTTAATTAGGTAGCGGCAGGCAGGCACATTTTGACCAATCAGCCTAAAAAACTGCTTACCCCTACCTTCTTCAACTTGTCATAACTCACTGATGCATGCGCCTACAGACTTTAAATTTATATCAAAATAACAAATAAAGATTGATTTAAACATTGATGTTTGTTGTTTGTAAGTAATTTGAGTATGAATGCTGAAATCCGATGATCGAAAATGCAAGAAATCGTGATTGCTATGCAGCCGCCTAAGCGCCGAGGTGTGCGCCATTTTTTGACATCTTCGGGAAATCCCTTGACGATTTTTCCCCAGGCAGGCAGGAAAGCTAAAAATAGCACCATTGCAAAGCTGAGAGAACAAGCTTTCTAATGGTGTTTGCTTTTTTATAATATGACTGAAAATAATGGGTACAAAGTCGATTTTTCTACTTTGACATGATTTTTTGCTTCGAACTTGTTAAAAAAAAAAATCTGCCGTTATATCATTGGAAACCTCGTTCAATTCCCTTTCAAATGAAATATGAATGACGTCATACAAACATACGGGGCTTATACAGTTTCACTTTTAAAACGACACCCGATTGGTTCATGTCACATGGCTTACATGGCTACGGCACGGTATCCGTCGCTCGACGATTTGACATAATTTCGGCCATATTTCGGTAAGTTTTATTCTTAATCAACTGTGATTTTTGTTTGCAAGTGTTTATTTTACCATGCGATTCACGATTTGTCTACATATTTTGTAGTAAATTTGAGACAATTGAGCTGAAAGTGACTAGATACAAATAGGCCGATCATGTGTTACTACAGTACTAGTGGCAGTGCTAGCTCATTGCATGTCAAGTTGTCGATACAAATACGCTTATAAAGCTGCTCAATTGTGACATTCTTGTACATGATTAACAGAAATAGATACCAATCTGCCTTAAAAAAATTTTTTTTAGCAAGATTTATACTTTAGTTTTAATGGATTAGCTCAAAATAAATCGCTTGTTCCAGTCGAGTTTAACAAAGGAAAGGTAACTCTCGCAAACTTCCAAATCATGATCTGTTATGATTCCTCGGAAACTCGTAAATAAAACACAACGCAATACATGAAATAAATAAATACGTAAATGTGAAGAAGATAATAGATTATCGTTTTAGCTTTTTTTTCTAGTGTAAGCAAGCTATTTCACAGCGGCAGTTTGGGACTAGCACAGATTTGTTGGAGACCAACAATGAGAATGCTGTCTAGTGTCTAAGTAAAATAGTAGGCCTATTTTTAAAAAAATGAATTAGCCTAACAATAGTATTATAAAGAAATATATACTTGTACAGTCACTGGCTATTATCAGCAGACAAGGTTACTGCAGCTTGGTACTTGGACAATTTGCCAGTTTTAATTTTAGAAACTTTTTATTTGAAATGCTACTTTATTAATTATTAATGCACATACTCAATCGCCACCATCCAACCCAAAAAAAATGCTGGAGTGTTTGTCTTATATTAATTATTATTTCTTTTATTTGTGTTAATCTTTTACAATAACATTTTGACATTGCCAGGGCAGTCACTTAGTTTTGTTGCATCTTTCTTTCAACATACCAGCTGAAAATAATAGTGCCAAATATTATAATAGTAATAGTATACTACTGTTTTTTGGTTGCAGATGATGATGCTTATGCAGTGCTCAGAGGATCTTTTGCTATCCTCGCCCAAGAGCCAGAAAGAAAGTGATTGGTGTTGAACTCACCAAAAAAAACATGCTCCAAATGCATGTTTTAAAGCTGGAGCATTCCTGCCCACCTCATAACAAGACGTGGAATGATGCTGAGGATTTCTTCATTCAACTTTTTTTTTTAAATAAATTATTTAACCAGTTAATTAAACATATATCTAAAACATACTAATGCCTAATGGTGTTTTTATATGAAACACATTCACATGTGGAAGTGTTCTTCCTAATGTAAGCAAACTCTGTGAAGAAAGCAAGAAGTAACAGAGATTTAAATTGTTATAATGTTGTGCATCGTCAAGTTTTGTTATGTTTTTAACACCCAAAATCACATTTGTTGTATTCTGGAACATGCTCATGACTTCAGATGGTTTCTTATGAAAGATGTTGATATTTCACAGCTTTCCTCCAAATTTTATCACAATCGGTCAAGAAATGAAGAAGTTACAAATTTTTTTTACGTTTTCTGGCGTTCACGGCCCTCCGGAATGGAGATTTTGAACATTTTGCCAAGTTTGGGCCCATCCTATGAGGAATTTCAAGTATTTACTGCAGAGAATTTTTTTTTTCCATTATTGCATTGTTCAATACCTTTTAACTAGCCTAGTATGTATAGTCATTCATGAAATCTGTTTGTGTTGCAATGGGCCAAAGTTGGCCTCTCGTTCAAATTGCAACAAATAGCTGGAGTGATTTTTTGTATTTTGTTCCTCTTTATGCCACGACATGATATGTTTTTGTGCTTTGGTTGCCTATTAATTACAATCAGCTGGTTGTAATAAATGAAATATTATAAAATAAGATGTGTCTCTCTATTCTTCATGTTCCTTTTTGCTCTCTGAACTTGGCTTTTTTTAAGCGTTTTTACGTGTGCGCAACTAGTGTAATCTTTAAATACTCATAACTTTTAAAAGAAAAGAGATATCCACTTACTTTTTTTTATATTTTTCATCATTTATAAAGTTCTTTATGGAAATTCCAACATATAACTTAAATTCTGACAAAAAAAATTTCACTGCCGCTACCTACTTTAATAAATGTCATCTCACCAGCAGTCACAATTGTTCTTTCAAGTCATTTTCTTTCTTTACAAATGCCAAACATTACTGTTTTCCACCCTTCTCTTTCAGTGACTTGTAATAGGCACTTTTAAAGTCAATGAAGTCCTGTACATTGTAGCCTCTGTTCGGGGCACATCCAGGCCTTCCTTTGTTGACCATCAAGGCCTCCAGAGTGTCATGTTCCATGCCTGCACGAGAATCTGTGGAATTTTTTCTCACCTGAGAAAAAACTCTCTCACAATGAGCAGAGCTGTGTGGGATGGCCAGTATTGCTGCCATGATCTTTGGTAGAACTTTGAAGCATTTCTTCCCATCTGCTACAATCTTCGAAATTGATCCCCATGTTTTGTCCACTCTGTTGGATACAGTGGCGGATATCAGTGCTCTGATACTCTAAAAACTCCTGCTGAACATCAACAACAGAAAATCCTTCTGGCAGCACACAAGGGAATCGCCTGAGGAAGTATGTTACTGAAGAAAACTTGGCTTCCGTCTGCTTGGCTGTGTCTGCTACTTCTGCATGCTGCAAGATCACATCATTGAATGGCAGCTTAGCCTTTAGGTACTTGCATGATGTGAGGTAGAACTGCTTAGCTGAAGACAAAAACACTTTCTTGCGCTCATCACTCAGTTTGTCCAACATCTGTGGCTGAATGAGTACAGTAGTAATGTTCGATTGCGCATACGCGGTGATTTCTGTCCAATCAGCTTTAGCTTTGCAAACTATGGGCGATTTCTGTCCAATCAGCTTGAGCTTTGCAAAGGATTGCATGCTACGGGAAGTTACATACAGGCGCCTGACTGTATTTATTAATCTTTTAAATTTATTTTTTTACTTCACCCATTTTTCCGTAGCGCTCGCGCATTTTGCGTATTTTCTGGAATGACTGACATTTTCCTCTAATTTCCGGGACAAAATACGGAAAATCGTAACAGTAGGCAGGTCTGCTATTACGATTTCCGTATTTACTTTTACTACCTATTGTTTATGCACTCATCCTTTTTGATATTATGCGAAGAATCCAGTAATAGATTGATTTGCTGCCACAATTTCTTTTTCTTCTCCAAAGCCTCGTAATTCTTAATATGCTGTACCGCTTGATGTCATTCCTATTACCGGCGGAGATGCCAAACTGGTTGGCACAAATCATACTTTTGAGTCAGTGCTGCCGCAAATAACGAAAGGACACTTTTCAAAATATGAGGCAAGAAAATGTCTGCCCCTTGCGCGGTTTCTTTGAAGATTCAGATCCACAATCACTTTGCTTAGCCATTCGTTTGGAGGCCATGTTTTGAATTCTGTCTCACGAGCACCGATCTTTACTGCGACTGTGCAAAAACTGGTTCTGCAAACTTCGGTGCCTCTACCGGAAACTTCGATGCCATGTGTCTCTCTACTGCGACTGCGCATTGCGGCATTAAACCGGGTTCGGTCGTCTTCGGAAAAAGATCACATGGTGCATTACCAGAGGCCAACGAGTTCGATATTTTTTCCAAATGTTGTTTTTATGTATTTCCGGACCGTAAAACAAGTATCTGTATTTTCCGTAGGGCTTGCTGAGTTTTTCCGTACGGGTAGGCTTGCCTGCTGCATTAAAATGGAAGTCCATGAGGAAAATGAAGTAGAATTCCCTTACCTTGATCAGAAGCTCAGTGACTTCATAGTGTCCATAAGAACACGCATTGTGGAGTGGCACAAGACCTCTGCAAAGCAACAAAGACGTTAAGATTGATTGAAGTGATTACCTAAACTATTGTGCAGAAAGACACGACCTTTGAGTTACGTGATAGGATAGGATGCAACGACAGGGAGGATGCAACGACAGGTAGTTACCACAATGCACCAGCATACTCTACACACTAAAAAAATTCGGATAGACAACTAGAAGGGCCAAGCCCACGTGACTCGCATGATCCTTGTGGAACTTGCAATATTTAGCATGAAAATGACTGTCCAGAAAAAAATAGTACCAGTGGCATTAAAATGCAAAGTTAATACATACTTTGATCTTTCTATGCTCTTGACCTTGAGATGATCTTGACTCCAAATACACTCATGTAAAATATCAAATAAACCACAGCAGAAGTTGTATTATGCTCCCCCCCCCCCCCCCCCCCCCCCCCAAAGTTACCTTGGGATGATCTTGACCTTCAGTGACGTTGACCTTCAGTGACGTTGACCTTCATGTGATCTCTCATGCTCATGTATGATCAAATAACTCAATGTTGTTGCACACTATGGGTTAAATAGAGCCATTCCACTGTATGATGACCCATTTTTTGTATGTTTTGCAAACCCTAAAATGACCTTGACCTTCAAGATCAACGCAAAAATGAAAAATATATGAAAGATCAATCTATCATCTCTAAATATAACATGTCTGAATTGTATATCTCTCATAGTTTAGGGTCAAGATCACTCCAAAATACCTATACAAACTGATTTTGGACAGCTCCAGTAAACTTGGGTGCCACCAAGAAATTTTCCCAAATCTGAAGGCTGGGGTCCGGGGCCACCCAGGCCCCAATGGGGTCCCGGCGCAACGCCCTGGTAGGGGGATAGGTGGGCAACGCCCCCCCTCCCCCCGATAAATTTTTTTTTATAATATTCAAAGCCAATTTAGAGGCCTCTCGTGAAAGCTGAAGAATGATTTACCACTAATTTGATACATACAAATAATCTAAGTGGCTATAAAGTTCGAAACACCCTCGTAGGCTGCGATGATGTCACTAAACGGCTCGCGTCAGCTCGCAGTGTGTGTGTACACATCAGTTATACCTTAATCGTCTGTTATAGACTACAGTAACCTTTTAAGTTTTACTACTGCTAAACAAGCAAAAGCTCAAATAGTGAGGGGTAAACGGGTCTGCTTGTTACAAGTTCTTCATGGCCACATGGTGGACAGTGGCCAGACAAACGAAAGTTTAAAAATTTTCTTGTCATTTTTGGACTATTTAGGATTCATCTTGCAAAAACCTGGAAAATTTTTTTTTGGGTGGGTGAATACGTCCCTAAAGCAAAACACAATGTATTCCCTTTAAATAAAAAACTACAATGCATAAAACACCGCAAATTTACCCTTTATCTTTGGCGTGCACATCAGCTCCATGTTCCAACAAATATTCCACCACAGCCACCCTATTGTAACCAGCTGCAAAGTGAAGCGGTGTTGAATGTCGTCCGTCCACATCACGACAATTTACAGCATGTACATTGGTCGCAACCAATTTCTGTATCAAAAAAAGGTAATTGTTATTACTTCAAGTGCTGTATAGGAGTGTTGTGTTATGTTGTATTGTGGCCTGTTGTGTGATGCAGTATTGTGTCCTGTTGTGTGTATAAGAAAATTGTACTAATTTACAATTGGGTACTGCTTAGTACATAGCCACTGGCTACTGTTGCTGTCATTAATACCTTGACCAGCTCAATGTCGCCAGCTTTAGCAGCCTCCAGTAACTGTAGATCAACGTCAGTTCCACCAACCGGGGGGTCCTCTGCAAAACAAACAAATATAAATGAGTATGGTACTTTTTAGTTTACAAGGTGACACAGTGTGCACAACACGCACCCATAATTTGTTTGAAAAATGTTATAATCTGGTCACATATAAGGTGCATACATCTGTTAAGGCCCACATCATCATCATCACCATCATTTCTTCTTACCTTGCAGTAATTTCTGAATGTTATCAGTGGCCAGTTGGGCTGCAGTGTAGCCCTGATGTGACACAATGCTAGGGTCAATGGCATATGACATGAGCAGACGGCAGGCTTGCATGTTGCCTTGCTGAGCAACTCTGTGCAGTGCTGTCTGCCCAAGACTATCAAGTGCATTCACCTGCAATGAGGAATGGAGCTGAAAGTCGAACATTTAATTTTTATTTAATGCAGAAAATAATAGTCAAAAGAAATCAGAGATAATTGTGGGACTTTAAGGATGTGTGCTCTTCCTCACCCGCCCTTCCCCTCCACCCTACTCCACAAACTCCTAAACAGAAAAACCAACACAATAAATTGGGTTAAACAATATTAAATTGAATGTAAACTAAAAAATATTAACAAAAAATCCATTCCCTCCATAGACACATGAACATAAAAAAACTAACACTTGTAACATGATAGCTCCTATTCTAGCAATCTAAATTCACTTGAATATAAAACCGTTGCCATAAATGAACTCACTTTAGCTCCGTGTTTCAAGAGAATGTCCATCACATCAAAATGGGCTTTGTCTCCAGCAATGTGTAGAGCAGTAAGGTAGCTGGAAATAGAAAACATGCAACAATAATAATAATTAACACAGAAAAGAATATTCAACAACAATAACACTAAAAAGAGTTGCGCCAACAGAGGTGAATACCTACATGGAAATACACAAATCCTTGATTATTGTGAAACTTAATAACACAGTTGTAGCTACTTTACCACTGCAGAACGATTATTACCTACAAGTAACAATGGTTGCTACAGACATTAGATATTACAAAAGAAACAGTCAATTTGGATTTATCAAGACTTTCAATTGTAATTTGTTAACCATTTTATACTGGCGGGTTGCATCAACTTTTATCGTTCAATACTAGCTGATTTGTACAAATTGCTAAAATAAAATAAAAATTTGAAACACAAGAACTGGAGTAGAAATGTGAAAGTTTAGGCTCATAAAAAAAATTAGGATGGACTAACCAATAGCCAAGTTTGATAGAACTTTCTTTGCTATTTACCGACTAATTTGGAAAAAAATACCCCCACTCCCCATTCCCCTTCCTTTACTTCAATTTGCACATCTGATTTCCACAGAAAAAGCTACAAACTGTAAACAGTAAGCTGAGGCAACAATTCAATAACACACTATTCCCTGATTGTTGTGGAAAACATCGTTACATCCCTCTAACTGTAGCGGGTATCTACAGCAGAAATTACACATTATCTTCATCACTTTTTTCTTCATCACTTCGTCCACTAGTAACATTTTTAGCACCCCCTTCCATGCTGGAAGCCCACTCTCTTTGAAACAACAGTAGTCAATGCCAGATGAACGCTCAAAACGTACTCTAAAATGAAATTATAAGATGTCTTTCCACCTTAGTTTTGTATACTACACCACACTATAGCAAAGTATAGAAAGAGTTAAGCTGTTTGTCACTACGAAAGTCATGCTATACAATTTATTTATTTCAATTGATCACAGTTATTTTCCCTTTATCATATTTGAAACAAATGGCTTCCTTTTCATTACGACATTCGACAAAGATGACCCTGAAAATAGATTTAAACTTTGTAAAGACCGTTATGCAAGCCAATGTTTTCAAAAAATAGAACACAGAACCATTTCTTTCCTTAATAAATGTTAGGTAACTAACACTCGAGAAACTCACTCTTTATTCTTGTCATTGAGGTTGGCTCCTTTGCGGACCAGTAGCTCTACCACTTGTTTGCGTTTTGGGTATGGTGACGCAGCTGCGCAATGCTGAAGAATAAAGAAAGCAATCACACTTTAAAGTAAGTTATTCATTTAACATTACAAAGCAATATATTCTTTATGGCAAAAGTAATTTTACCAGTCTTGACTATCTAGTACAATTTGAGTACTTGGACAGCCAGTACAAAGGTAATTTGTTCTACCTCTTTATGTGCCATAGCTTTCCTACATTAATTATATTAACACTGTAAAAATTACAAATACACATATGAGTGGAAGCAATGTTTAATAATAGTAGACACAATTTCACATGTCTGTGGGCTGAGACATTAAACTAAAAGTGCTAGTGCAACCCTGGACAAACTAAAAACTGAAATTCTGAAGGAACTTACCAGAGCAGAGTCTCCATTGTAAGGATGTTTAAAGTTCACAATGTCCACAGTCAGGTATTTCTTCACTCTGGCCAGGTCTGCCTGTCTTGCCCCCTCCAACAGTGAGTGTCCTTTGTATTCAACTGGACAGCCAATAAGTCAGATTTCAAACAGTATCTCATTATGCATCAGTGAAAACATCACCATTAACAACAATAGCAACAGCCACACTACCGTACCACCACCACAATCTCAAAGTTACAACCCAATGAAAAACACTCATAATTCTGAAAATACTCTTTCAGAGTTTCTAATGAACCAATAATGCACCAAGAGTACAAAATAGCCATAAAACATTGCAATGGCTCCTGACATTTTAGCATTATCTATGCCTCCCACAACCGTTACTTTATTGGTTTGACTGTAATTTTTTAACTTTAAAACGATGAATAAGCTCCCGTTTTCACAGAGAGTCCCTTAACACCTATACAGCAAGACTTACTGGAAACTGCCCTAATCCCACAAATTTGCTGAACATAACCTAGCAATATACTTACACTGAATCCGTTCTTGCAGTTCCCGTGTCGGTGCCACATCAATGATGGACTTGGAATGACAGTTGACCAGATGAGGGTCAGCACCATGGGCCAACAGGAGAGAGCACACTTCTACTCTAGATTTGGATGCAGCTTCGTGTAGAGGCGTAAACTGCCACAAATCCACTGCGTTGACGCTTGCCCCAGCCTGCAAATGTATAGCAAAGTCTGTAACAGTTGCTTTTGAAAGTGCTAAACTAATTGGTAAGATACCTACTATAAAGTTGCATAGTCTCAGTAATGCAATTCTAGCTTTACATTCTTATTCTAAAACAGGTATTTTATGCAACATCCATCATAAAATGTGTCCTGCAGTCCAAATAATCACAAGTTAGCATGTATATAGTCCTATTCCAAATAGACTCTCAGTCTGACAAAAGAATTAATTACCTTTAGCAGCATTTCTGTGACTTCAAAGTGGCCATAGGAGCAAGCATTGTGCAAAGGAACAAGACCACTGGAAAAAATAATTCAAATCATTAAAAGTTCAGAATAAAAAACAACAACAACAAAAGTGAAATACAAGACAAAAATGACGTGCATGCAATGGCAACAATGATAAGCACAGCATATGACACAATGCAATCAATCAGTAATAAAGAACAGATAAGACATATTTTAGTAAATCAACCAAAACAGTGAAAGGGGCATGAAACATTTGCAAATCTTGTGTCACTGCATACCATCAACTCTATCACTTTACTAGACAACACTTGAAGCATTAATTTCTTTTGCATACTTTACCAGAAGATAAGTAGACAGACATTGATTATAAAGAAGCTTTGAAATGACTTGCCTCCTTTTAACAGGATTACTTTATACAGGAAGGAAAATTTAAAAATACATGTATGTGAAGAAATTAAGTTTCTTACCCTTTATCTTTTGCATGGACATCAGCTCCATTTTGCAAGAGAAGCTGCACAATGCGTGTTCTGTTATAGCCAGCAGCTAGGTGCAGCGGAGTGGACTGAAAATCACAAAAATTATATTGTTAGCCTTGAAAATCAATGGATTGAAAAATCATGTAATTAACAATGCAAATAATAAAAAAATAATAATAAAAATAAAAATTAAACATAAATTTAAGAAACAACATTGCTAGAAATTCACAACAAAAAGTTGAATATGATGGTTTTTTGCAACTGTCTTGGTTCTTGGATATATCTTTGAACATATATATGGGCAAGGTTCAGAAAAAAAGTTGAAAAATTGCAACGCATATAAAAAAGACTTTATTAAAAAAAAATAAAACGCAGAGTATGAAAATAACACATAAACACTACAGCACAAAAGAAAAGGTATTTGAGCAAACAAGACATTTTTAAAGCACCAAAATTGTGTTAAGTATATATCTGAACTTGTGTGCATAACATCACCCCAAGTCACAAACTAAATCTCCTGCCATAGCAGCACGAATACTGAAATTAAAAACCTAAATGCATGGAAACAATGAAGCATGTCCTGTTAGTAATCTACAAAACAACTGGAAGCAAATTTGCATTAAAAACCAGTTTATTAGAAGAGCTGGGAAAGGAAAAAAACACATCAGAAAGGAACATTGGAGCTACATCTCGTCAGACAGTCAAGTCATCAAACATTTAACTTCAAATGCAACAAACTATTTCTACAGTTTTAACTTTCGGAAATGAAATTTTCATTGAAATTCTCTGAAGCAGTTTTATGCCAGTCATCAAATACCGAACACACTGTTTACAATGTAACAAAAGGTTTAACGGAAACTGCTGATTCATCATCAATTTTCTATTCTTTGACGTGGTATATCAATCCCTCCTTGACGTCAAAATGAAGAATTAACTTTTTTTTCTGCCAAATTCACATTTAATTTTGTTTCAAATGAAGATGTGCAACAAGATAGCTTCCTTGCAAACAGTACCCGGCAAAAATCAAGACTGACGCCATTTCAGAACCTTGTCCATATTCATCTAAAATTGGAGAAAAAACCAACAACTGATCTTACCTTTCTGCCATCACTGGCATGACAGTTGACATTAAGAGGAGTGAGCAGAGCCATCATTTGCTCTTCATTGCCACTGCGAGCAGCCTCCAAAAGCTCATCCTTTTTATACTCGCCTGATCAGAAAATTAATGTAAGCAATAGCAGTTATTTTTTGTGCACGGGCATAACACAAATTTGCATCAATTCATGGTTCATACTCAAATTGTTGTAAAAAACTCAAGGAGTTTTCAAGGAGATTTCAAGGAGTTTTTCCAAAAATTCAAGGAGTTTTTAAAACATTGTAAACGCACATAAGAATTGATAAGTAGTCAAAATAAAGGATAAAATCTCTAACCCAGTGATATCCATAAATTGTTTGCAGTCATGAATCTGATGGTGATACTGATGTTGATATTGATTATCAGGGCGCGAAATTAACTTTTTTCTTTGAGGGTAAATAGGACCCTTAACTTTTAAAAAGTGAGGGTCCTGTCTTAAATGTGAGGGTCCTAATACATAATAAACAATCGCATAAAAAAAAACAGATCAACACTTCGACACCATCTTCTCGCCGAATTTTTTTGTGCCACGGAAAAATCTTAGACCATTCTTCTTGGTAGCTTCTGCTACGTTTTGCTTGCTCGTACTGCTTTTGTTTTTTCTTTCTTTCATCGTCGTTTTCTGTCGAGACAGGTCTTTTTCCAAAAATGGAAAAGTATTTGCTCTTCTCACTAGCCATTTTCGGGATTCATAGTGAAAGCAGATGCTCGACAGTGAAAATACGAACAGCCCATTGATTGGCCAAAAAGCGTGACTCCGAGCCAATAAAAAAAGACGTACTTGATATTATTCAAGGGTAATAACTCGAGTGACAAATACCTCGCATCCATAGCAACATATAGCGCGATGGGTACTCGACATCGATTTTCGAAGATTTATTATTGCCTTCTACTTTTCACTCAAAAAATAATTTTTGCATCGAAGATTTTTTTCCAATAAAAATGAATTGATTGCTCAACTTTGTAACGTAGTTGACTTTTTTTTTTCTTTTTTTTCTTTTTTTTTGGGCGGGTAAATCGGGCACGCTAGAAATGAAAAGAGCTGGTCCGAATCAACATTTGAGGGTAATTCGCCCCGGACCCGCCTTAATTTCGCGCCCTGATTATGAAATCTACACCTATAAATATTGCATGTCTATAAAGTTGCAGTTATAATGATGATGCAGATTACGGAGTCTATACCCATTTAAACAATAATTGTGAAGCATGTTGTCCTTAGACACAAGTTAGAGAACTGTAAAAAGTCAGAAAGAGGTACCACCACCAGCTAATATATAATACACTTCATACAGATGAATGAGTTTTCAGTTATAATATTTCAGTTTTTCCATTTCTTCATCAATCTGACAGGAAATCTCCAGCTGGATCTTTATTTCCTTGGATTTGCTCCTCAGCGCATTTGACTGAGTCAAGAGTCTCAGCGCACCCTCTTGTTCAGCAAGCTTGTCTGCCTTTTGAGTCAGGTGCTGAGCATCCTTCTCCATTCTCCTTTTTTCTCTCTTAAATCAGCAACAGAGTCTTCCTGTGCCTTCCTCTTCTTTGCCGCTTGTGCCTGTTCCTGGTCTTTCTTTTGTTGATCAAGGTAGTCGTGGTACTTTCTCCTTGAAGAAGATGCTGATAATAGCAGCTCCTTGGTGATGTCCACCTTGTCGATTCCACCAATCTTCCTGATACCGTTCAGCACTTGTCGGCGAGCAACCAAGGACTGCTAGGAGAGATTTTCAGTGCTGATCTCTTAGTTGGTTGAGAATCTTCTCTCGACAGTTGCTTGCCCATGGGACAAAAGTAACAACTGCCTCACAACAGCCCAAAGATTTTGACAGTCCTTTTTTGCTTTCATGAGTGTGCTGAACAGCTGGTCTAACAGTAAAACATCACTTTCACGTCGATAATTTTTTAGCAGACGCGGCAGAAACACGTATGCTTGTTCCCTTTCTTTTCAAGCAGCCACCCTGCATATTCAGATTTCGATAACCACAAAAGATTTAACACACAATCGCCTCCAGGCATTTTTACCCATTCAGTAAACAAACACGCACAGTTTCGGTGTCCTTTTCACTGTTTTCGTACTTTCTGTACATCGCGCGTTAGAACGAAGGATGTACGAAACCAACAATTGCGCATGCGCGGCAGCAAGGAAATCAACAATTTCCAGGTTCCTTCCCTTATCATTAGAAGACGACAAAAGTTACGATCGTCGAACAGTTGACAACACAAATAATATAATTTTTGTTTTATAATTTTTTTTTTCAATGGCCTTTTTTTAAACATTTGACAATAAAATCTGTAGGTCAAGCAATGGATAGATACACTGGTTGAAATTTCAAGGAGTTTTCAAGGAGCTCAGCCAATTTGGCATTTTTCAAGGAGATTCAAGGGCCCTTGAACAAGGCATCGAAAATTCAGGGAGATTCAAGGAGGTTCAAGGAGCGTACGAACCATGATCATTAATATCAATACGATAATCTTTAAATTCATCATTAGTATCAGTCTTAAGGAATACATTAATGCTTTGCAAAACAGGTCCTCACCTGTGAGCACAGCCTTAGCAGATGCATCAGCCAGATCCAGAGCAGTCTTGCCATCAGTATTCCTGATATTTGAGTCTGCAGAGTGTTGAAGAAGCACTGAAAAACAACAATAATAATTTATTAACGACAACAGTACAAACTGCCATAAAGCCATATTGCAATGTTTTACATTTGCAATACATTACTTCACTTCACAAATTTGAACTGTCAATCTATAGGCAGAAAAGGAGAAGATAAAAACAGCACGAGTCGTCAGATAAAATCGAAGCTTTCGAGTTTATTTTAAAACTCTTTTTTAAGGAAAAACAAGGCTACAACTGAGTAAAACTGGACAGAAATTAAGTTAATCTATATTCTGATGTTCTAAATTTGTAACACAGTACTTCTCCTTATACTGCAATTATTAATAATACCTTGGCCCTTCCATGATGAAAGTATATGGGCAAGGTTCAGAAAAGGAGTTGAAAAATTGTGATACACCAAAAAAGAGAATGCAGAGTATGAAAATAACACATAAACACAACAGCACAAAGGGTATTTGAGCAAACAAGATATTTTTAAAGCACCAACACTTTGTTAAGTATATATATCTGAACTTGTGTGCATAACATCACCTCAAGTCACAAACTAAATCAACTACCATAGAAGCACGGATACTGAAATTTAAAACTTAAATTCATGGAAACAATGAAGCAAGTCCTGTTAGTAATCTACAAAACAACTGGAAGCAAATGAAATTGAAAGCATACAATGCTTGTCAAGGATTCAAGAGGGCATAACTTCATGTTGTGACATAGCATTTTTGTGTGGATAAAAGCTTAATCGTTTATGAAAAACAGTAGCTGACTTGTCGGATTAACAAAGCTAACAAGGCTAAACACTCTGACAAATTCATTTATTAACCATGGTATTAACTGGTTTTAAATATAAAAATTTTAGTGGTGGAGTACATAACTTCAGTACACGAATGGAGTGGTGAATGTTATTAAGTCACAATTTGCATTATTGATTGAATAAAATTAGTTAAGCTGCCCAAAACTAACAGTTAACATAACCTGAACTACAATTGTCAAAGAGCAACCTGTCTATAGAACGTATGATAGGCCAAATAATTGTGGACAGAACCTCACACAGTGATTTCTTCAGAGCAGACAAGCAGTTAAAAAAAGCTTATCTAAAGTAGAAATTGCATTGATTTATACAAGTACACATAAATGAAAGTAGTACAGAGTAAAATGAAATGGAGTCTTTTATGGACAGATGTCAGACTTCACAACCGAGACCTAAATTCAAAATGCAAGCGGGGTGAAGAGGGAATGGATTTTTTCAAAATACAAGGATCCACTATCCAAAATGTAAAGAAAAAAAAAGAAAAATTGTAATAATTGGTTTACATTGAAATATTCAAAACTGTTGGAAAAAGCACAGCGCTGGTAAAAACAACAAGCAGAAAGCGCTGCTAAATGCCAAGAGTAGATAACTTCACGCAGTGACATGGCCTTTTTTCCCTGTATAGAAAGAAACTGATAATGAAACCAAGAATAGTGATGCAAAAATCAGAAATGCAAACAAGAAATACTCCTGAAATCATGAATCTATCACCTGAGAAGTGATTTTAACAAAAAAAAAGCATGTCACAAGGGCAGTACTTCACAACGTCATTATATATACAGATGAAGAAATCTTTTAAAAAGGGGATACACTGCTAATTCAAAACAAGAGCATAGCATACAACTAACAGAAAGCAGTCTTTCAGAATCGATTGGTCAAATTACAAAAGTTAATTTCCGAGCAGTAATTTCCTATCCATCTTGTAACACGGAAGTCGTTTGGGGCACCACAGATGACCATTTTTAGCCAGCATAAACCACCTTTCTCTGTCCTCACCAACCCTCATTGCTTCGCTCAGTGTCAAGCCAGTCCATTCTCGAATTTTGTCATCCCACCTATTTTTCTGTCTCCCTCTTCTTCTGCCTCCTTGCACCGTGCCTTGCAGGATAGTCTTTGCAAGGCCAGATGATCTGGTGACGTGGCCATACCATCGGAGTTTCCGTTTCTTCACCACTGTGAGCAGGTCATCATGCTGTCCAATGGCTTATGTGATGATCTGTCAGACTTCGTCATTGATGATGTGCTGGGTATAGGACATGCACAGAAGTCTTCTGTAGCACCTCATCTACATGCTTTTTATTCTTCGTTGTGAGGGTCCATGTTTTGCAAGCGTATAGGAAGATGGAGATGACAAGGGAGCGCAGTAGTCTTACCTTGGAATGCAGACGGATGGTCCTTTCTTTCCAAATGGGCTTCAACCTTGCCAGAACAGCAGTTGTTAACTTGTTTGTGCGATTCTGGATAGGACTTCCTGTCAGGACCCATTGTCTGATACAATGGCTCCTAAAAATTTGAAGCTATGCACTGTGTTGAGGGATTGGCCTTGGACTTTGATGTCCATGTTAATGCCTTTGCTGTTGTTGGTCATCATTTTAGTCTTCTCTGCACTTATTTCAATTTCATAGGCTCTATAGGTGGTGCAATTTACACCCCAAATATGAAGTACAACATTCTTCGATCCTGGCGTGTAGTAAACTTGGCCAACACTTTGATGACGTCTGATTCAGGAAGTATATCTAACCACTTCCAGCCTTCTCCGTACTTCAACTTGTTCAAGTATTGGCCCCATCTACTCTTGTCTGTTAGTCTTGTGACCTGTAAACAGGAAATCATGATAAATCAGAAAAAAATCTCCCATGCTACCATTTTAAATGAAGCGAATAGTGTTTTTTCTTCTTAATTTACATGGTGGTTAAAGAAAGGGCAGGCAGCTGTGGGGAAAATAACTGGCCATCTCTGATTAATTAATAATACTGCTCAGCTTCACCACACATTCCCCACAACTTGAAAATGCCTCACAAATAAATATTTACCTGTACTACAAATTGACAGGTTCCTCCTTTCATTGATTTTACATTGACCAATATGAACTGCCCTGTAGGTAAGAAAAAATTCTAATGCGCATTAAATACATTATATTTTTTTTAATTTTAATGCTTTATTGTCCCTTTTCATCAGGAAATTCTGGGCCGCCTCCCCTTGGGAAGGCATAGTCGCAGCCTGTGGTGCACCCAAACCCAACCTACCTAACAATTATTGTGATTTTGAAATTTTGCTGGGGAAGCAAACCGGAGTCCCCGGAGAAAACCCCCGAGATGTTGCCCGAGTCGAAAGTGAATAATATTCGGAGAAACATAACGCCAAGATGCTGGATCGAACGTCGTACCGGTTTTGCAAATCCCTAGGACGATCACTGGGTGTTCATCATTTCACAAAATTATAATAATAATAATAATAATAATACAGGATACTATGTACGTGTCTTTCCCCAAACCAATCAGTCTCAAAGCGCGGCGATCTGTACCAACATACACACTCACTTGTCTCATCCACCCTCACAACAAATACACATCCATCACTCAAACAGGTGGTGTAAAGGCAGGGAGATCGCTATTGGAAGACGGAAAGAAAATCGAATTTGTTATTTTCAAAAACTGTGTATTGACTGCATCCAGTACCATTATTGAAGGGAGGGAGGAAAACAGAGTGCCTGGAGAAAACCCTCGGTGACCTCAATAGTCTCGTAAGTAAATCACGTATGTTCGCCCCTTGCGGGAATCGAACCCGCGACCATCAGCATAGGAAACCGGCGACTTATTCACTGAGCCACGAGATCACCCCACTCCACTTACTGTCTGGTTTTGGAAGTTAGTAGTGAAGTTATGTACTAAGAGAAATGGTCTCATAATCTAAGAAACATTTTCACATACTCACTGTGCGTCAGAATAATCCTACACTGGGAAAAACTAGATTACTCTAATCTAGATTCTTTCAAGGATGGTCGAGTTCATCATTTTACACAACTTTTAGCAAGCAGAAGTTTTCACTAGCGGTCTGACGTTATGCATGTGGTCGGTATCACAAAAAATAAAACCTACAGTGACCACAACAAGAAAAAAAAGAAGTTATAATGTTATAAAAACATTTGTGATGCATAAATATTAGTCTATGAAAATAAACATTCCATCATTTAAAAATAAAACCTACAGTGACCACAACAAGAAAAAAAGAAGTTATAATGTTATAAAAACATTTGTGATGCATAAATATTAGTCTATGAAAATAAACATTCCATCATTTAAACAAAACAAAACACCTATAAGACCGAGATGTTTTGGATTGTGACATTACGCACACAAACGAATTAGACTAACAAAACTTGCCACATGAATTTACATGGTTAGCTGTATATTTGTCTGTAACGAAAATATAATCCGTGTAAAAATAGAAACATCTGACATTGATATGACAATAATACTCTTTAAAAAAATTGTGGAAGTTGCACTTCATGACAAATTATTTAACACGGGTGCAAAAAAAACCCGCATATTATCAACAAACAAGAACGTTTACTCAAACATCTTTGTAGTGATGCTGTTGACTTGAAATAAACTTACCTTTTTATCATAAAACATGAGAATTATTCCGTCTATGTTGACATAAAAGTCTAAAAACACTGACCAAGCCTCCAAAAATACAAGTGCATAAATTAGATGAAAAAGTAATGACACCAGACTTACCCTCATTTTTGGACGGATCCGCCTCACTTCTTTCTTCTTCAGCCATCGCACGTTGAATGTTAGCAAAGACTGATTGTTTCGTGTGTTAAAATTGACGCTAACAGCATTATTCAGAAAATGCGGAGCCTCTAAAAAAGAGTACGTCACATTTGGTTTTCATGACACAAAGCAATTTGTTTGCCTATATTATTCGTTCGATTAATTATATCATTATTCTGATTATTGTATTGCTTATATTTAGTTTTAGACTCATGTTTGATAATTTATTAGCATAAGAAATAAAGTGAATTACAACACCATTGCTGATGAATACTCCCTGAAGCTAAATCATGACGTACATCATACGTGACGTTTTCGGGAGTCGCCGATTTAGACGCATATTTCCAAAAAATGCAAACCGATTTTCAAATTTAAAATATTTTCGAACCATTTATTCATTTTTATTTTCGGAAATTACATTTTTATTCATATCCTATGAAGCAGTTTTATGCCAGTTGTCAAATACCAAACACACTGTTTACAATGTCACGAAAAGAGTAAAAGAAAATGCCGATCGTTACGTCATTCATTGTCAATTTTCTATTCTTTGACGTGGTTTATTGATCCGTCCTCAACGTCAAATTGAAGAACGGAAGAAGACAGCTTCATCTTAAAGTAACAGTACCGGCGAAAATTGAGTCCGACGCCATTTCAGAACCTTGCCGATATCTTTTAATAATGGATGCAATTTTCCCCATGTCTTGAACACACATGGTTGCAAAATTGAGTCTATTTTGAACATAAGGCAAAATGAAACTAGAATGTATGTATGTAGGAGGCGTACCAATGCAGACGTCAATCTTTCCTTTGATGGCAGCCTCATGCAAAGGAGTATAATTCCAGTTGTCACGAGCGTTAGGATCAGCGCCATGCCTTAGAAGCAGCTGTACCACTTCAGCATGACCGAAAGAGCAAGCATTGTGTAGTGGTATCAGTCCTCCATCATCACGGGCATGAACATTTGCTCCATTCTCCAGGAGATGCTCAACCACATCCTTGCGTCCAAAACCTGGACAGATATTACAAATGTCCAGTTCAGTTGAAGAAATAATATGAATTTAATGAACAATAAACAAATGTACAACTCTTAAAAGTGCAGCCGGTTTATATGAATAAAGCATTAGCAATAATAGTTATGTGTGTTGTAATTAATATGAACTTTAGAGTGAAATATGTTCATAAAATGAAAGATTTTCTGATTCTTAAAACAAAAGAAAGACAAAGTTCAACTGGACGGTGCACTCAATGTAAAAACTGTGTTCATATTTGGAGCTCGCCTTGAACTAATGGAGCATGCATACAAATTGAGAATAATGCAAAAACTGTCAGTTGGTGCAACATTTTCAATTTCCATCTGCAGAATGCTCTTCACTGCTGTATTGTCTGGTCGGCAGCTAGTAAAAACAAGGGAAGACTCACCTTCATCCATGCATGATGAACATTTCCGCTATAATTGTTTTATAGGTACAATTAAAATTTAACAGTTTTCATTTATTGCTATGTAGTTTCATGTGCAAATGCACGTTATAATGGCTATCACAGTATCAGACTGAAATCTTTCAGTTGTCTCTTTGACCCATAATTAACTAATCCTCCAATGGCCCATTCCAAAGCAATGCAAACAGCAGGTCCATTGATTTTCTATCCAAATATGAACACAGTACAAGGTACAACTGAGTTCACAGTAATAATCAGACACACATGATGATATGTCATGATGCATGTGAGCCTATTAGTATTATGTGATTGAACATTACTGTAGAGCGTTCTGTTCATTGTTTTGACTGGGAGTGGGACAACGCATTCTCAAAACAGGAAAGTGTGCAGCATCCCCGAAAAGGTTTTGCTATGCCCTGAAGTGCTTAAGATATGAAAATCATAAATGTGTGGAAGAATAAAGCAATTTGAAAATTCGGGAACATAAACACTACTGTCAACATTTCAAGATGTTTGCCACTCGTTACGGTTAATCAATGGATGGAATTTTAAAAACAAAGTTACAAACCTGCTGCAAAATGAAGTGGTGTGGATTTCCTTCCAGCTGTGTCCTTAGCATTGACATTACTGGATGAAACAAGCTTTTTGACTTTGTTCAAGTCACCATTTCTACACGCTTCGAATAACTCTCTGCCTGGATCATTTTGAGAAGGGTTTTGAGAGTCGTTGGTTAGGGCAGCGCGACGTCCGGTCGCCATAATTCCCTTCTCGAACTCTCACGTTTCAAGCGTGACATTACGATAGGCTATTGTGTGAAATTTTGATTTTTAGGAAACCGTGATATTTATTAAACGTTTGCATCAACTGTCATTTTTCATGTTATAATGTCATATTTGCATATACATTTATTTTTTTATATTTTTAAATGAAATTTGTCTAACTAATTTACTATTTATATTTTATTATTTTCAATCCATATTGTGCTCTAACTTCGCGGGAAAGTGAAACTTGACAACAGAGAAGGAACCAGCGGAAAATTGACAAAGGAATCGTTTACAAATTACATTTATGGCAGAGATGGACGATTTTCCTTCAGAAGACGGTAGATCCGCAGAAGAGGAGGATATTGAAATGACAGCAGCAGATGTTTTGGATAAACTTGAAGAGGTATACTGTCGTCATATTCATATGATATTGAATAATTGATGATACACAGGCTCTGGACTGAAGTATTTTCTTTCGTCTTTTTAAACTCGTGGGCCTCCTACATACGTAGTATGTATAGTATGTAAGTGAGCCTACGAAAGATGAGACTTCCCAGCCTGTGATTGATACAAGTTATTACTGTCACTAGTAATGTAGCCTGCAGTACTAGCGGAAGTAATAGACGATCGAGTCGGTACTGCCACATATATTACTGTGCTGATCATACTTAGCACTTGTACTGGTAACTGCAGTTAGGGAAATACTCTTTCAGTTTTTCTAAATATTATAGTTAACAAATAACTATATTAAAATAGTAAGTCAGTTTATGATACTGATCAGATTAATGGAAAAAATTACAAACAAGTAACTTTACTTTGCATTGCACTGATTGCAGGCATGGCTTAATGAGAAATTTGCCCCTGAACTTCTTGATGTCCGCATAGACCTTGTGGAATGTATGTTGGAACAGCTCGCTTCAATTGAAGAAAAACTAAATAAAGCACGCAAGGGAGACCCCAAAATAAGTCTTCACCGTATGGAGGTAAGAACTATAAGTGAATCAGGTACCCTGTATGAATTAATAAAGCAACCAATGATGGGAAACAGAAGTACATAATGTTGTCCCTAAGCAATAAAATAAACAAACAAACCTTCTTTTTTAAATATTTAATTATTATGCAGAAAAGGACCTCTATTTATGTTTGAAAGTTTGTTTGTTATTACATAATAACTTAATAATTAAAATTCTGTGTGTTTCAAAGGGGAAGTGGATCAAGTCAAGTTACAGAGTGTAGCTCAGTGGTAGTTGTAGGATGCAGAAGATAATGGCTTTGCATCTCAGTGGTAATGGTAGACTTTTCTCACGAATCACAGGAATCCATTTTTTAAAATAAATTTTATTTTTTAAATTTATTTAATCACTTTTTTTTAGCTCAAAGGGCTGGCAGATACAGGATCTACCTTGAGGCACTCACTTGCAGTAGTAATTTCTTTCATTGGTCAGGTGATTCACTTCCTCTTGTGTCTCAGCAGAGGCACATTAATGAACTTTATTCCGCCAAAAGGACAGGTGACATACACAAATTATAAACGAACACAGCAAACTTCATGCTGCTGGCCTCTTGAGCAGCTTTATTTATATCCTTGTTTCTACCAGTTCCTTGAGAAGCTCTTGAGCTGGTAGGCGCACTATAGAAAACAGTTAATTTAATTTTGTTACATTTTATATTTTAATATTAAATAATTAATCCTCAACGTGAACGTGTTTTTAACTTTAGTGTAAGACAATTCTTTTGTGTTTATTCATATTCATTCATTCACTCTTTCTTTTTTATTCAGATTGATCGTGTACGCTTTATCATTAGCAGTTACCTTCGTTCAAGAGTTTTAAAGGTAAACGATTTTCATTTATGTTTTACCTAAAAGTAAAATTAAATTTAAAAATATTATACATGTAGTGGAATGGGAGGTGACTGGTTCAAGCTTGGGAGAGAGGTTGTCTACTTTGCATTTCTTGGTTAGACTAGTCTTGGGTGGCTCCTACTATGCAGAATCCTTTGGTGTGGCCATTGGGTTATGCAGGACAAGGTGACACAGCATTTGTTCTCCCCAGCTGACCATTTGTCTTCTTCTTTTGGTGGTGAGCAGGACTACATTGTCAGCAGGCATTCTATGCAAATCGGTGGTAGCGACTTGTAGAAGAGTGTTGTGGCACTAGTAGCTGGCAAACCGGTTTACTATCAACACGCTTGATAAACAAAAATAACAGCTTGGGTTGGGCTGTCTGTGTTCTCAAGGTGGTGGCCGAGAGACGTAGTCAAATACTCCGCTTGGATGTACACATGTATATATTCATAATACAGTAAAACCTCCGTTTTACGACCTTTAAATTGCCATTAAAACGAGGTCGTAAATTGGAGGGGTCTTAAAAAGGAGGTAGGACATTTTTGAAAAAGACATTAAGAAAATTAATTAAGTAAAATAAATACATGCACCAAAAGTACACATACCATTAAGTATAGGGAACATCTACCATCTTTTATAAAATATAGATTAAACTCTGTCTCACAACCAATACAGTCAATATCTTCCTGTTCCTCATTATTTGCAAAATAAAAAATCAATGTTGGTATGATTGTTGTTTACTTGTGTATGTAAGTGCTGAGTGCATGTTTGGAGTAATAACTATTTATAAGATAACCAACCCCTTGGGGTCATGAGCAATCTTGCCACTGTAGATTGTTCTAACCTATAAAGGGAAAAGTGAAAGCCCCAGTTGAAAACCTGTCTTGCCTTTGTAGGCATGACTGATTCACTGCAGCAACAGTACCCCCGTTGGAGTGCCGGGGGTTTCAGTATAAATAGTATCCCCACTTTCTGGAAATTTAGTGCTTTAAATTCCCACTGTCGCTGTCTTCCTCGTTTGCTCTTTCCCATTCCTGATCTGTCCTATCACTCTGCTATACTATCTTCTTCGCTAGATAAATGACCTACCTTTTTTCTTGAAAACTCTTCCTGGACAAGACTCCTTGTTTGTGTATGAGGTCTGTTGGATCAGCTTGGGAGTGTTGGACGCTTTCTGCCGGGTGGTCACTAGGGCTTCCTATGATGTTATTATTTAGCACTATAGGCATTTTATATGTATGTGTTTTGTTGATAATTTATAATGATGTTTGTATTCTATTTTGTTTTTGTAACCGGGGGTTCGAGTAGTTGGGGTAAAGCCTCAGCCGTCTCCTGTGTGGGATGTCTTTATTGTAAAGTGACTGGCCGGTGGAGGGCATTCAATTTTCCCACTAGGGTTGTTTCGGCTGATCTTTTATGCGGATTGGGGGTTGTCCGGTCCTGATTTGGCTCGGAAGAGTCCGCTGGACCTAAAGCAACAATCAATCAATCAATAAGATAACCCCATTAATATTGTTGTAATTATTTTTATTCAATCATTGAATTGTTTGTTGTTGTTGTTTTTTTTTTAAAAAGAAAGCGGTTATTTATGTTTGTTTGCATGACCCATCAACCCCCTCCCCCTCCCCACCCCACCTTCCCACTCCGTACCCTCCACTCGTGCATGTTCTCTTAGTATGTCACTTTGAACACCAGACATGGTGTCGGCAAGATCTGACAGGCCACTGCTCAGGGCAAATCTGGTCAGCTCCTTAGAGTATTTCAAGCTGTTTTAATGCATCATCTGCTGTTAAAAGTTGTAAACGAAACTGTTTTCTTCAAGAGCACAGATAGAGTATTGCTTTGGAATCGGACTTTTTCAGATGCTAGGTCGTAAAGTTTATTTATTTGAAGGTCGCAAGTCGCGTTTCAGAGGTAGTCGTTTAAGAGAGGTCGTTTATATAGTACAAACCATCTGTGATTTTTTTTTCGGTCGTATGTTAAAGGAAGTCGTTTAAGAGAGGGTCTCAAAACAGAGGTTTTACTGTATTATGTGTTGGTAAATGTAAAACTACACGTTTAAAAAGGGTTGTTACTGTTAGTAAAGGCTAAAGCTGAGCAGAGTTCAAGATTACTGATAATCTAGTTAGTGTGTGTTAATATTTGTATGCATAGGTTTGAAAAAAAAAATCCATAGAAAGTCTGAAAATGGGCCAAATATGATGTTCCTTTTTAGCTTGTGAATGGAAAACAAAAGATAATGATTTCAAACAGATCAAAAATTTGAAAAGTATATCAAATTGATCTTTAGATATTATTTCAAGAGCTCCCAAAGAGTGCAATAAAAAATAATTAATGCAGCCGATAGGATACCAAAACAGCTTAATAATAATAATAATAATAAGATAGGATGCTATCACATGCATTTTACTATTTTAGGAGGTACAAGAAAAATCAAATTTT
This sequence comes from Oncomelania hupensis, assembly GCA_036898135.1. NCBI lineage: Eukaryota > Metazoa > Mollusca > Gastropoda > Littorinimorpha > Pomatiopsidae > Oncomelania > Oncomelania hupensis. The sequence goes on along the minus strand of CM072511.1, from coordinate 69,088,941 downwards.
ATTTTGAAATTTAGATTGACTGCATCCAATGCCATTATTGAAGGGAGGGAGGAAACCAGAGTACCTGGAGAAAACTCTCTATGTCCTGAAAAGTCTCATATTTAAGTCAGGTAAGTTCGTCCGATAAGGGGTTTGAACCCATGACCTTCTGCATAGGAAACCGGCACCCTATCAACTGTGATATCAGGCTACCCCTTATTCCAAGGAACATTCTGCAAGGTCTTGCTACTTTTACCTTCAAAGTCTTATGACTTTTTCAAAAGAATTTCCTGAATAAGTGCTTGTGTTTTGAAGGTGCCAATGCATACGGTCTGCTGAAAATCAAGAGAAAGTGGCTGAGATCTGATTCTTTTTTATTCAAATGATGTAAACATTACATCGTACTGTCTGGTGTTTCAGATAGAGAAGTTCCCCTGCAGTGTTCTGGAGCGAGAAATCCAGAAAAAGGAGGACGACGATCCACTCATGTCAGATGGTGAAAGACAGTTTGCACAAAAGTGAGATAACCGTCTTGTTTTTCTTTCATTTAGTCAATAAGCATGCAAAAAATAAGCTATATTGGAATTATAGTAATAATAATCATCTTTGTAGTAATAATCTTAATAATAATTAATAGTAGAAGTTTCTTGTGCTTTCAAATTTTGCTTTCAAATTGAAATGCTTCAATGTCTTTAATTTGATTGAATTGGCCTTGAAAATTTCTGCATTTTAGAAATTGTTCGTATCCTGGACTTGTCTCCCTTGCACTGTAAAATTGAATGAGATTGCTGTTTGAGCTTTTCTGTTGATATTTGCGTGATTATATCTACCTGGCAGTTGTAATAAGTCATAGGATGAGAATTAGTCATTAGCAATGATATAATTGATTTTTAGTAGGTTTTTAAAAAAATACATTTCCATTAATGGCAGTTATACTTTTTTTTTTATATTAGTATACTCTGGGCATATTTTAATATTTAGGTTTCTGGAACTGAAGAAAAGCCATTTCAGCAGCCAGGCCATGAAGCACATGCCACCTAACATGCAATCGGCTGACAAAGAATTAGCAGGTAAATATTTAATATTTTAGCAGACTCATTATATTGTCTGATGTCAATAATCCCTAAACATTGTCAGATGAGTAAACTCGTCTTCGGACAGTTAGGGTAAATTTCAGTTCATAGCAGAAGGGAAGTGATTCTTGATAATTATCCAATCACATTGTATAAATTTTCTGATGTTTGATTCAAAGCATGTTTTGTTTGATTTGATGCATAGATTGCTCAGGAACGGTCAATGGAACTTGGATTTTATATCCTTTGGAGCAGACTGTCAGAGAACTACTGTTAGGGAGAGCCCTCTGAGGATGATAAAAATGTTATAGAAGATTTGAATGTCAACTGGCAACGGTTTAGTGATGAAGGAGTGATAGCCGATCACTTTCGATTGCTAATGGATTTGTGTCTTCTGCAGGTATCTCCCCCAAGCTTGAAAACTATGTATTTTTGAGGGTGAATGAGAATAAGGAGTTTTCAGCTGACGATGACAAGCCAGATGTTGGGTAAGATGCTCATTGTTGGTGGTGGTGTTTTTGTTGTTGTTGATATTGCTGTTGTAGAAGGTGCTGTTGCTTCTGTTTCAACCATGCAATTTATTTTTTATATAATTTTTTTTTTAAATTTTGTTTTTAACATTAATAAATAAATTTTTTATTTTATTTATTAATTTTTTAAAAATTATTATTATTTTCTGTTTTTGTCTTATCATTTTGGTGAAAAAGACATTAAAACAAATAAGCAACAAACAAACAAACCATGCAATTGTTGGTAAAGGGCAGATTTCAATTGACAGTAGTTTATACCGTCATAATTAAAATGTAAAGAAATACTGCCTTAACTCGTTCATAATTATTATTAAGTTATGGCATTATTTTTTTAAGTCGGCGGTATATAAAAGCACCCGTTGCTCATTTATTTTATTTTTTTTTATTTTGTCATTCTTATATAGCGCTTTTACAGCTCATGATGCTGACCAATGCAGGATCTAACTTGAACCTTTTGAGGAGCCCACTTATGACACATGATAATGATAATTCACAGATTCCATATTTTAAGTTAATCTTAGTTCCAAGTTTATTGAGAATATCGTTAATGTATTAGCATTCTCAGCTTGCTCAAGAGAATTCGGACCGAAAAATTATTCTGAGGAAGAAAAAAATGGTGCTATCCTGTTGTGGTTGGTGTTGGGTTTTACATTTTTATTATAAACTAGTGGTTTTTGTACCCTGGCAAGCCAGGGTACAAAGGTTGCTGTTTAAAATGTAGACAGAGAGACAACTGTTGTCTGCGAGTTTCATTTGGACGATGATACCTTCCCATATCCCCCTTGATACCTCACCATACCCCCTCCTCCCCTGATATCTCCCCGTCCCCGCCCCCCATGTTGCCTCACCATACCCCCTTGATACCTCCCCGAACCCACTTGATACCTCCCCATACCCCCTTGATACCTTCCGTACCCCCCTTGTAACCTACCTGTACCCTCCTTGATACTTCCCCGTTGATCGTTTCGCAGGTATGGATGATTGATTGATTGATTGTTGCTTTAGGTCCAGCGGACTCTTCCGAGCCAAATCAGGACCGGACAACCCCTGCTCCGCATAAAAGATCTGCTGAAACAACCCTAGTGGGAAAATTGAATGCCCTCCACCGGCCAGTCACTTTACAATAAAGACATCCCACGCAGGGGACGGCTGAGGCTTTACCCCAACTACTCGAACCCCCGGTTACAAAAACAAAATAGAACACAAACATCATTATAAATTATCAACAAAACATATACATATAAAATGCCTATATTGCTAAATAATAACATCATAGGAAGCCCCAGTGACCACCCGGTAGAAAGCGTCCAACACTCCCAAGCTGATCCAACAGACCTCATACACAAACAAGGAGTCTTGTCCAGGAAGAGTTTTCAAGAAAAAAGGTAGGTCATTGATCTAGCGAAGAAGAAGATAGTATAGCAGAGTGATAGGACAGAGCAGGAATGGGAAAGAGTAAATGAGGAAGACAGCGACAGTGGGAATTTAAAGCACTAAATTTCCAGAAAGTGGGGATACTATTTATACTGAAACCCATGGCATCCCAACGGGAGGTATGGATGAAAGGAATCGACCATCACCATACCCCCTTATATATACCCGTATCCCCGTTATGCCTACCCATGCCCCTTTAAACCTACCCGTAGCCCCCTTTTACCTACACGTACCACCCCATCCTGATCCTTGGTAATAATAATAATAATAATAATAATAATAATATTGAATATTATAATACAAATAGAAATAATAAAAAACACCAAGGTTTTAAAATAAAATTTGATATAAGATATAATAATAATAATAATTATTATTATTTATAAATAATAATAAATAAAAGTAAAAAGCCTAAATTAAAAAGAAAAATATCCATATTGTAGTGTAAAAAAAAAAAAGGCCCGCAGGAGATTTGAACTTGGGTTGCCTGCACGATAGGCAAATGTCTACTAAGTGAGCTACCAAGGCTTCATATAAAGACCATCAATTTGTTGGTCTATATGGGAAAACATGCTGAAACCTCGATTCGATTTTTAATTAGATTTTTAATTAATCAAATTTAATTAGTTAAACACAAAATTTTGTAAGATTGGTGACATGAGTGCAAAAGTGTTTTGAATGGAAATAAAACGAAATTTGCGGTATTACGGAACGGCACGTTCTTGACAAGGGTTGAATCGAAACCGCGTGCGGAATGCAGGGCTGAGATTTAGCAAGCCAGACTAAGGAGCCAGCCGGGCTCCTAACCTGGGAAGTTGAAGTTGCCAAAATATTTCTCAGGTTGCCAGACCCCTTGATTGAAAGCACGGTCATTTGTTTTAAACTGTATAACTATTGCAGCTAATAAACAAGATAAATTTCAACAACACTGTTTCATTTTTTTAAAACAAGCACTGTATAATTTATTCATCATCGACATCCTCCTCCTCAATGTTCCAAAACTTGAAGGAGCTTGGGTGTGCCTTCTTCAGCTGTTTTTTTTCTTCTTCGGACTTTTTTTTTTTTTTTTGCTGGAGGCTCCGAGACACCGCTTAAAAAGCGCCACATCGTTCGAGATTGACAAAAGACTGAGAATGGGGAATATCGAAAGTACGGCAAGTCTCGCGTGACTCATCAAGGAAGTCAGAGACTCGTTCCGATACACGCAAGGAAGCAAGAAGGCTAGGATCTTGCAGGGCAGTAGCGTTTCGCGGCGAGGGAAAGAAGAAAGTCTCGCGAGAAAAGGCTATTTTTACTTCGCAAATCCCTCGCTTTGCTAGCGTTACCTAACTTCCTATCATGCATCGGAACGGGTCTCCGGTGATGACTGCGGAAGCGGTTGGCGCGTGTTTTGTTTTACATTGCAAGTCAAAAGTCCGTGTACAGGTACAGAATCTCTACCACTGGCGGTATTTTCAAGTCGCCAGCCGGGCGAATGGTACCCCAAATCGAGCTCGCCACACACTATTTTTAGGGGCCATTGGCGAGTTGGCGAACGTTAAAGCTCAGCCCTGGGAATGAGGCTATTGCAGTTTGTGGACATTTTGTTTATTTATTTATCTCAGAAACGGTTAAATGTTCGGTAAGGAAATGTCGGCTTCCAACATCACCCACCCATAGAAAAAAAATGAATACATTTATCTTCAGTTTATCTTTGAGGAAAGTTTTATAATTCAAGGATTTAAACAAAAAATTATATGGATTAAGGCGATAACACTATTGGTTATCATAATACCTTCCGAGTGAAAGATGAAAGGTCAAGGATATGAACTATTTATTTTCTTCATAAATTTTTTTTTTAAAGTAAAGATATATGATGCTGTCTCAAAAGGTCAACCTAGGAATGTGACATTGCAGCAGAAATTGAAAAGTGACTGAGACTTCAAATACGTTTTCTCTATATAATCAGTTCCAGACCGTTATTTTTCAAAAATATTGAAAGATTATTTAGTTCTTCTTGGAAAAGTTTCTGTACATACTTTACTACTCTCTGTTTAGTATGCTTTCTGAGAGACGTATTAATCCACATAGCAATGTCATCCGCCTACTGAACTACATTTGCTGATTTAGAAATAACTGTTGGAAGATCATGAATGAGGATTGAAAACAATAAAGGGGCAAGAATACTCAATAGACCCCTGAGGTATTTCCATATCGATGATATAAAAAGATGAATAAGCATTCCCCACTCTTGTACATATAGATCTGCCACTTAAATAATTATGTATTAATTATTAATAATTATGTATTAATTGCCAAGAAGAATAACCTATTTATGGTTGTCATTTTTGCTTGCTGCTTATATATAGTCTTAGAATTGCTGCCCTACTTTCATGGTCAGGAAACTGAAAGTTAGCATCCGTCATCATTATCACCAGCGCCATAATATTCATCATCATTTTCATCATCATCATTTACATTACCATTATCAACACCGTACCACCATTTATATTATCATTGTCCAGGGCTTCTGAAAGACTTTTTTTTCAACTAGCCCGCCGGGCTAGTTACTTAGAAAAGTTACTAGCCCGCAAGAATTTTGACTAGCCCTGCTGAAATGGCGAAGCATCAAATAAGCTGTAAAATCTATACTTTTCGATTTTTTTTCTGATGCGATTGTTTTGCTTTTTTAGCCGGTGTATCGGATTCGGCAGAAGTTGAACCAATTCTTTTTACAAATCGATCCATACTACCATAGCTAAACCGAAAGCGCTAACAAACTAAGCTGAGCGATCATGTAAAGCCTTCTCTGATTGGTTCATATCGATCAATATTACGCGCTACGAGCCAATCATACAGAGTATTTTTTGGCTTGCAAGTAATTCAGGAAATGAGGCACAGTAAGGGATATTTTTCTCCTCTTTTCCTGATGCGCTTATTATCGAATGATATGAAATGAATCATCACCCATACGGTCCCTCTTCACTGATCGTTCTTGGCGAAACGCACACGTGTAGAGCTGTGCAGTTTAAACGGTTCGTAATCAAGCCGATGTTTTTATTTTCATCGGGGATTGACAAACTGAAGAGAGAAAATCAACTAGCCTGCCGGGCTAGTAGACTTTGAACTTTAACTAGCCCGTGGCAATTTTAACTAGCCATTGGCGAGCGGGCTAGTGCATTTCAGAAGCCCTGATTGTCATATCGATTTTTCTTGTGCAGCTGTTGCTACTATTACTATTACTTCTTCTGCTTCTTCTTCTTGTCTTATAGTTCTACATCTGAAATTCTGCTTGACTGATTTTGATTTTGTGTGTATTTCTTAGCTTAGCGTAGGCCTATTGGTGTTGGCTCATGTGAAGTTATGTTTTTTTGGCAAGGGGCCATAATCAATCCTGCCTGCGTTAACCCACAATTGACTCACTCTTCAAACTTGAAGCAATGTCACTCACTCGCCCATCTAGTCCATGACACACCCCCTCCCCCCCCCCCCACACACACCCCCGTTGTGGTGCAGGGGGTTTCAGTATAAATGGTATCCCCACTTTCTGGAAATTTAGTGCTTTAAATTCCCACATGTCGCTTTCTTTCTCCTTTGTTCTTTCTAATTCAAAAAAGGGCTAGTGGGGTGGTGGGGAGGGAACAGGATGACATAGCGACGATACATAGCAGACAAGTGACAAAAAAGCTGACAGCAATTTTGGCTGACAACAACCATCCACTTTTCTTGGAATTTGACTCTCGATGGATAGACAGGAGTGGACGTTTTAGGGCACCAGCGGGAACATCAAATAAGTACAGGAACTCATTCATACCATTTGCCATTCAAGCACATAACAAACAAGTTGGTAGGTCTTACTAAACACACTTTACAACTCTCATGCAGCTTAGTTAGTTTAATTATTGTTTTTACTGTGTTTTTATAAATAGTTTATAAGTTTACACACTAATAGGTTTTAAATACTCATATTTATCTGTTCTTACGTTAACCCGTTTTACTGCTTAATTGAAATATTTGCATTATGAAAATATTTCCATGTGTTTGAAGATTAATAATGTATAAATATTTTAATTCCTTTGTTTCAATACTTTTCTTTTTATTTATCATTTGAGAGAAACATGCGTCTTTATATGTGTGTAAAAGACGGTATCCAGTCATTTCCTCCCCAGTGATTTCCTCCCCGGTCATTTCCCCCCCAGATCATTTCCTACCTGGGATAGATCCTCCCGAGCAAATTCCCCCCTGTCGCAATTTCATCCCCAGGGTTATTTCCCCCCAGGACTTATCCTCCAGAGAAAATTCCCCCCTGTCGAAATTTCATCCCCGGGATTATGTGCCCCCAGGACTTTTCCTCCCCACAAAATTCCCCCCTGTCGTAATTTCATCCTCGTGAGCGTGTATGTTGGTATAGGTCGCCGCGCTTTGTGTTTGATATCATTCGATGTAAAGCGCGTATTAGCATCCGGTATTACTATACAATAAGTAACACTTACCATCACGTGCACTGCTGCCTTGCATTTTGTGTCATGGTGGAACTCACATTTGAAACGTTTATTTCATGCTAATGGCTTCTAATAGTGTCCGCAATCATTGTCTTGCCTTTTGTCGATGTCATGAATGTACCAATTTCTATGTGTGTCACCTCTGCCATATTGTTGCGATTTTAAAGCAATGACTTTTGAAAATGTGAATAGAAATGAGAAATTGGAGACAGAAATAGTGAGTACAGTGAGCTATGTTCATTTTCAGTGATATTCAGTGATCACTAAAAAAATGTTGTCAACACAACAAACAACAATATTTTGATTGAGATGGAAATGAGAGTGAGGAATACATGGGGAGTAAAAAAATGGGGGAAGTGACTTTGAGGATGAAATTAATAACAGGGGAAAATAACCGGGTAGTAAAAAAAATGGATTAAGTGACTATGGGGCTGAAGTTGATAATGGGGGGAAATAACCAGGGAGTAAAAAAAATGGGGGGAAGTGACTATGGGGATGAAGTTGAGAACAGGGGGAAATAACCGGGGAGTAAAAAAAAATGGGGGAAAGTGACTATGCAATGGGGATGAAGTTGAGAACGGGGGGAAATAACCTGGGAGTAAAAAGAAATGGGGGGAAGTGACTATGGGGATGAAGTTGATAACGGGGGGAAATAACTATGGAGTAAGTTTCCTGGTGGAGGGAATTGACCAGGAGGGAAATTGACGGGAGGAAATGACTTGTGAGAAACATGCGTCTTTATGTGTGTGTAAAAGAAGAATGAATGGACATGTTTAATTGACAGACAATGTATTTTCCATGGTTTTGGATTAATAAAGTAATATCTTATCTTATCTTATTCCTACTTTGTTCTATCAATCTACTATACTATTTTCTTCTTCGCGAGACCAGTCACCTACCCTTTTTCTTGATAACTCTTCTGGGAAAAAACTCCTCATTTGTGTGTGAGGTCTGTTGGATCAGCTTAGGAATATTGGACTCTTTCTGCCAGTACAGTATATCAGTACAACTTATGTTAATCTGATGAATAAAATTTGATACAACAACAACTTTCTGCCAAATGGTCACTGGGGCTTCCTATGATGTTATTATTTGGCAATGTAGGAATGTTATATGTATGTGTTTTGTTGATATTTTATTAGGATTTTGTTGTATTCTATTTTGTTTTTGTAAACGGGGGTTCGAAAATTAGAATATAGCCTCGGCGTCCCCTGCGTGGGATGTCTTTATTGTAAAGTGACCGGCTGGCGGAGTGCCTTCAGTGTTACAACTAGGGTTGTTTCGGCAGATCTTTTATGCGGATCAGGGGTGAGTCAACGTAAGTAGTGGTCTTGATTTTGTGGTCCTGATTCGGCTCTTTGCAGTCCGCTGGACCCTGTAAGCAATGATTAACTAACTATCTAGAACATGAGAATCAGAATCTGTAAAGTTTGCGCGAGGGAATGTATGTGTGAACAGACTAGACCTATGTTAATACTCTCATCTGAAAGAGTAAGGGCACTGCACAGCTCGATCATCATGATCATGTTATCGGTAAACTAGGTACAAGTAGCTGACCATTTGTTTCCGCCATCTTTTTCTCTCATAGCTTTTAAAAAAGAAAATCTTTATTTCTTTATTTTTTAAATTTCTTAACGATGTCAGCTTTTGGCCAATCTTGAGTGTTTCTTTTCTGCACACTCCCATAATCGTTCCACGGAGGATAACAACCAATAAGGATTTTATTCAAGACGCTATCATTAATTTTCCAGTCCATCTCTTGAGGCGAGCCACCTTTATCCCTTGTGTTTCACACACATTTTTGACTCATCCCTCTCCTTCTTTTCTGAACAGGGGCAAACACTCTGGTAAAGCTTCCTGTTGAATTGCACGATCCGTGCTCATCTGTCGTCACTACTAAATTTGCATTTCAAAACACACCCTTTGAACCCTGGATGCCCCACCAATTCTGAGCCCATTCCCAATAACCCTATTCCAAACAGCAAGTACTAGAAAGAACAGTAAGCTTTGTACGGACCGCAAGACTAAGGTAAGGTTACGAGACCGGTTTATCGGTCTATCGGGGCACAGCTGTTTAAGGGCTAGACCGATTTATCGATCGGGGCACTGCTGTTTAAGGGCTAGACCGATATATCGGTCTTTCGGGTTCAAAGGGTTAACAACTTAAATGAGAGGGGGAGGGGGGATAGAATGGGAGATGGGGATAGAGGAGGGCTGGTTACCCGTGTTTTAGCATCTATATATATAAATTGCTTAGCCGGTGTGACATCCTCACAGTTCCTAGTATCTTAGCTGGGCTGGGAGCGAATGGGAGCATTCTGATTGGTCGACGCGTTACAAAATTCGACGCATGCGCACAGTGCTATCATAGTCTTCGTAAGGGTTAGGGTTTGGGTTAGAGTTAAGAGTTTAGGGTTAGGGTTTGGGTTAGGGTTAGGGTTATGCCGCCTAAGAACTTCGTGAAAAAGCCGGCCCGACATGACCTGGCGCATGCGCAAATGCGCTCGGATAAACTAGGAGACCCGGAACTTGAAGGATGTGACACCGGAAGTCCTTCTTCGCCGTTACTATAAAGTTTGTCTCCTATGGACGCTGATCTGGGCAGGTGCTGAGTGCTGCTGATCGGCCTGCTGTGTGCTCAAAACCACCCAAATCGTTATAGCCGACATTTCCTTACCGAACGTTTAACCGTTTCTGAGATAAATAAATAAACAAAATGTCCACAAACTGCAATAGCCTCATTCCGCGCGCTTCCATTAAAAATCAAATTGAGGTTTCAGCATGTTTTCCCATATAGACCAAAAAATTTATTGCTTTTGTACGAAGCATTAATAGCTCAGTCGGTAACGCTTTCGCCTACCGTTTAGGGCGACCCAAGTTCGATACCGATGCGGGCCATATTTTTTTGTTTGTTTTTTTTCCCCACTACAATATGGATATTTTTCTTTTTAATTTAGGCTTATTATTATTATTATTATTACTATTATTATTATTATTATTATTATTATTATTATTATTATTATTATTATTATCATTATTATTATTATTATTATTATTTATAATATTATATCTTATATCAAATTTTCTTTTAAAACCTTAGTGTTTATGATTTCTATTTGTATTATTCTATATTCATTATTATTATTATTATTATTATTATTATTATTATTATTATTATTATTATTACCAAGGATCGGGATGGGGTGGTACGTTATTATTATTTTTATTATTATTATTATTATTATTATTATTATTATTATTATTATTATTATTATTATTATTTGTATTATTATTATTATTATTATTATTATTTATAAACTAATAATAATAATAATTATTATTATTATACTTATAATATCTTATATCAAATTTTATTTTAAAACCTTGGTGTTTTTTATGATTTCTATTTGTATTATTCAATATTATTATTATTATTATTATTATTATTATTATTATTATTATTATTATCAAGGATCGGGATGGGGTGGTACGTGTAGGTAAAAGGGGGCTACGGGTAGGTTTAAAGGGGCATGGGTAGGCATAACGGGGATACGGGTATATATAAGGGGGTATGGTGATGGTCGATTCCTTTCATCCATACCTGCGAAACGATCAACGGGGAAGTATCAAGGAGGGTACAGGTAGGTTACAAGGGGGGTACGAAAGGTATCAAGGGGTTATGGGGAGGTATCAAGTGGGTTCGGGGAGGTATCAAGGGGGTATGATGAGGCATCATGGGGGGGGGGGACGGGGAGATATCAGAGGGGGGGGGGGTATGGTGAGGTATCAAGGGGGATATGGGGAGGTATCATCGTCCAAATGAAACTCGCATACAACAGTTGTCTCTCTGTCTACATTTTAAACAGCAACCTGTGTACCCTGGCTTGCCAGGGTACAAAAACCACTAGTTTTAGATAAAATAGCATGTTTAAACGTCTGTATATGTGTGTTGCAGTTTGGGGGGGGGGGGGATGGGAAGGTATGGTTGGCGGGGGGAGAAGGGGGATAGTTAGATTTTATCTCGATCCATCGATTGCTCTGCTATTGAAATTGTAGGTCTCTTGCCTCGCTTTACCTCTCTTTTTTAATCAAAGGTGTTTTGTGCTGTTTCAGCATTTACTGTTGGTGCTACAGTGTTGATTGACCCCCACGCCCCCCTTGCCCCCCTCTCTGTCTTTACAGCTACTCGGTTTCTTTGAATCACCCCTCCAACTCCAGCCTCCATGAGGAGGGGGGGGGTAGAGTATTGTAGAGGGTTGTAATTCATATAAAGTGCAAATTAACGGTCAGTCATTCGGTGCTGGCAGCCGTTAACTTTTAATGTTAAACGCTAAACCTCCATGCAATTACGGTTTGTTTTGTGTGTGTGTACGGTAGAGTGCTAATTTTGGGGGTAAAGAGGGGAATGCGTGAGTGCCAGAAGGTTTGTGAAATCCCTGAGTGTAGGGAGTAGAGGAGGGATACATGTGTGTGTGGTGTCTCGTGAAAGAAATGCGGTCGTCATTTTGGTGAGAAGAGGGGAGAGGATTGGGGATCCGGAAAGGTGTACAGTTTGATAATGTACATGGCTATAGAATGTTTGTTTTACAGAATATTATTATATTTTTATAGCTTCTATTGTTCTCCTAATTATTCGCTGAACGGCGATACAGCTGCTAAGCGTTATCATCTGCGATGCCTTATCATTTGTTACTTTTTATATTTTATCGTCTGTTACTTATTTATGCACAGAGTATTTGGCTCTACTTAGCGAGAGCACGGCCTTGAAGCTTATGTTGTCAGTGTGTATGTACTCTACACTGCGTTTATGTGTGTGCCCCATGTACCAATTAAAATGAGGTATTCCAAGAGATCTCAGTTTTTTTTTTTTAGAACGCTCTGCCGTGACGTTTAGATTCAAATCTCACAAATTTCAGACACACCTACAAATGTATCTTATTTTAACAAAAGTAATAGTCATCTTTTAGGGTCTTCATTTTGATCTAGGGATCAAGGACACTTTAAACAACGTTTGGTGTTTTTTCTCACTTAGCCTCTATTTTTAGTTTGGCAGGTCAAATTCAAAGTTCAAGTTCCTAATTATTGCTTCGGCTGAATGTATTCAATACAGGTCATTACTTGGTCACGGGTTGGACAGTTTTGTATTTTCAGATTTAACTGGAAATACTCCAAAATAGTCGGGAATTAAAACACGCCTAATTTTAATGTCGGTTGGTCGGTCAATCTGTCGCTCCGTTGCTCACCATATCAAGAATCACTGAACAGATTTGACCACTCTTGACCTGAACATTATTTAGGTTAGTAGCCAGCCTCGTGTGCTATTGTATTTGCTCTACTGTCAAGGTCATTGGGAAAAATTCCTTGCTAAACACGTTTTGATCTATATCAAAAACGTCTGGACAGATTTTGATTATTATTTTTGATATACAGTTCGATTTTGAGGTTTAGTATCAAATCATGAGCCATCATTCGGTAGGAGTCCGGTAGACCGTCAGTCGGTCGGTCCGTCTCTCCGAATTTTACTTTTTTGTTCAAAACACACTTTTTGACTGAAATTCATAATTTTTACTTTGCGGATACAGTGTAACGAGCGCTACAGAAAGCTATAGAATTTAGAAGAAGAGTAAACCTTGGGTTTTAATAACCATTCTAACTGCTTCAGTGGTCAATGGCACCATTGAGGGTACACTACACAGGGTCATGTAAAGTCAAGTGCAAGTTCTGTTTATCTAAAGCCCAGGTTCAAGTGCAGGTTCTGCTTATATAAAGCTCAGGTTCAAGTGCAGGTTATGCTTATATAAAGCTCAAGTTCAAGGCTAACCATCAAAACCATTAATTTTCCTGTGCAAGCAGAGTGTTGGTGGTCAACACATCGCAAAGCTCAATTAGCATAGCTACAGCGACTTGAGACTCCAGCCCTTCATTCTTCCCAACATCCAGCAAACACTGGTAGTTGTTACAGAATAGGAAAATTGCCAGCAATGATAACTAGTACTAAACTATCGTATTATTAGCATCTGCAACCTGTGAAACATGTTTCGCATTATTTGACGGGGTCAAATAATAACCACTGTAATTTATCACGTACACTCGGGTCAAATATAGTCAGTGTAATTTATAATATACAAATATGTTGCCCTTGACCCTCAAGAATCCACCGTTGGGATCCTTTGGTTTCTGTTACATACAAACTCCTCCAGTGTTCCTCGCTCCTCCTCCTTCTCCCCCCTCCGCTTTCTCCTCCCTCCCTTCCTAACGCTTTCATCTCCTATAAAAAACGTAAAGAAAATGTATCTTTTTATTTGTCACTTTTTACTAGATTCAGAACTAGATAATCATGCAAAACGGCTTACTCCGTTGCTCCTTCCCATCCTTTTATTTCTTGCCAGTTACCCGCACAGTTTCTTCGACCTCCACTTATTCTTTCTTCATCTCTTCCCTTTCCTCTCCCCCCCCCTCTCCCCCCCCTCTCCCCTTTCCCCGGTGGCGGTGCCGGGGGTTTCTGTATAAATAGTATCTTAATTTTCTGGAAATGTAATGCTTTAAATTCCCACTGTCGCTGTCTTTCTCTTTCTTTCTTTCTCATTCTTATTCTGTTCTATCAATCTACTATACTTTCTTCGCTAGACCGATCACCTACCTTTTTTTTTTAAAATCTCTTCCTGGACAAAACTCCTCATTTGTGTGTGTGAGGTCTGTTGGATCAGCTTGGGAATATTGGACGCTTTCTGCTAAATGGTAATTGGGTCTTCCTTATGATATTATTATTTGGCAATGTAGCCATTTTATATGTATGTTTTGTTGATATTTTTTAAATGATGTTTGTATTCTATTTTGCTTTTGTAAACGTGGGGTTCGATAAATTAGAGTGTAGCCTCAGCGTCCCCTGCGTGGGATGCCTTTATTGTGAAGTGACCGGCTAGTGGAGTGCCTTCAGTGTTGCCACTAGAGTTGTTTCGGAGATCTTTTTTGTGGATCAGGGGTAAGTCCTCTTTCAGCGAAGTTGTGGTCTTGATTTTGTGGTCCTGATTCGGCTCTTAGCAGTCCGCTGGACCCTGTAAGCAATGAAATAACTAGGCTTAACTAATTAACCCCACTTTCCCGCCTACTTTGGCATATTGTTCATTTTGTGCATACATTGCCAAATATCGAAAACTTCTAAGGCAACCACAAAGCACAATGTGCACTATATAGAATCCATTCATGCTCGAAGTTTTATTGTAGTTGATAATGATAAGTAAGCGTCTGATCTAAGTATCCAATGCACATTTTTGGGGAAGAAATTGTCATCACCATTATTAGTGTAACGCATCGTTTTTTTTTTATCCTCTTTGCCATTTTCCTATGGCTGCTCTTTGTCTTCTCATTCTCCTCTATCATCACCTCCTCTCCGTCCTTATTTCTGCTCTTCCTTTTTTCTTCTTCTTACTTCTTCCTCCTCTTCCTTCTTTCCCCTTCCTCTTCATCAGAGGTCGGTACTGAAAGGAAATCCGTTAAGTTTTATCTATACTTCTTTTGTTTTTTGCTGCCATGACAGAGCATAAATCCAAGGGAGTGCAGTCATTTGCACCTGTTGTTGCAATAGATTGACGTCCTTTTTGCTTCTGACTCACACTCCACAGGTAACATAACAGGCGCCCGTGTCTGGACAAACGAGCGTGTATGATAACGTCTCTCTCTCTCTCTCTCTCTCTCTCTCTCTCTCTCTCTCTCTCTCTCTCTCTCTCTCTCTCTCTCTCTCTCTCCCCCTCCCTCTCTTTCTCTCTCTCTCTTTCTCTCTCTCTCTCTCTCTCTCTCCCCCTCCCTCTCTCTCTCTCTCTTTCTCTCTCACATTCATTATCCTCACTCTCTCTAATTATCCTCAGAAGTTTTTATTGACACCATAAGTCCCCAAGTCAATTGGTGATGATGTGGAAAGGTCTCTTGATACTTCACCAGGGCCCTGTACGCCGTTGCAGCATGCATGATTAGACGCCATCCATAAAGAAACCGAAGCGTAACGACTGGTTTGACTAGGAATGTGCACTTAAAAAGAAATATGTGTTGTGATGTATCAGACAATTTCAGAAAGCCAAAGCAGACCAGGAAACTAAACGTGATATATATTTAAATGAGAAGAAAGAGTATAAACATCTAATTTAATGCAAGAAATAACAATTTGATTTGACAAGACTTGGGATGTTAAATAACTGTAAATGACCCTAAGAAATTTTGACAAGTAATTAGCTTATCTACACAACAGTGGTATGATCACTTTTATAATGTTTTTAACGATTTTGAGGGGAACATAGATGAGGACGGAACAGATCTCTGACACAGAATTTGATTGCTCAGAGGCGTTGTTTAACGAACTGATTTCTATTCTAGAGGTTATTTCTAGTATAGGCAGCCTTAAGTTTAAAAGGCGTTTGACAGCGTTAACAGAAATGCATAGTGGATGGTCTTGCGGCAAAGCTGTGTAAACAGTAAAATGTATACCTCATTAAAAGCTCTGTACAGCTCAGTCTTGATGTTTGTACGCGACAAAGGTCACTGCACAGATTTTATTCAATGTCCCAGAAGGGTAAAACCATGGATATTTGTTGAGTCCTATGCAGTTTTAGTTTTTGTGTGAATCATTTGGCCTGTGAGGTATGTAAAAGAGGACATTTATTTGCGCACTTTTCTCTTAAACTAATGGACGGATTTCTTGGAAACTTGATATTTAGTTATGTAGCCGAGCGGATCATTTGACTCCCGTCTCTCGGCCACGATCTTGAGAACATTGCTCCACCTGAGCTGTTATTTTCATTTTATCCCTCAAAAGAGGGACATAAAAATATTTGCCCTGCAAGGCGGTGAAGCGTGGTTGGGAGTACCGTGTTGCCGGCTACTAGTGCCACGCACTCTACTGCAAGGTCGCTACCACCGACCTGCATAAAATGCCTGCCGACAATGTGGTCCCGCTCGCCACCAAAAGCAGCAGGCGAATGGTCAGTCGGGGAGAACAAATGTCGTGTCGCCTTGTACTGCGTAACCCAATAGCTTACCCAAAGGATTCTGCAAAGCAGGAGCCACCCAAGAAAATCAAGGTAGACAATTTCTTCCCCAAGCCTCAACCAGTTGCCTCCCTTTCCGCTACAGATCCCACAGCTCAAATGGAACCATGTCCCCATGGTTTCCCCTTTCGCAACAGGTATGTCTGGAACCGACACTGACTACGCCCAGTCAGTCCACACCACAGTCCTGTATCATCCTGTTCCCGGTCGTTTGCACCACTTGTAACCGAGCGGAGTATTTGACTCCCGTCTCTCGGCCACGACCTTGAGAACATTGCTCCACCCGAGCTGTTTTTTTTCATTTTATCCCTCAAAAGAGGGACATAAAAATATTTGCCCTGCAAGGCGGTGAAGCGTGGTTGGGAGTATCGGGTTGCCGGCTACTAGTGCCACGCACTCTACTGCAAGGTCGCTGCCACCAACAATGTGGTCCCGCTCGCCACCAAAAGCAGCAGGCGAATGGTCAGCCGGGGAGAACAAATGTCGTGTGCCTTGTCCTGCGTAACCCAATAGCATACCCAAAGGATTCTGCAAAGCAGGAGCCACCCAAGGCTAGACTAACCAAGAAAATCAAGGTAGACAATTTCTCTCCCAAGCTTCAACCAGTCGCCTCCCTTTCCGCTACAGTTATGACATAGTGAACCTTACAAGATGACAAAAAAAGTATGCATATCGGGTGACGTCATCATGGTGACGTCATAACTTGTTGCTTTTTTTTTTCCCTAATCCTATTTTTTTCCAGACTACTTGAGGGATTTTGTTCATGTTTGGTACGTACTTAGAATTTACATGTCCCTCCAAGATAAAACCAAACTTGCAACAAATCGAGTAACTTAATCATCGTGACGTCGTGTTTTAAAGAAAAATTTAATTTTTTTGTTTATTTTTTGTTAAAACTTCGTATTTAATTAGATTGTACAGATGCCTTGAGCCTTAAACGGAATTATGGTATATTGAGTGACGTAATCATGATGTCATATCCTATCCTATTGTATCCTATCCCGAAACTAAGTTCGTAGGGGCACCACAGATGATCGTTTGACCAGCGTTCTCCATCTTTCTCTGTCCTCAGCAACCCTCATGGCTTCGCTTAGTGCCAAGCCAGTCCATTCTCGAATGTTATCCTCCCACCTCTTTTTATATCTCCCTCTTTTTTCTGCCTCCTTGCACCGTGCCTTGCAGGATAGTCTTTGCAAGGCCTGATGGTCTGGTGATGTGTCGATACCATCGGAGTTTCCGTTTCTTCACCACTGTGAACAGGTCATCGTGTTGTCCAATGGCTTGTGTGATGTTCTGTCGGATTTCGTTGTTGGTGATGTGCTGGGTTATAGGAAGTGCCCAGAAGTCTTCTATAGCACCTAATCTCCATGCTTTGTATTCTTTGTTGTAGATCTGCTGTGAGGTTCATGTTTCGCAAGCGTATAGGAAGATGAAGATGACAAGGGAGTGCAGCAGCCTTACCTTGGAATGTAGACTGATGGTCCTGTCAAATCCAAATGGGTTTCAACCTTGTCAGGGCAGCAGTTGTTTGTGCGATCCTGGAGAGGACTTCCTGTCATGGCCCATTGTCTGATACAATGGCTCCTAAATATTTGAAGCTATGCACTGTGTTGAGGGATTGGCCTTTGACTTTGATGTCCATGTTGATAACATTGGTGTTGGTCATCATTTTGGTCTTCTCGGCACTTATTTCATAAACTCTGGAGGTTGTGTTAAGCCTCTGTACCAGCTGTTCAAGTTCTTGTTCCTCTCCAGCCAATCCATCAATGTCATCGACATCCGCAATACGGAGGTTGGAGATTGCTCTACCCCTTATGCTGACTGTGCCTTTGTGATCTGCAAGGGCATCTGACATGATGCGCTCTAGGAAGATGTTAAAAAGTTTTGGAGAAAGTAGGCATCCTTGACGCACACCTATTGTTGTTCTGAACCAGTTTCCGATGGCGCTGTTGTGGAGGACTGCACTGGTAGTCTTGTCATACAGGCTTTTGATAACTTCAATAATGTTAGGGCAGATGTTGTACACTCTCATGGTTGCCCACAGAGCTGAATGCCAGACTCGGTCAAACGTTTTTTGAAGTCTACAAAAACATGATATAGATGTTGTTGGTGCTGTAGCTATTTCTCGCAGATTATTCTGAGGTGGAAAATCTGTTCATGATGACGTCACTTTTTAGTAACAAAAAATTACATTAAAATTTTTTAGTTTTTTTAAAATAAAAACTTCTATCTATTTCGGTTTTGTTTAATTAATTAAATCGCAAAAGTGCATCATGGCTGTTAAACCGGGAAATAAACAGTTGTTTACTTTTTAACGAAGGAAGTTATAGTTGCGGTAAGCCGGCATGTGACAGAGCCAACTTCTGTCAACTAATCATTATACACGTGTGTTTTTGTTTTTTTTGGTTAATTTAAAATTTAATTTAATGTTTTATTACACTTTTTCAGAATTTGAACGTGCTTTAAAATAGACTGTGTATTTATTACTTTCAGGAGAAATCTTTTTAGCTCGTTCATATAGGTTTGGAAAAATGCGGTGACCCCCTATTTTCGCTGAGACCAATTTGAGACCTTAATATAATAATAACAGAGAGTGAGACTGACAGACAGACAGAGAGACTAGACAGACTGACAGAGAAAGAGAGAGATGCTCGCGTATCCAGATAAGGGCGCATGTGGGTAACTTTAGGTCCTTGCTCTATAGGTGGACAGTTTATCTACGATGTATGATGATACGGTGATGATAATAATGACGACGCGGTCTTGTAGTCCCCACGACAGTAGACGTGGATCTCTCTAGGTGTACAGTTTATCTACGATGAATGGTGATAAAGGTGATGATAATAATGATGACGTGGTCTTGTAGTCCCCAAGACAGTAGCCGTGGATCTGATTACATTATGATTAATACAGTAAAGAACAACCTTTAGAAAATGTAGACATTTATTGGAAATTTGATACATACTCAGTTTCAGTTTGCAAAGATAGGAAGGATGATTCCACTACTCCATGCTTTTGTGATGAAGACTGATCTTTTTGTGTGAGTAAGCAATGGGGTTCAGAGTTCGCCTCTCCACCGCTGAGATGCTGATGGCGACTTTTTTTAGAAGAGGGGAAGGGTGGGTGTGTGTGTGTGGGAGGAAAGGGGAATATGGGGGGGGGGTAAAGCGCAACACTCCCAGTGCAATGCAAGGAGTGTATTCACAACTTTCCGGCACCTCTCATAAAAACTCGTGGGTATCGCCATTATAAATCAAAACGAGGTTAGAGTGAAACCAAGTTCCGGTCTGGCTTGTTTTGCTTTTCTCAAAGCTTGATGCGTGACTTTTAAATATTGCAAATTGCCGAAAACGACGATTGTTAGAGCCAGAAAACGAGTGGGATAAGTATAAAAACGGTGGAGGAAGTACATGCTCAGTGAAAGGGTGCAAAAACAATCGTAGAGGCCTGTATTTGTGGCGACTTCGGATGTGCGTTGATCACTACCCAATGGTTCATGGAGAGTGCGTGTGTCAGGAGCCCTACAAACTGCACACCCCTTCAAATAGTGACCAGATAAGAGAGTGGCTGTCAAAACTACATTTAAAACGTCCACCGAAGACAATTTTTGTCTGTTCCTTTCATTTTACTGACCGAGAGCCCACCATTCAAAATCCATCTCCCCAGCTGTTTCTTGGTTACGACAGCAAAGTGAAGATCGGCAGAAAGCCACCACGAAAACGCCAGTCGTCAGATGGAAGAGCTAGCGATACAACGATTAAAGAACGATCATCGACAGAAAGTGAAACAGGACCTGAAGACTCTTGTAGTTTTCCATAGCTTCGCCGTCGCAACCTTCACAAAACACGAAGTAGGCCTAGTTGACTATGTGAGGGTACGATACCGGTGGCAAGTGACACATGTTGTCTTCCCACTGTAAACTTGACTGTCACAACTAGGACTTCAAATCTATCAGGCATTCTCTGCAACACTTTCTCTTTTATGCTCCCACCAACGCTTTCTCATGTGATTCGACATATTCTTGAATATTTGAAAATAACTCACTCAAAACATTCGGATAAACAATACGCGGAGAAAGAAACCGGAAGTATGCTTCATGGTAACGGAAAGAGTTACTCCTCTTAATTTGGATTCCCGTTGGTACATAGGATAGCAGAAAAGTGTGAATAGTCGTTACTTCTATTTTATTTCTAAATATCTGATTTATTAATAATTAAACGGTATTTTTTGCAAGCAGTAATCACGAGAAATGATATTGGAGCAGCTGCAAAACTTGAAGGCGTATGATAAATTGTGAGTAGGCCTACGACGTAACTGAACGAAGGTCAAGAAGTAAAGACTAACTAACCTTAGATAGTTTTCTTTTCTTTTTTCGTATTTTTCATTATTTTCATGTGATGTACATTCCAGTAAACGAATGTATCTTGACTTGTGTACCTACAAACCCCGAAGTTTTGTTCCTGAGTTTTTGCCTGCATTTTTATTAAGATACTAAGTGACTTAAATTTTTCAGTTTGTTTAAAGCTTGCTCGTTGGTAGAAGACCGAAAAAGACCGAAAAAGAGGTGGGAGGACAACATTCGAGAATGGACTGTTTTGACACTGAGCGAAACAATCAGGGTTGCTGAGGACAGGGAAAGATGGAGTACGCTGGTTAAACGATCATCTGTGGTGCCCCTACGACCTCCGACTTACGGGATAGGATAGGATTAAAGCTTGCAAAATGTTTTATTTATTTATATGTTGGAAGATTTTCCGTAGCTTTTTTTTAAATGTTAAAGTGATTATAGTATGAGGAGTTCATGTGTAAATTAAATCATAGAGGTATGAGAGGAGATGAGATAAGATTAGTTATATAAGATAACTATTTTATTTTGCAAGGGTAAAAGAGTAAGCGCTGGATGCGCTTTTTTATATCTTTCCCTTGGGGCTTTAACAATAACTATTAAAAACAACTCAATGTTATAACATTCTCATCATGGAACAATAACAAATAAACAAAGTCATCATTAGATAAAAACATTTGCAAACAATTTAAATTAAATTAATGTTGTTAATATTAATCAACAACGTTAACAATTAATGTGTATGTTAATTTTTTGTTGTGTTTTAAGAAACGTGTTCTAAATTATGTAAATTTAGATGCTGGAGTGCCGAGATCTTCAGGAAAGTTATTCCACAAAGTGGAACCGGAATAAGCTAGACTAGTTTTGAAGAGATAAATTCTTGGAATTGGAACATTTAATTTTGTGGACGATCTGGCAGGTTTTTTGGAAAAAAATAGAAGAAAGGTATGGAGGTGCATTGCCAGAAAGGACCTTATGCATGAAAACATTTATTATTATGATGATTATTATTATTATCATCGAGGATTTTTATAGCGCACATATCTCGCCGTACTTGGCGACTCAAGGCGCTGGCCGATACAGGATCTAACTATTAAATTTTAGTCTGTCGGTAAGAGGTAGAATATTGATCCGTTTATAGTTTAAGAATAACTGGTTTAACTGCACGTTTGTGAATTCTAATTAAAGGAGAGATAGAGAGAGTTATTTAATTTATTTTTTCTCAGTTCTTGTTAATGAGTTGATTATTTGGTATAGTTAATTATTTAAATTTGTTCATTAATATGCTCATTCTCTTATTATCACTGTCTAAATCCCTTAGGTGAATAATACACAATAAATGAGTAACACACACACACGCACACACAAACACACATTTTTTGTAGAAATGACGTTGTGATGACTGTTGTGAAAAAATTCTAAAACAGCTGTAACTCTACGGAGCACTATTTTGACGTCAAAATAACGGGGCCATAAAAAAAGTCAAAAGAAACCATGTAGAGTTTCATGTGTGTGTCAGAGTAACGTCGTTTCTACATGCACACACACACACACACACACACGCACCCACCTCCACACACACACGCACACACTTTTGCCTGGAAAGGGTTTATGTGCACTAAAATGCCTAGACACAGATTATTAGTATATAAAACATTTTTGGAGCTGTGTCTAGCAGCATTCAGTCTAGGGTCGGCCGCTAAGGCATTAAATCAAATTAGTATTGTATTATTGTGGTAAAAAAATAGATGCACCAAAATACCCTCATGACTATGTTAAGGTATGTGTAGCGTCCTGCTTTGTTCCTTGGTCAAGGTATTACTATTAACACAAATAATCTTTTGTTTTTGAAAGGGGAAAAACACGTCTGCACCGAAATAAATATACATGTATATGAAGGTATGAACTATTGAAGCTATGTGCTTTTGATGTCTAGGGTCAAGGCATGAAATCAAGGAATCTTGTAATTATATTGTTTTAGCACGAAACGACGTCGCTGCACCAAAGTACCTATACCGATTATGTCAGAGTTTGAAATATTAGAACTGCATTTGCTAATGATTAACAGGAAATATAATAATAATATTCAATCAATGTTACTACAGCATATTTAATGTGGTGCATTGTGACACCTTCACAAGTATGTCAAGGGGCTTATTACAGACTGATAGATCGCAGGTTGATAGATCGCAGGGTGGGACAGCACTGCACTGAGACTGCCTTCACCTTACATTATTATTTCTTCCTGCTTCAGAGAGAGAGAGGGAGGGAGAGAGAGAGGGAGGGAGAGAGAGAGATAGATAGAGAGAGAGCACAAAGGTGGTTTGTGTGAGGGGGAGGAGGATATTGGAATGAAGGGAGGGGAATGGAGCTGAGAAAACTAACGGGGAGGGGGGGGGGGTGAAGAAACAGAGAGATATGGATAGAGCGTTAGGTTATGAGGGATGTGAGAAAATGAAGGTGGCTGGGGAAGACGAATAGCGTGTCGTGTGAAAGGGCATCGTCAACGCAGGGAACAATGTTATGTCAAAAGATGCAAACTTGCAGACTTTACAAACACGCAACCTCGCTCTCTAACTCTATTTCACGGTTAACATGGTTCACCCAACATTGGCATTGAGTAAAGGAACACTGTTAATTGGTATATGTCCACACACAAACGAGAACAAACTTTCAAAGCATGCAAGCATTGTCTAAAACATAACAATCAGACTTTCAGAACTTGCCAGTTTTAGGTCCACCCCCCACCCCCACCCCTCTTCCCTTCAAAAAAGTCAGTTTATGGTAACACAGGAGGGGGGGGGGGAAATAGGGTCGGTAGGTAGGTTTTTGATTTTTTTTAAACCTTTCCCAACTTGGGTGCGACTTTTTGGCTTTTTAACACTTCTTTCCAGACGATCCCCCCAAAAAAGTTTAGGGTCGGGCCAAAAAATGAGGGTCGGTCGGAATACTGTAAACAGCCTTTTTTATTTTTATTTATTTTTGGGTGAAGGGAGAGGGAGGGGGGGGGGGCTTTACCCTAAGCACCTATTGTCAACAACATGCACACTTTAATTGTGATTTTGACAAGCGACTTGTGCCTGACTAGCAACAGCTCAATTTCTCGAGGTTAGCGGGTTTGTTTTCTTGGAGGTCGTGGGAACGGAGAAGTTTGAAATGATTTTAACTATCTTGGGCTTTGATTACTGAAGACTTCCGATTTTAATCAAAATTAGTTTTCGACACTGTTTATTGATATATCATAATCACCAACAGTCTCACCTTATCGAGAAGATAATCGGACCTCTTTAGACTTGTTATTATATGTATGTATATATATACACACCCTCCTCAGCATCATCCTTGTTCGTCACGAATCTTCAGCCTAAAAGTCGTCCTTGACCCTTTGTTGCCTTATCACACTTATTGACACTTGTCGTTCCCTTTGTGTTGTCCTAAAACGTTAAACTTCTGAAGCCATTGTCTGTGACCAAACATGCTCTGACCCTCATTGACATACGGAGTGCGAGGACTGTGCGGTAGATGGGAAAAAGACAGAAGGTGGGCGGGCGGGCGGTGGGCAAGTAGATCTACGTGTGAGAAAGGAGAGAGAGAGAGAGAGAGAGAGAGAGAGAGAGAGAGAGAGAGAGAGAGAGAGAGAGAGAGAGAGAGAGAGAGAGAGAATAAAGAGGAAGAAGAGAGATTATTCCCCTGAATTCACAACTTTCCGGCACCTCTCATAAAAACTCGTGGGTATCGCCATTATAAATTAAAACGAGATTAGCATGAAACCAAGTTCCGGTCTAGCTTGTTTTGCTTTTATCAAAGCTTGATGCGTGACTTTTAAATATGGCAAATTGCCGAAAACGACGATTGTTAGAGCCAGAAAACGAGTGGGATAAGTATAAAAACGGTGGAGGAAGTACATGCTCAGTGAAAGGATGCAAAAAACAATCGTAGAGGCCTGTATTTGTGGCGACTTCGGAGGTGCGTCGATCATCGACAGAAAGTGAAACAGGACCTGAAGACTCTTGTAGTTTTCCATAGCTTCGCCGTCGCAACCTTCACAAAACACGAAGTAACTGACTATATGTTAGGCGAGCGTTGTGGCCAAGTGGGCTAAGGCGGGACTAACTTGCCTTGTACACAAGCCAGAAACCAATGGTGCCTGACAGGTGTGGGTTCGAGCCAGCATCTGGGCGTTATGTTTTTCCGAATATTTTTCAAAAATTCACAAATAATGTTAGGTAGGTAGGGTTTAGGCGCGCCACTGGCGATAGAAAGGGATAATAAACTGCAGAAAAAAAATGTGAGGGTACGATACAGGTGGCCAGTGACACATGTTATTATTCTTGAATATTTGGAAATAACTCACTAAAACACGCGGAGAAAAACACCGGAAGTATGTTTCATAGAGGGGATTCCCGTTGGTGCATAGGATAGCAGAAAAGTGTGAATAGTGCTGGGTATGGGCAATAGAAAAGGGAAAGGAAAAGATCGTTGACGGAGCACGGTGTGTCATCGTAAAATGGCCTAGTATCTTATTTTGACTGGGAGCGACAAGGAGCATTCTGATTCGTCTACGCTTTACAAAATTCGACGCATGCGTACAGTGCTATCGTAGTATTAGTAAGGATTAGGGTTACGACGACAAAAAACATCGTGAAAAAGTCGGCCCGACTTGATCTATTTTGACTGGGAGTATTCTGATTGGTCGATGCATTAGAAAATTCGACGCATGCGCACAGCGCTATCGTAGTCTTAGTTAGGGTTAGAACGCCTAAGAATATCTTGAAGAGGTCGGCCCGGCTTGACCTGGCGCATGCGCAAAGGCGCCCGGCCAAATAAGTTTTGTAATTCGTCGACCAGTCAGAATGCTCCCAGTCGCTCCAAGTAAAAAAATAAGATACTAGGAACTTTGACGATGTCACACCGGGAAACGAGAGAGAGGATAGTGCCAAAGGACATTGATGCCTGAGAAGTAGTGAGAGTGTATGGTGGTGTTTTTGGTTGTTTTTGTGTGTGTTTTGTTGTTTCGTTATTGTTTTTGTTTTTGGTAAGGACTTTTTCAAATGGTAAATAAAAGGATATGTGTGGAATTGGACTAGAGATTTAGATAAGAAAGCACCTTGTTTAGCTAAGTTACATAGACAATCATAAAGTTGAACAATGCTGCTGCTAATGTCAGTGATGATGATAACATCAAGGCTACCTACGCCTTCATATGCGATTTAGTTAAATAGCAGTAAACAGCAGCGGACACTTTTCCCATCGTCTTCGCCTTCATCAAACTTGATAAAATCAAACTGCATAGGAGATACTAAAACAAGATGTGTACATGGAACAAAATATCGTTTTACTTAAGTTAATTTGTTTTGCTTTGATTTCTTTTGTGATTACGAAGTATGTGTTTGGGTTGAATTTTTCAATCCATGCAGCTTGCGTAATCAGCAACTTTTGTTTTAGAATCCCAAACATTTTCCTGTTAAATTTGGGGTCAAGCTAAATCTAAATGCGAAAATCTCCGTTGCGCTGTAGGGTAATTTTGAAACTCCATTTTTGTCGTATGCTCATTGCTGGTGTTTGAAGCGTTTTAGTGTTCGTGTTGATGTATGTATATATATGCAACTTTGTATGGCTTTAATGCTTGTTGATGTAGTCTTATCAGAGTTTTAAGAAGAAAGCCCGCTAGACGCAAAAGCAGTGAAGGTAAGAACTGCTTTCCTCACACAGTTTCCAAAGACGTTTTGCAAATAATATGAGTTCAAATTGGTTGTTTTTATGGCTTTAAGCTTGGGTTTTTTGTTATCGTAGTTCAAAGGCAGAAAAAAGAGAGCAACCGAAATTTGTTCACACAGCTTTGGAAGTTTTGCAGGTAATGTCGTTGAGTTCAAAATGGATGGCGGATGTACATCATTAGCGAGTTGTTTTGTTTGTTTGTTTCTTCTTCTTCTTCCTCGTGGCGCAGCGGATAAGTCGCCGGTTTCCTATGCCGAAGGTCGCGGGTTCGATTCCCGCAAGGGGCGAACGTATGTGACTTAGGTACGAGACTATTGAGGTCACCAATGGTTTTCTCCGGGCACTCCGGTTTCCTCCCTCCCTTCAATAATGGTACAGGACTCAGTCAATATAAAAATTTCAAAAATAAAATAATCGATTTTCTTTCCTTCTAATAGCGATCTCCCTGCCTTTACACCACCTGTTTGAGTGATGGATGTGTATTTGGTGTGTGTGAGGGTGGATGAGACAGGTGAGCGTGAATGTTGGTATAGATCGCCGCGCTTTGAGCCTGATTGATATGGGAAAAGGCGCGTATATAGCATCCTGTATTATTATTATTATTATTATTATTATTATTATTATTATTATTATTATTATTTCATTTCCATGTTCCTGTGGTTTTCATCCTTCTATTAAACAACTTTTAACCAATTTCTTTTTTTTTGGGAGGTCAGTTACCTTTATCTCGACCATTCCTAGCATGGTTTGTTGGGCTTTCGCTTGTGGTCATTGGACAATTAAGACCAATCCTTTCCGTGTCATGGAAGGTCAGGCACAGTTTGGCGGCTATGACCGATCCTATTGTTTCATTGGAGGACAGCTGCATAATCATTTGTTAGGCTTTTTCTGACTCGCATTTATAGAAATGTTTATGACGGCCTACTAGCGCCAAAACCTGATAATTACAAATATTATGGGATAATTACAAGTATGGGATAATTATAAGTATCAAGGGATAATTACAATTAACATTGAAAAATTACAGATATGTTTGCATGATCCTGTTTAATTTTCTGTTTTGGCTTTAGCAATCCGCCTGGAAATGTGCCAAAACTGAAAATCGTTATTATCACATATTAATTATTACACATTTTACTTGATAATTACAATTTTTACGTGATTCATGCTGAATTATGACTAAGGCGGCTTACTAGTGCCAAAGCCTGCAGTTACAGGCATAAGAAATAATGGAAATTAACACGTGTAACAGAGATACAGGTAATTCAAAGTGTTAATCTTTAATTTTTAGTTTTGGCCACACTTTAGTAGCGCCCAAACCTTGTGAGGTGGGGTTTTATTGTTGCTGGGCTCTGCACAATAGAATGCTGTAACCCTAACGTCTTATTCTATGGGGACCGCTAGTGAGTCACCCGGTGAATTACTTTAATACATTTATTTGTTTAGCTCGGTCTGTGTTAAGGCTGGGGTACAGAGATAGATAGATATATGGTAAAAGATCACTGTCACACTAGCTTTCACACGGCTATGAATCATATGTAGTCCAGCTACTTGATAACAGTCAAAATCACACATTTATTTCTTCTACTCTATACACGATCTTCGAAGTACGAATCTAACTTAAAAGTTCAATTGTCAATGCGAATGGTTCGCTTGCTGATAGTCTAGGCAGCTATTTTTTCTTCATAGGGCACTGGCTACGAGCGTTCATGAAGATTGGACTACTGTGGTCCTTTTGATACAGTTTTTAGTGCACTGTTTCCTGGGCACTTAACTGATTGGTTTCGTGGTTGAAGCGCTGCGTTGAGGTAGCTTCTACGACACGCTGTGTTGTCGTTGCTTGTGTTCGACGGGTGGGCTATCTGCGCTCGATGCTGTAGATGACACGGCAGCCAACTCGAATCGTAGATTAGGTTCTATTCTTTGCTGAGTTGGGCTCACGATATCCCGCCTGCTCGTCTGTAACATATGAGACGAAATTTTGCACAACCCTGAATAATAGGTCTGTGCAGAGCGTCTCACTGAAAGCCAAAGTAGCCCTCAGTGATAGCTCCACATCTCTACACATAAGCGACGAACATTCTGCTAAGTCCGTGGTCCACTGGAATCTCCGCTCTAATTTCCTATACATACATAAATATAAATCGTGGCTAACTATACACATAAAGAATTAATAATATTATAAACATTCACACTGGTATAGCCACTGGTCTGCAAGCATACATATAGGTTAAACAACAGTGGTTCCGTCAGGTATACAACATGGCGGCAATCCCGGTCGTGCTTGACACGTGGTCGGCTTCTCCACGTGGTAAGGCAAAGTCGGACTAACAATTCAAATCTATGCATAGCAAATTCCACAAACATAATTTCAACAATAATATAAATACATCACGATGAACCAGAAGTATGTTCATTTACCTTTTCGACAATGTCAGGCCCGTGGCTACTTGATTGAATTCAAATATTCAACAAGCATTGCTTCCCTGTTCTATCAGTGGAGATATTTCTCTGCTCGAGTGTAGCTGTGTACTGCTCAGAGCTTTCCACACAACTGACCCTATACTTGGCTTTGACTGAATCAGCCAGAACTGGTTCTAACCACTCTACCTATGTCCCGATTGGCTGAAACAATCTAAGTGGCTATAAAGTTCGAAACACCATCGTAGGCCGCGATGATGTCACTAAACGGCTCGCGTCAGCTCGCAGTGTGTGTGTACACATCAGTTATACCTTAATCGTCTGCTATAGACTATAGTAACCTTCTAAGTTTTACTACTGCTAAACAAGCAAAAGCTCAAATAGTGCGGGGTAAAAGGGTCTGCTTGTTACAAACCTAAGGTTTGCTGTGAACTGTGCCTGCGCATCAGACCTGCGCGTTTCGCACCAGTATTAAATTAAGAGCGATGGCGGAGACACTAGAACATGTAATCTTTATCAGTAGGTACTGTTGAAAGTATATATTATTGGCGTAAATAATATACTAAAACAGTCTACAGACTAGAAGCATGTAATTTTTGTTAGCGTTTTCATTATCGTTGCCTTCCATTGCACATGTTTGCAGCGCGGTGAAAGAGCAGACGCTTCAAGTCTATGCTGATTGGTCACTATATACAAGTTATTGTGCATATTATGTAGCACGGTTTACACAAAAACGAACAGTTCTGTGGAATACCACATATTTACAATTAACACATATTGTATTTATCAGGTGAAAATTACAGTTTTCGGTTTTGGAGCATTTCCAGACTGATTCCTAGAACCAAAACTGAAAATTAAACATGATCACGCAAAGATAATTATTTATAATTTTTGACAATGTGCATGTGAGTCTATATACTCATCCCGCCCCCCTCCTCCTCTTTTTTTTTCTCTCTCCCTCTCTCTCTCACTCTCTCTCTCTCTCTCTCTCTCTCTCTCTCTCTCTCTCTCTCTCTCTCTCTCTCTCTCTCTCTCTCTCTCCCCCACAAAAAACTACAAAAAAATGCAGATCCCGCCCCCCTCCTCCTCTTTTTTTTTCTCTCTCCCTCTCTCTCCCTCTCTCTCTCTCTCTCTCTCTCTCTCTCTCTCTCTCTCTTTCTCTCTCTCTCCCCCACAAAAAACTACAAAAAAAATGCAGATTTTTGCAAATCTGTGCGAAATGAGTCCTAAATATTCAAAAATGCTATTGAAAAAACTTTTCCGTCCGTCCGTCCATCTGTCTGTCCGCCGTCCTCTGTACGCCGTCCACCGTCTGTGTTTTCAAAGTAGCTAAATATTCAGAGCCTATTTCAACTATCACAACCAAACTTGGGAACTTGATGAGACCTCGAAAATGATCAGTGACTGAATAACTTCACTTAAAGCACAAGGTCACAAGGTCATCAAATGTTAGTCCAAAAATGGCAATTTTCACAAAATTTCACATTTTCTAGGTTATTAATAATAATATTGAACTTATGATTCTTTGATGCATGGTAGATATGAATGAGACACATACTATACAAATTTCGTCAACCTCACTCCCAGGTCAAGGTCACTGAAGCTGTCAAAGGCGATTTTTGTGACGGTGGGTCTAGTGTTACTGGGCTCTGAACAATGGAATGCTATTACCCACTCGTCTTTATCTGAGGGGATCGGCTAGTTTAATCACCCTATGATAATCTTAATACATTTATATGTTTAGCTCGGTCTGTGTGCGGATAGGGTTATAGAGATAGGGAGAAAATGGTAAAAGAGTCACTGGCACACTAGCTCTCACACGGCTAAAAAAAACATAGGTAGTCCAGCCACTTACGAACATTGAGGTTTAACGTCTACACCCACCATTGGCGATATGGCAGACCGGGATAACCATCCCAAGGAAAGAGGGGTAGGGACCTGAATCAACACTGAACCACCAGAGCAATCATACTGCTAAAATGGACAGTGAAAATGGCCACATTTTATATCGCCCATCACGGGATTCGATCCTGGGTCATCGGTGTGCCAGGCGAACGCTCTGCCAATTGAGCTATGGCGGTGGGACACCAGCCACTTAACAGTAAATATCACACATTTATTTCCTTTATCCCGATCCTATCCTATCCCGTAACTCGGAGGTCTTAGGGGCACCACAGATGATCGTTTCACCAGCGTACTCCATCTTTCCCTGTCTTCAGCAACCCTGATTGTTTCGCTCAGTGTCAAACCAGGCCATTCTCGAATGTTGTCCTCCCACCTCTTTTTCGGTCTCCCTCTTCTTCTACCTCCTTGCACTTTGAGTTTCTGTTTCTTCGTCACTGTGAGCATGTCCAGTGGCTGGTGTGATGGTCTATCGGACTTCGTTATTAGTGATATGTGCTGGCTATAGGAAATGCCCAGAAGTCTTCTGTAGCACCTCAACTCCATGCTTTCTATTTTAGGTAGGTAGATTTGTGTCCCCGGACACATTGAGCGTATAGGGGCTATTTTAGGTTGGAGATCTGCAGTGAGGGTCCATGTTTCGCAAGAGGATAGGAAGATGGAGATGACAAGGGAGCGCAGCAACCTTACCTTGGAATGTAGACTGATGGTCCTGTCTTTCCAAATGGACAACTTTGTCAGGGCAGCAGTTGTTTGTGCGATCCTGGAGAGGACTTCCTGTTGGGGGCCCATTGTCTGATACAATGACTCCTAAATATTTGAAGCTATGCACGGTGTTGAGGGATTGACTTTGATGTCCATGTTGATGCCATTGGTGTGGTTGGTCATCATTTTGGTGTTCTCTGCACTTATTTCAAATCCATAAGCTTTGGAGGTGGTGTCAAGCCTCTGTACCAGCTGATGAAAAGAATTAATGAATAGTCACATTAAAAAATAAACTACCTTGATACCCTGGACCTTTAAAGAAAACGGTTGTCTTTCAGTGCTTTTATTGGTCAAAGTGCGAGTCAGTTGGTATTCTTTTAAAAAAACACAACAAATATTTGGCATAGGTTGGGTTTGGCGCGCCACAGGTTGCAACAACGTCTTCCCCGAGGGAAGCGGCCCAGAATTTCACGGTAAAAAAGGACAATAACGTGTTCAAAATGTAATTTAAAAATTTTAAAAAATCCAAATGTTGTGTTTTACTTAGTACTGCGGTAGGTATACTTTGGGATCATTTGATTTATTTAACCCAACATAATGGTCAGCAATCCCCATTATATCATAGGTTACCTCTCCACCTCCCTTCCCGCCCCCCCCCCCCTCTCTCTCTCTCTCTCTCTCTCTCTCTCTCTCTCTCGGATGATGAGTTGCAGAGTACATTTTCGCTCGAATTGCTTTGCAAAGTGCTTAATGTCCACTCCGGTGAATTGCATGACCTCTGTTGGAACTGAACCAGGATTGGGGATGGGAAGGGGAGAGACGAAGGAGTGGAGAGATCATATTTGAACATCGGATTTTTGGTTTAATGGATGTGGAGGAGTTGGTCACTTTTTAAAAACTGTATTTATTTAATTTTGTCTTACGCTGTACTCCAGTAAAGTAACGAAAATAATTCTCCCATGGGCGAGTGTCGTCGTTTGACCCCCACACCCATTGACTTTAAGATCGACCACCACCATCCACCTCGACCCCTTTGCTGTCTGATAAACAGAACAGTCTTACCTTGATTTCTTAGTTCAGGAAGGTCTTTTAAAATACATTTTTTATACCGCTGTGGACAAGTGTTATCAAGGCGTAAAACAGTTAACGCTAGATTTATAGACTTTCCTATGGCACTTCATTAATGTTAGGGTGCCAGATAAAACGGCTTGGGGAAACGCAAACGGTGTTGGAACACTTCATATGGCGTTGTTATTAGTAGTTACGGGTTTGCTAAACTTTTGGGGGGCTCAAATCCTACTCTTGCCACCAAGGTGAGACCTGTCTCATAACGGACGAAAGATTGGAGAGTCATTGTGTATTAGGCGGTCGCCTCGAGCATTTGGAGATTTCATGAGAACCCCAGCCCCAAATGCGCTTGTATCTGGACACGCGAGCGCCTATGCATGTGACGCGTCTCCATTTGGTTATCTATAATACAGATAACCAATCTCCATTTGGTTATCTATAATACAGTTAACCCAAGGGAAACGTGTCACAGGTATAGACGCTCGCGTGTCCAGATACAATCGCCTGTGCTCAGCCCTTTGTCTATAAAGACAGTACTCGTATCACAAGTTCATTATGTTTTTGTTTTTAAGTGTTCATCCATTGAAAAACAATGTGCAGTATATTCCTTCAATGAAATTGCGAGCTTGTATTCATTGCTGGGATTAACTAGCACGATTTAAGGGATTAGGTGATATCTATCAATTGTACCTCACTTCTATTGAGTGAGCATTGTTTGCCGAACGTGGCTTTCTCTTCCTATACGGATTTACCGTAGCAGTAGTGTATAGTTTGTTTGAACAACCTTAAATTACTACTACTACTACTACTACTTCTTCTTCTTCTTCTTCTTCTTCTTCTTCTTCTTCTTCTTTTGCCTCTCTTCCTTCTCTTCCAATTACTCATTTTACCGGATATTGATGTGACACATGCCTTATATCAATTTGGCCTTTGCATGTTTGCTGTGATCTTTGGAAATGTCAGTTTGACGTGTACCGAGGACTTTTACACATGTGTACTTAATGATGTAATTGTCGATTATAGTATTGATGTCGTTGTTGATGATTATCGTTATAGCACGCAACCGAGTTTGCCTTACTCGATAAAACTTTCTTTTAAAGATGGTAAATCCTATTAGTGTTTATCAAAGATCTTGTCGGATTTCTGCACCTTGGGTAAAGATCGTATATAAATGTTGCTATATAATAAGGTAACTTCAATGGATGAGTTTTAGCAAATACATGTATATAGTATCTTTTAATAATCTTTTAGTATGTTTTATCTTCTTCGATCTTGTTACTTGTCTTCCTAATAAAACTGACGATAAATTGTTGTCAGATCACTGTGTAGTCCTCATTTGACCTTGGATTAAATCATACGTGAGTAGTCCTCACAACTTTTGCCATTCAATTTAACGTTTTGTACACAACAAAGTTCATTCATCTTTGAAGATGACCACTCGGTCCATGCACTCTGACAGTGGCCTTGACCTTGCTTTTGGGTATGATGTTGCTGTCTGTACCCCTGGACAGAGCCATAGAAAGCTTTGAATGATTTGTTTTCGTCTTTGTAGTGGCACAGTCAGCATAGGGGGTAGAGCAATCTCCAACCTTCGTTTTTCGGATGACATTGATGGATTGGCTGGAGAGGAACAAGAACTTTAAACAGCTGGTACATAGGCTTGACACTACCTCCATAGCCTATGGAATGGAAATAATGCAGAGAAGACCAAAATGATGACCAACACCACCCACCATTGGCATCAACATGGATCTCAAAGTCAAACGCCAATCCCTCAACACGGTCCATAGCTTCAAATATTTAGGAGCCATTGTATCAGACAATGGGTCCCGACGGGAAGTCCTCTCCAGGATCGCACAAACTGCTGCCCTGGCAAGATTGAAGCCCATTTGGAAAGACAAGACCCATCAGTCTACATTCCAAGGTAAGGCTGCTGCGCTCCCTTGTCATCTCCATCTTCCTATACGCTTGCGAAGCATGGACCCTCACAGCAGATCTACAACGAAGAATACAAAGCATGGAGATGAGGTGCTAGAGAAGACTTCTGGGCATTTCCTATACCCAGCACATCACCAACGACGAAGTCTGACAGACCATCACACAAGCCATTGAACAACACGATGACCTGCTCACAATGGTAAAGAAACGGAAACTCCGATGGTATGGCCACGTCACCAGAGCATCAGACCTTGCAAAGACCATCCTGCAAGGCACAGTACAAGGAGGTAAAAGAAGAGGGAGACCGAAAAAAGAGGTGGGAGGACAACATTTGAGTATGGACTGGCTTGACATTGAGCGACCCTATGATGGTTGCTGAGGACAGAGAAAGATGGAGTATGCTTGTTAAACGATCCTCTTTGGGGCCCCAAACGACCTCAGAGTTACGGGATAGGATAGGATAGGCCATGTTAATGTGCAGTAATATAATGCAATTGGAAAAAATTGTCTTCATTATCATTGCGACAGTTTTTTTTATTGTTGCTGGGCTCTGCACAATGGACTGCTATTACCTCCTCGTCTTAGTCGATGGGGATCGCTAGTAATCTCCCTTTGACTTCACTTAATACATTTATTTGTTTAGCTCGGTTGGGGTAAGAGATAGATAGAAAAATGGTAAAAGATCACTGTCACACTAGCTTTCACACGGCTATGAATCATATGTAGTCCAGCCACTTGATAACAGTAAAAATCACACATTTATTTCCTCTACTCTATACACGATCTTCGAAGTACGAAACTAACTTAAAAGTTCAATTGTCAATGCGAATGGTTTGCTCGCTCATAGTCTAGGCAGCTACTTTTTCTTCATCGGGCACTGGCTACTTTCTGCCTTAAGGGTCAGCGTTTTTGAAGAGTGGACTACTGTGGTCCGGTTTATACAGAGTTTTAGTGCACTGTTACTTGTGGCACTTAACTGCGTGGTTGAAGCGCTGCGTTGAGGTCGCTTCTGGGACACGTTGTGGAGTCTTTGACTTTTTGGTACGATGGTTGGGCTATCTGCGCACAATGCTGGAGATGCCTCGGCAGCCAACTGTAAGCGTCGACGTGGTTGTTGTCTTTTGCTGAGTTGGGCTCATGATATAACGCCTGCTCGTCTGTTTGACAATGTCAGGCCGTGGCTACTTGATTGAATTCGAATATTCAACAAGTACTGCTGTCTAATCTTCTCAGGAGAGAGATTTCTGCATGAGTGTACTGTGTACTGCTCAGCGTTTCAAACTCGACTGACGTTCTACCTGGCTGCTTGAATCAGCCAGAACCGGTTCTATCTACCTTAGCTGTGTTCTGGTTGGCTGAAAAAATCTAAGTGGCTGTAAAATTCGAAACACCATCGTAGGCTGCGATGATGTCACTAACTGTGCTTGTATCAAGCTACACCTGTGTTGCGCATGATCACTTCTGTCGTCTGCTTTAGACTAACAGTAACCTTCTAAGCCCACCTGACTAAACAAGCAAAAACTTAACTTGTGCAGGGTAAATAGGTCCTCTTGTTACAATCATGATGATGTGAAAATGCAGTATTTAAAAAGAATTTTAATCAATAAAAAATATAGCGCTTTTCCAGCTGCTCAAAGCGCTGGCCAATACAGGATCTAACTCAAGCCGCCTAAAATGCCCACCTGCAACCTTGGGGCCCATATTCTCACGCACAGACGACTGAGCACAATCCTGGGAGACCGGGGATGGAGAGAAAGGACCTAGCGCGGGTCGGTGTATTTGTGTTGCCTGTGTGGCATCGCCAAATGTAAATCATCGCCGATTATTCCGCACATGCCTGTACTTCTGGAGGTCACGTGTCGGAAACGGAAGTCAGAATATATATAATTTATATATATTAGTCCTCATATTCGTTAATCCGTCATACCGAATGTAAACAAGCGGTAGGTACTAGCTCTGTGCACAAAAATTCGGTAATTATTGGCTAGGTTTCGTTTCTTAAGCGTGTCAAAATGCTTGGACGTCTTAAAGGCATATTTTGCACTGGGCATAAATGCATTCTTGTTTATTTTATTCGGAACATTTTACGACAACTGGGCATTCTTCGATGCCTTAAGCATCATAATTCGTCATCCCTTCTTTTTCCAGTCATGCGCAGGACTTGACAGAAATGACCTCCGGAAGTTCACGCATGCGCAGAACCATCGGCGATGATTTACATTTGGCGATGCCACACCGGCACCACCCGTCTAGGACATTCGGGTCAGGATCTTTAAAATCCATCCGATGGAATGCTTGTGTGCACAGAATAGTCCTCGGGTTATACTCTCATCCGATGGAGTATTTCCAAATGTTTTACTTTTCTTAACCACGTGACATTATGAATTCCATTCATTTTATTCCAAGGCATCTCTCTAATACATCATGATATTGGTGTTCTTCCACCCGATTAAACATATTTCAGTTGTTGTTTTGAGTTTGTTGTTGTTGGTGGTGGTGGTGGTTGGTTGTTTTGTGTTTGTGTGTGTTGTTTTTGTGGTATTTTTCTGTAGTCCCAAGTTTTTTTTCCCCATTAAAAGCGCGTGCGTTCATCAGATTTTACTCTTGTTTGCTAGGAGACAGACCATTCTCTGTTTGTGGTCTTCATTATTATGTTTGTCAAACCAGTGTGGACAAGGTGTAAATAAAGATGCTGTGTGTGGAAGCTTTCAAAAGATTTATTTAGTGTCAAGCTTAAGGGAGTTGTGTGATTAGGTTTGCTATCATGCCTCAAGTAGCCGGAGTTTGTATAATTTTATTTGCATAATAAATTGTGTTGGTTTTGGATACGTATTTCAGTGTATGACACTCTAGACTTAACCTCGAAAATGAACAGTAAAGTCTGCATTAGATGCAAAGATTGTAAGATCTCTGTGTGGATGACATAATCACAGTTATTTTGAGACAGTTTATCTGGAAGTGGACAGAGCCTATATTATAAGATATTTTCATTGACCTTGAGACTGTTTATTAAATTGAAGTAGCTTGATATCGTACTGACTGGGCAGACTATCATTTGTACACTTTCTTGAGTGTGTTAGTTGTTCTGCCATCACTTTGAATTTGGGATTTAGGTGTTGTTACACTCGTTGTTGTTGTTGTTGTTGTTGTTGTTGTTGTTTTTATCAGTAGTTGATTCAGTCCCGATGCTTGACACCTGATAAGTGTAACTCAGATTCGTTTATCCACGCAGCCTGCTCACTCAACAACAAGGCAGAAGTCGTCGTATGTAATTTTCCAACTTTATTCAGCGAACATCAACAACTGCATACAATCGCTCTTTCAACTTTCAACTTTTCACTTTACAATCCTCTCTACTTTCAACACAACCACAACAACACTTTTGAAACAGTGCGGCACTTATATAGTCTCTCTATGCTCCAGAGAAAAGAAGAACATTCGGGCAAGACACAATTATAACCAATCAGAACAAATTTATTCATCACTGTCTCATGTCATACAACCATATTTAGGATGGAAGCGTCTCTAGTTACCACTAGAATTATCCACACGCTTCGATCGATAGTAAACAACCAACTCTAGAAAATTCTCAAATAATATCGACCAACTAAAATTATCAACGTTATACAAAGCTTCTTCTAACAACAACGCAAAATCAAATCAAAGGTAAATACACTCTATTATTGCATGCTTTGCAAAATAAGACGATCAGATCTATCGCGCGCGTCACAAACGTAACAGGTGTCAACCTGGGGGGATAATTTGGGTATGATCTCTGTCTGAAGTGACAAATACGGCTTTATTTTCTGTCTCGATTTGCAGTTTTGAAGT
Source organism: Oncomelania hupensis (assembly GCA_036898135.1). Taxonomy (NCBI): domain Eukaryota; kingdom Metazoa; phylum Mollusca; class Gastropoda; order Littorinimorpha; family Pomatiopsidae; genus Oncomelania; species Oncomelania hupensis. The sequence continues at coordinate 69,050,478 of CM072511.1, read as the reverse complement.
AGTTTCTTTTGGGTGTAGCTTTAGGTGAGCAAACTGTTATCTTGGCACCATCATATTGGATAACTGAAGAGTGCTAAATTGCGAAATTCTGTCACTTATCCTCTGTCTTAAGGTGACCAAACAAGTACTTAAGTGTACCTTAATGCAGGTTTTGTCACTTTGCATGTATACCGTTTGGGAGTTTCAATCTAGATAATATTTGAAACCTGTATTTTAAAAACAAAACTGCACAATATTGTATTGGATTTGTGAGCTAACAGTGAAATTAAGAAGGGATGTCCTATGCCCCTATAGGGAGGTGACCAAACAAGTACTTAAGTGTACCTTAATGCAGGTTTTGTCACTTTGCATGTATACCGTTTGGGAGTTTCAATCTAGATAATATTTGAAACCTGTATTTTAAAAACAAAACTGCACAATATTGTATTGGATTTGTGAGCTAACAGTGAAATTAAGAAGGGATGTCCTATGCCCCTATAGGGAGGAGACGAAAGCAAATTGTGTAAATCACGGGAAATAAGTTTGTCTCGCCTAAAATGATCTGATTCTTTTTCTCTTAATTAATTTTGTCTATTTGCGTGCGCGCGTGTTTGTATAACAATTTAGACATTGATGTAAGAAATTGCTAGTCCACCTTAACCTTGACTTCTTTCTCATGACATTACCCAGATTTAAGATATTATTATCTACTGAGTACTATTGCTGGAACAAACACACTTCAATATGCTTTGATTTTAGTCTTGTAAGTACAGTAAAATATATACACATAACGTTCATTACATAAGTATAATCACGTTTGTCAATCATAGTACTTACGCGTTCATGTGGAAGTGAGAGGCGAGCAAATTGTACAATAGTTCCATGTTATTTTCGGGTTTCCAGGATGATGGGGGACGCTGTATGCTTGAGTTTTGTCTAAGATTCTTGTCATTACATATGTTCAACTCGTCAACTTTACTTACACGAGAATAATCAGTGTGATGTTACTGTGTGTGAGTGTTCAAGGGAAGAGAGGGGGTGAACACATTTTTATTTTGCCATTACAGTTGTGTACACTTGACTTGTCAACCTTAATTACGTAAGCAGGTTGGCCTTGTAGTACAGTTGATAGTGAGCTGGTTTCCTATGCCGAAGGCCGCGGGTTCCAATCCCGCATGGGATGAACTTACATGGCTTATATACCAGACTTTTCAGGACACCGAGGGTTTTTTCCGGGTATTATGGTTTCCTTCCTCCATGAAATAATGGTATTGATACAGAAAAATTTCGATTTCGATTTCCGTCTCCTAATAGCGTCTTGTCTTCAAGCCACATGTTTGGGTGATGTGTTTGTTGTGTATTTAGGAGTGTGTATGTTGGTTACAGATCGCCACTCTTTGAGTCTGATTTAGGAATTAGGCGCATAAAGCATCCAGTAGTAGTAGTAGTAGTAGAGGTAGTAATAGTAATAGTTATAATCATATCAGGTGGTAGAGAGCCGGTGAAGATGTGTGAATTGTGCAAAGATCTCACGGGTTGTTTGATTTCATTTTTTTGTATTGTTTTGTTTCTGATTTTTGACACATTATTGGCCTTTTTTTAAATCGAGAAATTCAAGATTCAAGAATACTTTATTATCTCCAACAGAAAAATTAAGACATTCTAGACTGCTCCCCTGGGGAAGGCGTAGTCGCAACCTGTGGCGCGCCCAAACCCAACCTACCTAATATTAGTTTGTTTTTTTTTGGTTAAAATTTTGTTGTTGTTTTTGTTTTCGTTGTTTCTCATTTCTGTAGCTAAGTATCATAGCACCAGAAAAGATGGTATATAAGTTAAAGATAAAAATGACCCCTACGAAAAGGAGACGACGGTGAGAGAGGTGTATGGACCTCCCCCCCTTTTTTTTTTTTTCAGGGTCTCGAAGGTGTGCCGTTCCTCTCTTCTCCCTAGCTCGCTGCTCTCAGGAGAGGTATCTATTTACCGATGGAGATTGGTCTGGGCTCTCTCTCTCGCTCTCCCTCTCTCTCTCTCTCTCTCTCTCTCTCTCTCTCTCTCTCTCTCTCTCTCTCTCTCTCTCACACACACACACACACACACACACAATAACACACACACACATTGACCGTTATCAGTTTGTACAATTTTTATCTTCTGCCGGCACTGTGAACTTTAATTATGCTTTTAAATAGACATCGGCAAATGAAAAAAATAACGGAAAACAGCAAATGGGCTTATCACCACCAATGCTGAGACTTTTTCCCTCTCTTTCTCTCACTCTCTCTATCTCTCTGTCTGTCTGTCTGTCTGTCTCTCTCTCTCTCTCTCTCTCTCTCTCTCTCTCTCTCTCTCTCTCTCTCTCTCTCTCTCTCTCTCTCACACACACACACACACACACACACACAGACGTCAATCCCTAAATAATATATGGCAAATAAAGACTGAAACATGTAACAAATCATTTTCATACAGTTATTAATAACATCACTTGTTTGGTTTTTTTCCCTATTGTATCATACAGTAGTTAACGTTATCAATGTTTTTATGGGATCATGTAATAATTATTGTCATTTATATATGTATTATTTATGTTTGTTTTTTAAATTATCATAGCTTAATCCTTTTGTATCCTACACTATATTATTTTTACAAGAGTTTTTCTCCAGTTTGGTGTTGACGTAGCTTGAATTTCTATTTTGAGATTTGTTGTATTGAGAAAATACCATTGCTCGAGAGTTGGTGAAGGAATGACCTCCCTTCCCCTCTGTTCCTTGGTATGCATATGGGCCCAAGGCCGTGAAATGCAATAAAATCTGAAATCTCACGCACACAAAGTCTCCCCTCCCCTCCCGCTCCCCTTTCTCCCTTTTATTACTGAATCTTATCTTATTCGACTGCATTTCAGTTTATTTGAGCTCACCGCAATAGCCACACGCTTCCATTTTTTTGCAATGCCATGTCCTTTTCGTTCTCCCTCTGTGTTTGTGAGAGAGAGAGTGAGAGACGTGATCAGTCCTTTTGCGTCTTGTGGATGCGCGTGTCTGTGTGTTTTATTCAACTGTCTTTTTCGTCTACATTTTGAAGTTTGTTTGGGTGCTTGCAGTGCAAGGTGGGGGTGAAGGCTGTGTAAGAATTTTTGTCAGCTCAGCCCGGCTTTTGATCGTTTTAGACTAGGTCTTAACAGCGGCGCCACAACGAAGTAGACTGTCTTTCACTGTGGCGCCTTCTTTACCTTTTTACCTTTCCACCTTTTAACATCTTCATTACCACAAAGAGGGTGCAGACTGTGGCTGATTAATTACATGGAGCGAAATGAGAGTTTAAACCGATGTGCACGCACGCATGAAAGATTAGATCGCACGGACCTTAACTATCCTGATGCTCAAATCCTGGACGGGTGAATGCCATCTACACAAATACTCCACCCAGCAAGCCCTACGACCCTTCTCAGCCCGCATCTCCAGTCGCCCACTTGTCTGGGGGTCAAACGAGCGTCTAAGGCTGCAAGGGGAGCGCAATTGGCTCAGTGGTGTACGCTGTTTTACTCGAACGTCAGGCGATAAGCTTGCAGCCTGTACAGGCAATGGTTTCAAACCCCGTTTACGGCCTGGAGTATTAAAAAGAAAGTACCCTGAGACACTGCTCTCCTACTCCTTCGGATGAGAGTATAAAAAGAGGTCTAGCTGTGCTCGCACGCATTCCATTGAAGATCCTGACGCTAGCGTACTAGGCGTGTGAGTGCCGGTTACACATATACTACACACGCAACACACACACACACACATCCACACACACACCCACCCACACACACACGCACTACACTAGATCCCTTCTCTCCATCTGGGCGTCAGACTATGCGCCCAAAGGTTGCAGGTAGGCTCCTCGGGCGGCTTGAGTTAGATCCTGTATCGGCTTGAGCAGCTCTTGGGATGGAAAAGCGCTATATAAAAAGTGATTTTTTTTTAAGAAATGTGTGCCTCGTGAGTTAGAGTTAGATCCTGTATCGGCTAGTAATTCCTTGGCTGGAAATCTCTCTACAGGAAGGATTAAATCCTTTAAGACGGCCCCTGTAGTTTGTTTCTGTTTTTACCGAGTATATAGCAACAAGCAATGTTGTGTTCTCATTTACAAGCAGACATTTTGCGTCGTTTGTTTTTCTATTCGGCAAAGTTGTCATTCCTACTCTATTCTATCAATCTACTGTACTGTCTTCTTCTTCGCTAGACCAGTCACCTACCTTTTTTCTTGAAACCTCTTCCAGGACGAAACTCCTCATTTGTGTGTGAGGCCTGTTGGATCAGCTTGGGAATATTGGATGCTTTCTCCCAAATGGTCACTGGGGCTTCCTGTGATGTTAGTATTTGGCAATGTAGGCATTTTATATGTATGTGTTTTGTTGATATTGTATAATGATGTTTGTATTCTATTTTGTTTTTGTAAACGGGGGTTCGATAAATTAGAGTATAGCCTTAGCGTCCCCTGCGTGGGATGTCTTTATTGTAAAGTGACCGGCTGGTAGATTGCCTCCAGTGTTCCCACTAAGGTTGTTTCGGCAGATCTTTTATGCGGATCAGGGGTGAGTCCTCTTTCACTTCCCTGGTCCTGATTTGGCTCAGAAGAGTCCGCTGGACCTAAAGCAATAACCATGTAATATAATGTAATGTTTCCCTATTACGTAACAAAATGCAGATGGGGCAGAGCGAAAAGAGTACATCACATCAAGATGTTTGCTGTTGACGTGCTTCAGACTTTGTTTCTCGTCTGAACAAATAGATAACGTCTCTCAAAATTCTGCACAAATATGCACTGTTAAGATTCTTGACGTTTGTAGTTTAAAGGCGCCTAGCGAGCGACAGTTTTTGGGTCCGAACAAACAGGAAGTTTACGTTAGTAAACACTATGGTGGCTTTTATAATGTGTGTGAGGAAGAGAGAGAGAGAGAGGGCGGGGGGGGGGGGGGGGGGGGGGGGGGGGGTGTAAGCGAATATTCTGTAGTTCTGTGCAAGGATGTGTAAAAAAAAATCCAGCAAAAATATAAGAAATTCTCTTTGTAACATTTTTATTTGCGATTTTATTGGTGTTTTTTTACCACTTCCAGCTAAATAATCTTAATTTAGAAGCATATTTTCTAAATAATCATTTGTTTACAAACTGTAAGATTTCTCTAAATAATATAGTTTCTCCATAAATAATTTATTATTTTCATAAACAGTACATTGTTTACGTAAATAAATAATAATATAGGTAAATAAGGCATTGTTGCTAAATAAAAAATTATTTATCTTAATAATGCATTATTTAGCAGATTGTGTTAAATAATGTATTATTTAGAAATATTTTTAAATAATGCTTTGTTTAACTATAAAATGATTTTTTTAAACTATTTAATACATTATTTAGCAGAATTTGCTAAATAAAGTGTTATATAGAAGATATTGCTAAATAATGCATTATTTACATAAACAATTCTGCGGGCATGTTGTCCACTCCCGCTGACTTTCAATTCTTCAGCGATTGCAATGCTGCCTCAACTTCTTCTCGGAGGATTGGAAGGAATTTTTCTTCTTCTGTATTCTGTGGACATGCTAAATCTGGTGGGTCTCCGTTGGGTGAGTGGTTGTAAAAGTCACAGCAGTACTATGTCCATCTATCCAAGACTTCTTGTTCTTCTGTAAGGCATATGCCACACTTGCTTTGGGTCATGGAGACCTTGGTCTGTTTAACACTTGTCTTTATGGGATCATAAGTCTTCTTGTTGTTGGTAAGTCTTCTTGTTGTTGTTCTTGTTCAGACTGTTTTCTATTTCCTGGCATTGATCTTCTATCCAGTTCTCCTTTGCTGTGCGCATGCCTTTTCTGATATCATTGTTGATTTTTCGGTGGGCATCAGCACCCTGTGAGGTTTTTTTCTTCGTTTATCACTTCCAAGGTCTGCTCCTGCAAAAGTAGGTGTCCTGCCAATGTTGACGCTTAATCTAAAGCGTTTCTTGACCATGAAGTAGTCAGCCTGGTTGTGATGGTCCCCGCTGGGACTGTGCCAGGTCCATAGTCTGCATTTTTTTTTGTGGAGACAAGCGTATTTGCCATAATCAGATTGTTGTATCTGGCAAAGTCCAAGTTTCATACCTCTGTCTTTTGTCTCGTTGCTGAGTGGGTTCCACATGTGTCTCCCCAGTTGTGGTATGCATCTTGGCCAACCTTAGCATTCCAGTCGACTTGCACTATGACTATGTCCTTCTTCGGCACTTGGTCAAGGACAGCCTGCAGATGTTCATAGAAATCTTCCATTTCGTTATCGTCATAGTCTGATGTTGGGGCATAGGCCTGGATGATGGTGATGTTGAAAGGGGCTGCTCTCAGACAGATGTTAATGAGTTTACTGGAGACTGGGCGCAAAACACATAACAGTGGCTAGCATGTCTTTGTGGAGCAAGAATCCAACCCTGTGTTCGTGCCTGTCTTCTTGCCCGCTGAAATAAAACTTGTGGCCTTTGTCGGTTTTTCGTTTTACCTAGGCCTTTCCAGCGCAGTTCGCTGATACCTAAAATGTTCCATCGATAGTGATCCGAAGTTTTTGAGTATCTCCATCAGAAGGAAAAAAAAAAACTTTCTTTTTTTATTTATTTACCCAAGAACTGTTGAGACTGTGTTTTCGTTTGTTCTTTTAAGTTGAATTATGTTTTAAGTTCAAACAGTTTCAGCTTATTCGAAACTACCAGGGATTTGCAGGTTAATAATTTCTTTTAATTGTTTTGTCATGTGTGCAGGGCACTGGAATACTTCAAGTTCGTAAAGGGTGAGCAGTACATCATGCAATACAAACCAGTCGCCTCCCTAGTTACCTCTGGAGACATCTCGCTCATATGATGCTATTTACAGTTGTATTTTGAATATGTCATTCGTTTTCTGTCTTTCTTTTTTTTAATTTTTATTATTTTTATTTTTTTTAAATGTGTGTTTATGAATGGTGCGTGGGTGTTAAAGAGAGAGCGAGAATGTGTGTGTTGTTTTGCATATATGAAAGAAAGGGCAATTGTATTTTGGAGACACTCGGGGAAAAAAAGTACAATTAAAAAAGGACTATTATTTACACTTCTATGAATAAGAATGTGTGTGCTTGTGAATGTTTCGTTTGTCGCAATGTTGACGTATTCTGGGTTCCTTGTCTTGGATTAACTGCATTAAATAAAAGATTAAAGTGTTGATCTGAGAATCGAATTGTGTTTGACGTTTAATATATAGATGCCATTGTTGTTGTTTTTTTAAATCTATACATTTCTTTTACTCAGTCGTGACTTCAAAAATACAAGAATTCATTATAACCGTTTTCGCTTAGCGTAATATTTCTTTATTTCGGTCGATATATGGGGTCAGGTAGCTCAGTTGGTAGAGCCGATTACTAGTAACCGAAAGGTCTCTGGTTCGAATCCAGGACTGGCCAATGTGTGACCAAATTATTTTCCCCTTGCCATCAACTGATTCGGTGGTGTCAGAACAATGTGACCAGTAGTGGCCTATACGCTCCGGTGTCGTGTGACTATAATCTACAATTAACCATAAATCAGATAAAATGGTTCTTCCCCCCTCCCCCCCCCCTCCATTTTTTTAAAAAGATACATCAAATTAAATTACGTTATATCCGTAATAACGGGATTTAAAGATCTCTACGGTAATGATTGATGTTATCCCAATACTGTATACTGATAATATCCACGCAACTGTAGTTTGATGTTATGACAGACTTTGAACTAGTGTACTACACATTCATTGAGAGAAAGAATTCTATTGTTTGCTATGAAGTAATGCTTTGTGTACAATTTGGAGATAAAGATGTATCTTTAAAAACCTTTATACAAAATCCGTGAAAAATATCAGGCCGATTCTGCTTAAGACTAGCCAACCATAAACTTAACTTTTTTGACAGAACTGTGTCAATATCAACAGTAAGAAAAAAAACAACGAACGACTACGTGCAATTATTGAAAGGAGAGAAAGGATAATACTAAGGTCTACAGTACTCCTCGCTTAAGGTGACCCTCCACGGGACCACATTTTTGTTTGATCTTATCCGAGGGGCACCCTAAACAGTCCTCTGATAAGATCAACTACCAGTAAAAAACTTGATCTTATACGAGGTGCTAAATATTTTTGTCGTGTGACAGTGTGTGACTGTGTGCGTGTGTGTGTGTGTGCATATGTGCACGTTGATGCGCGCGTATGCATGTATGCATTACTGTATATGTATTTTTTGTGCGTGTTTATGATGCATAAGCATCTCTCAAACTCTCAAACGAACGGATGCAAGCATGCATACACATACACACACTCTCACACAGGGATCAGTTTACTAGCGCGCCCTGCGCCATTGACGCATAAAAATTAAAAATGACCCATCTACAATTCTTGCCAGGGGCCGAATGGCGCTTCAGTTTTTGGTACCAGTGCGCCACCACAATAACAGTGCACTGTATTGGAGGCGACAAACGTGCTTTTGCTAAGGCAAGTTCAGCGATTGGCTATGAGGGCCCGGATGTTGATCTTTCAGCCAATAAGAAGTGTTGTACGATTCTTCCAAATCAGAATTTGCTATCGTCTGCGCGTATGTTGTGTCCGTGCAAGGAGGATTTTGTGTTTTTCTTTGTGCCGCGCACTTTGAAAATGCCCACCCCCCACCCCCCACCCCTCAAAATACCTAAGGTAGGACAGTCTAGACTGTCGTTTGCTGCTGTTAAACTACAGTCTACCGCCGCTAATCCTACGCAAGATGATTGTGTGAGCCCCGAGTCAAGTCAAAATACTTATCCCTGTTCTGGTTAGTGTTTTGTTGGTAAACATGCTTCACAACACATGCACACTCACAATAATCTATTTTGTTTTAATTTCTGTAATAATATATCCAGGTTATCTTTTACATGTACGTAAATTACTGCTGAAATCATGGCCCATTGAAATTTGATCTGAAGGGCCCAATGGCCCATAGCTTTTTTGTGTCAGGCTGAACCCTGCTCACACACACACACACAAACACATTGACGCGCACGCACGCAAATGAGAATAAAAACTAAAAAGTATGCACCAAGACAGTTACTGGGTGTATTTGCAGAAAACCTTACACAAGTTTAACGAATTGTTCATTTTGTCTACGCCACGGCACAAGCTTTATCGCTAGTGAATGAAGTCAATTCAGGGTAAGGTCCACTGTGGCAATACGTCCCGCTAGGAGGGGACACGGCAGATCACAGTTACACCTGTCTACACCGCCCATGGGTCGCACTCTGTCAAAGTGGTTCCCGTGTGTATTGCAGAGTGTCGCATAACGCGGATGCTGGCTGGAAGTGACAGGTGTTCTGGGATGGAATTCCATCTCAAAACAGGAAGTGACCTCATAAATGACGTCATCTGTGACATCAATTTCTCTTAAGCAGTAGTCTCCTCCATTTGGGAACCAAAAAGGGGGTGACGTTATCCGAGGTTTTCCCTTATGCGAGGTGACGCTAAGCGAGGAATTCTAAATGGTACAAAGAAGGTGTTTGGCGGGGACCAACAACCTGCTTGATCTTATCGGCCTTGTGACCTTAAACGGTAGTGACGTTAAAAGAGGAGTACTGTATTTTGAAGTCATCTTTTAGTTCGTGACACATTCAGCTTTAAACATCAGTTTAAAATTTATAAAATACATCACATTTAACATTTACTCTAGCTCCGATTACCAATAACTATTCTATTGATAACAATTGTAGGCAAGACCTGCAAAAGACCCTTATCCAGAATGTTTAATATTATATTTATTTTGTTTTTACAATACTTTAAAGAAGAGTGCAGACAGTGCACATATATTTCGAACGAGGTTTTAAACGGGTAAGGAATGTCGGATTAAAGAGCAATTAATTTTTCTGCTGCACCACTCCAGGCCATTCCATTTATTAATTTTTTATTTTGAATTTACTAGTTTTGGTGATGGTGGAGGGGTGGTATTAAACTTAATCTATGTTGTTTACATATTAGAATACAAATCAGTGTGAAGGAAAGTGCCGACAGTGCAAAACATTAAGGTTAAATAAAGTTGCGCTTAAAAAACGAAAATTATCTTGCAGGTAACAAAAACCATTGAGTGGTGCAACATTTATTGGATATCAAGCTTATAACTAGTTGTAATTTTCAACTCCCTTTATCCCAAGATGAAATCTCTCTCGTCAGATCATCAGGCCTTGCAAAGACTATTCTGCAAGGCACAGTGCAAGGAGGTAGAAGAAGAGGGAGACCGAAAAAGAGGTGGGAGGACAACATTCGAGAATGGACTGGTTTGACACTGAGCGAAGCCATCAGGGCTGCTGAGGACAGAGAAAGATGGAGTATGCTGGTTAAACGATCATCTGTGGTGCCCCTACGACCTCCGGGTTACGGGACAGGATAGGATAGGAAATCTCTCGCTCGCTCGCCGCACTACGATTTATCCTTGACCCAAACCTACCCAACACTCCTCGCTCAAGATACTTCTAGAATAAATTGCGTAGCATACGACAGTTTTTAAGGTTGTGCCTAGTTTATGACTGCGAACAACCGCGACCCGAAAACTTACCTCTTACTTACTTATACATTCTCTCTCTCTCTCTCTCTCTCTCTCTCTCTCTCTCTCTCTCTCTCTCTCTCTCTCTCTCTCTCTCTCTCTCTCTCAAATATTCGTAGATATGCCGCATATAATATGTCAAAATTACTGCTAAGTTACGATTTTGGATTTTCCACATTTTCTCCTTCCTCCCCAGATTTCCTTTACCTCTTCTATGTGGATTTTCTTACTCCTGCTCTTTTTGCACTACCCTACACATTTCTCGCAGCAATGGTATCCCAGCAAAAGAAGAACACCAAAGAGTTAACACTTTTGAACAAACAACAAAAAATATACGCATTGCGTTTTTGGGTTGCTAAACACGTTTTGCAGCGAGTGTCCAAGAGCAAGTCAATCGGGACAGCGTAATCACTACTTCCAAGTTATTAATTGTAAAACGAAACGGTCGCTGATCAATGAAATGCTATAATCCTCAAAGAGCAAGTTGAATGAAACAGCATGATCACCACTTCGAATTATTAATTGCGAATCAAACAATCTTTTATAAACAAAGTACTACAATCGCTACACGAAATATTACCATTGCCTTCAGTGTGTTGACCTTTTAGCTACAAAAATGGGAAATTACACGATTAATCTTGAAATGAATGGAAATGAACATTGAGGTTTAACGTCTACACCCACCATTGGCGATATGGCAGACGGGGATAACCATCCCAGGGAAAGAGGGGTAGGGACCTAAATCAACACTGAACCACACGAGCAATCATACTGCTAAAATGGACAGTGAAAATGGCCACATTTTATATCGCCCACCACGGGATTCGAACCTGGGTACGGTGTGCCAGGCGAACGCTCTACCACTTGAGCTACGGGGGTGGGACGATTAATCTTCTGAGGTTATCGGAAAAGAGCAAGGCAATATATTTGACTATTATTACAGTTTACACATTACCAATATGCCCTTCAAACTAATAGCAACACAGGCAAACAAGAGGGAAGCAGGCACGTGGAAACGATTAATGTGTTGGAGGTTATCGGGAAATGGAAACGGTATTATCTTTAAGTGTTATTGTTTCCTAATAAGCAATAGGTGATTGAACTCGTAAATCCGGTGAACGCTTTTTGTTGGCAATTCAACAAGGCAGGTGCGAGGAAAGAGTCATAGACGGACTGTCAAAATGACACACTCACAAACGCGTGTCGATAAACACACAAACGCACACATCCTGACAAACACACTCACGAACACAACTCTGCGTTTTCTCATTTAAAAAAGCCTAGTTTGAGAAAAATGCTGTAGATAATAATAACAACAACAACACACACACAAACACATACAAAAGCTCTAATTGTAGACCTACCCTCTTTATTATTGTCAAACTCATGTCTCCCTTTTTCACGGGAGGATGTGAATGAGACTAGACGAGGGTTTCATTTTTTGAATGTGTCTGCTTTCTTGCAGGCGCAGTTTGGGGATTATATAGATAACATTTAATGCCCCGGATATATAAATGGCTACTTAATCAAGCGTCTTATCTCAAAGGTTTTTATGTCCCCAAAAGATAAGTATGTTTGCTTGTGTCTTTCGGCTGTTTGATATGTAGACCTAAGTAGTACAGGTCGCAGACGCAGCATAGTGCGTGCGAAGTAAAATCTTGAATGAAACTTAGCCCCTAACCTTTTTACCTTGACCTAAAGGGTGTGTAGGTGCAATCGTGTGATCTGAGGACTTTGCTGATACGCGACTACAGAACTTCTTGTCTTCTGAGGTAGAGAAAATTGAAAGGGGCTTGGCAGTATTATCCGGCATGTTTGAGCAATAGTTTCGTAGTTTTCCGGACGTGCTTGATTAGGAGTTTCTTTGTTAGGTACAAAATATTTCATTCAACTTTATTTTCTTGTTAAAAACAAATTATTACAGATAATTTTTACAAATAATTTTTTTTTTAAACCACAATGGCGATTAAAATTACGTTATGTTATTTTGTTAAATACAGAGAATTTGGCGTTCAGGAAGGGTATTTGGAAAATTTGTTTTGTTGTTTTTATTTTGTCTTCTTTCTCTCACGTATGGCAATTTACTTGTTTATTTTTTTTTTTAAATGTGTATTTCCTTATTTAGATAGTTGTTTAACACTTCTTTTAATGTCAATTGCATTATTTATGAAAATTATACAATATTAAATTGAGCTTGAACTTCTTCTTCTTCTTCTTCTTCTTCTTCTTCTTCTTCTTCTTCTTCTGTTGCTGCTGCTGCTGCTCCTCCTCTTCTTTCTCCTTATCCTCCTCCTTTTCTCAATTTCTCCTTTTTCTCTCTCCTTCTCACCTTCCCCCTTCTTCTCCTCCTTCACCTCTTCTTATTATTTTTGAACATAACAGGGAAACAAGATTACTTAGACGACTCCAGGACCTGTGTTTTTGGTGAGGTGGTGTATGGTGTGTGTGTGTGAAAGGACGGTGGGTGAGTGCATGTGAGAGAGTCCTGCATGTTAGCTGATATAATAAATAATGTGAACAGTTGCGGGGCGTGTATCTTTATTATCAAGGCTAAGGCCAAGGACAAACGGCTGTAAGAGATTGGCAAATAGGGAGGTTACAAGAACGAATAAATACACAAGGAACCTTTTTTTAACCAATGGGAAGCTCAGAAAAAGTCACGTGACTTGATTTCACGCAAAACAGCACATGCTAGGAAACTGACTGAGCCAATGAGAACAGAGATACAGAAAACGGGGTGGGCAAAGGGGAACAATCCGATTAGTTTCCGTACTTGAGCACGCAGTTCGTGAAAACCTGGACGCCATAATGACAATTCAGTTTTTTTTCTCACTCTTCGTAAAGGCTGAAATACACTCGTCGTCGCTTTTCGAGGATCATTGGTGACTAGGCGTTGACTTCGTGTAAGCTTCCGCAAGTAGATGAGCGTTCTATTTTCCTCCTTCAGCATCGAACGCATCACCCATACCGTTGTTCAGTGTTGTACTTTCCATTCAAATCTGGTATTGAACGGGTTTCAACATTTCATCGTTGATATGTTTTGTGGACGTTTTTAATGGGTTGTTCTTAGTTTCATGTTGCAAAGTTTAGTGTGGGGCTTGTTTACACGAGACGTTGGCTTTGAAATAATGCATTTATTCATGGATCTGACCTCTAGCGGGTCAAATGACGTCTTTACCACGGCCCAATCCGAGACGCAAAATAGGACTAAGTTGTTGCTGGGTTAGTTTTTGTTTTCACGCAAGTAAAGTAGGTATCTACCAAAGGTAATTCCTATTTAACGTGAGAAGAAGAATCGAGCGCGATTAGTACTTGGATGGGTGATCATACTTGAACAGCTACCAAGCAAACGACACAGAATGAAACAAGCGCACGTCACACTTCAGTCTACCCAGCTGTGAATGGGTACCTGAGTCTGTCCAGAATGAGAATTCATCCATACATGAGAATTCATAAGTACATCACCAAGTCATCGCAATGGGTTATGTCATTATTAACCACTGTCATTATTTCTGATAGTTAAATTGCAGCAAATCATACAAATAATCTTGTGGGTATATTTTTTATGCGCGCTTTATTGTTGTTGTTATTGTTGTTGCTGTTGTTATTGTTGTTGTTTTTTTTTACAGTGGATACAGGAATCTTTTCGCGAAACCTTTCACTTTCGGGGTCGCAGAAGCATCATGGTTTAGGCGCACACTACAAATATACCTTTTCAGCAACTTCGAGCGCGATTAGTACTTGGATGGGTGATCATACTTGAACAGCTACCAAGCAAACGACACAGAGAATGAAACAAGCGCACGTCACACTTCAGTCTACCCAGCTGTGAATGGGTACCTGAGTCTGTCCAGAACCTGGGAAGGTAGAGCAACGAAGGAGAGGAGATGAGCACTCACTCACTAAGCTGGTTCAGAAAAAAGGGAGGTCAGAAGCCACTGACCGGATGTTGACGGGAACACCACCACCTTCACGTTTATTCGTAAGTTGAAAGAGAATGGCATTAGCGACTTCCCTAATTTAAGGACCAGGTTTGTGAGGGCGCATCCATCTCTTCTTTGCCGCTTTCATGCTGTTCCTGGTTCTTAAGAGAGACAGGTTATTTACAGTTGGATGGATTGTGGCGATTGTTTCGTTTCTCAGCTCAGCACATTTGACTGTCCCGGACCCCTACTCGATATTGACCGGATTGGTTCCTGCTTGACCTGCTTGTTTCCGGAGAAGCTTCTGGAAGTTCTTGCACACGAATCACGCCTTACCCAATCGACCACCGCAGTTTAAATCGTCAATGTAGGCTATAAAAAGTATATAGTCTATGTTTCAAGGTCGACTTTATCACGTTTTTCCGTTCCGTCTATTTTTTTTTTTAATTTTATTTCCAGACTTTATCTGGAAAACCTTTGAAACAGTCGGAGGAGGGGGGGGGGTGGGGGGGGGGGAGAGAAATCAGAACAAGGCAAATGTCGGTCAGTTGAAAGCCATATCTCAAGAACCACTGAACGGATTTTGACCAAACTTCATAGGAGCATCACCTAGGTTAGTGGCTTGCCTCCCGTCCATCATATTTGCTCTACCTAAGGTAAAGGTCACTGGAGACATTTTCTTACTAAATGCGTTTTGCTCAAAACCTCAAAAACCTCTAAAGCGATTTTGTGGAGTTTTAGAATACATGTACTTTATTTAAGTCATGGGCCTTCTTTAGTAGCAGTCCGGTTGTCGGTACATCGGGCGGGCGGTCGCTCCGAATGTAACTTTTTTTTTGTTCAAAACACTTTTTTTGGCTTTATTGCAAGTATAACTGAACCGAAATTCATCATTTTTACTTTGTGAAAATTATGTTATCTACTGCTAAGCATGTTATTTTATTCGTATTCGTACTTTTTCAAAGGTTAAAGTCATTTAGCTTTACAAGTTTCTAATGTATCTAAGCATTGACTTATCCGATTTTGATAATTCTTTTTCTTGCAAATAATTCAGATAGTGATCTATTATTCCATGTGGTGTTTTTTTTTGGTTGTTTTATTATAGTAAAGCCGAGTCCCAACATCGCTAAGGAAATTAACACTTTTGAAAATGTTTATTTTTCAGGATTATTTGTGAATGTCTGGAAATACATTTGAATGGCTTGTAATCTTGTTCCCACTTGAAAATTGTCCGTCCTTTTTTCCAAAGTAGTACCCATAAATCGTTCTACTGTTATTCTTTCGGCGTAGATTTTACCATCCTTGTCCGGCTGATAAAGAACTGACTGTGGCACACCTTGGATGCAGAATCTTAGAAAATGAACTGCATGTCGCGGGTGACTTCTCTCTTCTTGTGATCATCATCATCATCATCATCATCATCATCATCATCATCATCATCATCATCATCATCATTATCATCATCATCATCATCATCATCATCATCATCATCATTATCATTTTCTTCTTCTTCTTTAAGCAATTAATTTTAATGCGACCAATGATCGTTAATAAATCTATTGACATGTTTAAATTCTAAATTTTGTGGTAGGGGGGATAGAAGAGCGGGAAGGGGAGAGTGTGAGGAGAGCAGTCATCAGCTAACAACACCACCTCTCCTGATTGCCAATTCCCATTTTCCCCGAGGACTTCTGGTTACTATAGACACAAATCAACGAAAGAAAGGAATGATAGAATGAAGAAAGCAAATGGATAATTGTTCAGGACATTGAGACATTTTTGAATTCAAGGAAGAACAGAAAATAAAAACTGGCCACCTCTCTTTTTATTGGATTCTCCCGACAAGAACTTGAAAAAGGATTACTCATGGTTTTCTACTGTTTGGTCCCATCTTTCCTGTCAGCCAAATGAAATTTTATATAAATTTGTTATGCGGGTGTTTGTGCGCGTAAATGCATGTTTGGTGCGTGTGTTTGTGTGTGTGTTGGTGTGTGTGTGTGTGTGTGTGTGTGTTTTAGTAGTGAAAGAAGTGGCAGAGATTAAATGTTTACGTGGGTGTGTGTAGATGTAAGAGTACAGTTGAAAGTATAATATATAATTATTGGGAAAATGTAGTTTAAGTAGTGGTTATTATGTGTACTATTTGCTTTAAAACTTTTCTTTTATTTGCTCAGATGAAATTATGTGCTACGAATTCTCCGTTGTGGGTAACACAGATTTGTTGACTTGACTTTGTTGTCTTTCTCTATTAAGTGTACTGCATCATGAGGTTTGCCGAAACTATGTTTAATCTCTCTTCTTCTTTTTCTTCTGCTTCGCTCGGCAAATATATTCCTTTGCATACGTGGACTGTGTCAGGACGTTACGCGCGACTCCGTACCAAATCTCACCATTTCCCGACAAATTGATGATGTATCGAGCAGTAAACCTGCCTGTTTTGTACGTATTTTTTTCTTTCTTTATTTCTTTCTTTTTCTCTCTTGGTTTATGTGTGTCTGTGGGTTCTGTGTTCTGTTTTTCCTGCGTTATTGCCCTACTCTCATTTTCTCAACCTGCAAAACTGGTCGCCAAATTGAAGATTGGGCTGCAGTCGATTATGCGGACAACAATAGACTTTTCGGGAATAAGATTTTAAGATGGTAAGCAGAGAAGAATACCCTTAGAGGTATTTACTCTATTGGCATACACTATTTAATAATAATAATAATAATAATAATAATAATAATGTTACACTCGATGTTGTTGTTGTTGTTGTTTTTTAATCAGTAGTTGATTCAGTCCCGATGCTTGAATCCTGATAAGTGTAACTCGGATTCGTTTATCCACGCAACCTGTTCACTCAGCAACAAGTCAGGAGTCGTCGTATGAAGTTTTCCAACTTTATTCAGCGTACATCAACAACTGCATACAATCGCTCAATCGCTTTTCACTTTTTTCTTTTTTCCACTTTCAATACAGTGCATCAATTTTATAGTTTTTCTCTACTCTAGAGAACGTTGGAACATTCCAGCGTGACGCAATTATAACCAATCAGAATAAACTTCGTCATCAGAACTTACGTCATATAACCTCGCCTAGGCCAGAAGAATCTCAGCTACCATTAGATCTACCTAGACGCTTCGATCGATAGTAAACAAGCAATCCTAAAAAATTCTCCAATAATATCGACCAACGAAAATTATCAACATTATACCAAACTTCTAACAACAACGCAAAATAAAATCAAAGGTAAATACACTCTGTTATTGAATGCTTTGCAAAACAAAACGACCGGATCTATCGTGCGTGTCTCACACGTACTATCGTGCGCGTCGCAAACGTAACAAATAATAATAATAATAATAATAATAATAATAATAATAATAATAATAATAATAATAATGGATGCTATACGCTCCTTATTCCTAAAACAGACTCAAAGCGTGGCGATCTGTAACCAACATACACGCGCACATGTTACAGAGACTCCTATATACCCACACACAAAAACACATTCGTCACTCAAACATGTGGTTAAAAGTCAAGTCGCTATTAGAAGACGGAAATGAAATTGAATTTTATTGTGAAATCTTAGACTGCATCCAAAACCATTATTGAAGGGAGGGAGGAAACCGGGGTACACGGAGAAAACCCTCGGTGACCTGAAAGTCTACAACAACCTAAGTCACATAAGATCGTGCCTTGCGGATTTCGAAACAGCCACCTTCGGCATATGAAATCAGTTCACTATCAACAGAGCTTTTAAGTCTAAAATAATATTCTTAATGATTTTACTGTGATTTGTAGAACATTATATCTACAATATCACATTGTCTTTTTCAGTCCTACAGTCCAGTACAAAGACTATGAATGTGGGTTATTTAGTTATTTATTGAATCGTTCTTTCGTTCTTACATAGCCCAGCTCAAGGGTCGCTGAAGACGGTAGCCGATTCAGGATCTAATTCAAGACGCCTGGGGCGCCCAGTTGCTGCCTTTTGCGCATCGCCTTACATTACATTACATTACATTATTATTGCTTTAGGTCCAGCGGACTCTTCCGAGCCAAATCAGGACCGGACAACCCCTTATCCGCATAAAAGATCTGCTGAAACAACCCTAGTGGTAAAACTTAATACTCTCCACCAGCCAGTCACTTTACAATAAAGACATCCCACGCAGGGGACGGCTGAAGCTTCACCCCAACTTATCGAACGCCCGTTTACAAAAACAAAATAGAATACAAACATCCTTATAAATTATCAACAAAACACATACATATAAAATGCCTACATTGCTAAATAATAACATCATAGGAAGCCCTAGTGACCACCTGGCAGAAAGCGTCCAATATTCCCAAGCTGATCCAACAGACCTCATACACAAACAAGGAGTCTTGTCCCGGAAGAGTTTTCAAGAAAAAAGGTAGGAGACTGGTCTAGCGAAGAAGACGATAGTATAGCAGATTGATAGAACAGAGCAGGAATGAGAAAGAGCAAATGAGAAAGACAGCGACAGTGGGAATTTAAAGCACTAAATTTCCAGAAAGTGGGGATACTATTTATACTGAAACCCCCGGCACCCCAACGAGGGATACTCAATGTGTCACAGACACGTAGAAAATACATCTTTGTCGTCAATGGTGTGAACACATTTATCTTGTGTACACCTGCTTTTCTAAGCATTGTAAAGAAAACACTGCGCAAAGTGCCTTCCTTTATCTTGAAACCTTTGAACCCTTTGTTGAACCCAAAACATTTGCGTCACCATTTGTGCGTGTGTGTGCGCGCGTTTATGTGTGTGTGTGTATGACCATATTTTTTTTTAAAGAGATGGGTTAATAGTTCTGTGGCATATGTGTTTGTGGTGTGTGTTTGTGTGAGATAAGATATGGGATGTAAGAGCCAGCTTCAGATCATATAGTCACATCCTTGATGTGTGGTGCGATCACACTCGTCTTGTGAACAACGTTTGTGCGTTCAGATTTATTGTAACAGTTCTACTTATTGCTCCGAGCCATAAAACAGAATTATCACGACCTTGAAAAATATAGGACGGGGTTAAAGTTTGTGCGTGTGCGCGCGCGCTCTACGTTTCCTTGTTTGTTGCATAACATCGCAAAATAAAGTTATTGTATTGGCTTCATAATAACTTATTCATTGTTAACTAGGAGATTTAAATTAAATAGAGGAGAGAGTTAGTTCGTTAGTTATTCATTGCTTACAAGGTCCAGCGGACTGCAAAGAGCCGAATCAGGACCATAAAACCAAGAACACAACTTGGTTGAAAAAGGACTCACTCCTGATCCATATAAAAGATCTGCCGAAGCAACCCTAGTGATAACACTGAAGGCACTCCACCAGCCGGTCACTTTACAATAAAGGCATCCCACGCAAGGGACGCTCAGGTTATACTCTAATTTATCGAAACCCCCCTCCCCCACCGTTTACAAAAACAAAATAAAATATAAACTCCCTTATAAAATATCAACAAAATACATACATCTAAAATGCCTACATTGCTAAATAATAATATCATAGGAAGCCCTAGTATTGACCATTTGGCAGAAAGCGTCCAATATTCCCAAGCTGACCCAACATACCTCATACACAAATGAGGAGTTTTGATAGAGTTTTCAAGAAAAAAAGTAAGTGACTGGTCTAGCGAAGAAGAAGATAGTATAGTAGATTGATAGACCAGAGTAAGAATGAGAAAGAACAAAGGAGAAAGACAGCGACAGCGGGAATTTAAAGCACTAAATTTTCAGAAAGTGGGAATACAATTTATACAAAAAAAAACCCGGCACACACACGGGGGTAGAGGGAGAGAGAAAGACAGGGATGGTGTTTGGGTTTAAAACATAGAGAGATCGATATTAGTTAAATATGGACTCACTATTGACTTCTTTCATTGCTACAATAAACGTATCTAAAAGTGGCAAATATTATGTAGTGATAGCCCCCTTTATTACCCATGTTTATTGTCATTAAGTTCAAGTTCACGTACGTCAAACTAAAATATGAAACTTTCTATAAATATAAACGTGTCCAATGTTGGTTAATAAAGGTAGCAGTTCCCCTTTTGATTGCTTGTCACTAGTCCCAGCCACAAAATACGCATAAGGCTTACATCAATCTAAAGTATAATTCTTCGGGTCACCGTGACCTGGGGCCGTATGCCCGAAAAAGGGAATAACTTTATGCTAGAAAATTGGCTAAACCGGTAGAGCTATTCCAGAATATTTTTCAGCACAAATTGGTACGCATGACGCACTCCAGCGAAATAGGTATTACAGACTAGCTATTCCTATGTGCTATATTTAGAACAGGAGAATTACTGTTACTGCGCATGCGCCATATCCCACAAAGCACTATGCCACTAGCATAAAAACGAAGTGCTATGAGAAACTTTTGTATTTGAAATGAATGACTATCCCTTCCCTGATTTTTTTTATTGTTTTTAATGTGGTCTTCAAAGGAAGTGGGATCAGAACATTTTTAGCCACATCTTAATTAAATTTAATATAATATTTATGTCCCTTATATACTCACGTGTCTGGGGAAATTCTTTTATTTAACGAACGAAAGAACTTGTAGTGGCAATGATCAGTGCCGATTCACGACTTGTATGTCCTCAGAAATTTCGTCCGTTAAGTCTAAAATGTCGTTCCTCCTGAATATGAAATTGTCGTACATTTCAACATCATCAAACTTTTCGAAGGGGTTGAATTCGATCACGAAAAATGCGATTTCTGGCAAATTGTCGTCTGGGATTTTGCCGATACACAACAGTAGCGGCCATTTTGTTTTAGCGACGGAATCTGGAATAAGAGATTTATCCCGACTGAAATGATGGTATAACTTTATAGCGGAATAAGAAAAGAGAATACGCAATTACGTTTTCATACATACGAAAAAGTGGTCTGCAATTCTGGAATAGCTGCATATTCCGGAATAAGTACTAATTCCTTTTTCGTGCATACGGCCCTCGGTAGTTTACCAGACAGCATAACTGCTTCTATTCCGAACCGGACCACACCTCTCCACCTACCCTAACCTGCCTCCTTACCAACTCAGACTTATTTTCTGTCCCTTCCCTCTCACCGTCCCCCCTCCATCTTTTTCATTAGATCTTTCTCTCTCCCTCCCTCTCTCCCTCTCTCTTTTGTTACCTCTCCCTACTCTTATCCCCGTTCCTCCTCCTCTTCTTCTTCCGTCTAACTTTCACCCAAACTGTCTCGTTGCACTCAGACAGTGCGTGATCCTTACTGGCAAAACCTTGAACGACATTTTTAGGTGGGGTTGGGGGTGGGGGTGAGGGTTGCATCGACTCATTTAAGTTGGATTTCGCCCAACTGGACACTCGAGGAGACATGACTGTTGAGTACGAAGAAACGGGATCAAAAAGCAATTAGGGCTTATGGTGACATGCAAAACTAATGAAGGTCAGAACCTATTAAAAAACTTGTCTTATTCTGGGAAGTTAGATTATTTTGGAATCGAACAGTTAAACGCAATAAGTAAATAACACTTTGCCAAGATCATGGCGAAATCGTTGTTAAAAAAAAAATTTGTTTGTTTGTACTTAATAAATACTTAATAAATAAATATCATACATACCCCGCAAAGATCTTGGCAAAAAGCGGTGATTTTGTTTGTATTTTCATACTTTATGAACTTTCATACAACTACAAGTTTTAATAAAAGAATGACCTACCTATAATTAATTTAGAAATTAAATTGCTTCAGTGAATCTTGATTGGGTAATTAATTTCAAGATTGATTGACATTTTATATTGTGCCAATAATCTTTGTTATGATTGAGTATTAATTAATTAATGTATTTATTTATTTTTTGTTTGTTGATTTTGCTGCATTTTATTTGTTTTTAGCCGAGATGACGAAATGTTTGTTGCATGTCTTGTCAACAAATCACAGACGTGTTTTGCCTTGTTTCCGGCTACACTAGTAAACTTGTGTGAAAAAGCCAGCAGTGACATCATGTCTTCATTATCTTTGTTGTTGTTTTGCAGAAATGTGTTGAGTGTTTCCCCTTTTCTTCAGCGTAAACGTCAACGAGAGTTGGAGACAAAAAACAAGAAGGGAAGACAAAAGATGTTACATTTAAGAAGAAACAGCAGACCGCTTCATTTTGTTTTCTTTTGTTGCTTTTTTCCTCCCTCCCTCCCTCCCTCCCTCTCTCTCTCTCTCTCTCTCTCTCTCTCACTCTCTCCCTCTCTCTCTCCCTCTCTCTTTCTCTCTGTGGACTCTACATTGAACGGCACGATAACTTTGTTGATTTGGTGTTGAAGGAGATGGAGAAAGCTATAATCCACGATTGCTGTAGTGTATTCTGTGACCAAAGTGTGCAGTTTCAGGACGTCACTAGTGACGGTACGGTCTAGCCAGCATCAAACCTGACATGTCTATTATGGATCATGCCAATAGCTTAGCAATTTTGTTCTAAGTGGCCACACCGTTTGATTCTTTCATAAACATTGGCCATGACCAGAACTTTCGGGAGTACATGCCTTTGATTCCAAGCAAAAATCATGTTTGGTGATTGGCTCTTTAGGGCCAATGCACAAGAAGTTTATGTTTGTGACTGGACTGCAGCTCACTGAGGCACTTCCGCCACTGATGGCTGTTGAGAGGCTTAGAACGCCCAATCGATAAGAGCGAGGAATGGTGATCGACAACCTCTTCAACTTCACACATCCCGTTTCAGCAGCATTGAAACGCCTGATCATAGTCAATAACTCACCCCATTTCATCTCAGGCGAAGAATCGTCGTCGCTGACCCGTGTGCGGCAATCGTAATGCTCGCTCAGCTTGTTACTACTTGCCACCTGGGAACAGGCCAAGAAGGTCCTTAGACATTCGTCGTAGTGTTTTGTAATATAGTATTACAGTGAAAATGTTGTGTTTTGCTGTCTTCTTTGCGTCTTTTGTTTGTGTGCCATATTGTTCGGTCTTGTTGTGGTTTTGGTTTGACACGGCACATGTAACAAGCAACATTTTCATGCCTTAAAGGGAAACATAATTATGATAGTTGACATGCAACATGCGTTAAGAGAAACAGTGATACCTTGTACAATATTGCAGACATGGAAAACATTCAGCTCTGGAGGTGTGTACTTCCACACTGCTCTAATTTGATAAGAGAGAGAGAGAGAGTGTGTGTGTGTGTGTGTGTGTGTGTGTGAGAGAGAGAGAGAGAGAGAGAGAAAATGGGACAAGTCTGGCCGGGGAGATCGACTTTTGGGGAGGTGGAGTGGGGGTTGGAGAGATCGAGTGGGATGAGAGCGCGGTGTTGTTATAGATTTTCAGGCGAACACCATGGGGCTGGCCCAAAGCACCCCCTTTTTTGCAACGGGGAGCATGATTTAACGTTTGCATGCAATCACACTGCTCTTTCCTAGTTTGCAGACAGTTCAGCATTAGAATAGTCAAATTATGTCGCGTCGGGCGCTAATTATGAGACAATTAAATGGTGACAAGGCGGCGCGAGGCTACTTGCACAAATTAATGTAATCATTTAGCCTACAATCCTGATACTAGCTAGACAAGGGAGATAATGCAGATGGCAGTATGATGCATATACTCGTCTAAAATTATTTTAAATGACAATGATGAAATAAGTTGCCAATTTCTATTCTACTAAGTACGATAGCATACTCAGTGTGATGGGCGTCTGTACCTGAGTATCGACCAGTTACGTACGCCCTCTCCTCTTCCTCCCCCTTCCTTTGCCCGCCTCAAATAACACACTCACATACACATATTCTCCTGTCCGCCGATATAATTAACTGGAGCCTGGGTAGTGGAGGTTAGAATCAAGAACGATAAATAGCAATACATTTTAAACTGCCGTGTACGGTCACCTTGACTCGCCTGTAATAGCTCCCATTTAATCTGTATAAAGATGCGAGCGCGGTGTGCATGTACACGTATGATCGCGCGAGAACTTATTTGACGCCAACAAGATAGTGGATGCTTTTCTCAGGTGTATCCACAGGCGCTTGTAGATCTGGACACGCGAGCGCCTATAGATAACCAAAGAGAGACGCGTAACAGGCATAGTATAGGTAACCAAAGGGAGACGCGTCACAGGCGTAGGCGCTCGCGTGTCCAGATACAAGCGCCTGTGGGTGTATCCTTCTGTGCCATACGATCGCCCTTCTTGGTTGACGAGGTTGCTGCTAGGTACTGTTAGGGTAAGGATGCATGCCAGTTAGTCTGTATGTGTGTGTGTGTGTGTGCACGCGCATGCGTGCGTACGTTCGTTTTTTAAATATAAATTTAAAGATTTTGAACTGAGTTGCGCACTCCTTTAGATATGACTTGAAGAGTAAGAATTTTAAAAACACGATGTACGATAACTGTGACACTGATTAGGGGGGGGGGGGGGATGAGGGATCGGGAAGTGACTGTGTGTGTGTGTGTGTGTGTGTGCGCGCGCGAGCGCGTATGTGAACGTTTATAACGTTTGCAAATGAGGTTTGTTCTCCTCCCTCGTTTGTTAACTTTGGATTTAAGATCTGAACCTAGGTATTATGGCAACGTTGAAAGAGGAGGAAGTGTTGGTGTACATGCTGTGAGCGCGAGTGCTACACTGTGTATATATTTAACTGTATGCATCAATGTGTGCGTGTGTGTGCGTGTTGCAGTAGGGTGCGCGCACGTTTATGTGTATATGTACGACGTTAAACAAAGACGTAGTGTTGGGTAAACTTGAGGATCCCTCTGACAGCAGAAGTGGAAGGTAGTGGAATATAAGCTGATAAAACTGCTGAATGTGCTTGGTTGTTTTATTTTTTGTTTTAACATAAGATTTACTCAATTATATTTTTATCCTTGGTTATATTTTATAAATACATTATGCCTAATTTTTCACTCTGTCTTACTCAACCTGTCCGTGCATTTGGCCTTATCAACATGCAACACTGTGTTGTTGATTCATCGTTACCCCACAGTTTCATTTCAATATTGGATTTATTCGAGAACCTTTAACAAATAGCGATGATCGATGATGGATCAACGGCTTATAATTATTACTTTGTGTTTACTGAACTTGAACAGCCATGTCGGTCGTTTCCCTAGTGTAATCTCAACACACGCACACATACACACACACACCCTCACACACACATGCATTACACACACGCACAAATTTCACACACTTACCTCACACACAGACACACACGCTCACACACCCCCACACACATACACACACACACCTCATACATACACACAAATACACAGACACACAAATCTCACACATTCACACACCTCACAAACACACACACACACACAAACACAATTTCATTACCTACAATTAATATCTATAGGTTGTTAAATTTTCTTCTTATGCTAGTATTGGTTTTAGCAACGGTTAGTTATACATAAAATATTATAAACATTGTTAATAATAATAATAATAATAATAATAATAATAATAATAATAATAATAATAATAATAATAATAATAATAACAATACAGGAGGCGATCACGCACTTTATTATCATTATTGAAGGGAGGGGGAAACAGGAGAACCCGGGGAAAACCCTCGGTGTCCTGAAAAGTTTCGTACATAAGTCACGTCAGTTCGTCCCGCGCGGGCTTCGAACCCGCAATTTTGGACATAGGAAACCAGCTCACTATCAATTGTGCTACGAGCCACCCTAGGCCGCGATATGGAAAGTAGCTGCTGGTCAGTTATCCACTGATAAGTAGGCTATGGCGTACGAACAGGGTCAAACGCGCGATGAAAAGTATCTTTGCATCGATACTATTCTCATAAGGATCCATCCGTTTTGGAAAATATCGCTACTTTTCTCAAAAGGATCGCACATTTTCTGAAATGGAACGCCAATTGCGAAAGTATCGATGCTTTGATACTTTAGCTCGAGCAGTTTCATCATTCAGTTCCGAAGTTTACCGATGCGAAAGAAAACCGGCGTTACGTTATTATTGCTTTAGGTACAGCGGACTCTTCCGAGCCAAATCAGGACCGGACAACCCCCAATTCGCATAAAAGATCTGCTGAAACAACCCTAGTGGTAACACTGAAGGCTCTCCACCAGCAAGAAAGACATCCCACGCAGGGGACGCTGAGGCTGTACTCTAATTTAAGAAAACCGGCAGCAAGCCGGACCCGCCTCTGGACTGCAGGTAATCCAATTGGCATGTTAGATGCATATTTATTAATTATTTTTATCCTTTGTTTAGAATGGGGGCATTCTTGAAATGTAATTTTTGCTAAAATAAACGCTTGAGCTTAGCACTTCTCGGGGATTTTTGTGACTTGATTGCAAGTTGCTTCCCTTGATAAATATGCCTGTTGCTAAGTAACGTAGGTCACGACGTCGTCTGCGGGATGTTTAGAGAAAAACGCTGAACTGTGAAAGTGAAACTAAAACAGTAAAAGAAAAAAAAAAGATAATTACCGAAAAGGGTCAAATAAATATAAATTATAAAACAAATATGCAAACAACTCACCGTTCAACCATACCTAACCCTTCTACAGGTCTCTCTTCAAGTTCTCTCATTCAATAGTCGATAATTTCAATCGCATCCATCTTCCCGCCTCAAGTAACGCAAAACGAAAGGAAAGCAAGCAGATTGGCGCGATTCCCTGTTTTAGTTTTCTGCTTTTCTCTGCTTTAGTTCCGATCAAACTTTTGGAAAATTTGCATACTGTGTATTCGGAAGAACTCGGAAATGCGCGATGAAAAGGATCGATCCTTTCGTAACGGAGCGATGCAAAGTAGCGATACTTTTTTCATCGCGCGTTTGACCCTGTTCGTACGCCATAGATAAGAGCATAATTCGTGCAAACACTCTTAGTGTAAACGCAATTAGTACATATGTATTATTATCTAAAGTTTTCCAATTTCGCTAAAATAACTCTAAAATAGAAGTCAAAGGTTATTGGCATGACCTGCTCCTTATCATCAACGTTATTGCACCCATTTAGCTGGAAACGCAAAACAAAACCATGCTTCTGGTCAGTGATCTCTGACTTTACTAAATGACCTGCCATTATTCTGAGGGTCATCGGAATGGACTATATTCCCGTGTTAGTTTAACTTTGACGAATTATTTGACCTTGTTTCGAAAACTGGGTTGATAAACGTCTGTCAGTTTGCGTAACCAGAGTATCTAGACGCTTTACGAACAAAAATTTCAATATCAATTTCAATATTTACTTGTGTGAATAGAAACTGTACTTTTACATTGCCTATTTCATGTTTGATACCATGTATAATATGTGTATTTTCTGTTTACCTGTATCAAGGATTTTACATCCCTCGCTGTGTGTGAGTATTTGTGTGTGCGTGTGTATGTGTGTTTGTGTTGACAATTAATATTATACTTTATGTTTGCTTTTAATCAATCGGCAAGCCAAATTTTCACTGTCTTTTTGTGAATAAAGATTTCTTGACTTGACTGGACTATTTCTATAGTTTTTGACTGAGGATTCCAGCACTTTGTGCAAGAATAATGGATCCCAATTTTATGCTGTACGATTTAGCATTGGATAGGAATGGATTTTATTTTGGGAAATAGCGAATAACAATCATTAGTTTTGCAATAACATTTCTACTACAAATCAAACGGGGGTGTGACCCTATCTTATCGCATAAGAATCGTAATTGTTTCTGATGAACTGTTTAACTGCACTGATTTATTTCAGTTTCCATCGGAATCAACATTTCGAAAAAGAATCATTGCGTGCCTATAAATTTAACGCCAACAGATTTACAAAAAGTGCCAAGAGGAGCCTTTTTTTTTTAAAATGAAAAATACAAATTCCTCTCTCTCTCTCTCTCTCTCTCTCTCTCTCTCTCTCTCTCTCTCTCTCTCTCTCTCTCTCTCTCTCTCTCTCTCTCTCTCTCTCTTTATGTCCGTGTACCTTTCTGTTGGTCAATCAGTCTGTCTGTCTGACTTTCTCTCTGTAAATGTGTCTGTGCACAAGCGAGCATGTGTGTGAGTGCGTGTGTGTGTTTGTGCCACGCAAGCGATTATATGCGTGCATGCGTAGCCTAATATGCGAATGTCACAGCGTGTGTGTGTAAGAGGATCATGCTGTCTTTGAGAAGCTTACCATGTCAAGACTGTGCCCTGTCGAGGAGGTCTCCTGTGATTTCTGTTGATGTCGGCAAAATAATGGGATTTTCTTATGGCAAAGCTTATTAGAATTACGTTTATGCCAAAGACCCGATTGCACGCTAGTAAGCTTACGTATTGTAACGCTGTTTATGTGACATCGTGATCACCTTTATGCGGGACCCGCCATTGAGCATGCTTTGTAGTGCCATATGATTATTATTAGCAGCTGTTAAGAAGCCGATCATCATTTGAGCTGTCTTGAGCCCAAACATGTCCAGAGAAAGATTGTGCTAGTCCAAGATTAATAATAATACCTAGCCCTACGTAAACAAAACTTGGAGAACAGGCTACTTACAATCCTGCAATTAATTCCCTTATAGTTTCAAACGCTGTTCACGACCCAACCACTACCTTCTCACGTGCAAACATTTCGCTGCTCCAATGTCCACTTGACCAGTAGCACAACCTTCTCACTGACAAAACATGTTCATAGTTATGGCCCAGACACCAGACACCGCTGACCATTATAGACACACCGAATATGCACCAGCAAATTGTTGCAAAGCGATAAAAGCCGACATAGGTGTAGTAATTACTACGCGTTGAAAATGAGGAGCGGCGGTTATCCTTTAGGCATGATCAGCTTCTTCGCCGCTATTGAAAGGGAAGCGCTAAAATAAAACATTCGGACACGTGTTCCAGTTGGGAGAGGTTGATCACCGAGGTCCCTCGCCGATTGTTGAAATGTGTATTCCCGCCCATCGTTCTTCTCAGAGACTCTGCGATAGTAATAAGGTCAGACAGGGTCAGAAGGTCACTCTAATAATGTCACGTGGAGATTTTTTAACTGTTGCTCTCAACGGCCTCTTGTGGACATTAGTACGTGCAGCCTAGTGTACAAACAGTCGGCTTCATTCTTCAGGATTATGCCATAATTGACTCTACATGACCTAAGGAAATGTACATGTGATTTAATTTTCATTTGTGCAAGCTTAACCCGGATAGAGGCTATTTGTCAATACCATGCGGCATACTCATGGCCTATCAGGTAACTTTTTCTGCCCATAGACGGCTAAATTATTTTGACTATCCAGCTACAGGAGATCCATTACATTGCAAACTAACGCCACGAGAAACATAAAAAACATGATACAACAATAAAACATGAAGATAACGACTGTGGAAAATCAAGGAGACTAGACGCGGCGGGTAATACTATATGAAAGTCACAAAGCGCATCTGATAATGTTCTTCACTATATGTTTCTTAAACTTGTGACCCGTTTTCCTTGATCCATCAGACGCTTATGGCATCTTAACTTTTTTTAATCTCTGGCCTAGCCTGTTCAAGTGACCTGCCCTCAAAACATTCGACCGGCCATGGCCTTTGACATTACCTGGCTTTGACGAAGTGACCCTGACCCTTAACCTGTACACGAGCTGATCACGGCAGAGGTCGCTGACACTGAAATTGTATGTCCTCTCAAATTAATAGTTTTATAATAATAATAATAATACAGGATGCTATATACGCGCCTTTCCCCAAATCAATCAGGCTCAAATCGCGGCGATCTATACCAACATACACGCTCACCTGTCTCATCCACCCTCACACACACCAAATACACATCCAGCACTCAAACAGGTGGTGTAAAGGCAGGGAGATCGCTATTAGAAGACGGAAAGAAAATCGAATTTTTATTTTTGAAATTTTTATATTGACTGCGTCCTGTACCATTATTGAAGGGAGGGAGGAAACCGGAGTGCCCGGAGAAAACCCTCGGTGACCTCAATAGTCTCGTACCTAAGTCACATACGTTCGCCCCTTGCGGTTTTAGAGACCGTTTGTCGTTTTCTTCTTGTTTTGTCTTCAGCGGGTAAGCTTAACTGACCGTCAACCTAATTGTTTTTGTTTGTTTGTTTTTAAATACGACGAACTACTGAAGACAAAAAGTAATAACATGTTGAATCCGCAGAACAAGACTATTATGGACTACTTGGCGGCCAGAAAGCTTAAGATTCGTCACTGCCAGATCTCGACAAGAAAAACAAGAACATGAAGTGAGAAAAGGAGGATACGAAGAAGAACGGTGTATGAAATTAACTCATTAGGACTTGACAACTAAGCTTATTAATTGTAGGTTTCATCCACAAAACAACTTGGCAGAAATTAAACTGAAGAGTTAGCATGACCGTACGATAGAAGAAGTATAAACAGTCTGGACAGCTTGACTTTATAAATCTAGACAGATGAAAGGAACTGGGGACTATTTAGCAACCATTAAAAAACAACGAACGCTGTAAGTTAACGCTGTTACTATTAATTGTTTGTTATGGTGGGCATACTTCTTAGACAGGTACACGTTTTCCCCATATTTTATTTTCCGCCCCCCCCCCCCCTATTCCCCTTTCTACTACGCAGTTTGAAAGTAATACAAACAAAATTATATATTTGTGGATATTTTTCTTCGCCTTAAAGGCGTATCCACAGCATCCTGAAGAAGAAATAAATGAAAATGTTTGGCATGAGACTTCTGGTTATTGCTGACCGTTATTAGTAACAGGGCTATGTAAATGAGGGTGTAACTTGGCGCATCCCAAAAGATTCATTGGGAATACATGCATAACGCCAACAGGACAAAGAACACAAATAGCTTGAATTCTTAGGCCCAGCCCAATGGGATATGAAAAGAATATCAGAGAACTTGAAGTTTGTTTGTTTTATTAGAAGAACACAAAACAACAAATAAACAAAACAAATGTGGAAAACGTTATTTTTTTATCCTTCGGATGAGAGTATAAATCGAGGTATAGTTTCTGTACATATGCATACTACCACATGAACTTTAAAGATCCCGATGCTTATGTCCTTAGCGGATGAGTGCCAGAAGTACCAATGCTCCCAGCATGCACTAAAGGCCCTCCCACCAACCTCCTCCTGTCCTGGGTGGCTCTGCTCTTGCGGCTGCCGCGACTTGGCTGAGAAAGCAACCCCAATTTTGCCCACCTTGGTTACCAATAGCATTCAAAACCCCACCAAATACAAAAAAAATTAATCAATAAAATAAAAAAAAAACACTGACAAGCTTTCGAGCTCTTTATAGGTCTACTTTAATTTTTGTTTATTTGGAAGAACAAACAAACAGACAAACCGAAACAAGATTGAGAGCTCTTGTATATTTGGAGTGCGCGCTTGCAAGTTCAGTTTCGTGGAGCCTCAGATTCTTTTCATAGAAGCATGCATGTATACATAGTTGTTTTGAGGTCCAGCGGACTCTCTGAAGCCAAATCAGGACCCAGTATAAATTATGCGTCATCGTCATGGCGCCACCTTATCTTCAACTAAAATTAACGCATTGCACCCCGATGTGTTTCTTCTGTTTTATTCCTATTGTTGCTGATAAATTATACAAAATTAATAATAAAGATATGGAGGTAAGTAACTCTGTCATTCTATAAATTATACAGAAATATTACAGAAATTGAACTGTCAATAATGTTTTTGCCGACCAGACAACAGTTTGATTAATAATTACGCGAGATCTATCGCTTTTCTTAACGATTTCTTAATACCAAATCATGGGTCATAGTGGTTAATTAATCGTAGGCTGTCCTATCCGTGTTGACAAACTGGTACATAATGTGTCATCAACATGGAGCCACATCGTATCGGTCGTCCCGGGTTTTATCCGTCATTGGATCGTCTTACTCATTAGCCATTAACCATAGTACAGGTGCGCGTACGTAATTACTAAATTAGTCATAGTGTAGTTTATAATAATTACGATATAATTATAGTATAGCCGCCAATATTTCCACACAAACTGAGTGTCAGAAATCAAAAAAGCATAGATATATACCCCAGCATGAATATTTATCATAGATGTGTACTTTAATGCTGATCATTTGTAAGTCGTGAAAATATATAATGATGTACCTCAAGTTTATATGCACAAACTAAATGTGTTTGCACACATTTTAAGCAGGAGAAAATTATGAGTATGGTGCTTGCAAATGTTTCAATAGTCATCAACCACGCCACCATCATCGACCGCAATTTCGATCACGCTACTACTGTAACTCTCTTCTGGCTGGACTTCTTTCCTCTTCTGTTTGTGACGTGGGGTTTTGTTGTTGCTGGGCTCTGCACACTGGAATGCTGTAACCCTCATGTCTTATTCTATGGGGACCGCTAGTGAGCCACCCGGTGAATTACTTTAATACATTTATTTGTTTAGCTCGGTCTGTGTTAAGGCTGGGGTACAGAGATAGATAGAAAAATGGTAAAAGATCACTGTCACACTAGCTTTCATACGGCTATGAATCATATGTAGTCCAGCCACTTGATAACAGTCAAAATCACACATTTATTTCTTCTACTCTATACACGATCTTCGAAGTACGAATCTAACTTAAAAGTTCAATTGTCAATGCGAATGGTTCGCTCGCTGATAGTCTAGGCAGCTACTTTTTTCTTCATCGGGCACTGGCTACTAGCGTTCATGAAGAGTGGACTACTGTGGTCCTTTTGATACAGTTTTAGTGCACTGTTTCCTGGGCACTTAACTGATTGGTTTCGTGGTTGAAGCGCTGAGTTGAGGTAGCTTCTACGACACTCTGTGTTGTCGTTGCATGTGTTAGACGGGTGGGCTATCTGCGCTCAATGCTGTAGATGCCTCGGCAACCAACTCGAATCGTAGATTAGGTTCTATTCTTTGCTGAGTTGGGCTCACAATATCCCGCCTGCTCATCTGTAACATATGAGACGAAATTCTGCACAACCCTGAATAATAGGTCTGTGCAGAGCGTCTCACTGAAAGCCAAAGTAGCCCTCAGTGATAGCTCCACATCTCTATACATAAGCGACGAACATTCTGCTAGGTCCGTGGTCCACTGGAATCTCCATTCTAATTTCCTATACATACATAAATATAAATCGTGGCTAACTATACACATAAAGAATTAATAATATCATAAACATTCATAATAATATTATAAACATTCACTGGTATAGCCACTGGTCTGCAAGCATACATATAGGTTAAACAACAGTGGTTCTGTCAGGTATACAACATGGCGTTGGCCGGTCATGCTTGACTCGTGGTCGGCTTCTTCCACGTGGTCACGCAAAGTCGGACTAACAATTCAATTCTATGCATAGCAAATTCCCCAAACATAATTTCAACAATAATATAAATACATCACGATGAAACAGAAGTATGTTCATTTACCTTTTCGACAATGTCAGGCCCGTGGCTACTTGATTGAATTCAAATATTCAACAAGCACTGCTTCCCTGTTCTATCAGTGGAGATATTTCTCTGCTCGAGTGTAGCTGTGTACTGCTCAGAGCTTTCCACACAACTGACCCTATACTTGGCTTTGACTGAATCAGCCAGAACTGGTCCTAACTACTCTACCTGTGTCCCGATTGGATGAAACAATCTAAGTGGCTATAAAGTTCGAAACACCATCGTAGGCCGCGATGATGTCATTAAACGGCTCGCGTCAGCTCGCAGTGTGTGTGTACACATCAGTTCTACCTTAATCGTCTGCTATAGACTACAGTAACCTTCTAAGTTTTACTACTGCTAAACAAGCAAAAGCTCATATAGTGCGGGGTAAACGGGTCTGCTTGTCACACTGTTCATCTACCTCAACGTGTTCAGAACTCAGCTGCTCGTTTATTTCTCAAAATGTAAAAATCTGATCATATCACACCCCTCCTACATTCTCTTCACTGGCTTCATGTATCTCAGAGGATTACCTTCAAAATCTGTACTTTCTGTTACAAGTGCGTCCATGGACTAGCCCCTTCCTACCTCACCCAGAACATTAACTTCTACAAGACACCTTCATGCTACAAATACCCCGCTACAAACTCTCCTCTGCAGGCTGCCGATCCTTCTCAGTGCTTGGTCTTTCAACTTGGAACTATCTTCCTCTCTCTTTTCGCAGCTCTCCGAACATAGCCACTCTCAAGTCCAATTTGAAAACTCATCTCTTCCTTAAAAATGTCTGATCTCGCCTCCCATCACCATCATCATTCCTTCTATTCTGATTCAGACCACCGCCATCACACCGCACGCCCCCAGCCCCTCACTTCTTAGCTGCTCTCCTCCTCTCCATCCCTCAATCGTCTTTTATATTTTACTTGTGAATATTCTTTTCATGTTTGTATTATGCCAATTTATTAGTGTCTCGTTTTTGTCTCACTTCTTTTCGTATGTATTTCGATGTTAGCGTTAAGTATAAATGCTTAAAAACTGCGCTTTGAGCTGATGTCATTAGGAAAATACGCGATATAAACACCCTTCTTCTTCTTCTTCTTCTTCTTCTTATTATTATTATTACGGTTGTTGTTTTAACATAAATTTTATTCAACAAAAAAACAGGCAAAACATCAAGGTGCACAACAGCACAAGGCTTAAATGAGTGCTACCCAAATAATAATAATGTATCAAAATATCACTGGGGACGACAGGAAACAACAACAAAACATTAATACAAAAACAAGAAGTACAAAAAAGAAAATTAAAAAAATTAAACAAAAAAAATTTTCAAGTGAAGGGGAAAAAGAAAAAAAGGAGAAAGAAAAAAAGGGAGGGGGGTGAGGATCGGTGTTGGTGGGGGGGGAGAGGGGAGGGCGGAGAGAGTTAATACTGTGGGAAGAAACTAACCGATGTGTGCTGAAGATCAAAGTTAGAAAACGAAGTATGTGGAAAGTCGTTGAAAAATATAATATAATATAATATAATATAATATAATATAATATAATATAATATAATATAATATAATATAATATAATATAATATAATATGCGGTCAGAAGCGGTTACATGAAAGTAAAAATGTGTGAACAGTTCAAAACGTCTTGGCATTTTCTTGCAATGACAATTCTGCATTTCCAATGAGTAAGGTATTAACTTCCATGCGGATAGGATCAAGAAGACCAATCGTTTGAATACGGGCATCGTCAGACAAAGGACAAAAAAGCAGGAAGTGTTCAGACGTTTGAGCCGGGTGTCCGCAACGGCAAACCGGGGTTTCTATCAAATGGCGACCATACCTATCGTAGTTAAGGTTGCTTACACCCAGCCGAAGCCTGCAGTGGATAATTTGTTGTTGTCGTGCACCATGATAATAAAACGGTGGGACCGCAGAGTCATCTTTGGAGAGATGTAGTTTAAATAGGCTGACTGACGGATTGACTTGAATTTCTTCAGGGAGCTCCTTCCACATGATAGTAGAAGAGGGGAT
Organism: Oncomelania hupensis; assembly: GCA_036898135.1. NCBI lineage: Eukaryota > Metazoa > Mollusca > Gastropoda > Littorinimorpha > Pomatiopsidae > Oncomelania > Oncomelania hupensis. The sequence goes on along the minus strand of CM072511.1, from coordinate 69,014,662 downwards.
AAAGGATTTTTTGTAGATTTCAATTTTGTGTGCGGGGACTCTAAGCTCGAAATGCCTTCGGCGGTGGTAAGGATCAACTGACGAGACAAGCGGTGGGACCAAGTCAGAGAGGTACTCAGGACAGCGCTCATTGACCAATTTAAGGAAGGTAAGTAGTTTGTGCCGCCTATGTCTTTCTTTCAATGGGCAGAGCCCTGATTCCCGGTACAAGGATTATTATTAATATATATTATTAATAATAATATTTTTTTTTAAATTAGTCATAGAAACCAACACGATGTCATGATTGCAAAAAATGTCATTGCGGCCACAAAATCGTGCTGCTGCTGTTACTGCTACTGCTGCTGCTGCCGATGGTGATGATGATGATGATAATGATGATGACGATGATGATGATGAAAACTGGATGTGCACTAGTTTTAATTCAAGATTACCGGTGCATAGTTGGTGCACGCGGGACATTAAAATAATTACAGTACTGTACAGTAAAAATAATTAAGGTAGTGGTGAGGGGAGACGAAGACGGCGGGAGAAGATTGGGGGTTATGTGGGAGGTGGGGGGGGGGAGTGAGGAGTGGAGGTGGTGTTGACGAAACATCATGTGCGTATTATGAATGGGTGAATGATGCAACGCAGCAAGTAAAAACATAAATATCCAAGCCTTAAGCAGCTGAATTTGCACAATTACAAAATAGCTTCATGCAGGCCAAGGTCGATGTGTGCGTGCGTGTGTGTGCGCGTGTGTGTGTGTGTGCTTATGTTCATGAGTACATTCAATTGCACGTGACTGTCTGCAATACTTGCTTCAAATGATCAGCTTTAACAATTAGTCTAGTCTCGTGTATATTATCGTACTTGCAGACAACATTACGTTTGATATTGTCTGAAGTTGAATATTGTGATTTGAAACACCCACACTGTATCTACTTTGTGTGATATGATATCACTAATAACACTAACATTACGATACGCCCGCACCTACTCCACTGATTACTTTGACCTAAGTAGTTCTAATACATTATCATTATATCAAAAAAGACCATTAAGTGCGATGTACTTATTATGTATTGTCAAATACTTATTGATATACTGTTGATACCAACATTTAGCGGCGTGAAATTCGGCTGCCGCCAATAAATGTTTAATTTGTATAGACCTATCAACAGTTAATAAGGGCGTAACATGGTTTCTGCCTTGTTAAGATTTTCTGCATTTGCTTTAATACGTCTTGGATTAGTCATCATTATGCTAAAATGATTACTATTGATTACTATTGCAGCAATCTAAGTACTGTGACTATAACAGAATAAGATTCGTTTGTTACGGCAACTAGAAAAGGGAAGGCGGCGGAGCCTGAGACAGGGAAAGGCAAACGAGGACAAGCAAATGAAGAAAAATCTCCTTTAGAACACGGAATATTACGTTAGGTCGCAGAAGACGCAGAAACATCGAATAAAATGCAATTTCAAATCTCAGTTGATAATGTAAAATGTGTTTGCATGTTTCTTTAATTTGAAGTCTCTTAACCTAAGTGATTTTAGACTTGGGGGTGGTGGTGGGATAGGAGAAGACTATTGAACAACATGATAATGATACAAGTCGCCGGAACTGTCTTGGTTTTGCCATAGATCTTCTCTATTATGCAAGCAAGTATTGCATCGCACGAATTTTGAAAGATCCTTGCTGCCATGTCCTAGACGGGTGATTGCCAGAAGCATGAACACAAACCCTGCAAGCACTAGATCCTACCCATCGGTCGTTCAACATCGCTCAGTTGTCTGGTGCGTTAAACAATGTGCATAAAGCAGCAAGATGGTGCTTTGGGTGGCTCTGACTTAGATCCTGTTCTCAGCCAGCGCCTTGAGCAGCTCTTGTGGTGAAAAAAAACCGCTGTATAAGAACACATTCAATCAAACATAAAATATTGGACACTTCCAAAAGATCTGAACTTGCAATTTTGAACGAAGATGGATGCATAACCTGAAAGACCAAAGACAAGACACCCTGACTTTGTAGTCTATGTACAACCGAACTAGAAAATCAGCATTAAAGGTCAACCACAGTGCTCGGTCAAAAAGTTTCTGCTGAAAGAACTTTACTAAATAATACCAGATGCAAAAAATTCGGTAAGCAAAGCTCTATCGTTTAATAGATATCGATCACTGAAAGTGGGATTTCCTACCTGTAATTAAGGGTAAGGGAAGTAATACTCTAAAACGCAGCTATCGCTGATCTCCCCTCGCAGTGACGTCAGCAGCTGTAGACAATGGCCGATTGCGAAGAAGTTACAAGCGAGACAAGCAGTGTTTCTTCACTCGATCTGTCGTGTTACAGCAGTGCTCTCTTCTGTTAGAAACGAATTCGACCCCCGAGTACTAATTGTAATAATAAACAAATAATTATACGAGCTAGACCCGTGAATACATAACCTCTTGCGTTCCCTTTTCTGAAAAGCTCCTCTGACTTTCCTGACACCCGGCAAGTGATAGCAGACGATGGATGTGTAGTAGCCACTGTGACTGTAGTTGAAGTTGAAGCAGTACTAGTAGGCCTACTACTAGTAACTTGAATCACTGTTGCTGTTGTTGAGGCTTTGGATCGTTGGAACAGAGATAGGCTTTAATGTCTGTATTGTTTTCATCCCAAAGCTCCGCATAAAAGTGGCACTTGGGGGGTAGCAGTCTTCAGCGAAGTGTTTTGCGCAAATTGCTGACGAGCACAAATCTCACCCACTTATTTCGCACTTCTTCGTTTTTTGGAAACCTATGCAATGTTATCCCATCCGCTTGTTTGTTTGTACAACCTCCAACGGCACAATATAGGCCACTGCTCTTCGTTTTCCTGCGTTTTGGTAGAGAAGTTTTTTGTTTGTATGTAGATTATAGTCACACGACACTTTCGCATATAGGTGACTACTGGACCGATTTATACTGACACCAGTTGTTGGTAAAGGGGAAAATAATATGATCACACGTTGACCAATCCGGGATTCGAACCAGCGACCTTTCGGTTACTAGCAAGACGCTCTTACCAACTGAGCTACCCGGCCCCTGGTAGAGAAGGGGCACTATCGGACTCTATATTGTCTCCAGCAGTTGACGTCACGAGCCATGTGGTCACGTGAGCGGGCTTTTCGAAGGTGCAAAAGTTTATTCAAAGTAGATTTTATTAAATATAAAAAAAGGCAGTATTTTTCGGAAAAAAGTTGTTTGGCATGTGACTTCTTTTATTATGTAAATATTTTGTGCTCAATTTTATATTTCAATGATGTTGACCTTTAAATCATTCAAATCGCCATCTTGCGCCCCTCTTGACAAGAACCATGGAAACCCCACGGGTAAATTTAAAGCTCTGATTTTAAGTGATCAAATTCGTTTTTTGACGCTTCTTAGCTGTGTCCACTCGCTACTGTGTCACTGTACAAAGGATTACTGGTCAAGCGATACGCGGTCATTAGTTATAAATCTTCATTGCGATCACCGGGAGTATCTGACATATGGCCAGATAGTGTTTCACAACAAAATTATTTTAGACTAGTGGTTTTTGTACCCTGGCAAGCCAGGGTACACATGATGCTGTTTAAAATGTAGACAGAGAGAACTTTTGTCTGCGAGTTTCATTTGGACGATGATACCTCCCCATATCCCCCTTGATACCTCACCATACCCCCCCCTGATATCTTCCCGTCCTCCCCCCATGATGCCTCATCATACCCCCTTGATACCTCCCCAAACCCACTTGATACCTCCCCATACCCCCTTGATTCCTTCCATACCCCCTTGGTTCCTAACTGTACCCTCCTTGATACTTCCCCGTTGATCGTTTCGCAGGTATGGATGAAAGGAATCGACCATCACCATACCCCCTTATAGATACCCGTATCCCCGTTATGCCTACCCATGCCCCTTTAAACCTACCCGTAGCCCCCTTTTACCTACACGTACCACCCCATCCCGATCCTTGGTAGTAGTAGTAGTAGTAATAATAATAATAATAATAATAATAATAATAATAATAATAATAATAATAATAATAATAATAATGAATATAGAATAATACAAATAGAAATCAGAAAAAACACCAAGGTTTTAAAATAAAATTTGATATAAGATAGTATAATTGTTATTATAAGAATAATAATAATTATTATTATTAGTTTATAAGTAATAATAATAATAATAATAATAATAATAATAATAATAATAATAATAATAATAATAATAATATTGAATATAGAATAATACAAATAGAAATCATAAAAAACACCATGGTTTTAAAAGAAAATTTGATATAATAATAATAATAATAATAATAATAATAATAATTTATTATTATTAGTTTATAAATAATAATAATAATAATAATAATAATAATAATAATAATAATAATAATAATAAATTAAAGGTAAAAAGCCTAAATTGAAAAAAAAATATCCATATTTTAGTGTACTAAAAAAAAATAAAAAAATAAGGGGCCGGGTGAGATTTGACCTTCGGTCGCACTGCACGGTAGGCGAATGGTTTTACTAACTAAGCTACCAACGCTTCCTAGAAATACCATCAATTTTTTGGTCTATATGGGAAAACATGCTGAAACCTCAATTTGATTTTTAATGGAAGCGCGCGGAATTAGGCTATTACAGTTTGTGGACATTTTGTTTATTTATTTATCTCAGAAACGGTTAAACGTTCGGTAAGGAAATGTCGGCTAAAACGATTTCGCTGGTTTTGAACACACAGCAGGCCTACTACTACTACTACTACTACTACTACTACTACTACTACTACTACTACTACTACTACTACTAATAATATTGAATATAGAATAATACAAATAGAAATAATAAAAAAACAGCAAGGTTTTAAAAGAAAATTTGATATAATAATAATAATAATAATAATAATAATAATAATAATTTATTATTATTATTATTATTATTATTATTATTATTATTATTATTATTATTATTATTATTAGTTTAATAATAATAATAATAATAATAATAATAATAATAATAATAATAATAATAATAAATTAAAGGTAAAAAGTCTAAATTAAAAAAAAATATCCATATTGTAGTTTTTTATTAAAAAAAAAATATATATATGGCCCGCGTGAGTATCGATCTTGGGTCGCCCGAAACCGTAGGCGAAAGATTAACCCACTACGCTACCAAGGCTTCGTAGAAAATCTATGATTTTTTTGGTCTATATGGGAAAACATGCTGAAACCTCAATTTGATTTTTAATGGAAGCTCGCGGAATGAGGCTATTGCAGTTTGTGGACATTTTGTTTATTTATTTATCTCAGAAACGGTTAAACGTTTGGTAAGAAAATGTCGGCTATAACGATTTGGCTCTTTTTGAGCACACAGCAGGCCGATCAGCAGCACTCAGCACCTGCCCAGATCAGCGTCCATAGGAGACAAACTTTATAGTAGCGGCGAAGAAGGACTTCCGGCTAAGCAATTTATATATATAGAAGTGCTGAGATTGTATGGGGCCACAAGTATATCAACTAACAAGTTAGCATCTCCCTTCTATGTCTCTGTCGACGTGCGCGTACAACCGGTTGCTTCCCTTTACATGCTTTGCGCTCCATATACTTCGTCGGCCTAAAATAATTTTTTAGAAACTTCAAAACCCAGGGGAGTTATGGGTAGGGAAATCATTTTCTGAAATGACGTCGGCAGGACTCTTCGCGATTAGTGCATGGCATACGAGACACACGCAAAATGGCGTCACAAGAAGATTGGTTAGATCTGAATTCGTCTAATTTGACCTCGCATGCTGCTAAAAAACAAAATGTAATTGGAATTTGCTTTCACAAATCAAAAGAGAGCGAGACCACAACAAAGTACAACGAGCCAAGGCGACGCAAACACTCAAGGCCGACAGAACAAAAAGCACACAAAATACAAGAGGTAAGTACCCGTGACCATACAGTCAATAAAGTAGGCCTAACCACCATTGCAAAATAGGATTGATCATCACCATGATTGAATTTTTCCACCCCACCTTCCAATCGGTACGGAATCGAACATATGCTCAAATCATCATATCTTTGACAGAACTTGCATGTGCATTATACAGTGTGATGCAAGCGATAAATGAACCATCACATCGAAGCGACTCACGATCGCCTGCACTGAGCTCACATATATGTGTGCATGTTTCTATAAATCCATCGTGTTCTCCTTCGATAATTGAGCAAAGCCTTTGTTCACTACCAGAAATATGCAGTTCCTCTCCCAACTTTCGTTTAATTTCAGCCAGCACATCTTCGCGAGAAATGGCGACCATGACTTCAACCGTAGCTAGTTATCAGTTACTTCCCTTGAACAGATTTCCCAGAATTCTCTATTCTATTTTTAGGTTTGGGATAGCTTGTGGATAAAACCAAGGGCAACGGGACCACCGCACGTCGACTGGGGGCAATACGAGATACTAACTTGTTAGTTGATATACTTGTGATGGGGCGCCATGTGTCCATTTATTCTATGTGACTATTCTATACATAGAATAAATTCTATGCACATAGAAAGCATTCTATGCACACAAAAAGCATTCATTAGTTGAAATTCCATTTATAAAAAAGAAACCAATATTGTAAGTCATAGAATAAAATTCTTTGTATAGAATAACATTCTATAATATAGTGTAAAATTCTATGTCCATAATACAATTCTATGTATAGAATAACATTTTATAATAGAGAATAAGATTCTATGTATGTAATACAATTCTATATTATAGAATGCACTTGTATGCATAGAATTGTATTCTATAACATAGAATGAATTCTATTACAAAGAATGAATTCTATAACATAGAATTTATTCTATGTGCATACAATTCATTCTATAACATAGAATGAATTCTTTAACATAAAATAAATTATATGACATAAAATGAATTCTATGTGCATAGAATAAATTGTATAACATAGAATGAATTCTATAATAAAGAATGAATTCTATATGCATAGAATGAATTTTATAGCATAGAATGAATTCTATGACATAGAATTCATTCTATGACATAGAATGAATTCTATAGGCATAGAATGAATAGTATAACATAGAATGAATAAGATGACATAGAATGAATTCTATGACATAGAATGAATTCTATAACATAGAATGAATTCTATGACATAGAATTTATTCTATAGCATAGAATGAATTCTATAACATAGAAAATTCTATAGCATAGAATGAATTCTATGACATAGAATTTATTCTATAGCATAGAATGAATTCTATAACATAGAATGAATTCTATAGCATAGAATGAATTCTATGACATAGAATTTATTCTATAGCATAGAATGAATTCTATGTTACAGAATGAATCCTATGTCATAGAATTCATTCTATGCTATAGAATTCATTCTATGCTATAGAATAAATTCTATGTAATAGAATTCATTCTTTGCTATAGAATTCATTCTATGTTATAGAATTCATTCTATGTCATAGAATTCATTCTATGTCATCTTATTCATTCTATGTCATAGAATTCATTCTATGTCATCTTATTCATTCTATGTTATACTATTCATTCTATGCTATAGAATTCATTCTATGTCATAGAATTCATTCTATGTCATAGATTTCATTCTATGTTATAGAATGAAATCAATATATACACTTTTTTTAAAAATAGTAAAAACTGGAGCACTGTCAAGGTATAGAGAACATTTTTTATGGCATGGGACTGTATTGCAGAGAGATATACACATTGCCACATCCCATCACCACACCACATCACTCTACATCACACTGCAACACAAATGTGATGGGTAGGTGTGGTGGAGTGATTAGGTTATGTGACGATGTGGTCTGATTCACTGCTTTTAAGGCATAATAGAACTGTATTGCAGATACATACATACACATTACCACATCACATCACCACACTACATCACTCTAAATCACACCACACTGCACCACAAATGTGATGGGTGGGAGGGGTGGGGTGATTAGATTATGTGATGTGATTCACTGATGCCATGATATGTGCTGTCTGCTGCAATGTGAAGATGTGCTGCTGCTGTGATGTCGGCTGATGTGATGTGATGATTTGTTGATATGATGTGATTTTATGTGGTGGTGCGTTTTCACGATGATGGTGATGAAGCAATGTGATGCAGTGATGTGATGTGATGATGTGATCGATGTGGTGATGATGCGATGTGGTGATGTGTCATACAATATCTTTTTTTAAATTCTAAATTTTGTTACAATTTATTAGTTGTGTTTTTTAATTTTATGTGAATGAAATGAATTATATGTATATAGAATTAATTGTATAACACAGCAAGAATTGTATGACATAAAATTCATTTTTTTAACATAAAATGGATTTTATTCGCAACACTGAATACATTCTATTTTCATAGAATTGTTTTTTAACATTTGGTGCACATAGAATGCATTCTATGTTATAGAATGTTCATTCTATAACATAGAATGTTCATTCTATAACATAGGATCCATTCTATAACATAGAATGTTCATTCTATAACATAGAATGGTCATTCTATAACATAGAATTCATTCTATAACATAGAATGTTTATTCTATAACATAGAATCCAGTGTATAACTTAGAATGTTCATTCTATAACATAGAATCCATTCTATAACATAGAATGTTCATTCTATAACATAGAATGCTCATTCTATGCGCAACTAGGTCATTCTATGTGAAGCGAGGCTGTGACGTATAAAGGGACACGTGGAGCCTTGCACGCGCGCGAGAACTGAAGAAATGGCTGACGCACCAAGCGCTCTGCGGCTTTATCAGACATCATAATTTCGTGAACAAGCATTTAGGTTTCTTGATGCGGACGACTTCGACGGTATAATTAGTGTGAATAGATCGCTTAGCAATAAAAATAATTGACGTCACACCCTCCCCCCCCTCCGCCCCTGCGTGCTTGCTTTTTTCATTACAATGTGCTGAGGTTCTGTAAGGGTTTATAGTGACAAAATCTAATTAAATAATCAGTTCTTTTCGCTCAATACCGAAGAAATAACCGTACTGTACACTCATAAAAAGCAATAATTAATATATTTAAAGGTCGAATATTGCTATACAACTCTGAGACATAATAAATGAAAGGTTCATAAAGCTGAATATTGCAAAAAATCTATTTCACCCCAAGCGGCCCCCCAGGGCGCTATGCACAAAGGGGCGTGGCGGCCACGTGCTGCGGGAATAACACAGCGTGATCGAGTTTGAAAATGGTGAAGTACTGTGCTGCGTTTGGATGCTCTAACTCCGACGTAAAACCTTTCTGCAAAGAAAAGAACATTTCCTTTCATCGATTTCCACTTCGAGCGCAAATGATGAAGCACTGCATGTCGTCAACTCTAAACTGAATGTCAGTGACAAATCGCTCTGTAATCATTATTGCACGAGTGTGCTATGTTCAAAACATCACAATATCCCAAAATGTTCTCTATACCTTGACAGTGCCCCAGTTTTTACTATTTTAAAAAAAGTTTTTATATTGATTTCATTCTATAACATAGAATGAATTCTATGACATAGAATGAATTCTATGACATAGAATGAATTCTATAGCATAGAATGAATAGTATAACATAGAATGAATAAGATAACATAGAATGATTTCTATGACATAGAATGAATTCTATAATATAGAATGAATTCTATGACATAGAATGAATAATATGAGATAGAATTTATTCTATAGCATAGAATGAATTCTATAACATAGAATGAATTATATAGCATATATATAGAAGGCTGAATCTTTTTGGGGTCCTAGTCACTGTGGCGCCTTGCTTCATGCTTGAAATGTTGCTCAAAGGTACTTTGCCCTGCCCTGAATCCTTCTTGTTCTTCAGCTATGGTTTGTTAAGCTTGGGGTTTCAACCTGTTGAGTATTATTTTCAGGAGGACTTTGCTGGTATGGCCGATGAGGCTGATGGTGCGGCAATTTTCACACTCCTGAAGGTTAAACTTTTTGGGAAGAGTGTGGGTTCGGGCACTAAATAGAATAGACCCAACGTTTCCCGGCGTGTCGTAAGAGGCGACTAACAGGGGTGATGTCAGCACGGCATCACTGGGCGAAAGTCTTCTACACAGAAGTCACCGGTCAGGGCGGAGGAACCTCACGTTACTACAGGTTCAACGACCACGTGCTCAGGACCAAGGCGAGCTACACTGTATTCGTGGATTTCGGCTGTGGCTAACAGCCTGGAGAGTATTGGGCACCGCCAGGTCTTTTTTGCCCAAGACACACTACATGATGAAACTATCCACTAATTCCATACCGGATCGGTCGTCGCCCGGCTCAACAAGGACCGCGCCTTTTGTTGGCCACCAGGACGGAGGTGATAAGTATGCTACTGATGGACAATTTAGCAAGATCCGCACGAGAAACAACATCGTCAAAGGAACCTGGAATGTCAGGACCCTAACTGCGGAAGGAAAATTAGAAGAACTGGCCCACGAGCTGGACCACTATCGATGGAACGTTTTAGGTATCAGCGAACTGCGCTTACAGCTGAGCTCAAGGCAATTCATCTCGCTCTGAAACAAGTTTATCAATCCAAAAGAACCTCGTTTTTAATCATGTCTGATTCATTGTCAGCACTTCAGGCTCTTTCCACGAGAAAGATATCACACCCTTTTCTGGCAGAGATTCATGACCTCCATACACAACTTGTCTCTGATGGTAAAAAGATAGTTTTTATGTGGGTCCCTGGTCACATGGGCATCCGCGGCAACATTGCAGTGGACAAAGCGGCTACAGATGCTCTGCATCTCGATTTCCCTTCAGAGATTTTCCAATTTGTTCCTTACTCTGACTTGCGTTGTATGACTGGATCTTATTGTAAACGGCTGTGGCAGACTGACTGGTCTAACCATATCAACAACAAATTATTTCAAATTCTTCCGGATTTGTCAGCTTCTTTGCCTAACGTTGCATCCACTCGCAAAGAAGAAACAGTTTTGTCTCGCCTTCATATTGGGCATACTTATGTCACACACAGTTTCCTTTTAAAAGGAGAAGAACCACCATGGTGCTTTGCATGTGATCAATCCTTTTCTGTTCGCCATTTCATGTCTGAATGTGCTGATCTGATTGAGGAAAGAGAAACATATTTTGGTTCAATACCTTTCAAAGAGATTTTTAAAGTATGTAATGGTCAACACCTGTTTCAATTTTTACATGATGTTGGTTTGTTTTATCGCATATAAATCATGTCGTCATGTTTTGTTTTGTTTGGATTTTATTGATAGGACTGAATTTAGTTATTTGATTGAAGAAAGAGAACATATTTTTAATACACCAGTTTTAAAGAAGACTTTTCAAGATGTGTCATGTGAAAGTTTGTTTGGGTATTTAAGAGTAACAGGCTTGGTTTTTTTAAGATTTGAAACATTTTATAATATTTTAAGATAACGTCTCTCTGGTCCTGATTTGGCTCGGAAGAGTCCGCTGGACCTAAAGCAATAATCATGTAATGTAATGCTGGAAAGGCCTAGGTGAAACAACGACCGACAAAGGCCACAAGCTCTATTTCAGCGGTAGAGATGACAGGCACGAACACGGCGTTGGATTCTTGGTCCACAAGAACATTCTAGTCACTGTCATTGGTTGCCGCCCAGTCTCCAGTAGACTCATTACCATCCGTCTGAGAGCAGCCCCTTTCAACATCACTATCATCCAGGCAACATGATGGACAACACGATGACCTGCTCACAGTGGTGAAGAAACGGAAACTCCGATGGTATGGCCACGTCACCAGATCATCAGGCCTTGCAAAGACCATTCTGCAAGGCACAGTGCAAGGAGGTAGAAGAAGAGGGAGACCGAAAAAGAGGTAGGAGGACAACATTCGAGAATGGACTGGTTTGACACTGAGCGAAGCCATCAGGGCTGCTGAGGACAGAGAAAGATGGAGTATGCTGGTTAAACGATCATCTGTGGTGCCCCTACGACCTCCGGGTTACGAGACAGGACAGGGACAGGACATCATCCAGGCCTATGCCCCAACATCAGACTATGACGACATCGAAGTGGAGGATTTTTATGAAAATCTACAGGTTGTCCTTGACCAAGTGCCGAAGAAGGACATAGTCATAGTGCAAGGCGACTGGAATGCCAAGTTTGGCCAAGATGCGCACCAAAACTGGGGAGACACATGTGGACCACACTGCAATGACGAGACAAATGACAGGGGTCTGAGACTCTTGGAGTTTGCCAGATACAACAATCTGGTACTGGCAAACACGCTTGGTCTCCACAAAAACTCCAGACGATGGACATGGCACAGTCCGGCGGGGAGCATCACAACCAGATAGACTACATCATGGTCAAGAAACGCTTCAGATCAAGCATCAACATTGGCAGGACACGCACTTTTCCAGGAGCAGACATCGGAAGTGACCACGATCTCGTGATGATGTCTTCCCGGCTCCACTTGAAGAGAGTAAATACAGAAAAGTGCACTAGACTGAAGTTCGACCTGGACAAACTGCAAGACCCTGAGGTGGCAGAACTATTTCAGGCCACAATTGGATGGATATTTGCACCACTGCTCATTTTGGGGGCTGGTGAAGTAAATGTCAACACCATGACCACCACCTTCAACTCAGCTGTGACAGATGCCGCCACTGAGATCCTTGGCAAGCACCGCCAAAAGATCACACCTAAACTTTTGGACCTATGTGACGAACGAAGAGAGATGAAAAACAAACAGAACACCGAAAAATCAACAGTGATATTCGAAAAGGCATGCGCACAGCGAAGGAGAACTGGATAGAAGATCAATGAATTCGAGTCTTGGTTTGTGGCGTACAATTTGTACATTGCAAGCATTGGTTTTGTGGGCCAATACGATGAGCATTGAGTAAATGAATACTGATAGACGCTGTGACTGCAAGGAGCCAAGCAACACGTTACTATGACGTGCATAGGACGCACCTCTCGATGTTTGCCTTAAAGGTGAACCGATCGCTGACCGTGCAATCAATACGCAAGTCAACGTTTTGCGTCCCTATCAGTGATAAAGGGCCATGTCTAACCACACACCTCGCAGTTGAGACTCGCCGAGGCTTACTTTTGCCTCACAGGCGCTTGCATCCGGGAGACGCGTCATAGATATTAGCGCCTGTGTTCTGAGATATACTCGGCGAGTGTCAGCTACGCGGTGTTGCTTAACCAGTCACCTTAGACACACCAACACTACTACCTGGTCAATCAACGCAGAAATGCTCGTCAGTGTTTGTTCAAGAACTGCGTGGTAGACATAAACTGTACTCTTGAACAAGTCTAGTCCGGGCACCTCTTATGGAGGCTTTTCCAGTACGGGTTCGTACGGTAGTGACGCAGTACAGCTTTAAAGTGAATCTGACGCCTATGTTTCCCTTCTCAAACTTATAAACTAAATAGAGACGATTTTTATTAATCCACATTATTGCTCTCACAACTCTCTGAAAAGCGTATATTAAAACATTTTTGTGAACTCTCTCTGACCGTCGACGAAGTTACACGAAAAGTCCCCACAAATATCAGAAATACAATAAATGTAGTTATAACTACAGAAGCAGATAGTAATCTCTTTGTGTGAAACAGATCATTTGTAATCGTTTTTGCGTTTTGATTAGGTTTCACACTCATTTTAAGAGATTTGTGAGATAGCCTTGTCCACCGCTGACCCTTTCATGGCTTAAAGCCCTTTACACTTCTTTGTCAAACGGACACGGCACTGTGACATGCCTCTAGTCTACATCCACAAAATGTGAATCGGTGTACATGTACTTCGTAAAAAGAAGAAAAACACCAAGTAGTTTCCACTCTCGCCTTATGGCCTCCGCACACGTATTAACAAAAAAGCGTCGAAAATGGTAGGAAATGCGATGTACAACTGGTGCGCCTTCGACGCATTCATCGTGTTAAAATGGTACTGAATGAAAACAAAATTCTACCCTGTTTTCCATATTGAACGTAAATTACAATGTCCACGTAAGCTGAAGCTGATAGATTCTTTTGTCTAAATGCTAATTTTGGACCAATATTCTCTTTTTGGGGTGTGTGTATTTTCCATCGGCATTCAATATAATTACAGTGACAGTCTGCTCTTTCCAAGTCGAATTGACGCATTGAAAGCTGTCGGCCACCACCGTTGACGTGGCAACAACACATATTACAATGCAATGATTGGTTGAATATTACAATACTAGAGGACAAATGAATTCATTTCAAACTGAGGTCCTGTTTCTTCAACGCAGGACTGGGTTGAAGCATGTCAATCGTTGAATCAACGATTACATGCGATGATGATGAAGTGCGATGATACCTGTAATTAGACTATAGGAAACCGGACGGTAGTAAAAATAGCATCGTAAGGGACATCAAATTCATTGAATTAAACTAATTAGAGGCAATACTGAAACGGTGGAGAATGTTTGTTGTTGTTGTTGTTGTTGTTGTTTAAATTGTCGTAATTAATATTTGACTAATATTGTTCAACTATGTATCAGTCCTTAATTATTTTTACAATAACACTGAGATTGGGCTATATATTTTTAAGTTTGCATAAGAAAATATGGTGTTTGGCCAATGCCACAATTCATTTCCAAAAACATTGTTTGTTACAATCCGTTCTTGATATCCAAGAGGAATAAATTCTTTATGAAAATGAGCACTTCCATAATGCGGAAAGTTTGTCTGGAACCAAATGTCTACATCAAGCCAGAAACCTCTTACAACCGGACAGCCGCACTAAAAAGTTCTACGGTCTCCTCGTGGTTATGGCAAAAACAACATGTAGTACGGTGAATTAGTCTTCTTACATATAAGAATCCCCCAGTTGATAATATTCTATATAGGATTTTATGGTCGAAACCAAAGTAATGTTGTGTCAGATGTAGTTTTCTTAACTTTTACAAACAATTCTTTCCAGTTCAAAACCTAATTAAAAAAAAAAAAGTTGTTTCATTTCAAAACACAATTGGGAGTGGTGGAATTCTGAATAATTCATATAATGGTAGATATTCACATCAAATTATATTTATTTTCGAACTCGAATAACAAGTTGGTAAGCGTGTGGTGTACAACAATATAGGGCCGTAGGTTTTGGCTGCGAGCGAGACGACCACTCCTGAGACGTGGAGTTGTTGACCATGCAAATATTATCGTCACCAGGTCTATTAATTGAAATTGACCATTCCTTCTCAAAGAGAGAGAGAGAGAGAGAGAGGGTTGCATGTGTGTGTGTGTAAGTGTGCGTAGATATAAGCCTTGAAATGGGTGACTAATCTTGCTTTTTATGCAGAGAATGGGTGTGTGTATTAGCCACCCACTTTTTTCCAGCCACCCACTTTTTTCTAAGTACACAGGAGTGCTCTTTTAGTGCATGGGAGTGCAGTTGTAGTGCATGAGAGTGTTTTAAATACAAGGGAGTGCTCTATCCGAGATGGACAAATTCCAGTCAACTTTTTGGAATATTTTGAAGAAAGTTCGACCTAATTTCGTCGCCTATAGGAGAATAGGAGACGAACTAGGTCAAATTTTGGGACGGAAAGAGCCAATTTTGCATTAGATTCATACATTTTTAGCAGAGGTTTGCGTTATTCCCGTAAAAAGCCACTTTTCTATTCCTATATTCTTAGTAGAACCCATTCTTGGTGTTCTACATACTTGTGTGTGTGCGCATGTGTGAGGGTGGGTGTGTTCGTGCGTGTTATCATTAAAACCCCATATCTCTCCTCCCTTTCATGCACACCCTCCCAATGCCATTACAGTACCTATGTGTGTGTATGTCATAAGACAGAAATAAGAAAGACATCAGAAATTTTATTCATCCAAAGTACATTGGACAAATTATTTTCGGCCATGCAAAACAGAAAGAATAACAATCGACCCGTGCTTTGAACAGTAACAAATTACGATGGCATAACAGTGACCAAAAAGGTTATGTTGATGATGCGATGACGCTGACGACAATGATGTCGATGATGATAATAATAATGACGACGATGGCGATGATGATGAAAACGACGGCGATGATGATGAAAACGACAAAGATGATTTTAATGACAACGATGATGAGGAGGACAAAAATAATGATGAAGACGACGACATTGATGATAATGAACGAACAAATCGATTTAGTGTAAATAGATGCAAGCCTCCTGCACTTTATATGGAATAAAACGAAAACATATCCATTACACCTATACAGTTGCAACAAACACATCACATTGTAAATATTAATAGGAATAATGAAAACCTGTGAGTGTGTGTGTGTATGTGTGTTTTGTGTATATGTATGTGCGTGTGCACGTGTATTGATGTCAAAGTGGTAGCTCGACCTTGTCTTTTTTAGTCATAATTGGGGTCTTTTGCTCGGACCCCACTTTTTTCCAGAACCCACTTTTTTCAACGTGCGCGGGAGTGCTCTTTTAGTGCATGGGAGTGCAGTTGTAGTGCATGAGAGTGGTTTAAGTACAAGGGAATGCTCTATCCGGGACGGAGAAAATTCAGTCCCTTTTCGGAAAAATTTTAAAGAAAGTTCGACCTATTTCGTCGCCTATAGGAGACGAACTAGGTCAACGTTTTAGAGAAGGGTTCGGGTAAGGGTTAATTGCAGATCTATCCCTAACCCTTGCCCTAACCCTTTTCTCTACAAAAATGCTATTTTTCAGTCAAAAAATCACCTTCCGATTCCTACATTCTAAAGAAACCCTGGTTTTGATCGTATGCAAGCGTGTGTGTGTGTGTGTGTGTGGGTGTGTGTGTGTGTATGCAAGCGTCCTTAGAAGTTTTATAGTTTTGCATCAATTACTGTAAATATCTAATCTTTCTTCTTTGATGATCACATGAATTATGTTTGTGTTGGATTAAATGTAGCCAAGCTCAAGTAGTAAACTGAGAAATAAATATTTTAAATTCCATCGTTGGTACACATTGGAAAAAGCAGAGAGAGAGAAGGAGAGAGAGAGAGAGAGAGAGAGAGAGAGAGAGAGAGAGAGAGAGGGAGGGAGGGAGATTGTAGTAATTCGGAGAGAGGGAGATTGTAGTAATATGGATCTAGGTCAACGACCTGTTAAAATATCTACCGAAAGCAGCTGATATTACTAGATGTAAGTATTATCACGATAGAAATGGTATTATAAATATATAAATTTGAAGTTGACAAACATGGGTTGAATTGAACAGTTGAAGTACTGGTTGTATGGGTTTAATGCTCCAAGGATTGTCCTTCCTTGTTATATAAAATCACTCAATACGTGTATCTGTAAGATGTCACTTATATACACTGACGTTAAAACAAATAAGAAGGAAATATATAAACATACACACATGTCTACAGAGGTCTACATACAGTTTGTTTCCATATTCCTTATATCCTGCTACACCCTTGCAAAGATGTATGGTTATTTGGGTGACCCAGTAGTAAAGTGGTTTGTGCACACGCTAGCAATGTTTAGTGTTAAGCGACATCGGGCGGGGTTAGTACTTGGATGGGTGAGCGCACCTTGAAGGCAACTACCAAACACAACACACAAAAATAGGAATGGAACAAGCACATGACACAGCCAGGTCAACCCAGCTGTAAATGGGTACCTGGATCTGTTTAGAACCGGGGAAGGTAAAGAAGCGAGGGAGAAGAGATAGGCACCGCCCTCATAAAGCTGACCTAGAGAAAAGAGAGGTTCCAAATGCCTCCCCAATGATCGAAAGGTTACGGAAACACCTTTTTAACCTTTACCTTAGGTAGTGGCATTGTTAGAACAATATTGCTGACAAAAAAAAAAATCACAATGCATGTTTGAGTTTTATTGCCTAACAGGTTTAAATTATCAAGTTTAACTTTACGAGAGAGATTACTACACATTGTCACAAAGGTATTGTAACAAACCTTTACCCATATAAACAAGGAACAATACGGAGACATGCACACTTCTCTACCATGGCCATACAAAAATGACCTAGACCTAAATGTAATAAAAAATAACCAGTAACCTATATAATCCTACAACCGGAAATTAGTAGAAAGTCTTTTTTTTTTAAATCCAATTTCTTAACAACCAAACATTTTAGAACTTAAAATAATACGTCCTATTTTGAGCAAGTTCTTAAGTACCAGGCTTTAAGGAACCTATAATAGTACGATCTATTTTGACCAAGTTCTTTAAGAACCAAACTTTCAGGAACTAATACAGCACGGCATCATGTATTGACTAATTTCTAACAAACCAAACATTCGGGACAACACTATATTAAATAGCACAACGTCCTAATCGTACTTAATTCTAATGCGCCAAAAATCGACAGAGCACCACAATGTAAAACCAAATGTAGCACAACAACCAGAAATGAGCACAGACATTGTCCTATTGTGACCACATTTTCATGGGGAAATATTCTTATACAGCGACACTATTGCGCTTCTATTGTTCTTGTATATGTACTCCAAAACTTCCCTTTTACGCATGCAGAACTAATAAGCCTCAAACAACAAGATAACTATACAGTATTATTTTGGATATAATTATTTTGCACCTACTCTTTAATTCTAGCCTATGCTATTATCAGATCAGAAATTTATTAAATCAGTTTCCCTCAAAATTCTGGCCCCTTTTGCATTAGCTTCGAACAGAAATAAAGTTCCACCTATCTTTGAAATATAAAAATGAAATTAATAATTATTATGGTAAATTGCATGGTGTCTCGTTTTAGAACAGGAAGATATCTCAAAAGTAAAAATGCTGTTATTGGTGATTTTGATAAAATAAATAGGGTCACATTTTTATTATCTGAAGATTGCACGTTTTTAAAGTATCGTTATTATTATTATTATTATTATTATTATTATTATTATTATTATTATTATTATTATTATTATTATTATTATTATTATTATTATTTTTATTTTTTTTTTTTAAAATAAATAACTGCCGAAGAGGTCATTTGCGTTCCTCTAACATTGACAAACACACAAACACTTGATAAAAGATGTTGAACGGTAATCTCCCCTGTCTCTGTGACCCTTGACCTGTGACCTAGAACCCTCGACCTATCCATAAAAGCTATGGTTACCTGTGTGTATTTTCCCCCTCTGTCTTTCATCAAGAATAAAGATTCCTTGACCTCACTTAAAGGTTTCCTTTGTGTACTGGTATGATGTCTGTAGTGATTTATGTGATCTTAATACAAAAACTAAAGCTGTTAATAAAACCTGAAACAATGGGTCTCCTTTGGCACTGTTCGCATTTTATAGTAACTCGGGCGTCAACGCAATAACAAGTAAAATATTTTCTTAAACCCTAAAATAAGATGTACAATATAGTACTGATAAGATTGTCATGGCACTTTAGATGTGTTTGCTTAACACTACACCATACAACCGGAACCAAGGGTTCTAATTGTTGGTACTGTTAGTGTTGTTTTAGAGTTAAGATGTTTACAAAGGGCTTAAATCCACACATAAATTCTATCCACCACAGCAACACCAAAAATAGACTACCGTTGTGACTTTTATCACATTTTATATGGCTTAGTATAATTGTACTACTACTACTACTACTACTACTACTACTACTACTACTACTACTACTACTACTACTACTACTACTACTACTAACTGTATTTATATAGCACTTCTTCTTAAATAAGTAAGTTCAAATCTTTGTTATAAGTTTTTATTAAGTTTTTGAATGTAATGGAGAACCCTTATGCAAAGACAAAGAGAGTACAATTAGTAACGAACTCCCATTTAGGACTCAAAGTAAGGAACGACTGACAAACCTGTAATTGTTAAACAGCCACTATGAATGAGCAAATCAAATCAAATGAATCAGTCAATCAAATAAACAGTAAAGGAAAGATTGGGGTGGCCTCGTGGCGCAGTGGATAAGTCGCCGGTTTCCTATGCCGAAGGTCGCGGGTGCGATTCCCGCAAGGGGCGAACTTATGTGACTTAGGTACGATACTCTTCAGGTCACCGAGGGTTTTTTTTTACGGGTACTACGGTTTCCTCCCTTCCTTCAGTAATGGAATTGGATGCAGTAAATCTAAAATTTCACAAATAAAAAGTCAATCAGAGAGTTGAAATGCGATTATGAACGATGAACAGTGTCTTCAATGCTGTAGAAGAGTGTTAAAGAGAATGAAAACTTTTTTCTATATGCAAGTAGTGGTACACGTTTGTGTTATTGTTTCAATGATGAAACGTCGATATCAACCACGACGATGAAAGACGATACATGTAATTCAGACTTTAGTTATCACTCACACAAGTGTCCTGTTTGCCAAGACGTAAATAATTAGAAGTGACGTGCAAAAGGGAACATGACGTATTGCGTGACGCATAGCGAGATGACGTTACGGCGAAGCTATGGCCGTTACAGCTTCGGCAGTGACCTTTATTCACAAGAAGATATAATATCTTGGGAAGATAATGTAAGCGTCCATGTACAACGCAAAGAGGTTGATGCAAACTAAATGGTACCTGAAATACATTGCGGTTTGTTTTGTTTGACTTCATGATTCATCAGACGTTTTTGCCTTTCTCCACTCGTAATAGTAGCTATATAGGTTACACCCTAACACAGATATTTCATCATCGCTATCGTCATCAGTCCCTCGGTCGCTCGGGCCATTGGGGAGACTTGAGGGATGCCGAGGCAGAGAGTTTTCACCACTTCGGTCTGTCTGCGGCTGTTGTCAGTAGGTGTGGCATGTTAAGGTCGTCCATGTTTTAACATCATCTTTTTTTGTCGTCTTCTGCGCCTGCCTCCTTTCACTGTTACTGCAAGGAACATAATTACCTAGCAGTATAAGAAACAAGGATGCATCGTTAACTTAAATTAAGTTGTAGAAGAGAATAAGGAGCAGTAGCAGCAGCAGCAGCAGCAGCAGCAGCAGCAGCAGCAGCAGCAGTAGTAGTAGTAGTAGTAGTAGTAAAAAGATGAACAGCGGGTGTTTCCAGTGACGCGCCTTAAATTTTAACAAGAGAAACAAATTATTAAGGAATGTAAAGCACACATATACCACAGACACGCACATAATACATCTTAATCTTTAATACCTCACGCACACAAACAATAAATGAAAAAAACAATCCTCGTAGTGACTAATGTTATTTTCGGATGAGAGTATAAACCGAGGTCTAGTCTGTGTCGCATACATTCCATCATAACGGACTTTAAAGATCCTGACGCTCATGTCCTAGACGGGTGAGTGCCGGTGACAAGAACACACCCAGCATGCACCTAGGTCCTTCTCCCCCATCCCTGGTTGCCCAGGATTGTGCTCAGTTGTCCGGGCGTCAGACCATGCGCCCAAAGGCTGCGGGTGGGCGTCTCGGGCGGCTTGAGTTAGATCCTGTATCGGCCAGCGCCTTGAGCAGCTCTTGAGCTGGAAAAGCGCTATATAAGAACGATTAAATAATAACCAACATAGAAATTATTACTTATAGACAGTAATAAATAGAAAATCCCCAGCCCCTTGTTTCGTTCTGTTGTTCGGGCAATTACAAATTATGCCAAAGTTGCATACAATAAGGTCGTGCGCAGTGTCTTCCCTTACATCCACAAACATAAAACAATTAGAGCATTGTTAGGACTCTCTTGATTAATTGTCATGCTTCTTGGTGAGTCATCAGAGCCATTCCGCTGACACTTGAAGTCTAAACAATACGGTAGCACTGACAGAATTACTAACGGCAAATAAGACCCCAGTCATCCTCCTTCTCTTCCTCCTCCTCATGCTCCTGCCTCTCCTCCCCATCAACATCATCAAACCCAAATACACTTGTACATTCTAATCAGCAGGAATATATCAATGAATCAGCACAAATTTAAATGTTGATGACCTATGTCATGGTAGATTCTTCACGTCATTTCCTGTTTGTAGATAAATCGATAGATAAGCCACCATTTAAAAGTATTCCGTAGAGTGGAAACAACAGCACGGCTGCATCGTATAAATCTTAGCAACACTCTCTTCAAAACGAGAAGCGAGCAAAGACTGTTCGAGATTCACACCATAAATTATCGTCTAGATCTCGAAAAGGCGAGACTTCGATTTTATTACCTTTAGCCTGTTTAGGTCATGGTTTCCTCTGTTGAATAAAGTCATGGGGTATATTTTATTTAATGTGTAGGGTGCTGTTTTCTTGCAAACTAAATGCAAATTGTGCAATTTTAAAGAAAACTATTATTATGTAATTAATTTTGTATTTTAATCCTATCCTATGCTATCCTAATCCCTAACTCGAAGGTCGTTGGGGCACCACAAATGATCGTTTAACCAGCATACTCCATCTTTCTCTGTCCTCAACAACCCTCATGGTTTCGCTCAGTGTTAAGACAGTCCATTCTCGAATGTTGTCCTGCCAGCTCTTTTTATCTCTCCCTCTCCTTCTGCCTCCTTGCACCGTGCGTTGCAGGATGGTTTTTGCAAGGCCTGATGCTCTGGTAACGTGGCCATACCATCGGAGTTTTCGTTTCTTCACCACTGTGAGCATGTCATCATGTTGTCCAATGGCTTGTGTGATGGTCTGTCGGACTTGTGATGTGCTGAGTATAGGAAATGCTCAGAAATCTTCTGTAATATGTTTCGCAAGCGTTTAGAAAGATGGAGATGACAAATGGGCGCAGCAGCCTTACCTTGGAAATGTAGACTGATGCTCCTGTCTTTTCAAATGGGCTTCAACCTTGTCAGGGCAGCAGTTGTTTGTGCGATCCTGGAGAGGACTTCCTGTCGGGACCCATTGTCTGATACAATGGCTCCTAAATATTTGAAGCTATGCACCGTGTTGAGGGATTGGCCTTGGACTTTGATGTCCGTGTTGATGCCATTGGCGTTGTTGGCCATCATTTTGGTGTTATCTGCACTAATTTCCATTCCATAGACTCTGGAGGTTGTGTCAACCCTCTGTACCAGCTGTTCAAGTTCTTGTATTGTATCTTGTATTTGAAGGCGTACTAAAATGGTACTCACAACGTCTTAGCTAAACACCCAACTCTCCTTCACTCCAAACCCTATGCATTCACTGTACAACAAAGCTTGGCAAGCATGGCTCGTTTTTATGTGATATTATATGTCATTGGTTAAAACTACCATGATAGACATTGTTATGCTCCAAAACACAGAGGTACAAAAACTGTCTTTCATTCCTACCGCCATCTCCTTTCTGTATGAAAACTATGCCAGAATTTGTTCCTAGTAATGTCTTGGTGCTTGTGTATTCAACTGTCTTGCTGCGAATTTAATTTCATATATCCAATCTGACCATGCTCTGTGTGTGTATGTGTGTGTATGTGTATTTTGTTACGTATTATGCGGCAATCAGTCTATATCTAAGACTTTATTATTATTGTTATTATTATTGATAGTATTATTATAGTATTTCATGTACTAGTATTGTGTTATGACTACAATTGCTTCCGTTGACTATCATAACTGCTTTCCATGATGAAAACAGCTGGCCTGTGATGTTATAGCCCGTTGTTTTCATAGCTTCTCCTCTGAGTACTTTAATTCTATTATATATTATGCTCATACCCTTAAACTATCATAATGAATGGAAAGTTATCTCAATTGTATGTGCATAATATAACTTGTTCTGTGAAGCAAATAAAATTAACTGTAAATTTATTATGTGGATATATGTGCGTAAGTAGTAAAAAAGAACTGGTAGAGATTGCGTGTGATAATGATTTTATGTATTATTTGTTTTGTTATGTTTTTTAATTATGTTTTTCCTTTCTTAATGGTTGAAACGCAGTGTGCTGTATGAATTCTCCATTGTGGGTAATAAACAGTTGTTGACTTGACTTTTTGTCACAATAGGCCAGTTTAGAACCTGCACTAAGGCTCCGCGCCTTAAAAGTTCATACTGCTCTGGCCTTTGTATCTTAATGTCGATATCTAGTTGGTGATGTTCTGGTAATAGGAATATATACCCAGAAATCTTCGGTAACACCTAATCTCCATGCTTTGTATTCTTCGTTGTAGGTTTGCTGTGAGGGTCCAAGTTTCGCAAGCGTATAGGAAGATGGAGATGACAAGGGAGCGCAGCAGCCTTACCTTGGAGTGTAGACTGATGGTAATGTCTTTCCAAATGGGCTTCAACCTTGTCAGGGCAGCAGTTGTTTATGCAATCTTGGAGAGGACTTACTGTCGAGACGCACTGTCTGATACAATGGCTCTTAAATATTTGCGGGATTGGCCTGGGACTTTGATGTCCGATTTAATGCCATTGGTGTTATTGTTCATCATTTTGGTCTTCTCTGCACTTATTTCCATTCCAAAGGCTCTGGATGTGGTGTCAAGCCTCTGTATGAGCAGGTTATTTTTCTTCTCCAACCAATCCATCAATGTCATCCGCAAAACGGAGGTTGGAGATATGCTGACTGTGCCTTCGTGATCTGCAAGTGCATCTGACATGATGCGCTCCAGGAAGATGTCCAAGAGTTTTGGAGAGAGTAGGCGTCCTTGAAGTACTGGAGGACTGCACTGGTAACCTTGTTATACAGGCTTTTGATGACTTCAAGGGCTTGGCTTTTGATGACTTCAAGGGCTGATGTAATTATATTATATTATAATGTATTGTGGCGGTATAATAAGTAGGAACGACAGTTTCGTGCAAAAATTATGTACAAACTGTACATCACTGTCACCAACAAGTGGGCACGTCAAACAGATTATATAACTGGCAACCAGGCCGTCCAATCGCTACCTACAGCCGTGTCATCGTCCCCTTTTTGACAGTCTGTCAAGGTCAAGGATGCAGGTGATCTTTTAGTATATTGCAACCAGCTTGAGATAAAACTATATTCGAATATTTAGAGATTGGGAACTGAAGCAGCTTTTTAAACGAAAGATGTTTGTTGTTGTTTCTTGCGGATCGGGCCAGAACCTTAACGGGGAAGATTCTAGTAGGCCTACAGAAAAACGTGACACAGGTAGAGACGCTCTGTTTAAATCTTAGTTTGAAAAAAAAGAAAGAAAAGATAGCAGTGTAAGAAATTAAATGAAGAGACGATATAAATATCCAAATAAGGATGGTGGTTTCTATTGTTGTTGTGGTCGTTGTTGTTTCGGGTGTGTAGAAGGTCGAAGTGTAGGCAATATGCAAGATGTCATTTCAAAAAGAAGTAATACCAATGTTAAGAAATTATAAATTAAGCATTCACCAACTAAACTCAACCACATGTTAAAATTTAGGCATTCAAATTCGGGCTTTAGTCACTTCTTAAAGATATAACAACAGCAATATATATCACACTGAGTACTAACTACCCTATCTCCCCCGTAAGATAAATGTATGAAACCTTTGATTACATTATACCAGAGACTATGTGAGTCTGACTGCATGTCTGAGATTAGATGATATTGGACTGCCGAGAGTAGTACCTTGTATGATACTGCAGAAACCTTAGCGTCTTCTGATATTATTGTGTAATATGAATATTTTTTTAACAGATATTCTTTTGTGTGTGTGTGTGTAGGTGTGTCTTTGCGAGGCTGTAAACCTTATGTGTGTGTGTGTGTGTGTGTGTGTTTGTGAACAGGCAGGCTTTTTATGTATGTGCGTGCCTGCGTGCGAGTGTCCCTCTGCCTCTGTTTGTATGTGTCTTATTGTGCCTGTGTGTGCGTGCGCGCGCAAGCATGTGTGTGTCTGTGTGTGTCCAGACAAGTCAGTCAATGTCTGGAAGTAGGGGGTGTTGTGAACTATCGCTCTTATTACTAACGCAATGTCAGTGTTTATTCAGTTAATGGCTGGAAAGATAAATTAACAGACAAGTGAAATGGCTTGACTAGTGACATGACGGATCCCCTGCCGTGCATGCTAATGAATGCTGGGGTTATAGACTTCCAACTGTTCCTCAATGTAGCTGGCCCTGATAGGGGCTGATATACCGAGTCATCCTTGTGCTCCCCAACGTCTGTGTTCCCTTAACTCGAGTCTATGTTCCCCACCCCTCAACTCCTTTCCCCCCCCTTCCCCACAGCCAGATCTGTGCCCCGCTCCCCCCCCCCCCCCCAGGTCTACGTTCATTAAGTAATTTCAGATAAAAACCAACCCACACACCCACAACCTTTAGCCTCCCACCCCAACCTCCACCCCAGGTCTTTGTGGTCCGAGGAATATTTTCCTTCACATGTTTGAGTGATTAATATGTTTTTGTTATGTATGTAGGATTAGTGTGTGCAATATTGTGATAGTGTATGTTGGTGTATGATCGCCGAGCTTTGCGGTCTGATTTAGGAATAAGGCTGGTGCAGGCATAGAATATGATGATGATGTCGATGATGGTGAGTAGTAGTAGTAGTAGTAGTAGTAGTAGTAGTAGTAGTAGTAGTAGTAGTAGTAATAGTAGTAGTAGTTGTTGTTGTAGTATGTTAACACAGAAACTTTCCATACGACATTACGTGTATGCAATCGTGCATGCGAGCGTGTGTGTGTGTGTGTGCTAGTGTGTGTGTGAGTGTGTGCGTGTGCTAGTGTGTTTGTGTGAGTGTGTGCGTGTTTGCGTGCGGCGATTGTGGTTTTGTTTGTGCCTTTTAGCAAATAGTTAGTTGTTTATAAAGCAATTATTTTATGATGACGAATGTGGGGTGGGGGGGGGGGGGGGAAACAGACTGGGTGAACGTAGACCTACGGGAACATAAATACGCTTCCCTGTATACAGGCTTAGTGCCTTTATTTAGGTCAAGTCGGTCCAATTGGCACGACAGGAGATGGAGAAGGTCACCTGCGGTTTTAGGGTCCTTCCTTTTCTCAGATCTTCCTTAGGGGAGAGGTAGAGAGATAGTCATCAATCCGAGTTAGTAACTTACCATTTCCCTTCAAATCGCTACTGCAAACAACAACGCTAACCAGCTCAACTAAACAACCAGCCAACCAAACAAATACAAGAACATTTGTGTATAGACTATGCAAGGAAATTATACAAAGAATGTGACACCGCATCATGAAATACTGTTGGGCTAGTATTGGAACTGCAGCCAGGCCCGTTGGCATGACAACACAAATGTCACCTTGAGGCGCGATTACATTACATTACACGATTATTGCTTTAGGTCCAGCGGACTCTTCCGAGCCAAGTCAGGACCGGACAACCCCCGATCCGCATAAAAGATCCGCTGAAACAACCCTAGTGGTAAAACTGAATGCTCTCCACCAACCAGTCACTTTATAATAAAGACATCCCACGCAGGGGACGCTGAGGCTATACTCTAAATTATCGAACCCCCGTTCACAAAACCAAAATAGAATACAAACATCATTATAAATTATCAACAAAACACATACACATAAAATGCCTACATTGCTAAATAATAACATCATAGGAAGCCCTAGTGACCATCTGACAGAAAGCGTCCAATATTCCCAAGCTGATCCAACAGACCTCACACACAAATAAGGAGTCTTGTCCCGTAAGAGTTTTCAAGAAAAAAGGTAGGTGACTGGTCTAGCGAAGAAGAAGTTAGTATAGCAGATTGATAGAACATAGCAGGAATGAGAAAGAACAAAATGAGAAAGACAGCGACAGTGGGAATTTAAAGCACTAAATTTCCAGAAAGTGGGGATACTATTTATACTGAAACCCCCGGCACCCCAACGGGGGAGATTGACAAAAGATAGTTCTATACAGTACTACTAGTATACATTGTGTGTTTCTGTACATAATAACAGCATTACCTGATAATTGTTATAAAAACTCGTAGCGTTATTTTGACGTCTGTTTCGCCATACACGCACGAATAAATATATATGCTTGAAGCAAAAGTAAGTTGGTGAGCTTTTGTGTGTGTGATAACATAATTTCTAGCAAGCTGTGTGTTAAAGTTAATAACTAGTTTACATTTCTATACCACCAGCCAAACAAATATAGTACCATCACAGGCGCTTGTATCTTTGGACACGCGAGCGCCTATGCGAGTACGATAGTCTTCGGTAAAGGTCTGCAACCTGCCTTGACCTGAAAACCCCAGTTGTAAGCAGATCACCGTGGCCTAATTTTGTCAGTTCTCTGCACTGTTGCTATTATATGCAAGATCAGTTATTGTTTAGTCGTCGAGAGCTATATATGTCCCAAACATATGTTAGATAGTTCTTTTCCACTCTAAACGTTTTAGTCAGTAACTGAATTAATAACGTTTTTACTGTTGGTAACACTAAAGGCAATGACATCCTATGCAGGGGACGCTGAGGTTTTATTGTAATTTATCGAAATATATTTTTTTTAAAAAGAAAAGAAAAGAAACACCTTTATAAAATATTAACAAAACACATACATATAAATGCCTACATTGCTAAAATATGATACAATAGAAAGCCCTAGTGACCATTTGGCAGAAAGCGTCCAATATCCACAAGTTGACCCAAAAGACCCCATACACAAATTAAGAGCTTGGGAGAGTTTTCAAGAAAAAACGCGGGTGACTGGTCTAGAGATGAAGATAGTAGATTGATAGAACAGATTAGGAACGAGAAAGAACAAATGAGAATGTCAGAAACAGTGGTAATTTAAAGCACTAAATTTGCACAAAGTTGGGATACTATTTATATAGAAAACCTTCGGCCCATTTTTAAGTCTATGCTCCCTCAAGGCTTTGCAGGTCTGTGTTTAACAGGTCTATGTTACCTCAGGTCTGTGTTACCACAGGTTTGTGGCAAACATAATTATGTGAGGAGAAGTGGGCATAGACGCGGGAGAAACCTAGCTATACCCCCTCCCTATACATCCAAATGTTTAGCGGTCGTTGACCCCTGGTAGGAAAGACACCTTTGGGAATAAATATTCCAGGTAGAAGAAGAATGATGCACTTTATATAAGAGAAACCGGTTTTCTTAAACACTCAGTTGTACACGTACTAGTTCACTGGGTTACGTGTTACGTTTACCCCTATTTATTTGAACTGATTTAAAAAGAAGAAAAAAAGATAATTATAACAGAACGTAGACTTGATAATGTATGGCAAAGGGCAATAACCTTGACAAGTAGGTCTTGAATACAGGAGCAGGCTACTTTACAACATAGTAATAGAAAGTGGTAAATTTCACTGTCTTGTTCTTTCTCAGATTAAAAACAATAATGCGGTTTGCTTTCCCATTTACTTTAAAAGAAAGCTAATTTACTCTCAAAAGATCCTGATAAAAGCCAGTGCCATAAGTTCAACATAAAAATGAATGGAATGAGCGGTAAAGGGAGACAACTTGTTATCTCCCTTTACTTTCAGTTCTTTTGTTGCATCAACTCCTTGAGGTTTTTAGTGTATTTCAGTACATTGGGGTATTCCCTGGTAGAGTTGGTTTGAGAGACTTCTGACATTCATGCAGTTAGGAACTTTGGCTAAAGAAATGTCTTCACTTCGGCTGCAATCTGTATATATGGAAAACAACCAGATCCAATGGCAGAGCACACAACAGGTGAGTCCTTACAACTGATGATTCCGACCTATGCATTGCAATGAGGTAAGATTAGGTAAGGTCAGCCACAACCATTCAGCAGGCAGGATTGGAGTGAAAGTCACAAAACCAATACTAAAGTAAATATTCTTAATACTTTTCAAACAAATTGCTCTTCAAGAAATATACTTCTTCTTGCGGATATTACGGTGACACAGCCCCTATATAATTTTTTATTTAATCGGGAAGAGACGGGAAAGCTGAAAGATCGCAATTATGACTTCGATATAATCCCTTATGTAGGCACGGAAGCTTTGTTCGACGGGGTTTATAACTGCATTTTCTTTATTACACTTTGGCGTGTTAGCATGTGATATTTTAGGATGCCTCCAACATTTAATTTCCCACTATAATATTTCCCGTGCCACACTTACTTAGGTGTAAGACAAGGCAGAAACTGATGCTGCATGCATGCACATCCTGTAAGATGCCAATGAAGCGCGACCTAGATTGTAATGCAAAGTGTCACGCGTTTAACAGTCTGGTACATTAGGCAAGTTATTTCAGACACACGCATTTAACATATGTATTTCACTTATCATCTGTTCACGAAAGTGATATTGCATTCGAAAAACGCATTTAACAGTCTTGACATCCTAAATTATATCAGGGACGTTAGGACACTATATTCTTCGTTTTCTAATTATATCATGTCCAAATGATGATGTAACGCCACACTGCGAAAACAGTTTTAGCGGGGATTAAAAAAAATCCTTGAAAAGGGTGGTCCCTACTATTTTTAAATTATTGCAGTCTGCGCTTTGAACCCTTGGTTGAAAATATTTTTTTTAACAAATACATTTTTAAAAAGTGTTTTCAAAGTCAACTTAAGGATTTGATTCCCACCCACATCAATCCTACTTCACCTTAATATAATGCTAAGCTACAAGAAACAACTTTAGCGTAAAACATAGAAAATTTAGTTTTACATTGCAGACGGCCATTTCAATTGCAGGCTTGAATTCCTATTTCTACCTTCGTGACACGGACCCCTCGTCACCTACCACCACTAACATTCACACACACACACATGCACACACCCACAACACGCACACACCCACACACACACACACACACACCCGCACAAACACACCTTAATTTCACAGATATGGACTACCATTGTTCTGATAAGCATACAAAGTCGAATTATACATAGTCTATACGAATTACAAAACGCAAAAACTACGGATTCTACTTACAATCGTGTTCTACAAATTTTCGTCTACACACACACCCACACACACACGCACACACACCCACACAAACACACACATAAAAAATTAATAAATAAAAGTAAAATAAAATAAATGAAAATTAAATAAATATAAAATAAAGAAACAAAACATTAGTGTTATTTTTTTCAGCAATTAAAAACATTTGAATGAACAATTAATTAGTTATAGTGGAATTTTTTTTTATCTGCTTAAGCTGCAAAAACTGAACAGTGCAGTTTTATGTTGAACTTGAAATGAGCACATAATACTGTAGTTAAGACACAAAGAAAGACTTTGACCCCGAAATTATGCAAACACTTGTGACACAACGTTACCTGCTAGCGGCTCACGTATTTTGCGCCCCTCGCAGAATTATCATTGATTACCAAGTCAGCTGGGCTTTCCTCAACAATGATGTAGGCTATGTATGTGAAGAATAACGTCATCGACAAAGAGCATAAGGCCATAAACAGTAGGGTTTGGGCTAAAGTCCTTGTTAGCAAACTTTACTCTAATCCCAATAAAATATTTTTTTCTCTCCGTAATTTTACAGCGGACTTTTGTCTGTCACTTTTGTCCAATTTGCGCGCAAGAATATGTTTGGTCGTATGGAGAGCTAAATTGGACAAAAGTGACAGACAAAAGTGACCTATGTAATGAAAATAACTATATATAATATATAATGAATATATATAATATATAATGAATGTAAATATATATAATATGCAAAAAATTGTATCTTCATTTTCATTGAATACAAGTGACGTTAATGAATTATAGTTCAACTATTACCAAAATAACCTTAGCACAGCTTAGACTTGCAAGGAGCATGGCCCACAAACACAATATTTTAGTTGTCATTTCTGCACCCTCTACACACACACACACACACACACACACACACACACACACACACACACACACTCACCCACCCACACACACCCACACCCACGCACGCAAACACACAAGCTCACGCGCGCGCGCACACACACACACACACACACCGCCACTGTTGTGAACCCTAACGTCAACCCTTTACCACGTTTAAGTCTTTTCTTTCCCAAGTTGCCTACTGCTGTGATATAGGGCCTACTGTGTCTTAGTATGTCTTTCTTTGGCGATAGCGTACCTTTAAATGCAAAACCGCAAAGTCAGCATAAATGCATGCCTCTGCCCACAAAAGCAATGTATTATGGACTCATAGGGGAATAGGTCAGGTATGGGGACAAATGGGTGGGCTGAGGTATGGGGACGAACTAAGTGGGGCTTGGCTGGGAAATAATACTGTCTGATACCCTATTGTGTCTCATTCCCAGATTCAACAGATAAAACTTCAAATCGCACTGGAACCGTCACTGGATACTGTATTCAAAAGCGAAATTGGCAAAGATGGTAATATATTATTCATAGTATTTTAAAATATTATCCAGTCAGGAATACTTTAAACAAAAAAAGCTTGATAAAGCAGGAAAGCAGCTGTGAGCAGTCTCTATGATACTGGAACCCATATTGCTACACAGGATTATCATATGCACAAATTTGTTTAAGGTTTGTAATTTATTATTTAATACAGGCAAGTTAATATTTTCAATGTTGTTATTTATTTAGTTAGTTTTATTTATTTTGATGCAAACAGCATAGTCAGTATATGGGAGTGGGGGTATGGGAGAGAGAGAGAGAGAGAGAGAGAGAGAGAGAGAGAGAGAGACAGAGACAGAGACAGAGACAGAGAGACAGAGAGACGAACAAGCGATATAAACTTTAGTTCATTCTGCCAGTTACCAATATTATGTACACACAAAGCCCCGATCCTTGCTGGTAAGACATAATAATAATAATAATAATAATAATAATAATAATAATAATAATAATAATAATAACGGATTTTTTATATAGCGGGTACTCCAGCCTATGACCAGACTCACCACGCTTTACATAGTCATTACATATAAATACATGCACACGATAAAACATCGCTTTTGCTACAATACACCAAAAGACGGAACAGTAAAGGTACAAACTATTTACAACTATGTACACAAATGACAAAAAAGATAGAAATAGACTATTTACAACTATGTACACAAATGACAAAAAAAGACAGAAATAGAATAGCAAAAACTTATTCACATAGCATGCACAATCCCCACAACTTGACAACTACATAAACATTAATAATAAAGATAGTCTAGATATAGTGATCGACACTTCAACACAAAAAATAGGCAAGTAATAATAAAGATAGCTATACATGTATTAGGAAGATACGTGTCAGACAGGTACATTAAATAAAGGATATTGCATAAGTGTGGATGGGTGAAGGGTGTGGTTTCAATGAGATGGGTGGCGTACGAGAGGGTGGGGTGAAGAATTTATGAGATGGGGGTGAGGTGGGGTGTGGAAGGATAGTCAAGGGAAGGTGGTAGACTACGTGACGGAAATATGATAGTACTAACAAAGTGACTGCAGAGTTTAGAGCTGTAGACTGTAATGGTAGCGTCGGTGTTCATGCGCCGTCAGCGTGGTGGCTCCGTGGAGTACGTGTGATAGGTCTACTATACTGCAAGACTGTTTCCCCATTCTGGAGCATTTAAATACCATTGCCCATAGAGATGAGTGAGGGGGTTGGCGGTGGTGAGGTTGTTGTCCTGCGTACTTGTATAAGTTTCATTCATTATTCCAAAACAGACACAATGCATGATACTCTCACAGTCTCACAGTGGCGTGTTCATTCATTATTTTTCAAGTGGCGTGTTTTGGATACTATCTATCTAATAAAGCAACTCAGTAAGCAATTTAGTCCACCAACCAAAAGCGATGTGCGCGTGACAAAAAACAACTTAACGAGTCTTAATAGAAATAGAGTATTTGAGGTAGAACTAGAGGGAGCGGGTTTGTGATGGTGTTGGTAGATGGAGAAGGCGTTGGGGCTGGAGTGGGGGTGAAGAGAGGAAGGACTAGCAACATGGAGAAGTAATAACTGGAGTATGTGAGGTGAAGATTGTAGAAAAGAGAGAGATGGGATGGCAAAAGGTGTTGGGATGAATGTGAATGGAAGGATGTAGGTGTATGTGTGTGTGTGTGTGTGTGTGTGTGTGTGTGTGTGTGTGTGTGTGTGTGTGTGTGTAAGCGCGCAAGGGGGTACGTGGGGGGAGGGGGTCGAAATGAACATCAGTAAGAACGAATGATTAGTGGCATCATGCTGGTAATGTCCACGTTACAATAGCGTGCGTTAGCATCATAGGAGTACAGTACTAGGAGTTGGAAAGAGCGTGATGCAGAAGAAGAACAAAGCTAATAACATCACTTAGAAAATAGCATCTGCTTAGAAATAGATGGGGATGTAGTGTTGGGCTGAACTGAGCAGTTTGCGATGAAGGGGTGGGATGTAGCAGTGTGTTTGGAGAGGGGTTAGGTTGATGGTGGTGGAAGGAAGAGCATACACTTGAATAGGTAATTTATTTGTCAGATTTCAGCTGCAAGGTAACATGAACGGGGTTCTTTAGGTCTACGGAATTACACACTGCCCTGCCTTCAGTGAGATTGCGTCTTGGCGATGTGAGTTCGAGCCTAATTTCCTTCGACGCAGGAACCCTGGATCGAAGTTTGGCGTAAATTATCACGCCTTAAATAAGTGAGGGAAAAAATGTTCAGTGCAGCAAAAGGTTGGAAATGGAATAGGAGAGACGAAAAAACAAGTTCGACGTTTTGGCTTCGCTGAACGAATATAAAAATATTTTGCACGATAATGCTATTAACTATTATAATTTTGCAACGAGCAAAAACTTTATATATCCTCGCGATCATTGCAAAAGTCTCAGCCTGTCGATGAAATTCAGTATGAGAACAGAAGTCGAACTAAATATAGGCTAATATTGACAAAACAAAAAGTCGAAATTTCTCATACTGATATTAAACTTCAAAGTAAGGCTGATAAGATTGCTCTATGGTCCGACTACTAATTATACAACACAATGTAACCTTTAAGTGAGTTCGAGTTCCATAAAACGTGACGAAATCAACTGACACACATATTTAGTACAGCAGCGGTACCATTGTCTACATTGGGTAATTGTGTGACACCGATACACATTTTAACTGCAGCAAAACAAAATGTTATTCCCCTTTGTGACCTTCTTTGCTGTTTATAGGCCACGTCGGGCCAATTTTATAACGCGTGCTTTCCCGATGCTTTCTTTTTATTTTAAAACTTTCAAGGACAACCTTGGAGAATGTTTGTTCAGTACAAATGCGTGCACAAGGAGTGCTGTTATGGTGCATTCTAAATGAATGTTAATACATTAAAGTGTGTTTTGTGACCCTTAAGAATGAAGGAATTAAATGAGTCGTTGTTACAGTAAATATCCATTAGTTAAGAAGACCCGCGAATTTTAACACCAATATGTTTTTAATGGTTCATGTCCATGAGGTGCAGAACATTTTCAGGAAAGTTTTGACTTATGTTTAGTTTTGAAACTTAAAGTACGACACTCTC
Organism: Oncomelania hupensis; assembly: GCA_036898135.1. NCBI lineage: Eukaryota > Metazoa > Mollusca > Gastropoda > Littorinimorpha > Pomatiopsidae > Oncomelania > Oncomelania hupensis. The sequence goes on along the minus strand of CM072511.1, from coordinate 68,979,475 downwards.
AAATTCAATAAAGTATAAATATACAAGCGTAATATTAATTTTAAAGTTTATTTATGTATTTAATATAGTTATAGATGAGATTAGCGTAATAGCTTAGTAGTTTTGTGCACAGGCTATAAGGGTTTTATTGTTAAGCAACGTCGAATGCGGTTAGTATTTGGATGGATGCCCATATTTGGACGGCAAGGGGGAGTGGGGGGTGGGAGAGAGGGTTGAGGGAAGGATGGATTTTAAAAAAAATAAATATCTGCAATATTAATAGGACGGAAGATATTTCACAAGACATTACAAATCTAAATTTAAAAATTTAATCATAATGCTATTGGTACCACGTTTAGCTTTATTGTATGTGTCTAGTTTGTGAACATTTTTCTATGTAAAAAATATTACTAGTGTTTTTGTCCTAGTAATGGACAAATAGCGGTATTCAAGGTATAATAATAATAATAATAATAATAATAATAATAATAATAATAATAATAATAATAATAATAATAACTAACACACACACACAAACACACGCACACACACACACATACGCCTGTATTTCAGACCATGAAGAAGAAGGAGAGACACGGTGGCCTAATGGTAGGGCTTTGTGTTACGTTGAAACGCGAATGGTAGTACGTCGGAAACGCGCACGATAGATCTAATCGTTTCGATTTGCAAAGTATTCAATAATGGAGTTTATTTACCTTTGATTTGAGTTTGCGTTGTGTTTAGAGAAAGCTTTGTATAACGTTGATAATTTTCGTTAGTCGATATTGTTGGAGAATCCTCTAGATCTCCTTGTTTACTATCGATCGAAGTTTCTTGATGGACGTAGATATTTGCGAACATTCTGGGACGGGAAATAATAATGTATGACGTAAGTCAGTGATGACGATCTTTTATTCGATTGGTGGTAGTGCGTCATTTCTACTGTGTTCAAAATTGTTCGGGAAGAGAGAGAGGTTATAAAATTGTGTGCCGCACTGTTGTTGAGTGAAGTTGTTGATAGTGAGAGAAAGTTGTTGAGTTGAGTTGAGAATTGTATGCAGTTGTTGATGTGTGCTGAATAAAAGTGGAAAACTTCATACGTCGACTCCGTATCTTGTTGATGAGTGAGCAGGCTGCGTGGATAAACGAATCTGAGTTACACAACTATCAGGAATTCAAGCATTGGGGCTGAATCAATTACTGATAGAAAAATACCAACACTTTACCTTGCGGAAGGTCCCGGGTTCGAGCCCAGGCCGGGGCATTGTGTTGTGTGCTTTGGAAAGACACTTTACTCCCGTTTCCTACTCCTTTGGATGAGAGTATAAACCGAGGTCTAGTCTGTGCCGCATGCATTCCATCATAGCGGACTTTAAAGATCCTGACGCTCATGTCCTAGACGGGTGAGTGCCGGTGACAAGAACACACCCACCATGTACCTTGGGTAAAGCGCTTCACTTGGGGCTGCTGTACTTTCGAAAATGAAAGTGCCCGAATTTACCCTCGGTGATAATAAAGTTGTTAAAATAAAAATTTAAAATAAAATTAAAATATAAAGGAAGAAGAGGAGGATTGTGCAGATACTGTTCCTTGACTTAGAAAGATACTGACGCTCATGTCCTAGGCGGGTGAGTGCCAGTGACATAAATACGATTGAGGCGTTCGACGATGTGTATAAGAATGCAAGTTGGCGCCTAGGATGGCTTGAGTTAGATTTTGTATTGGCCAGCGCCTAGAGTAGCTCTTGAACGAGAAAAGCTCGATTTAAGAACATTCATAATAGTAATAAAAATTATCCATGGACTTTAAAGATCCTGATAATAATTTTCTAGGCGGGTGTGCCAGTTAAATAAATACGACAATTGAGGCCTTAAACAATGCGCATAAGAATAATAATAATAATACAGGATGCTGTGTACGCGCCTTTCTTCAAATCAATCAGGCTCAAAGCGCGGCGATCTGTACCAACATACAGTCTCACCTGTCTCATCCACCCTCACACACACACACACAACAAATACACGTCCATCGCTCGAACAGGTGGTGTAAAGGCAGGGAGATCGCTATTGGAAGACGGAAAGAAAATCGATTTTTTATTTTTGAAAATTGTGAATTGACTGCATCCAGTACCATTATTGAAGAGAGGGAGGAAACCGGAGTGCCCTCGGTGACCTCAATAGTCTCTACCTAACTCACATACGTTCGCCCCTTGCGGGAATCGAACCCGCGACCTTCGGCATAGGAAACCGGCGACTTATCCACTGCGCCACGAGGTCACCCCATAAGAAAGTTGGTGCTTCCGTCACGATGATTACATTACTCAAATTTCATAAGTTTGATTTATAGATTACGAAGACCCATTTTGTCAACGGGGTTTCCTATTCTTATTTTTTTGTTTGTTTATAAAGCCAATAAAAAATAAAACTAGGAATATTTTGTCAAAAGGTTTCACAACAGAGAAAAATGCATTGGAGGAGGCACTCACTGAGTCGAGGGACCGCTGTGTCGAGATCGAAGGACCAGAAGTCTGGCATAGCGGTCTAAAAACCTCGACACGTCGGTTCTCCAACACAGCGGTACTCAGCAATTGCATTTTTCAGAACGGCCACTTTAGTTGATATAATTTTGATATTTATACCTCAATGCAGCGTAACGTAACTTCCTGTGTCTGTCTCTGTCTCCTCCTTCTGCTGCTTCTTCTTCTTCATCATCATGACTACATTTTATTTTCAGTTTCTTGGTCTTGAACTTGGACAATGGCTTTAACACTGTAGGAGTCACCATTGTCTTTCCACATGCAGGTTACTGAGCCTTTGAGGCCTATACTTCTAACATTCGTTAAATAAGTCTCAATGCTGAGCTACGCTGAATGTTCTCTACATCATGATCATCATCATCATCATCATCATCATCATCATCATCATCATCATCATCATCATCATCATCATCATCATCATCATCATCATCATCATAAACTATTGGCACCAAAACAATGAAGTCCATAGTATTTCACCATTAAGCGGCGCCCTCGATAGGTCTGTTTAAGACTTTGCACAATAAACCCATATCCGACCCACCCAACATTCACAACTACACGGAATGTCAGAGGACTATCAAATCTACACGTTTATTCAGGGCTTAGGTGTAGAGCTGTCTCTGATACTCAAAGAGTTTGTTCCCAGCATCAAAGCAAAGATATGTTTAAATTCGTGTCTCGTTGCCCCGCTATGGAAGCTTGCTATTTAGACCATTGCCTTAGAGAACTTGGAATGGGCACACGCCATTAATACTTTAATAGAAAAAACCCCGTTAGCTAGTATTAAAAAGTCATGTATGTATATACAAGTACCTATATTTAATGTATTCCTGGACAAATAGGCCTACATGCCATTTAGTAAATCATTAAAGTACTAATTTGAATAATACAAAACTACTGTAGGATAGTTATTTAAGGACAGTATATGAATATTTACAGGAGCGTTTACCAGTGCGCTTAGAGGCTGCAAAATGGAGTCACGGGATTAAGATCCTGATTTCGGCCAGCGCGTCTTGAGTAGCTTTTTGAACTCGTGAGTGCATTATTTATTAACAGTTAAACTCTCTCTCTCTCTCTCTCTCTCTCTCTCTCTCTCTCTCTCTCTCTCTCTCTCTCTCTCTCTCTCTCTCTCTCTCTCTCTCTCTGTCTGACTGTCGTAAACTACAAAAACTTCTTAAAGGGGACGAACAATGAAGGGGACGATGTACAATGTACATTTACGATCATCCTTTGTATTCCGTCGTAGATGCTGAAGTCCTGAATTTCCTCACAGGTATTGTACATTGATTTTTTTAAAGCTCTCGAACACACCCGCATTTGTTCATTTTGTGCGTGACCTTGCCTTGACCTTCAATATATTATTTGTGTTGTATTGTTTTGGCACGCTTTCTAATTTTATGCTTCAAGGTCGTCTGTTTATGGTTGCATTATAACAAAAGACTTGTCCAACGTCGCGTAACAAAGACCACAAAGGTATTGTACATACGTTTTGCTCTCAGCTTTTCACCTTTTGACTTCCAACACATAATAAATATAATTCACTATTTTTACAGACAGTGTATTTCGTCAGTAAATATGTCCTGTGTCACAATAAGCTATTTAGACCCTGCACTACGGCTTCACGCCTTAAATAGTTCAGCCTGCTGTCCTATCCTATCCTATCCTATCCCATAACCCGAAGGTCGTAGGGGCACCACAGATGATCGCTTAACCAGCATACTCCATCTTTCTCTGTCCTCAGCAGCCCTCATGGCTTCGCTCAGTGTCAAACCAGTCCATTCTCGAATGTTGTCCTCCCACCTCTTTTTCGGTCTTCCCCTTCTTCTACCTCCTTGCACTGTGCCTTGCAGAATGGTCTTTGCAAGGCCTGATGATCTGGTGACGTGGCCATACCATCGGAGTTTCCGTTTCTTCACCACTGTGAGCAGGTCATCGTGTTGTCCAATGGCTTGTGTGATGGTCTGTCGGACTTCAACGTTGGTGATGTGTTGGGTATAGGAAATGCACAGAAGTCTTCTGTAGCACCTCATCTCCATGCTTTGTATTCTTCGTTGGAGATCTGCTGTGAGGGTCCATGCTTCGCAAGCATATAGGAAGATGGAGATGACCAGAGAGCGCAGCAGTCTTACTTTGGAATGTAGACTGATGGTTCTGTCTTTCCAAATGGGCTTCAACCTTGTCAGGGCAGCAGTTGTTTGTGCGATCCTGGAGAGGACTTCCTGTCGAGACCCATTGTCTGACACAATGGCTCCTAAATATTTGAAGCTGTGCACTGTGTTGAGGGATTGGCCTTGTACTTTGATGTCCGTGTTGATGCCATTGGTGTTGTTGGTCATCATTTTGGTCTTCTCTGCACTTATTTCCATTCCATAAGCTCTGGAGGTGGTGTCAAGCCTCTGTACAAGCTGTTCAAGTTCTTGTTCCTCTCCAGCCAATCCATCAATATCATCCGCAAAACGAAGATTGGAGATTGCTCTGCCCCCTATGCTGACTGTGCCTTCGTGATCTGCAAGAGCATCTGACATGATGCGCTCTAGGAAGATGTTGAAGAGTGTTGGAGAGAGTAGGCATCCTTGACGCACACCGATTGTTGTTCTGAACCAGTTCCCGATGACGCTGTTATGGAGGACTGCACTGGTAGCCTTGTCATACAGGCTTTTGATGACTTTTATAATTTTAGGGCTGATGTTGTACACTTTCATGGTTGCCCATAGAGCTGCATGCCAGACTCGGTCAAATGCCTTCTTGAAGTCTATGAACACATGATATAGATGTTGTTGGTGCTGTAGGTATTTCTCACAGATTATTCTGAGGTTGAAAATCTGTTCAGTGGTACTTCGCCCTGCCATGAATCCTGCTTGTTCTTCAGCTATGATTTGTTCAGCTTGTGGTTTCAACCTGTTGAGTATTATTTTCAGGAGGACCTTGCTGGGATGGCTGATGAGGCTGATGGTGCGGTAATTTTCACACTCCTGAAGGTTACCTTTTTTGGGAAGAGTGATGACAAGCGACTGGGTCCATGGTGTAGGCCATTCCCCACTCTGCCAGATCTTGTTACAGATAATGGTGAGAGCATCAGTCATCGCTTCTCCTCCTGCTTGTAGCAGTTCCGCTGGTATGTTGTCCACTCCCGCTGACTTCCCTTTCTTCAGCGATTGCACTGCTGCCTCAACTTCTTCCCGGAGAATTGGGAGGATTTCTTCTTCTTCTCTGCTCTCGGTACATGCTAGAACTGATGGGTCTCCATTTGGTGTATGGTTGTAAAGGTCAGAGCAGTACTCTGTCCATCTGTCCAAGACTTCTTGTTCTTCTGTAAGGCAAATGCCAGACTTGCTTTGGATAGTGGAGACTTTGGGCTGTTTAACACTTGTCAGCCGCTTCACAGTCTGGTAGGCCTTCTTGCTGTTGTTCTTGTTCAGATTGTTCTCTATTTCCTGGCATTGATCTTCTATCCAGTTCTCCTTTGCTGTGCGCATGCCTTTTCGGATGTCATTGTTGATTTTTCGGTAGACATCAGCTCCCTGTGAGGCGTTCTTTTTCTTTTTTAACTCTCTTCGTTTATCACACAGATCCAAAAGTTCAGGTGTGATCCACGGCTTCTTCTTTGGTCGGTGCTTGCCAAGGATCTCAGTGGCGGCATCTGTTACAGCTGAGTTGAAGGTATTGGTCATGGTGTTGACATCTACTTCGCCTGCCCCCAAAATAAGCAGTGGTGCAAATTTCCCTCCAATTGTGGCCTGAAATATTTTTGCCACCTCCGGGTCTTGCAGTTTGTCCAGGTCGAACTTCAGCCTAGTGCACTTTGCTGTATTTACTCTCTTCAAATGGAGCCGGAAAGACATCATCACGAGATCGTGGTCACTTCCAATGTCTGCTCCTGGAAAAGTGCGTGTCCTGCCAATGTTGATGCTTGATCTGAAGCGTTTCTTGACCATGATGTAGTCGATCTGGTTGTGATGTTCCCCGCCGGGACTGTGCCATGTCCATCGTCTGGATTTTTTGTGGAGACCAAGCGTGTTTGCCAGTACCAGATTGTTGTATCTGGCAAACTCCAATAGCCTCAGACCCCTGTCATTTGTCTCGTTGTTGCAGTGGGGTCCGCATGTGTCTCCCCAGTTGTGGTGCGCATCTTGGCCAACCTTGGCATTCCAGTCGCCTTGCACTATGACTATGTCCTTCTTCGGCACTTGGTCAAGGACCGCCTGTATATTTTCATAAAAATCCTCCACTTCGCTGTCTTCATAGTCTGATGTTGGGGCATAGGCCTGGATGATGGTAATGTTGAAAGGGGTTGCTCTCAGACGGATGGTAATGAGTCTACTGGAGACTGGGCGGCAACCCATGACAGTGGCTAGAATGTTCTTGTGGACCAAGAATCCAACGCCGTGTTCGTGCCTGTCATCTCTACCGCTGAAATAGAGCTTGTGGCCTTTGTCAGTCGTTGTTTCACCTAGGCCTTTCCAGCGCAGTTCGCTGATACAGCCTGCTGTAGCTTTTGTAAATTAAAGTAGCTGCCTAGAAGACGACACAGGTCAGTTGTGTGCTAAACATAGGTAGGCAGTGACCTCATCCTGCTGACGTATAGCCACCCCCGCTAGAGTGCGCCACAGGTATCGGACGAGATTTTCGCGGGCTTTGGCTGACCGCAAGGCTAGGTAGTCATTCTTTGTCTGAACCTCACACGAGAAGGAGCTACGCTCTGAAAAATCTCTCTCAGAAAGATTAAGCAGGTGACGGGTGAAATTAATTCATCGCAGTATAGCCACAGCCTGACATTGTCAAAAAGACTAGCAGGCTTGTTGGTCCAAGGCAGGGATAGACCACTAAGAGTCAACCCTGACATTCGGCCTGCAGGGGAACATCGAGCACTGAGCTCCGATAGCCCAATAGTCAACAACCAAGGAGGAGACACCATCAACACACCTCAACGATCCAGCTAAGTGCCACAGAAAATGTGCACACACACTGACCTAGAAGGACTGTGCGGTAGTCCACGCTCCTGAAAACCAACATTAGGCCAACCAGAACAAATAGCCCAGTGATGAGTAGCAAACATCAAGAACAGTAGCAGCATAGACCCATCAGAGAACGAACTATTCGAAGTGAATTTGGACATTTAAGTTAATGGAGTATTTAGATAATTATGTATAGAGTAGATGAAATATATGTGTGATATTTACTGTTAACAAGTGGCTGGACTACCTATGTTTTATAGCCGTGTGAGAGCTAGTGTGCCAGTGAATCTTTTACCATTTTCTCCCTATCTCTATAACCCTATCCGCACACAGACCAAGCTAAACTTATAAATATATTAAGATTAGTCATAGGGTGATTAAACTAGCCGATCCCCGCAGACAAAGACGAGTGGGTAATAACATTCCATTGTGCAGAGCCCAGTAACAATAGACCCACCGTCACATCCTGTATAGTCACTCACTGCGATTGAGCAGCGTTGACGAGACTGTTCATAACCACAAGGTCTGTGCTTCCTGAGGCTTTTCATGTCTATGTTCCCTCAGGTCGTTGTTCCTCCAGGTCTAAGTTTCATCAGGTCAATGTACCCCAGGTTTGTCACAAACATGTGGGGGACCAAAGGACCTGGGAAACAAAGGCCTAAGGGAAGGTAAAAACTGGGGGGCGTAGATGGTAAGGAGACTTGGAGGATATAGCCCTGGGGGAACATAGCTGTAAGGGAACATATACCTGACGGAACATACACATGCTTCCTTTTATAGATGGTAAACACCCCTTTTTGGGCTGTCTCCATTGGAAGGTTCGTGGAGGTCCAAAAACATTTTTGTCGAGATTCTCAGTTCCAGAACCTAGGTTCTTGACCATTTTTGTTGTCCAAAAAGTTCTCCAAAAGTTTCTGCAACCTAGGTTCTAAATCTGAGAACCTCAATAAAAAGTTTTTGAACCTCCACGAATCTTCCAATCAAGATAGGCCTTTAGGAAAAATTCCAGTTTATTTTTTTTTTAAATTCAATCGTTCTTATATAGAGCTTTTTCAGCACAAGAGTTGCTCAAGGCGCTGATCGATATCGATCTAACACAAGCCGCCCGAGGCGCCCACCACTTATTGAATGAGGCGCTTGATATTATCAAAGTGTAAATAGTTTGTCATTAATTACCACATAACTGACCTTCGGCCCGTTGCACTGTCACAATTAGTCACGCCAATACAATTACTAAACTTGTCCTTCATGGTTAGATAATGAGTAATCATTAAAATTTCAGGCTTCGTGACCGACTAATTTTACGCGTATGTAAATTAGTAAGCCTAATAATAATAATAATAATAATAATAATAATAATAATAATAATAATAACAAGAAGAAGAAGAAGAAGAAGAAGAAGAAGAAGAACCACAACAACAACAACAACCATCATCACCATTATTATCATCATCATCATCACCATCATTATCATCATCAGCGTCATCACATTAACCATACAGGTTGATATCACAAGCGTTTTCTTCAAAAGATCTAAAGAGGGAAGAAACAAATATCTCCTCTTTTCTCGGGGTTCCTTCCATGAGGGCGATGCCTATTTCCCTCTCTCTAGCTGCAGTTACCTTTCTCTCGTTTGCCAACTCGTGTGAGAAGGAGAGAGGGAGAGAGAGCGAGAGAGAGAGAGAACAAGAACAAAAAGAACAAGGAGAGAGAGAGAGAGAGAGAGAGAGAGAGAGAGAGAGAGAGAGAGAGAGAGAGAGAGAGAGAGAGAACAAGAACAAGAAGAACAAGGAGAGAGAGAGCGAGAGAGAGAACAAGAACAAGAAGAACAAGGAGAGAGAGAGAGAGAGAGAGAGAGAGAGAGAGAGAGAGATAACAAGAACAAGGGGAGAGGGGGAGAGAGAGCGAGAGAGGGAGAGAGAGAGAGAGAGAGAGAGAGAGAGAGAGAGAGAGAGAGAGAGAGAGAGAGAGAGACGTCTCCAGTTTATGCGAACGTTGCGCTCTATTAATATTTTTGTTTGCTTCGGGTCAAAAGGTCATGATAGGGCTGACCTTTCGCTGACCGTAGACAGATAGTACATTCACCCGATCTGCTACTTTTCAAGGCCACGGCGACATGTACGTGCACGAAGAAAATTGTTTTTCCTTAAGGCTACGTTCATGCTAAGCCCGGCGAGTTGCCGTCAGCCAGTTGCCGTCAGCCAATTGCCGTCACCAGTGTTCACGGTAGAGCCCGAAGTTGCTGTCCGGCGAATTGCTGCCACACTTTACTTTGTATACAAAGATGGCGCTTTGATCAGCCAGCCGTTTTTTTTTGTGATAAACGACAAAGCCTTTTGCTGGCTGACGGCAGCCGACGGCAACTGGCTGGCAGCGTGAACGTGCATCGCCGGCTTTCATGGTGGGAAAGAAGAAAAGGGCATTACCACAGATTCCAACCAGTTGCCGGCGGCAGCCGACGTCAAATTGCCGGGTTTAGCAAGAACGTACCCTTATACAGCAAATAAAACGTTGGCAAAAAGATACACAATTAAAAGACAGCAAGCTTTAATGCCAAGGAAAAATGCATCAGGAGTAACTTTTAATTTGGCTACTTAGGAAATTACAGCACTTTAAAATCCAAGCTAAGTACAGCTACGCCTAAAAATGACATTGCAAAAGGCAACATGTGGAATGAACGTAAACTAAAATATTAACAAACTCCTACATTTTCAATCCTTAAAAATCCATCACCAAAAAATAATAGCATATGTAATTTGAATTCTTTGGGTAATGAAGAATCTTGACTTGATTGACCATTATTGAAACACAGCATAGACTTTATCGTAGATCCTGAGTCTGTTCATCTCATGCTAGAATGAAGTATAATTATGTGTAAAGTGCATTGTGGAAGAGCAAAGTGGAATAGCGTAGCGTTTAGAACTCAAGGCCGCGGGCCAAGGTCAAGACTTGCTACGTCACGAAAATTAGCCACGTGGCCACATAGACACAAACACGCGGACTAAAGGCGACGTTTGAAAGATTTCCTGTGGTTGTCTTGAGCGTGGCATTACTTTTTTAACACACCAGGCTACATGAAAACACACAGTATTTATTCACAAGTGTTAAGGCAATACTGAACATTTGCCCAAGTTAGCCTATTATGACAGAAAGTGAAATCGGAAAATGGAAATCCCAAATCAAATATAAAAAATCCCAGGGTATACATACAAATACAGGCCGTAACCAGTAAATGCTATATACTAGAGAGAGAGAGAGAGAGAGAGAGAGAGAGAGAGAGAGAGAGAGAGAGAGAGAGAGAGAGAGAGAGAGAGAGAGAGAGAGAGAGAGAGAGAGAGAGAGAGAGAGAGAATCTGAACCCAAAAAGCACCTAACAAGAACGCTGCAATTGCAAGAATTTTAGAATATCATCATACAGCTAGGCCTATATTGTACAGACAGTAGGGAGTTATGTTGCTTTCATAATTTACGAGTGTGAGGACTGCAAAATGTGCGAGATGCAACTTAGTTTAAAACATGAGAAACAAAAGTATCGAACCATGTAATAACCTTGTTCGTTTCTTACCTGATCTGGAGTGTAGTGGGATGGGAAAGATATGGCCCGATTCAGCGATTGATGGATGATTATTTATGGACTGATTGATTTGATGATTAATTAATATTCTTAATTACCCTATTATATTACCTTCATGTTTTTATTTAACTGTCGGCGGTGAGTGTTCGTTTGTTTGTTTGTTATATAGATTAACGTCCCCGGACACATAAACGTATAGGGGACGATTCGCGTGTTCGTGTGTGTGTTGTGTGTTTGGTTTAGGCTTGTATGACATGTAGGCCTATGTCACGTGGGGTTTATGGGCTCTGCACAATGGAATTATGGACCCTCACGTTTATTCGGTGGGAACTGCTAGTAAGTCACCCTATGAATTACTTTAATAAATTTATTTGTTTAGCTCGTTCTGTGTTAAGGTTGGGGTACAGAAATAGATAGAAAAATGGTAAAAGAATACTGTCACACTAGCTTTCACACGGCTATGAATCATATGTAGTCCAGCCACTTGATAACAGTTAAAATCACACATTTATTTCTTCTACTCTATACAAGATTCTCTAAGTACTAATCTAACTTAAAATGTCTCAGTTACTGCTAATAGTTCGATCGCTGATAGTCTAGGCAGCTGTTATATCTTCCTCGGGCACTTGCTATAATATTTCATGTAGATTTGGACTACTGTGGTCCGTTTTACAGTTTCTGAAGAGTTGGACTACTGTGGTCCTGTTATGATCAGTTTAAGTGCACCTTCGGAGATTACACTTAACTTTCTGATGGTGCGGTCGAAGTCCTTCTGTGAGGTAGCTTCTGGTACACCTTTGTCGTTGTGTAGTTGGGTTCCCTTGCCACGCTGTGGGGTCTGACAGGGTGTTTCTTCGGGTGGCTCTTTCCGTCTTGTGCGGTAGAGTCTCCTCAACCAACTAGTCGTTTCTGTGGAGTGGGGCACACAGGATAGCTCGGGATAGCTCGGGATAGCTCGCCTGCTCGTCTGTAATATAAGAGACGAGACGAAATTCTGCACAACCCTGAATAATCGGTTTGTGCAGAGCGTCTCACTGAAAGCCAAAGTAGCCCTCAGTGATAGCTCCACATCTCTATACATAAGCGACGAACATTCTACTACTTCCGGGTTCCACTGAAATCTCACTCTAAATTCCTATACATACATAAATATACATCGTGTCTAACTATACACATACAGAATTAATAATAATATAAACATTCAGTGGTACAGCCACTGGTCTGCAAACATACATATAAGTTAAACAACAGTGGTTCCGTACGGGATACAACATGGCGGCGCAACCGGTCGTGTTTCGCCTCGTGGTAGACTCTTCCACGTGGTACGGCAAATTCGGATTAATAATTCACATTTATGCATAGCAATTCCACAAACATAATTTCAACAATAATATAAATATATCACGATGAAACAGAAGGGTGTTCATTTACCTGTTTGACAAGTTCAGGCCCGTTGTGACTTGAGAGAATTCTAAGATTTCAAACTGGTCTATGAGTGTAGAGATTTCTCTAGCTGTGGAGATGTTGACTCTACCTCGTCTCACACACGACTGATTCAACTGTGTTAGGCTCTGACACAGTCAAAACTGCTCTACCCACTGAGCCTGCTCTGATTGGTTAAAACGGTCCGATTCAAAGCTCAAGTGCTGACTCACTGCGATGTGGGTGGCTCGCTCGCTGTGTGTGGTCTGCTGTGTAATTTAATTGCTGCTGTGTAATAGTCTAACTTCCTACTGTTACAATTACTACACATGGCTAAATAGTCAACAAGCAGAGTTAACACTAGCCAGTTCGTGACAGGCTCCCTCAACTGAAAAAAGGCGATGACTACTGGATTCGACCTTTTTCTACTACAGAGCCTAGTTTAACACTGCACTATCCTAGGGTCCTATTTACACACTAGTTAAGTTGCTCTACCTGAGCTGCAATGCTGTGCCAGGTAGCTATGGACACTAGTGACAGGGTATTATTGGGCGGGGACGAATTCTGGTGCTGTGGCCCTTAGTTGTGTTGGGTGGGCGACAGCTGCTGTGTCCTCCACGAGATGGCGACTGAGGTAGTCGGCTCCGTGGTTCTCTTTGCCGGGGATGTACTCGATTTGGAATGAGTATGCCTGAAGGGTGAGTGCCCATCGCATCAGGCGAGAGTTCAAAGACTTGGAGGCTGCCAGGAACGACAGTGGTTGGTGGTCCACCTGAACTGTGAAGTGGGTTCCATACAGGTAGAGTTGAAACTTCTGTATGGCCCAGACTAGTCCAAGACATTCTTTCTCCGACGTGGCGTAGTGGGTCTCGGCGGGTCTCAATTTTCTGCTGGCGTAGGCGACAGGGAATAGCGTCTCTGCATTCTTGGGGTCGCGCTGTAGCAGTACTGCTCCGAGGCCTAAGTCGCTTGCGTCGGTGCGAAGAACGAATGGCTGAGTCAAATCGGGTAGGTGGAGTACTGGCGCCGATGTCATTCTGTCCTTGAGTGTTTGGAGGAATGCTGTCTCGCATTCCGCTGTCCATACGACTTTGTCCGGGGCGATTTTCCGGGTTCCATTTGTCAGTGGTACGGCGATGCTGTTGTAGTTGGGGATGAACTTCTGGTAGAAGCCGCATAGTCCTAGAAACGACTGCACTTCCTTCTTGGTCTTGGGCCTAGGAGCGTCGAGTAGGCGTTTCACTGTCTTTTCTACCGGTCGCAGGCTTCCTTGACTGATGGTGTGTCCCAGAAATTCTAGTTCTGTGAATCCAATCTGACATTTGGTGGGTCTTGCCGTCAATCCCGTGTCTCTGAGGCGGGCGAGTAGTTGTTGTAGGAGCGTGACATGTTCCTCCCAGGTAGGTGTTGCGATGAGGATGTCGTCCATAAACGAATGTAGGTGCTCGCTGCTCAGGGGTGCCAGGAGTTTTCGCATCATGGCGCTGAAGATGCTGGGTGCGTTGTGGAGTCCGAATGGAAGTACATTGAACTCGAAGTGTCCTTCCATAGTGCTAAACGCTAGGTACTTTCGGACTTGCGGTTGCACTGGTATCTGGTAGTATCCTTTGCTGAGGTCGATGCGTGAGAAGTACTTCGCTCGCTGTAGCTTGGCAAATAGGTCGGTCTGGTCCGGGAGTGGCTCTGGCTGGAACTGCGTTACGGCATTCAACAGTCTGAAGTCGATGCACAGTCGATGCTCTCCGTTGGGTTTTCGCAACAATACCGTGCCTGCGCTGTAGGGTGAAGTAGACTCTGAGATGATTCCGGCTGCCAGTAAGGTGTCTATCTCTTCCTTGATGGCTCGCTGCTGAGACAGTGGCATCGGGTAGAGCTTCTGGCGGACGGGTGTTGGGTCGGTCACCGTTACGGTTACTTCGACGAGGTCTGTCCTCCCTGGTCGGTCTGTTAGCACAGTCTGATGTTGTCGAATGACCTGTAGTACTTGCTGTCGCTGTTTAGCGGCTAGGTCTCCGTTGAGTATCACGTCTTTGTAGGTTTCTTTGGAGTGCAGGGGATACTCTACTGCATTGGTCTCCATGCTTTCTCCTTCTTCCGCGATGGCGATGGCTAACAAGTTGTGAGTGCTGGGGGTCGCTGGTCGGTCCGTGTATTTCTTGAGGAGATTGATGTGGTGGTATCGGGCTTTCCCGTTCACCTCTACTTGGTAGACTGTCTTGGATTTCTTGGCAGTCACCCGGTACGGTCCTCTCCAAGCGATGTCCAGCTTGTTGGTTCCACTTGGAAGTAAGAGTAGCACTTGATCGCCGACTTGCAGTTCTCGGTCCTTCGCGTGGCGGTTGTAGTACTTCGCCTGACGGGCTCTTGCCTTCTTCAGTGCTTCACCAGCTTCCTTCCACGTTGCTTTGAGGGTTTCCTGCAGGTCTGCGACGTACTTGGTGGCACCTCTTGGTGTGTCGTCTATCTTGGCTTCCGTCCAACTTCTGCGTAGGGCTTCTAGCGGTCCTGCTAGAGGTCTGCCGAATAGCAAGGTTGACGGGGTGTAGCCTGTGGCTGCATGGGGCGTTTCTCTGTATGCGAACAGTGCCGCATTCACGTAGGTGTCCCACGCTTCTGGATTGTCGTCGGCGACTTTCCTGAGTATGGTGAGAAGGGTTCCATTCAGTCTTTCTACTTGTCCGTTGCTGGCGGGGTGGTATGGTGGTGTGCGAATGTGATGAACTTGTATCAACTCGAACACGTCTTGCATCAGGCGGCCGGTGAACTGAGATCCGTTGTCCGTTCTAATGCTGTCCGGGAATCCGACTCTGGTAAAGATGGCGATGAGTGCATCTGCAATCTTCTTGGTGTCGATCGCTGGCAACGGGACTGCTTCGCACCACATCGTACATGCGTCGACGAGTGTGAGTAGAAATCTGTTCCGCTTCTTGGTCATGGGCAGTGGTCCTACTATGTCTACTGAGACTTGCTGGAATGGCACGCCGACTACTACCGATGGTCCTAAGGTAACTGGTACGGTGTGATGTCGCGGGGAATATTTCACGTAGCGCTTGACATCCTCCGTGATTCCTGGCCAATAGTAGTGTGCGCTGATTCTCTGCACTGTGGCTCCAATTCCCATGTGTCCGCTGAGTGGCATGCTGTGGCCTAATTCTAGTACTTGGGCTCGAAGGGTGGCTGGTAGTACTAGTTGGGTGTGATCTCCATCTCCTTGTCGATGTAGAACTCCCTCTTCCATGTAGAAGTCTCCCTTGTGCGGGGGTGTGTGCGCCTTGGGTAGCTTCTGGAAGCACTTCGCTATCGAGGTGTCTTCTTTCTGTGCTGTTTTGATCTCTTCGAGTCCTGGATTCGGAGCGAACTCGGGCTGGGGTGGTTGGGTTTTAGCTTGGGCCCTGGTTTGCACTGCAGCTATCTCTACAGTTTTAGGGGGCGTGCCTAAGAACACATACCTACAACCTAGCACTAGATCATACAGGGGTTTCTGTAAAACAGCTGCTTGGATTCGTCCTGTGACGTACCTACTCTCTACTTCGATCCATGCTATTGGGCAAGTAGTCGTCGGTTTCGTCAAGTCTGCTCCTTGTAGGTCGACTGTCTTGTCTGTCAAGTCCGCGCGCGATACAAGAGATTCGCTAACTATCGCGTCGTATGATAGACCTGTGTCATACAGACAGTTCGCTTCTTTTCCGTTGACCTTGACCGTGTCTGTCACCGATGGGTGATCTCCGATTGTGTGTGGCTTGTTACCGCTGCTTTGAGTTAGAACTCTGTGCGCTGGCCGGCTTTCGCGCTCTTCCCTACGTTGTGCGGCCAACTTGAAACATTCTGCGGTGGAGTGATTGTTTCTGTTGCAGAACGAACAATACCGTCTCTGTTCTGCAGGACCTCTTTTCCCGAATTCCGTGTTGGGTCCTTTATTTGGCCCTGGTCTGGGGTTATTGGGCTTATTCGCGGTGCGCTCTTCCCGGTTAGGGCTTCGTTTCTGTGCCTCTTTCCCGTTAGGCTTTAGGTCTCGCCTGAAGCTCTTGGCTTCTCCGTGTGCGGCCACGTACCTATCTGCGACCTTGACCAGATCCTCCAGTCTTTCCGCGCCCTGCTCTACTGAGAATGTCCTCAGCTCGGGGGTCATGGTTTCCCGTAGCTGTTCCCATACTAACAGTTCTGTCAGTCCATCATACGTCTTAGCCGTGGCTGACTGGCTAATCCACTTATCCAGCATTGTGGACAACCTATCCGCGAACTGCGCATAGCTCTCTCCTTTCACTCTCCGATTGGTGCGGAACTTTTGCCGATAGCATTCTCCTGTCAGTTCGAATCCCGTTAGGAGTGCCTCTTTTACTTTGTGATAGTCAGTCACTCTGTCAGTCGGTAGCTTACTGTAGATGTCATAAGCCTTTCCTCTAAGCCCTTGACTAAGCTTAAAAGACCAATGAGTGGGATCTAGTTTGTACTCTGTTGCTAGACGCTCAAACCTAGTCAGATAGAGATCTAGACCTTCTTCTCTCTCACTGAATGTTCCCAGTGGAAATGACATTCCTTGTACAGGGTTGGGGGCTACCTCTAGCTGATCTGAGTGGGGAGGGGTTGAGGAAGAACTTGAAGCTCCTGATCCTAATCTTCTTAGCTCTAACTCATGCTGTCTGTCTTTTTCCTTTTCTGCCCTCTCATACTCCCATTTCCTAACTTCTGCTTCTCTCTCTGCTGCTAATGCTGCCTTTTTCTGTTCTCCTTCTAATTCTAGTTTCTTCTGCTCTGCTTCTAATTTCTTCTGTTCTGCTTCTAATTCTAATTTCTTCGCCTCTCTTGCTGCTTCTAACTCTGCTTTCTTTTGCTCTGCTTCTAATGCTAATTTCTTTTGCTCTGCTTCTAGTTCTGCTTTTCTCTGTTCTGCTTCGAGTTTCTTCTGTTCTCTCTCTGCTGCTCTCTCTGCCTTAGCCTCCTGTTTCTCTACCTCTGCATTTATATACGCAATTAGGTCTCCCCCTGCTAAGTGTAAAGCTTCCCCTAATTCCTTGAAGCGCAATCTCAAGGCCACTGGGTCCGACATTGCCAAACGTGTCTATGAACAACCTCTGAGTCACGTGGAATACCAAAACACTAGCAATATTGCAAGTCAATAACAACAATGCAAAGACAATCAAATTCGTAATCAATAATAGAATAAAACCAGAGTCAAATGGCATACAACAGTTACTTAAGCAAAACCTGCAGAAGAACAATGCAACATACAGGCACAAAAATATTTGAAGCAAAAAAGTTTTTAACTAAAGAATAGTGCACCACAACTGATCAGTCCTTGTTACCACTATTCTAAGTTATTCTACTACTCCTACTGTTATCTAATGTTATTGTACTTAGGTCCGGTTATACCCAATTCCTATTATACACAGATCCTGGCTAGGCTCGCCAATTAAAGTGTCACGTGGGGTTTATGGGCTCTGCACAATGGAATTATGGACCCTCACGTTTATTCGGTGGGAACTGCTAGTAAGTCACCCTATGAATTACTTTAATAAATTTATTTGTTTAGCTCGTTCTGTGTTAAGGTTGGGGTACAGAAATAGATAGAAAAATGGTAAAAGAATACTGTCACACTAGCTTTCACACGGCTATGAATCATATGTAGTCCAGCCACTTGATAACAGTTAAAATCACACATTTATTTCTTCTACTCTATACAAGATTCTCTAAGTACTAATCTAACTTAAAATGTCTCAGTTACTGCTAATAGTTCGATCGCTGATAGTCTAGGCAGCTGTTATATCTTCCTCGGGCACTTGCTATAATATTTCATGTAGATTTGGACTACTGTGGTCCGTTTTACAGTTTCTGAAGAGTTGGACTACTGTGGTCCTGTTATGATCAGTTTAAGTGCACCTTCGGAGATTACACTTAACTTTCTGATGGTGCGGTCGAAGTCCTTCTGTGAGGTAGCTTCTGGTACACCTTTGTCGTTGTGTAGTTGGGTTCCCTTGCCACGCTGTGGGGTCTGACAGGGTGTTTCTTCGGGTGGCTCTTTCCGTCTTGTGCGGTAGAGTCTCCTCAACCAACTAGTCGTTTCTGTGGAGTGGGGCACACAGGATAGCTCGGGATAGCTCGGGATAGCTCGCCTGCTCGTCTGTAATATAAGAGACGAAATTCTGCACAACCCTGAATAATCGGTTTGTGCAGAGCGTCTCACTGAAAGCCAAAGTAGCCCTCAGTGATAGCTCCACATCTCTATACATAAGCGACGAACATTCTGCTACTTCCGGGTTCCACTGGAATCTCACTCTAAATTCCTATACATACATAAATATACATCGTGTCTAACTATACACATACAGAATTAATAATAATATAAACATTCAGTGGTACAGCCACTGGTCTGCAAACATACATATAAGTTAAACAACAGTGGTTCCGTACGGGATACAACATGGCGGCGCAACCGGTCGTGTTTCGCCTCGTGGTAGACTCTTCCACGTGGTACGGCAAATTCGGATTAATAATTCACATTTATGCATAGCAATTCCACAAACATAATTTCAACAATAATATAAATATATCACGATGAAACAGAAGGGTGTTCATTTACCTGTTTGACAAGTTCAGGCCCGTTGTGACTTGAGAGAATTCTAAGATTTCAAAGTCCTGCTTCCTGGTCTATGAGTGTAGAGATTTCTCTAGCTGTGGAGATGTTGACTCTACCTCGTCTCACACACGACTGATTCAACTGTGTTAGGCTCTGACACAGTCAAAACTGCTCTACCCACTGAGCCTGCTCTGATTGGTTAAAACGGTCCGATTCAAAGCTCAAGTGCTGACTCACTGCGATGTGGGTGGCTCGCTCGCTGTGTGTGGTCTGCTGTGTAATTTAATTGCTGCTGTGTAATAGTCTAACTTCCTACTGTTACGTTGTTATTATTAGTTTATAGTCCCCTCTCTTCCCAATAAGGATTTTCAGAGAGGAGACAATGTCCTACTGTTACAATTACTACACATGGCTAAATAGTCAACAAGCAGAGTTAACACTAGCCAGTTCGTGACAGCCTACGTGCTTATAAGATCGTGTGACAATGTTGTGAAACCTTGTTTCACATTCCACTGTTTATAATTTTTTTTAACACAAAATGAGCTGCTTCTAAATCTTGTAATTGCCTTATGTGAATAAATAAAGTTGTATTGAATTAAATTGAAAGGATAGGGATTTCTTGCAGTCGGTCGGTCAAATACGAAGTGCTTGATACACAAAAACTTCGGATTCTTTGGTGTTCATTTAGCCGTTTGAGGAGTAAAACCATTACATCCGCAGGCATGTACCCATCTTTCAAACTCTGTTCTTTTCTTTTCCCAGTCAGGAAATCGGAAAAATACTAAATCTTTCATGTAATCTTTGAATGAATAGCGTTCATCGCTATTGCAAGTACCGTGGGCTACCGGCATGTTTGTGTCCATGATGCAAAGGATTGTGGGAATGAATCTATTTTTAACATGGGGCTTGACCTTGGCCCGCGGCCTTGAGCTCTAAACGCTACGCTATATCGCAGAGTGGAACTATTGGAAAGAAGGAAGAAAATTCACTTTTGGAGGTCAATAGCTGCGTTTGTTGATAATAATAATAATAATAATAATAATAATAATAATAATAATAATAATAATAATAATAATAATAATAATAATAATGATAATAATAATAATAATAATAATAATAATAATAATAATAATAATAATAATAATAATAATAATAATAATGCAGGATCAATGGGACTCAAAGCGCGGCGAGATGAAGAGATCGCTATTACAGAAGGCAGAACAGAAATCAATTTTTATTTGTGAAATTTTGATTGACTATTCCAAAAGCAATATTAAAGGGAGGGAGGGAACCGGAGTACCCGGAGAAAACCCTCGGTGTCCTGAAAAGTCTCATACTATAAGTCACGCAAATTGGTCCCATGATGTGAAAGACCGTTTCTTTATTAGATTTTGATTAATACTAACTACTATTCAACTAAAATTAAAGGGCCCCAATATCGCACATTTAAGCGTCTCAAATCCTTTTCAAATTCACAATGAGCGTTGTCCCCCCCTCGCCCTTCCCCACTCCTCCTCCCCCAGGAAAAAAAGAGAAAAATAAGCTAAAAGGTAACCTCTTTTAAACGAGTGGTGTTGATATAAATCTATAAACCAATTCCGTTTTCCAAGTGCCTATTAATAGCTTCAAGGTTGATTCCAAAAACAGCACCTCAGCGCAAGTGTGTATAGTAGGCACAGTTGTTTGGTCATACCACCAGGAAGAGACGCTCTTAAAGCTTAGCGGACGGGTTGAGCAACGATTACCCTTTATATCGTATTTGAATGTGACAACAACGCAGAGTCCCAAATAAACGCATTGCCACACGCAAAACAATAAACATACGACATACCTGATACTCCGGCCCTTTAATAGGTTACTACTACTCTGTATCTGTCAACGACACGCTTCTGGCAAGATGTGCCCAGCGGTCTGCCTCGTGATAACTCTCCCCTTCCTCTTCCCAAGCTTTGTTCAGTTTGTAATGTTAAAAGGGACCCACTTTGAACACACCCCATTGATAGAGCCTTTTAACATATATAATGAGTGTAGACCCATTGATAGAGCCTTTTAATATTTATAATGAGTGTAGCCCCATTGAAAAAAAAGCTTACCAAAAAAAAAAAACCTCCTTCGAAAATATAGATTAAATTAAATGAATAAGTTCCGTAGTTGTTGTGTCTATTAGTAGCAACCGCCAGCCAACATTCTTGAGCTAAAAACAGCATATACAAAAGCCGTTAAAAATGAGACAAACCAACAACAAGAGACAAAACTCGGTAAGCTTTTTCCTTGAGGATTGATAAAATAGATCCTACTTTAACCCAGACACTATAGACGAAGTCTTCAAGCCGCGTGGTTTACTCAGAAGTATGGTCTCAGAAATAGGGTTACTCAGAAATAGGTCACACGGTTAGGGTATTGAGGTACCGTTAAAACAGGGAAATCACTCCCTGTCAGAACCAAAATTGAAAATTCAAACTTTAGCGGTTAGTTTGAGTTAGATAGTTAGCTATTCATAACAGGGTCCAGCGGACTGCAAAGAGCCAAATCAGGACCACAAAATTAAGACCACAACTTGGCTGAAAGAGGACCCTGATCCGCATAAAAGATCTGCCGAAAGAACCCCAGTGGTAACACTGAAGGCACTCCACCAGCCGGTCACTTTACAATAAAGACATCCCACGCATGGGACGCTGAGGCTATACTCTAATTTATAGAACTCCCGTTTACAAAAACAAAATAGAATACAAACATCATTATAAAATATAAACAAAACACATACATATAAAATGCCCACATTGCTAAATAATAAGATAATAGTAACGAAAACCCACTTTATCATTGTTTAATGTAATAACACGGCGAGTTTGAGAGTAAACCCGTTTTTACCAAAAGTAAATAACGCCTTCGATTTGGGGCCTTTTAAGGCACGTATTAGAAGTGACACTCGCACCTTTTAATACTAAAGATTCGCGTTACTTTCTTTACTAACGCATGTGACATGTCGCTGATAGAAGTACTCAGTCTAGCAAGCTGTGGCGTGTCCAATATCGAAGACCAGACATTCAGATTTTCTTGTCATATTCTTTGTTGCAGATACACTTACTCGGTGCTAACTGCCGGATCAGACACTTGCGGAAAATGATGGAGGTCAACAGAAACTGCTATATTTTAAAAAAAATCCTGTTTAAAGGAATAATAATAAGAAGAAGTATCCCGACGGGATATTGTCTTTTTAAAAAAAAACAACTATTATTGTCTATGCAAATAAATAATCATCACAGCATTAAATACGAGCCCCGTATTACAGCATAACTCGCTGATTAGCTTGTGTGTGTGTATTTTTTGGATTGTTCCAATATATTTATTGTTTATTTAAATAGCGAGTTAGAGATCAATGGATGGAAATCAAACTTGTGTCCAAACTTCGAGAACGAGTACACAGATATTCGTGTCATTTTGTTGCTGTAGTTACATTAACACATTTGTTTAAATGTGACTGTTGACTCACTGATTTTTATTTGATTATTGAGTAACTGATTCCTGGATGACAATGTTTTTATTAGTCACTATAAAGCAAAATTTATTTTGATGAGTCATTTAAACAAGAACCTTGAAGCTGGGAGTCAGATAACAATAACAATCATGTGGGTTGTTGATGTTTTGGGCTAGGCTTCAAGGGGCCAAGAACATATAATACTTTGATTAATGTAATTAATTACTGTTACGTTTGAGACGCGCACGATAGATCCGATCGTTTTGTTTTGCAAAGCATGCAATAACAGAGTGTATTTATCTTTGATTTAATTTTGCGTTGTTGTTAGAGGAAGCTCTGTATAATTTTGATAATTTTCGTTGGTCGATAATATTGGAGAATTTTTTAGATTTACTTGTTTTCTATCGGTCGAAGCATCTAGATGGGTCTAGTAACAGCTAAGAGATTCTTCTAACCTAAATAAGATTATATGACGTAAGACAGTGCATAGTTCCGGTGACGAGTTTTATTTTGATTGGGTGTTATTGCGTAATGCTGGAATGTTCCAACTTTCTCTCGATTATAGAGATACTATATAAGTGGTGCACTGTTTCTGAGTAAAAAAAGTGAAAAAGTTATTGATTTATAGAGATTTTTTATGCTGATCTTTGAAGTAATTTTCGAAAGGGATCGTGTATGCAGTGGTTGATGTTTGCTGAATAAAGTTGGAAAACTTCAGTGGGCGACTCCTGCCTTGTTGCTGAGTGAACAGGCTAGGCTGTGTGGATAAACGAACCTGAGTTACACTTATCAAGATTCAAGCATTGGGGCTGAATTAACCACTGATAAAAATAAACAAATCGTGTAACAATTACATTGTAATGTCTTTTTCGTCGAGATAATAGTTGTTTATTTTAAATCAAAAATGGCCCCCCAAAATTTCAGTCCTTCAAATTGTTTCATCGAAAAGGTTGAATTAAAATGTTTTAAAATATTTTTTAAAAATCGAGATTGTATAGTTAGAAAGCGAGTTATTTAAAGATTTGTGTAGAAAACGCACAAAACAATCGTCTATTAGTTTATATAGTTGCTGTGATCTTTATAATAATAATAATAATAATAATAATAATAATAATAATAATAATAATAATAATAATAATAATAATAATAATAATAATAATAATATGTACGCGCTTTTCCTCAAATTACCAATGAGGTTCAAAGTTGTTTGAGCGGCGATCTGTACCCACATACAAGCTCGCATGTTTCACACACTCGCACATACACAACAAACACATAAGTCATTTATCACATGTTGTGCTTACAAAGGCAGGGAGATGAGTCATGGGTTACATAGACGTGAAGCACACACGTAACCAAATCGTGCGTCCCCCCCCTCTCTTTTCCTCACCCATCCCCCTCCCACCAATACGCGAACTGAGAATGAGATGAAAAATATTGAGTTCAGCTAAACAACATCTTGGATTTGGACGGTGACTCATTCTTGCCACGCGCTTCATAATTAAATAAAACAATACAATTATAAATAAATAAAGAATGTATTAATTCAACGTTTGAAATAGAACTGATTTCTATTAGATGGGTTAGGTCAGTGCGCTCAGTAATTTCTTTAGTGATTGATTTAAATGCATAAGTAAAATGTGTTAATAAATAAATAAGTAATTACAGTGTTAGGCTTACTATGTTTCATTATCATCAGACCGGGGCATTGTGTTGTGTCCTTGGGAAAGACACTTTACTCCCGTTTCCTTGGGAAAGACACTTTACTCCCGTTTCCTACTCCTTCGGATGAGAGTATAAACCGAGGTCTAGTCTGTGTCGCATACATTCCATCATAACGGACTTTAAAGATCCTGACGCTCATGTCCTAGACTTGGTCCTTCTCCCCCATCCCTTGCTGCCCAGGATTGTGCTCATTGTCTGGAGCGTTATTACGATGCGCTCAAAGGCTGCAAGTTGGCGCCTCGGGCGGCTTGAGTTAGATCCTGTATCGGCCAGCGCCTTGAGTCGCCAAGAACGGTGATATATGTGCGCTATACAAATCCTCGATAATAATAAAATTAAATCATCATCATCATCATCATCATCATCATCATCATCATCATCATCATCATCATCATCATCATCATCATCATCATCATCATCATCATCGTAACAAGCAGTAGCAACAGCAGTAGCAGCAGCACCTTTCCCATCACTAACATCGTCTTCTTCATTTTTTTTCTTCCTTTTCCCATAGAGAGTATCTATGCTTTCCCTTTCTTCCTTACCATTCCCATCACCTCGGCACTGTTTCGTTCTACATTTATGCCGCCTGTCCATGAACAATGGCAAGAAGAAACCCACCAATCGCATTGCGTCCTACTTTGGATATTATTAGACTTCTACAATCGCAACACCGCTTTATAGGGTCCACCGGCAAGTTAGTTAATTATGGATATAGTTACCTCGTATTACTGTGCAGCGCAATAAAATTGTTGTTTTTTGTCTACGTGTAAATGCCAAGGCCACAAGACCAAGGTCACGAGACGAAGCAGGCGCCTCCTGGTTCGCTTGATACCTCTGATAGTGATAAACGATCAGTACGTATGACGGTTGTCTATTTTAAAGCAGTAATGGTGGTAATATGAAGCGATGAATATGAAACTGCTCGTTTATTTCACTCGGCGCTATTAGGACAAGCTCTTTTTCATGGTATCAATGTGTCCATCCTAGCCCCTCCGCTCCTCCCTCGCCGCCCACTGTCATTGCCTCCTCACAGCAGAATGATCATCATAGTACCTCCACTGCTTCAAATTGTTATCTGCTATGGACCTAACATCCCAGCAGTTTTCTTAAATACATGTTGCAGATAGACTGCTGTATTTGAGAGATGTTTTCTTCCTTGTTATCTTGATTGGCTCACTGCTGTTTGTCTTATTGATTAATTACGATAGTGTGTAAATCGTTTTAGAAACGCTACCCATATCGATAGAGAATAATGACGGTGATGCATTGAACATACAATACAATACAAATAAAGTCGTATTGTATTGTATGTTCAATGCGTTACCGTTATTATTAGTCTATCTATCGATCTCTTCTTCTTCTTCTTCTTCTTCTTCTTCTTCTCTTCTTCTTCTTCTTCTTCTTCTTCTTCTTCTTCCTCCTGTATTTCGTCTTCATCATTAACCTTTATATTGTACTTCCTCTAAGCTCCTTACCCTCTCTCATCGTCCCTTCTGATTTTCTTCTCCGTCATCATCATCATCTCTCTCTCTCTCTCTCTCTCTCTCTCTCTCTCTCTCTCTCTCTCTCTCTCTCTCTCTCTCTCTCTCTCATTCCCCCTCTTCTGCCTTTGCTTAATCTGTTCCAGAACCATTACTACCCTTTTCTCAACTCTCCTTGATTCCAGTTTGGAAAATAAATGTTGATCCATCGTTTTGTGAATGGCTTCCATCCTTCTTCTCTTTCTCTTATTTCATCTTTCTTCTCCATCGTCTTTTTATTTCTTCTCTTCCCATTCTTCTTCTTTTTCTTCTTCTTCTTCTTCTTCTTCTTCTTCTTCTTCTTCTTCTTCTTCTTCTTCTTTTTCTTTTTCTTCTTCTTCTTCTTCTGCTAGTGAAGAACAGCGTTGAACCAGCGTCATGTTTGTGAATGGCTGCATCAGGAAATTATTTGTGCCTAAAACAAACAAACCTTGCACTCAGCCACACCTCTAGTCCCGTTCCATTGTTTCATTCAGAATGCGCCCCTCACCCCTCACCCTCACACATACGCTAGAACCGCGCACCCGCGCGCACCCACCTACGCAACCAACATTACCTCTACTCCAGCGACCTCCACCACCGCCATTGTGAACAAATATCAAGTTGCAATTCATCTATTTATAACGTTCCTATCTACTGAATAAGTGCCACGAGGTCACATTTAATGTTGTTTGTTGCTTCTTGGCTTTACTTTGGGTATCAAAATACTGATGCTACCTGCGGTTTTATCCAGTTAGATTTTTCAATTTGAATGCAGAGAAAGAAACTGATACCTTGAAGACAGGCTTGACGGTGATAATTTGCTTAACAACCACACACATAAAATGCATTAAAGTAATAATTATTGCCTCATCTGAGCTTGTGTGTTGTGGTGTGTGTGTGTGTGTGTGTGTGTGTGTGTGTTTGTGGGTATGAGTAAATGAGAGTGTGAGTAAATGATTGAATGACTGTAAGTTTAAGTGGTTTTGCTGTGTGCTGAGGTAGCACATATTCTTCCTATAATTTTGGATTGTACGATGCTTGTATCTAACATTGCGTTTGCGTCCTTTGTACTGTTTAGAAAATAAAGTAATAGAAATATGCGGTGGTGTGTGCGCGCGCACGTGCGTCAGAAAATACAGACGTGTTGAGTGCGCTTTTTGCATGAGTTAAATAAAATAACAATTTAACATCTGATAAAATAATTAAATTGGTAAGATTAAATAACTGCAATTCATTCTAATATAAATATCTCCTTCTAACAGTTATACTAAATTCAACGTTCAAGATTCAGTGTTTAAATTTACTATGAAACAAGAGGAAGTTGAGAGAGAGAGAGAGTATAGAGGTTGGGACCAGAGATAGATAATATAATTGAGAGGGGTAGGTGTGCGGTTTACAACACCATTTTGAACTTCTAACCCAAAGATTCCGTGAAGACGGTTTTCGTGTTCCAGAGCATCCGAGATATCTTTTTGCTTATTTTGCTGATGTTTTATTAAAACAACTACAACAACTGTAGCTCATTGGGCGTGGGCCGTCTGGATTAACGATTCTATCATGCACATTTTTATGAGTACGCCCTGAGGATTGTATTCTCTCTCCCTCTCTTGTAAAAGATATTTAATCGTTTTATACAGCGCTTTTCTAACTCAAGAGCTTCTCAAGGCGCTGGCCAATGCAGGATCTAACTCATACCGCCCGAGGCGCCCACTTGCAGCTTTTGGGCGCATAGTCTGACGCACAGGCGATTGGGAACAATCTTGGTCGACTGGGGATGGGAGAGAAGGTTCCTAGTGCTTGCTAGATATTTGTGTCGCCGGCACTCACCCGACCGTCAGGATCTTTAAAGTCCGTGCAATGGAATGCGTGCGTGAACACACTAGACTTCGGTTTATCTTCTCTCTCTCTCTCTCTCTCTCTCTCTCTCTCTCTCTCTCTCTCTCTCTCCCCTTTTGTAGTATCTTTGGTAGAATGCAGGCTACGTAGGTGAATGCAGGGCAAAGCAGAACAATCGCCACGTGTCGGAAGCGTGCTTTCTTTTTACTTCAAGTTCACTGTACCGCTAAAAATAGGCCTAGTATTTAAGTGTACACGTGCACCGCAGTTACTGTAACACACGTACGCAGCCATAATAACAATGCACCTGTCGCCACATAGGTCATGAAAATCATGCTGTCAAGTTGAAACATTTATGTACAGAACGTAATGATGGCCTGCATTCTGAACTGAAGGGAAGATGATACGAACAAAAATCTCTCCGTATGAGATTCAGTTAACTTCAATAATAAATTGAACGTCTGTTCACATATAGATCTATGGGATTTTAAACCATACAGTAATTCTCACGCATGGAAACACAAACATAATAAAAACAAAATTTAACGATTTATAATTGAACTATAAAAATAGAAAGTAACATTACTGTAAAAGTTTACCAAGGCGTAAATTAAACGGGAAATCCATTCTTTGTGCAGTTTAGTGTTTGCATCCAAGAACTGACCAGTCCCATACTACTACTACTACTACTACTACTACTACTACTACTACTACTACTACTACTACTACTACTACTACTACTACTACTACTTATCATCATCGTCGTCGTCGTCATCATCATCATCATCATCGTCATCATCATCAGCATCGTTGTCGTCGTCATCGTCGCCTTCCTCCTCCTCCTCCTCATCATCATCATCACCATCATCATCTTCATCTTCATCACCATTCTTTCAGGATTTGTAATGTCCGTGCGATGGAATGCATGCGGGAGCAGACTGGAGTTAGTTTATACGCTCATCCGAAAGAGCAGATAAGCTTATTCATTGTTCAGTATCAACAACAATTAGGCCCCCATATTGAATTATTTATTTGTTAATTTTGATTAAGTAGGTAGTAAGACTTAATATAAATGTGTTTATTTAGTTATTTAATTTTGGATTCAGTAGAAAGGTTCAAAAAACATTAAACGAAGGGAAGGAACCCTTTCTGACTTAGTCCTAAGTGTATGAGTGTGCATGGTGTGTGTGTCTTTGTGTGTGTGTCTTTGTTCACGACCTGTAAGTATTTTGTGCGCTCTGCCTCTGCTTACATGCGTGTGTGTGTGTGTGTGTGTGTGTGTGTGTGTGCGAGTGTGCGTGTGTGTGCATACTAAGTTGTCACGGCCGTAAACGAGAACATAAACAACTTAACGCCCCCCTTTCTCGACCTGTCTCACCTTCACCAATTACACCGCGTCCTCCCCCATCTCTCTCTCTCCCTCTCTCTCTCCCCTCTCTTTCTCCCCTTCTCTCACTTTCACTCTCTCTTTCCCTGTCGCTCCCCCTCTGTATTGTCTGTCACTTTTTCTCCCTTCTCTGTCATCCATACTGCTGAGATTAGCACTTAGCACTAAAGGCTACCTAACCCTATAAGAATAGATGTTTTCGTCAAACTTCTATTTACTTATTTAATTGAGGGTGGGAGTGAAGGGGAGAGGGATGATGGGGGTGAGTGGTGGGTTGTGGGCTGGTGTTTGCGATGTGGTGGGCAGTTTGGATGCGTGGTTGGGCCATTTTTATCAAAGGAAACACTGATAAACTGCGAAGCAACAAACAGAAATAGGCGCAAGCCACATTTGTTAATCCAAAACATTTTAACGAAACTAACCCAGCAAATTACACATAGGGATTGCTGACATTTATATGGGTTTTGTATTTAAATAAGTTGGCAAACAAACTAGGAGGCAATATACCGATAGCTGGCTTTTATTACTTCAGCTTTCTAGCAACTTGTGCATCGGATGTAGGCCTACAGCTATCATTTATAATTCTCGCACGTAAACATCTAAGATTCTTGAAGCTGTATAAGCATTACATGTGAAGTTAACTTACCAATTAATTTATTAATGTTATAGTCTCATATTGAATACAAAAAATAATATGCAATTACAAACGAAAGCCTTTGTCAAAAATTACTGTATAATTAATGTTTTCTGTCAAAAGGAGGGCGGGAAACAATGTCGCAGCAGCAATACTAGGTAATATCTGAATTGCACTGGTAGTAAATTTAAGAAAACAACACAAAATGATAAAAAGCATAAGGGTGCTATTAAAACATCGCTACACCTTTTCGACTGACATTCACTATGGACAAAACAGAACAAAACAAAACTATGTCAGCAACTTGGATTTCACCACGAAGTGTTTTTCGAATACGTCGGAATTTTCCATTGAGACATATTGCGCAGTATTGCGTTTTATCAGCTGTGTGTTCTACATAGGAATGTCAATGAATGAAAAAAAAAACTGTTCTAGCACTTTGACCTAGTAATACAATTAGTCAATTGTAGGTAGAGGAATGTATCTATTATTTCGATTGATTTCTTATTGCCTAGATGCTAAGAAAAGGGGTTTCTACGGATGCATGGATGTCCATGTGTGTCCGTGTTCACAAGTAGGAGATTTACGGGGGAGAGAGGAGTCGTGTGTGTGTGTGTGTGTGTATGTGTGTGTGTGGTGTGTGTGTGTGTGTGGGTGTGGGTGTGACTGTGTGTGGGTGTGTGTTTAGGTGCGTGTGTGTGTGCGTGTGTGTGTGTGCTTGCATGAGTGGGTGCCTGCGTGCGTGCCTGTGAGACACAAAAGAGGAGATGACAGAAGACCGTTCCTTCGTTATAGTATAATTATGTACAGCTCTCGCTGACATATAGTTAATTGAAATTTCAAGGATAATTTGTTTTTATAACAAGGGCATGACCAGCATGTAAAATGTAATTTGTTTTTAAAATAATAAACTTATCCTTTTTGTGTGTATGCGTGCGTGTACATGTAAGAGAGAGAGACAGACAGACATAGAGAAAGAGAAGAAGAAGGTAATGATGATGATTATGATGAGGATGAGGATGACGAGTAGGAGGAGGAGGAGGATAATAATGATGTAAAAGAAAAAGAAGACGGTTAATGCCGCACGCTTGTGCATTATCATGTATCTGACAGAAAAAAACGTGTCCTATTGTTAATTGATTTTTCTTCTATTTGATATTGAAAGGATGACCTCAAATATCAAGAATGCTCTTGTCAGACATAAATGGAGCAGAAACGTCAAATTTGATTCATACCATAGTGAATATTTAAACCATCCGTGTTTTCCTAGAATTAATGGCTTTTAGTTTGATAAAGTTGTATATGTCATAGGGCAAACAATTTGCTAAGCATTAAGAAGAACTTTAACAATTTTGTGTTCCATTAATTTGGATATAAGTGAGTGATTGAAAGAAGGACTGGTTGTAAGATTAGCAAATTAATGCTAAAATCATTTTCTTCTTGTAATAAAATATTGAATCGAAATCTGAATCTCTCTCACAGACAAACACACATACATAATACACGCGCTCACAGATACGCACATTCGTGCACACTCAGATGTACGCTTACACACACGAAAATACAGACACACACACACACACACACACACACACACACACACACCAACCCTAACCCTTAACCTAACCCTAATGCTAAAACAGCTCTAACTCAACGGAGCACTATTTTGACGTCAAAATAGTACGGCCTTCCAAAACAGGTCAGAAGAAACCATGTGGAGTTTCATGTGTGTGTCATCAGAACGTCGTTTCTACAGGCCCCCCCTCCCCCCCACACACACCCACACAACCACACACACACACACACAAACACGCACTCACATATTGTATTGTATTAATCCACACTGCACAACTGAGATTCGCCGACTCGCTTTCATGACCGTAAGCCTCCCCGAGTCTCAGCTACGCAGTGTGGCATTTATCAGGCAAAAACTTTCAGCGGCTGCTGTTTGTGCAAGATAGCTCAGTGACCCAATGGCGTTTAAATAGGTCTAAGTCCTGGGCGATATGGGATCGATCCTGCTTTCAGCAAGTATGTTTGTGTATTGTGGGTGTCTGTGGAGTCACAGAGCTGGTAAGTTCGCTATATAACCTTAAAAACAATCCTTTTTTGCTTAGTTTCACAGAAACAGAACTATAAATACAGTCAAAGTATTCATAAAGTTGTTGTGGTTGATCTTGTGTTCTCATCTGCATTCTCTGTCATATAACACAATATGGTGGTTTTCTTTGGCGTCCATGTTTCCTTCTATTGCCATCAAATCCAACTCAGGCAGCCGTTTCTAGAAGTTCTTGAATTCCTTCCCTAAGTTTTGGACGAACGCTGCAAATAGGCCTATGTCTGTACTTTCAACGCCTTCATCACTTTCTGGACTTCTTCAGTCACCACTGTGGCCAGCTGCTGAAGCGTGTCTTAGGTGTTTTTGGCATTGTTCGCTTTCGTTTCGGTGTCCGGAATGAATAACAGAAAATAATTGAATAAATAATTGATATATTGTATTATTATCTGTCAGAGTCTCTCTCCATACCTGCCTATTGTTACTTGTTAGAAATTGATATGTTAATTAATTGTTAATTAAGACAGGTTGTCAGACTAGGCTTTCGAACCTAAAACCTTTTTTACCCTAATATACACAGTTCAGTGTTCAGTGTTCAGTGTTCAATGCCTCAGTATCCTTTTATGTAATTACGCTTCTGGTTCGAATTTCCAAATCAGTCTACACTCCAAAGTAAGACTGCTGCGCCCCCTTGTCATCTCTATCTTCCTATATGCTTGCGAAGCATGGACCCTCACAGCAGATCTCCAACGAAGAATACAAAGCATGGAGATGAGGTGCTACAGAAGACTTCTGGGCATTTCCTATACCCAACACATCACCAACGACGAAGTCCGACAGACCATCACACAAGCCATTGGACAACACGATGACCTGCTCACAGTGGTGAAGGAACGGAAACTTCGATGGTATGGCCACGTCACCAGATCATCAGGCCTTGCATAGACCATTCTGCAAGGCACAGTGCAAGGAGGTAGAAGAAGAGGGAGACCGAAAAAGAGGTGGGAGGACAACATTCGAGAATGGACTGGTTTGACACTGAGCGAAGCCATCATGGTTGCTGAGGACAGAGAAAGATGGAGGATGCTGGTTAAACGATCATCTGTGGTGCCCCTACGACCTCCGAGTTACGAGACAGGATAGGATAGGATAGGATAGGTTTGAATTTGGGATAAGAGTAGGTCTACGGTCCCTGGGGGAAAGGTCTATCGTAGAAGGTCATGAGAAGCTCGCTCGCTCGAAGGCCCGTTTTTCCACGCTCCTTCACTCCTACTAAGTCCACTTTCAGTTTGAGTGTCATCTAAAATGAGAACAACAGGGAATTATGGCATTTAGAAAGAAAAAGAAAGAAGTGGAGGCAAATAAAATAATAAGTTTTAAAAATAAAATAAAATAAATAATGTTTATCAAACATTTCTTCGACGTCATAATCATCATCATGAGCTTTCATTTCTTACTCTTCGGCATCATCATCTCTATCCACCACCACCACCAACACCACCACCTTCATCGTCATCATTCTCCAAAACAATTATCATTATTAATCATCGCCATCATCGATTACTGAGTTCAAAACACCAAACAATCTTACCGTTCCCCATGGTCTTTTGAAACAGCATAATAAATGTGGATTACTCTGTTTAGTTTGCAGTCTTCTGATTACTTCGTCTACTAAATTTAAAATGCAGACATATGCCTATTCTGTTGAAGCTAATGCACTACAATACCAACGGAATGGAACCTGTCAACTTTATAAACATAGGCCTATGTAAGTTTCATTTAGCAATGAGACAGCTCCGGTACGTGTATACATAGCTTCAAAACAGGCCTATCCTCCGGAAATGGTACACAGTGAATTAAAACTACGGATGTTGTC